>CM067175.1:71704313-71709313 GCA_034093135.1 Erigeron breviscapus
ACCCATGGGCAGGTTATACTTACCCATGTGTAAGTTATAAACATACCAGTTCTGGCCAACTATTTTGAACTTCATAAGTAACTTACCCATGGGCAGGTTGTACTTACCCATGGGCAGGTTATACAACTCATGTGTAAGTTATAAACATACCAGTTCTGGCCAACTATTTTGAACTTCATAAGTAACTTACCCATGGGCAGGTTGTACTTACACATGTGTAGGTCGTACTTACCCATGTGTAAGTTATAAATTTTCCAGTTCTGGCCAACTATTTTGAACTTCATAAGTAACTTACCCATGTGTAAGATATAAATACCAGTTCTGGCAACTAATTTTGAACTTCATAAGTAACTTACCCATGGGCAGGTTGTACTTACCCATGTGTAAGTTATAAATTTTCCAGTTCTGGCCAACTATTTTGAACTTCATAAGTAACTTACCCATGTGTAGGTTATACTTACCCATGGGCAAGTTATAAATATACCAGTTCTGGCCAGCAATTTTGAACTTCATAAGTAACTTACCCATGGGCAGGTTATACAACTCACCAGTTTCAGGTCTTTCCTACACATGTGTAGGTCGTACTTACCCATGTGTAAGTTATAAACTTACCATGTGTAGGTTATACTTACCCATGTGTAAGTTATAAACATACCAGTTCTGGCCAACAATTTTGAACTTCATAAGTAACTTACCCATGGGCAGGTTGTACTTACCCATGGGCAGGTTATACTTACCCATGGGCAGGTTGTACTCACCAATTTCAGGTCTTTCCTACACATGTGTAGGTCGTACTTACCCATGTGTAAGTTATAAATTTTCCAGTTCTGGCCAACTATTTTGAACTTCATAAGTAACTTACCCATGTGTAAGATATACAATTTTCCAGTTCGGCCAACTATTTTGAACTTCATAAGTAACTTACCCATGTGTAAGTTATAAATTTTCCAGTTCTGGCCAACTATTTTGAAATTTTTAAGTAATTTACCCATGTGTAATTTGTACTTACCCACGTGTAGGTTATACTTACCAATGTGTAAGTTATACTTACCCATGTGTAAGTTATAAACATACCAGTTCTGGACAACAATTTTGAACTTCATAAGTAACTTACCCATGGGCAGGTTGTACTTACCCATGGGCAGGTTGTACTTACCCATGGGCAGGTTATACAACTCACCAGTTTCAGGTCTTTCCTACACATGTGTAGGTCGTACTTACCCATGTGTAAGTTATAAATTTTCCAGTTCTGGCCAACTATTTTGAACTTCATAAGTAACTTTCCCATGTGTAAGATATACAATTTGCGCATTAAAAACCTAAATTTACATTGAATTTCATTCAAGTAACAAAAGTAAATCAAGTAGCTAGAGTAAATCATCCAATTGCATTGCTCACACAAGTTCTTAAGCATGTGTAAGACATTATTTTTGAACATTCGGAAAAAAGAAAAAGGAAAAATTATCCATGAATTACATCTTTTTTATATATTTATCTATCTACTAATTCAAACATCCGAGTGATTACTTCTTTTCAAGGTTTTCAAGAGCGAGAGCCACCGCCTCTGCTTTAGCTTTTTCTGCTTTCTTCTTTTCACAATTCCTTGCGTCGTGGTCACTTGTCAATATCCCACACTTTCCGCACTTTCTTTTTGGCTTTAGATATTTTTCAGTCACCTTTTCTTTTAGAGACTTTAATCTGCTGTCATTTCCGCATCCCTTGTATGGTAAAACAGGTGGATTTTGAACATCATTGTTACTTGGCTTGGGAACTCCTAAGAATCTATCTATTGCCTCATCATGATTCTTTGATCTTGAGTTTTGATGTGCAGCCTCTATCTCATCTTTTAGCGCCCTGACTTTTTCAACAAAATCAGACAGCTTTTCCTCATTCTTCTGCAATATATCTACGCAAACATCTACCATAAAATGCAACTCATTTCCCATCCTCTCACATTCTTCACGTAGGATGTATTTTTCTGGAATTTGTTGAACATCCAAGTTCTTGAACACACAAAATATGTGTCGGCATAAAAATCCATATTTCGGGAAAGTCATGCAGCTACAATAAGTGGTTCCATCTTGCTTGTTATGTGTCACCTTAATATCACACAAGAGAATAGGACACGTTGTTACATCTAAAAAATTCTAATAAACTGTCCTACCCATGCGTAGCATATATTATCAGATGTACCTACCCATGTGTAAGTAAATGTGCTAAGTGAGTTTTTCAGTAGCATACCTGGAAAGTATATACTTTTTTCACAGTTTGGGTCGTGGTTCCCGTCCCTGTTGCATTTTCGGTTTCATCTTCCGTTCCATCTTCAGCTTCTTCTTGATCCACAGTTTTGATGTCTTCAACCTCTTCAACATTCTTGTCTTTCTTTTTGCCGACCACCACCTTTTGTATGTTTTTCTTAACTTCCCTTATCTCTTTAACCACAATCACATCACATCCTTGCATCCCCGAGGTCACGGAATGCTGAGAACACCACCAACTTCCCAAATATATTTCTTTTTGTACCAACAGGAAAATGGTACGCGTGTAAACATTGCACGCATGTTGCTCAATAACAAGAGGGGTTTTAAACGGTGGTCTCTTGTTATGTGTCTGGTGGTCAAGAACCTCTAACCTGCTCCCCTGCCTCTCCATGGCAGACTCATACGACATCATAAAATGAATCAATGTTGCTCCACCATTCGTGAAATTGCTGAAGAATGAGTTTTCGCTTTCCGATCTTGAGGTGGTTCTCATCAAACCCGACATCAGTAAGTCTGTGAAGTAAGCTGGTATCCATGTAGACCTGATATCATACATATGCGTGAACCATGGATGTTCTTCCAACTTGAATTCCTTCATTATCTCTGCCCATCTTTTCTCAAACGTCTTTGTACTCAATGATATGTTCCAAACTATGTCATTGAACTTCTTTTTGAAATCAGTATTATCAAACATGCGTTTTCCTACCTGTATATGGAAATGGTTAGCCTAACTACACATGTGAAGATTGTGTTTTTTTTAAGAGGTCCAGGCTGTATAATATCGTCCTAAACATTTGAAGAATGTCAAGTTTTCAATTTTTTACCTTCATAGGCAGCTTCTGAGTGATGTGCCACATGCACAGTCGGTGCCTTGATTCCGTTAAGATGAGTGCAACGGCCTTCTTCATTGCTGCATCTTGATCAGTGACGACCATCTTTGGTTGGCTTCCAAATGTATCCAAAAACGCTTTCAACAACCACACGTAAGAATCTGATGTTTCATCCCTAAGCATACCGGCTCCGATAGACACAGTCTTCTTATGGTTGTCTATCCCGGTGAATGGGACAAACATCATGTTGTACCTGAAATCGCACATTATGGCTGTTATTTTACCCCTGTGTAGGATACGAATAAACGACACTTTCACATGTGTAAATACAATAATATGATTCCGAATAAAAAAATCATACACTTGCCTGTTTGTCCTGTAAGTAGCATCGAATGAAATGATATCTCCAAATTCTTTGAAATTTGCTTTTGCTGTCTCATCGGCCCAAAACATACACTCCAACTCCGTGTTATCTTTTACCTTGTATTCGAAGGTAAAATTTGGGACATGCTCTCGTCTGTTTTCCATTTTATTTACCAACATCTGCGCGTCACTTGAGCCTATAAAACAATTGATTTTCTTCTTGTAGTTCTTGAAGTCGTTCACTGTGCCGTGTGTGTTCTTGTAAGAACCTTGCATATTGCTGTAGATATGATGAGCTCTTGTCGCTCCTATATTCGAAGTTGAAACCTTATTAATAAACGTCATTTCAGAGATTCCCAATTTCCTTTGTCTTCTCGACAAGTGTCTATGCTCCACCGAATTCAGCTGATGATTGTGTTTTTCCTCAAACTCGTCTAATATGTACGATTGTCGGCCTTCAATCAGCTTGAATATGACATGTGCTTCACATCCTGTCACTTGCAGTGACGAAATACGTACTCTTTTTTCCACTGTTTTCGTGATTAAGTGTATCTATGCTTACACCTTGTGGTTTCCCTTCTTTATTACACAAAATGTACTTCAATCTAACCACTCCACTGTTTGTTTTTTTCTGTGTGGATAGCCTAGTGTCAAAACCCGCTTGGTACGCATATCTCTCATACATTTCAATGCAATCATCTATTGTATCAAAAACTTGACCCTTAACTGGTCTTACATCTTCCTCTACTTCTGGTATCCAACATATTTCACCTTCATCTGTTTCTATCATCCTACTGTTATACCAGCTACTACATGGCTTGTTAACCGAACCTGCACGACACACAACATTTAGATATGCACATGTTCTACGTATGTGTAGGACAGACCTTTCTAGTGATATTTTCAGCTTTAGAACTAAAACGATCATATGTAGCTACACATGTGTAAACGACTAATCATGTCTAAAACATGCTAACACAAAAGGTGTCCTACTCATGTGTAGGATGAACATACACATGTGTAGGATCAACATACACATGTGTAGGATCAACATACACATGTGTAGGATCAACATACACATGTGTAGGATCAACATACACATGTGTAGGATCAACATACACATGTGTAGGATCAACATACACATGTGTAGGATCAACATACACATGTGTAGGATCAACATACACATGTGTAGGATCAACATACACATGTGTAGGATCAACATACACATGTGTAGGATCAACATACACATGTGTAGGATCAACATACACATGTGTAGGATCAACATACACATGTGTAGGATCAACATACACATGTGTAGGATCAACATACACATGTGTAGGATCAACATACACATGTGTAGGATCAACATACACATGTGTAGGATCAACATACACATGTGTAGGATCAACATACACATGTGTAGGATCAACATACACATGTGTAGGATCAACATACACATGTGTAGGATCAACATACACATGTGTAGGATCAACATACACATGTGTAGGATCAACATACACATGTGTAGGATCAACATACACATGTG
>CM067175.1:71719313-71747445 GCA_034093135.1 Erigeron breviscapus
GTTAACATCCCAAATGTTAACTTTGCCTATAAATACAAGTCATTGCACAATAAGAATAACAAGTGAAAACATACAAACACTTCACACTTTGCAAACCTGCAATATTCTTGGTGAATTTGTGCAATATTCCCTCAATCGCTAAAAGGAACATTTCACAACTTTAAGTGTTTCGATTGTCTTGAGAAATTCCGAGTGTAGATCAATTGTATTTCATAGGTTGTAAGGATATTTACATTCTTTGTATTATCTTGGTTCCGCAACAACCTTGTAATTTGTTTAACATCAATAAATAAATTACACATTGAAAATTACATATTGTCTCATCAAGTTACTTTACAAGTTATTTGAATTATTGCATTGTTCTTTACTTATTGTCATTTATATAAGTAATATATCTAGAACTTGGTATATACACACTGCAACTGGTCGTCTCCAGTTCAGTGCATATATTGCAAAGTAACTCCACCATCGACATAGAGGTGTCTTCAGGTAGTGTCATCTATTGAGTTGGGACTTACAAGTGGTATTAGAGCAGAAGGCTAATAAACTTGCCTAGATCTGCTAAGATGAACACTACTGAAGGTGGAGATGGTTCTGGTCAAGGTGAAATCCCTTTGAATAATAATGCCCAACCTTTTCAAAATGTTAATACCAATCCTCCTCCTCCTTCTACCCCAAACCATGTCCATGTACACTACTCAATCACTCCTGTTCCTAAATTCGATGGAAACAGTGAGACTTTTGGTACATGGAAGGCTAGAATGCTTTTGCATTTTGGTGGGATTGAAAGGTATATGTTGAAAATCCTTAAGGATGGACCATATATACCCATGTCTCTTGGGGTGAGTCCTCTTCTAGATCCAACTGGAAGAAGAGGTTCAAGAGAAAAGCCCGAAGACCATTGGTCTGATGAGGATCGTAGACTTGTTGATCTGGACACCAGACTCAAGAACATGATCCTTGGGGCTGTTCCTGAAGATCTAATTCCAACACTTGTGCTGTTCCCCAGTGCAAAATCAATGTAGGACAAATTAGTTATTCAGTTTGAAGGAGGTGATGACACTATTATCACCAGAAAAGTTCCCTTGAACAAGAAGTATGAATCCTTCTTTGCCTTGCCCAATGAAAGTCTAACTGGTACATACACCAGATTTTCTAGCCTCATTAATCAGCTGAGAGGCTTGGGTGTAGAGAAGGATAAGGATATTCTTCTTGAGAAGTTTTCTGATATTCTTCCTTCCAAATGGGGAAACATGGTTCTTGTCTTAAGACAAGGTAAAACCTTGTACAGCCATACTCTTGCATCGCTCTATGGAGCCTTCAGATTCACTGAAGATAATAATGTTGCAAGACTGGTGGCTGAGCAAAATGCCATGAACCATGCTCTGAGTTCCAAGGTTGCTAGTATACCTGAGCGACCTTGTGCTGCCTTAATGTCTGCAGAGAGTGTCCAGGCACACTCGATGAAGGAGATGTTAAACAGTTTCTTGAACTCTGGCCTGACCACTGAAAACATAGATGGTTGTAATGAAACTGACGATGATGATCTAGTCGCCATGATTGCTAAAACCTTTAACAGGTTTAAGCATAAATCTAAAAGATTTAATGGCCCCAACAATGCTTCCAGCTCCAGCTCTCTGATAAGACCAATCTTACATGCTATAAGTGTGGCAAGAAGGGTCACTTTATGAAGGAATGCAGATCTAGTCAGTTGAACAACCAAACTGGCCCCCCTGTCCCTAATTTCAATCGGCCTGATGATAGCTACAAAGCTAAATACAAGAAGCTTAAGGCCCAGATTGCCCTCCTGTCCATGGAAAAGGAAAAGGATCAGTGCTTAATGGCACAAACTGAGGGAAAATGGGAGTACTCTGATGACTCATCAGTTGATGAAGAAGAGGAAAGGGACATGTGTTTCATGGCCTTGGAAGATCAACAGCAGCAGCACGTGGCAAAAGAAGATGTCATCACTGGAAGATGGGTGGACATCATCTTGAAAAAGGTATGTGATTATGATCACCAGATTGACCCTGAACTAAAACTGGACCTGGCTGAATCATTAAGTGGTGATTTAGCTTTTGTGGAAACTGTTAGAGCTGATAGTGAAAAGATATATTGACACTATCTTAATTGAACTGAACATTGTTAAACCACAACTGAATGATTTACAAAGTGTCCAGTTGGCTCTCAAGGAGTCAGTTTTAAAGATTGAGGCTTTAGAACTTGATAATCAAAAACTATTTTCTGATCTTGAAAAAGAACAGAAGATTATCAAGTCATGGGTAAAAGCATCTGGTAAAAACTATGATGCATTTTCAAGAACTATCGATGCCCAGAAGAATGCATGGAAATCTGGAGATCTGGAGATGGCAGCTCTTATACCAGATCTTCATGCATTGCCTCCAGCTCTCAAGGTTGAAACACCTTATGATCAACCTGAAGCTGTTGGAACTGAAACCTTTGAGACCACCCCCATTGAGGTTAAAACTGGAGCCAAACAGGCTAAAGCTCCAGTCAAAAAGGCCACTGGTACCAAGCCTTTACCTCAAAAGTCTAAGGTGCCCAAGACCCGACAGACTAAAACTCCAACTGAACCAAGGTCCAAGGTTCAGTTGCCTGATGAAAATAATATTTTGGTTAAACTGGAAAGTCAACTCCAACTTTTGTCTCGACAGGTTCAGAGTTGTACTGCCCGGATTAACAATCTGGAAGGAGGTTCATTACCTCCAGTTTTCAAACAAAATATTAAATCACTCCCTTCAAAACCTAATCAAAAGAATGTTCCATCTGGAACAAAATCTGGTAAAATTAAAGGGAGTAAGTATCAAATACCAATTGTTTTTACTCCTGCACCTGGAGCTGGTGATAATGCTCGAGATGCATCCTCCAGTTCAACACCACAACTGTCAACTGTGGCTTCTGTAGAGAAGTCCAGTGGACCCATCAAGAAAAGATGGGTTCACAAAAAGAACTAATGATTTTTGTGTGTGTGTAGGGCGATCGAAAGAAGAATATCTGGTATCTGGACAGCGCTGCTGGCCGGACTATGATCGGATGTAAGCCCCTACTGGAAGAGTTCACTGTCCAAGATGGACCAACAGTGACGTTTGGTAACGATCAATCTGGAAAGACTGAAGGATATGGTGTGCTCAATAATGGACAAGTCGAATTCAAAAGAGTTGCATTTGTGAATGGTTTGAAATACAACCTGATCAGTGTCAGCCAACTTTGCGATGATGGCTTCAGAGTTTTGTTCGATATTGCACAAGGCACCATATTTAACAAGGATTGGAAAGTGGTGATGATTGCACCAAGAAAAGGAATTGTGTACATCATGGATATGGAACCAGCTCCAAAAGAGCAATGTTTCTATACCAAAGCTGATGAGGACACCAACTGGCTATGGCATAAAAGATTATCCCATCTTAATTTTAAGAACATTAACAAGTTGTCTCGCAAACAACTGGTTGATGGGATACCTCAAATTTCCTTCAATAAGGAAAAGCCATGTCCAGGGTGTGAGATGGGTAAGCAGAAGAGAGCCAGTTTTAAAACTAGGCAAAATTTTAGCATCATTGAACCTCTTCACATGCTCCATATGGATCTTTTTTGTAACACCCCGACTATAGCGGAAACACGAGATGCCACAGAACGACATGGTACAAAAGATTTAAGTAACAAACATCAACATAAAGTTTCAAAAGCCATTCGAATTCAAAGGTAACAAGTTCAAGTGGACGTTTAATAAACATTACATAACCAAATTCATAATCAAAAGATCAAATGTTTGCGTTACTAGTCCAACATGCAACAAATAAACACATCGTCCAAGGAGCGGTCCAAAAGCTAACTTACTGCCCTAGACCTGAAAAGCATGAAGAAAAAGTGTCAACTATGAGAGTTGAGTGAGTTCATAGGATTATGCTAACAACACACATGTATTTAATCCAATTCAAGAAAGAAGATGTCATAAAATTTCCAAGAATTCCATCATACTGTCCATACCCAAACCGTATGTTCAAACAATAATTGCCATCCATAATATAATATCAATACCTCTGGGTCAATGGTAAGACTACCATGACATAATTTGATGAGATTGTTCTTGAGCCACTACTAAGACCGGTTATGTCCCAATAATCAAAATATAATGTCCCAAATGATAAGATAATGATAAGCACATGCTGTCAATCACGTGCATAAAGATAACCAAGGGTCGTGCCATGGAGACGCCCATAAATATATAGTAGTTAGAGCACCGCGAGGCCAGACTGGCGATGAAGGTGGCCACCAAGGCAGACCAAACATCCCACCGTACCTATAATAGTGGATGAGGGGACAAGTCCTAGTTGCGCAACCCTCTAACTACAGGCCTCAAATGAGTTAATAGTAGTGTACAGGGGACCACGTTTGACAGTACTCAAGCTCATCATATAACATATAACACGTTGAATATACAGTATAATTCCCATATCATTATCATTATTTCAAAGAATCATTTCATAAGAGAAAGTCATTTTAATTAATCATGCTTTTCACCCCGTAAGTAAACATATAAAAGAGTTTGAAAGGGGGCTATGACTCACTTGATTAGAGAGTGAATAGGGGCTGATCAAATGTGATTCCTTCGCTTAGATTTGTTGCGCCTCAAGCAAGCCTAAACCATAACGTATATATTCGCGGCGTAAGTTCGCGTGACATGAACTAGTGAGCTAGATCATGAGATGTATACTAGTAGACTTGCCCATATTTGGTTGTCATTAGATTATGGAATTTAAGTGCATTATGATGTTCTCATGGTTTGGGTATAAGGGATTTGGTGGTAGAAGTCGTTTTCTCATTATACGTTTTTGTACGTTTATTGGAATTTCGGTAGTTTGGCTTTGATTTATATGATTTCCATTGTATACTTTGCTTAGTAATAATATTTGACATTAGTGGTCTTATAATATTAATATTTATGTATATTTTTCTGATTTGTAATTATATGTTTAATTTAATATTATTTAATTAATTGTTTTTACTTAACTATTTATCTTTAAATTATGTAACACATATCTCTTGCCTTTTAGCTATTTTTCTCCAGTAGTTTTTAGTTACTTTTATCCATGGTTAAGATGATTTAACTTCATTCTTGATTTACATAATTTATTTATGGATTTTTATGTCTTTTAATTACTATTTAAATTCAATAATTCATGGAAATTCTTAGAAATCATCACTAAACATTTTGGTCTAAAATCTCAGGCCTTTTAGGCAACTTTTATTCATACAAAATCATATCCATTCAACCTCTCTTGTGTCTTGCTTATTTTGAGGGTTTTATGATTAAAAATCGTTTACCGAAATAGTGATTTTAGCCTCATTTCTTGAGCAATTAAAGTGCTTCAAAATGGATTTTCATTCTTGTTTCATTATTTCCAGAAAGTTCATCATATTTTGGTGTCCAAAATCGTGAGAGTGGTGGTGGTGTGATATGTGCAATTTAGTGCTTTCAGTTAGTGATTATTTGACCCGAAAAGGTGATTTTTGAGCTTGTTGTTGTCATGAACCAATAGATCTGAGTTTTGTGCTTTTATTTCAACATTTTTCCAGTAGGTTTATCATATTTTCTTGGTCATAAGATTATGGTGCATGTGTGTGCTCAAAATGCATTTTTGCGTGTTTTCGGTTTGTGATTTCTAGCTTATTTAACATGTTTTGATTCAAGCTTTATATCCTTGATATTTTATCAATTTTTCCAGAATATTAACACTAATATTAACATATTTTTCACTTATAACAAGTCCATATCCATCTCATAATCTAACAAAAGATCCAACTTTCTTAAATCTAGCATATATGCATTCAAATCAACACTTTTTACTATCAACTTTTATAGATCTAACTTTCAACAATATAAAAACATCTTTTATATGAAAAATCTCAGAATATACTCTTCAAAAATATACAAAAACATATAGATCTATCAACAAGAAAGTCACTTTAAAAGCTACTAATCTATAACCACACTTTTGGGTCTTAAACTTGTTGAATCCTTGGATCTTTCTTATTAGATTCGACATGCATGAGCATGGAAAGAAAGATCCTATCAACTTTGCCCTCATTAAGTGTATATTACAAAGAAAACAAGAAGAAAGTATGAGTTTTTGATAAAACCTTTGAATATAAACAAAACAAGATTAGATCTAGTAAAAAGGATGAAGATTATACCTTCTTGAACTTGGTTTTGGATGAAGAATTTGGGCAGATTTTCGTGGCCTTCAAACCCCTATAATACCTTGAATCTAAGCCTAGAACAACCCTTGAATGTACCTTGAATTAGCCCTTAACAATCTAGCTTAAAACCCTTATTATTAATATATGTTTATGTTGATTTAAGCTTGCCTTGTTCTTGTTCTTTTCTTGGCCGAAATAAGAGGGAGAAAAGGAAGAGATGGAAGAGTTTTTGAGAGAAAAGAGGTTGTGTGTGAGAAAGAAGTGAAGAGTGTGAGAAGAGTGGTGAGTTCCAAGAGAGAAAGTGTGTTTGAAATCAAAAGGGTGGAGTGTGAAATGGGGGGAGGGAGGCGGCCTCATAAGGCATGGGGAGGGTTTGTTTGTATTTTATTTTTTTATAAAAATTGTGTATATAAGGTGTATATATTTGTTAGGTGTATGTATATGTATTTGTGTATGTATTATAAGGTAAATTGTGTTAGTTTGTAGTATAAGTTAATGTTTATTCTAGCATGTGTATATATGTATATGTGTCATGTATATATGCTTGTATGTATACATTTTTGTGTTTTTAATTTGTTACATAAGCCTTTGATTATAAACTTGTATTTATTTTAAGCATGTATGTATATATATATACTTATTATGATTTAAACGCTTTTATGCGCATACGAACTTATAACATATTTTGAAATAGAGATTTTATTTTTGTGACCGAATTTACTTTAATTAGCTAAATGATCAAATTGTTGGACCTTCGTAAGGATTTTTGATGGTTATCTCAACTTGTGAGACTTACATTATTGTTTAGATAATCTGATTGATCATAAATAAATTTTGTTAAATGGTACTTTATAATTCCTATTTAGAATTGAACAATAGCTTTAGATTGCTAATTTAGGGCATTATCTACTAGCTTTAAGTATAACTATGGCTTGCGAGATCATAGGCAACATAACTAGCACATATATAATATTTAAAAAGTAGGGTTGTTACATCCTTACCCCCTTAGAAGAATTCCGTCTCGGAATTTGAATTTGCTTAGGGAGTAAGTGCGGGTATTTCTCGCGTATAAAGTCCTCGCGCTCCCATGTAAACTCGGGTCCGCGTTTCGTATCCCATCTAACTTTAACAATAGGGATCTTGCTCCTCTTTAGGCGTTTCTCATCGCGATCGAGAACTTCTATTGGCTCCTCACGAAATTGGAGCTTATCCTCCACACGTAGTTCTTTAAGTGGGACCACTTTCGAATCATCCGCCACACATTTCTTCAAGTTTGACACATGGAATGTGTCATGAACATCTCCCAATTCCTGGGGTAATTTCAACTTATAGGCTACGGGGCCTATCCTAGTAACAATTTCAAATGGCCCGATGTATCGGGGGCTCAACTTTCCTCTTTTGCCGAACCTTACGGTTCCCTTCCATGGCGACACCTTTAATAGTACCTTGTCGCCAACCTCAAATTCTAGGGGCTTCCTCCTTTTATCCGCATAACTCTTTTGCCGATCTCTCGCGGCTTTAAGCTTTTCTTTAATAATCGCCACTTTGTCCGTTGTCTCTTGGATAAAGTCAACGGTAGCTAGGCTTCTCTCGCCCGCCTCTACCCAACACATGGGTGATCTACATTTACGCCCGTATAGAGCTTCAAACGGCGCGCATCGTATGCTAGAGTGATAACTATTGTTGTAAGTAAATTCTGCGTATGGCAAGTGTTCATCCCAACTTCCACTAAATTCTAATGCGCAAGCTCTTAGCATATCCTCCAATGTTTGTATTGTACGCTCACTCTGCCCATCCGTTTGTGGGTGGTAAGCCGTGCTTAATGATAACGTAGTGCCCATTGCTTCTTGCACAAGACCCCAGAAACGTGAGGTAAACCTACCATCCCTATCGGATATGATGGATAGAGGTACACCATGCAATGTCACAATCTTTTCAACGTACAAATGTGCTAAACGTTCAGTGTTCCAGTCTTCTTTGATGGGGATGAAATGGGTTGATTTCGTAAGACGATCAACAATCACCATATAGCATCATGACCTTTCTTTGTCCGAGGCAATTTCGTCACTAGGTCCATTGCTATTTGCTCCCACTTCCACTCGGGTATTTCCGGCTGCTTTAAAAGTCCAGCTGGCTTCTGTGCTCAGCTTTGACCATCGCACAAGTCATGCATCGGCTCACATATAGAGCTACATCACCTTTCATCCCAGGCCACCAAAAGTCCCTTTTTAGACCTTGGTACATCTTATCTGCTCCTGGATGAATCGAGTATTTTGAATTGTGAGCTTCATTCATTAACACCTCTCTCAGCCCGTTGATATTTGGGACCCAAGCTCTTCCCTTGAAATACAAGATGCCTTCGTCATCCTTATCGAACCTTGTTTCTACTCCACTCAATGCCTCTTCTTCAATGTTCTTCCCTTCAAAAGCTTTGGCTTTATCTTCTAGGAATCTGTCCCTTAGAGACATTTTCACCTGTAAGTGATAAATTCTAGTCTTCGACACCCTAGTGCTCACCTTCCTACTAAGGGCGTCAGCAACAACATTTGCCTTTCCTGGGTGGTACTTAATTTCGCAATCGTAATCGTTAAGTAGCTCCATCCACCTTCTTTGCCTCATGTTTAACATCTTCTGATCGAAGATGTGTTGTAAGCTCTTTTGATCAGTAAATATGGTGCACTTGGTTCCATAAAGATAATGTCGCCATATCTTCAAGGCAAACACTACGGCTCCCAGCTCCAAATCGTGTGTTGAATAATTCTTCTCATGTGGCTTCAATTGCCTAGATGCGTACGCAATAACTTTGTCTCTTTGCATTAGTACGCACCCTAGTCCTTTATTCGACGCATCACAATATACTACAAATCCTTCCATTCCATCCGGCAACGCTAGTATTGGTGCTTCACACAACATGTCCTTAAGCGTTTGAAACGCTTGCTCTTGTTCTTCACCCCATTCGAACTCTCTTGCCTTTTGGGTTAATTGGGTTAAAGGTACCGCAATCTTAGAAAATCCCTGAATGAACCTCCTATAATAACCCGCCAAGCCTAGGAAGCTACGCACTTCCGTTGGTGTCTTGGGTGTCTCCCATTTCTTGATTGCCTCTATCTTAGACGGATCTACATGAATCCCTTCTTCGTTCACAACGTGTCCCAGAAATTGGACTTGACGGAGCCAAAATTCACACTTAGAAAACTTCACATATAGCTTCTCGTCCCTAAGTAGCTGCAAGATTATCCTCAGGTGCTTCTCGTGCTCCTCCTTGCTTCTAGAGTATATCAAGATATCATCGATAAACACTATGACGAACTTATCCAAGTATGGCCTGCAGATCCTATTCATTAGGTCCATGAAAACGGCTGGGGCATTTGTGAGACCAAAGGGCATCACTAGGAACTCATAGTGCCCATAGCGAGTTCTGAAAGCCGTTTTAGGTACATCTTCTTCTCGTACTCTCAACTGATGATAGCCGGACCTAAGGTCAATTTTCGAGAAATGCGATGCTCCTTGCAGTTGATCGAACAAATCGTCTATTCGCGGCAGCGGGTATCTATTCTTGATTGTCAATTTATTTAACTCTCTATAGTCGATGCACATCCTCAAATATCCATCCTTCTTCTTGACAAAGAGAATCGGCGCACCCCAGGGTGAAGAACTAGGTTGGATTAAACCTTTATCAAGCAATTCTTGCAATTGCTCCGAGAGTTCTCGCATTTTGGAGGGCGCTAGTCTATATGGTGCCTTAGCCACGGGGGCTGCCCCGGGAACTAAATCGATAGTAAACTCTACTTGTCTCGCTGGGGGAAGTCCAGGTAGTTCATCCGGAAACACATCTAGAAAATCTCTAACCACTGTTACCTTGAGAGGAT
The DNA here is from genome assembly GCA_034093135.1 of Erigeron breviscapus. Lineage (NCBI taxonomy): Eukaryota > Viridiplantae > Streptophyta > Magnoliopsida > Asterales > Asteraceae > Erigeron > Erigeron breviscapus. The sequence continues at coordinate 71,729,402 of CM067175.1, forward strand.
CCTTATCTTTCACTCGCTTATCCACTACTTGTGCCAAGTATGTGTGGTATTCCTTCCGTAGGTACTTCCTCACCTTCATGGACGACACCAACTTAGGTTGGACTCCCGCCTTATGGCCTTGAACTATTAGCACCTCGCCATTATCTAAAGGAATCTTAATGATCCTTTCATGGCAAAGTATTTCAACGCGCATTTTCGACAACCAATCCATTCCTACTATCACATCAAAACTTCCTATTTCTATGGGAATCAAGTCTATACTATAGTCCTTCTCATCTAAAGTTAACTTACAATCAGCAATAATTTCCTTAGCCTTATACTCGTTTTCATTAGCATATTCAACATAATAAGTTTCCTCCAGTTCACTAGGTTTCTTATCAATCAGTTCTTTAAATTCAAAGGAAATAAAACTTCTTTCGGCTCCAGAATCAAACAACATAGATGCATAAACATTATTTATTGGAAACGTACCTACGATGACATTAGGGTCATCACGTGCCTCATTCGCTCCCATGGCATATACCCTTCCTCGGGCTTGACCTCCTTGATTGCCACGATTTCCTTGGTTAACGTTGTTGCCTTGATTCCCAATATTAGCTTGATTCCCAACATTTCCTCGATTGACTTGATTTCCATTGTTTCCTCGGTTTGCTTGGTTCCCGCGATTTCCCACATTCCTAAAGTTACCACGGTTACCATTTCCATTCCCACGGTTGCCTTGCGCTCTTCTCAACCTAGGACAAGCATTTCTCCAATGATCTGTACTTCCACATTCGTGACATCCTCCTCGTTGTCCTTCATTCCTTGGCCCGCTTTGGCAGTGAGTAGCAAGGTGACCCATGCGGTTGCAAGTTGTGCAACGCTTGCATTCACCCAAGTGACTATAACCACATCGGTTGCACCTTGGGGGCATGCCACGATATGGATTGGGGTTAGCCTCCACAACTCCATAGTTTCTCACAATCTTTTGCCTCTTATCCGGTCCATTCCCTTTTCGATCGCCAAACCGATTTCCTCCACCTTGTCTCGAACTTGATTCACCTCTTGTATACTTCCCACGCCTAACCAAATCGTTCACTAGCCTGGTTGCCAAGCTTATAGCCTGCTCCAGAGTGGTAGGACTTGCTGCAGTGACCATCAACCTAACTTCAGGTGCCAATCCATAGATAAATCTCTCAACCTTCTTAGCCACAGGGGTTACCATCTCTGGCAACCAACACGCTCAACTCGTGAAAGCGGATCACATAGGCCTCCAATTCCAGTCCTCTCATGGCGTGGTTCCAGAATTCCATCTCTAGTTTTTGTACCTCTTCTCGTGGACAATACTCACGCTTTAACTCATCTTTAAACTGCTCCCAAGTCAAAGCATTGACTGCTGCAGGACCTCTAGTAGTCGCTTGGAGATTCACCAAGTAAGAGCTCTTCCCTGAAGCTTACTAGCAGCAAACTTCACACGGTCAGCCGGTGCACAGGTAATGATGTTCAAGTTGGCTTCCATGCTTTGGAACCAAGTAAGCAATGCAATAGGACCTTCTGTCCCATGAAACTCCTTGGGATTGCAAGACGTGAAAGCCTTGTAGGCATTCCTGTCAATAGCATTTCTCTCCTCCATCTTGTCTTCTAGCCGTGTTGAGTGTAGCGGTTACATTCTCCGCTATTTGGGTGGCAATGTTTGGCATGGCGGCATTGATCTGTTGGGAGATAAGCTCGGCTAGCTCGGCTCTTCGCTGGGCCTCTTCACTTGTTTATCCGCCGGTCCTTCGTGGTGCCATGTCTCTACAAAGGATAATATAGTTTAGTTATTCGTTCATTGAATCATACTACATAAACTCGACTCACGACTTCTTGATCTCACACGAGTATATCTAAAGTTATTTAGTGCATAGAGGGTTCGTTTGCACACATATGTATATGTATATCCCGACTCATATTCCCTTTTTTATAATCACGGCTCACTTGTCATTATGAGTAAGTAATGGTTAGGAAATTTCTAAAATTAATCAACCATGCTTTCTAGGTTAATTAAGAGAAATACAGAATCTGTGTACGAACTTGGAGCACGTAAAAGTGGCTTAAGATGGACGATCTGGGAAAAACTCATGAAATATGAAACGTAGCCCTATGAGTTAAGTTTCACCTCCAATTGGAATCAGGTCAAAAGACGAAATAGAACTCCAGATATGGCCGTTCTACTAAAAGTGGTCAGAACTGATTTCCTGCTGTAACTATAACTTTTCTAATCGAGATAACTTATCACAACAAGGATAGCACATCATGTAACCATAGAGAGGCATTAAGCATACATATATATCATTCAATATGAGTTCACAAAATTGCTACATGCCAAATACTATGTGATCATCGTCACACAAAAGCTAGAAAGTTCAAGAAAAACAAAGTACAAACGTTCATACATCGAATAAGTTCATAAATAAAGTAGCTCTTAGGTTTACTTCCTAAGCATGAGAGCTATTACGAGAGTGCAAAGAGCCGTAAGCACACATCCCATAATGAATATCACCTCATTAACTCGTCGGACTTCTGATATCGCCAAGCTCGCATAGTCTCCCGTTCGATCCATAACTCCTAAGGCCCTTTCCATCATCACCTCTTGAGTCCTCACTCTCACTCTAGCATCCCTTAATCCGTTTGCTATTCCCCACACCCTCTCCCTTTCTTCACGAGTCATACCAATGGGAGGTGGAGGGGGTACTCCATAGACTGGGCGGTGTGGCTCCTCTCCTTGACGCCTACGTCCAAGATGGTACCAGGGATGATCACGAGGAAGACGCGGCTGAAAGTAGGGATCTTGGGCTGGAAATCGCCCATCGCTTAGGTTCATAGGTGCATCTTGCCTCGGCGGAGTAGGTGCTCTAGGGGCAGGTGGTGATGGTGGTGGCGAGGGGGAGCGACGTTCAGGTTGGCTAGGGGCAACACTCCTAGCATTATCGTCTTCCGATGGGTCTTCCATTGGATCAGTCTCTTCTTCCTCTTCTTCTGGGAGTGGTTGGGGAGGTTGTTCTTGCTCTAGGCTTCTCCTTTCTTTCTCTTCCAAGTAGTCCACAAATCCGTACAAGTTCCTTGGTCTAAGGGCTGATCCGGAAGCTCCACTTGCTGTGACATGATGTTCCTACACAAGTTTCACAAAGGCGTGAGATGACGACTTGACTCGACGCTTAGACGACCATGGACGACCGACTTGACCTTTGACGACCCATATGGCAACTTACGGACAGCAAGACGACTCGACGGACCATGAGACGACCTTAACCATTTGACAAGCAACCAATCAACTCGACCAACGACTCACAAGCTTAACAACCGAACAACAACATGACCATTCACAACCGACGACCAACTCAACTCGCACGACCGACATAACCATTTATAATTAAAGTAATGACTAGAATTCAACTTGTGCATAGCTCTCTCATGTATTACACCTAAATGGACAAAGTAATGCTAGCCAAGTGGGGGTATCAACTAAGGTTCTAATAGGTAATGCAAACATTGGATTTGGTTATGTATTTTTTGCACCAAGAATCGTTTTTAAAGCTTATTTTCAAAAGACTCATTTTGAATATCCCTTAGACAATCATTTCGATCATTCCATATTAAATTTTTAGTTAGGCATAGTTGATCAGGCTATGCATAAGTAAAACGAGAATACTTTATGATCGCCTCAACTATTTAAGAAATATTCGACTCGTTTTTGAAAATACGTAGGTTATAGCAAAAATTCTCTATAACCTTGCTCTCTGATACCATTTTTTTTGTAACACCCCGACTATAGCGGAAACACGAGATGCCACAGAACGACATGGTACAAAAGATTTAAGTAACAAACATCAACATAAAGTAGCTGATCAAATGAAACGTGATTCCTTCGCTTAGATTTGTTGCGCCTCAAGCAAGCCTAAACCATAACGTATATATTCGCGGCGTAAGTTCGCGTGACATGAACTAGTGAGCTAGATCATGAGATGTATACTAGTAGACTTGCCCATATTTGGTTGTCATTAGATTATGGAATTTAAGTGCATTATGATGTTCTCATTGTTTGGGTATAAGGGATTTGGTGGTAAGAGTCGTTTTCTCATTATACGTTTTTGTACGTTTATTGGAATTTCGGTAGTTTGGCTTTGATTTATATGATTTCCATTTCACACTTTGCTTAGTAATAATATTTGACATTAGTGGTCTTATAATATTAATATTTATGTATATTTTTCTGATTTGTAATTATTTAATTTAATATTATTTAATTAATTATTTATTCATTTTATTGATTTATTAATTAAATAATTCCTTAAAAATACTTTTAAGTGTCATAATTGTCTTTGTAAATTATGGATAATTTCATTTGAATTATCTTCTGATATATATGCTCCTTAATTTATAATTTCATGATTTATACTTTTATTTGTGTATTTTCCATTTATTTTAATAATATTTAATTAATTATTTTTACTTAATTATTTATCTTTAAATTATGTAACACATATCTCTTGCCTTTTAGCTATTTTTCTCCAGTAGTTTTTAGTTACTTTTATCCATGGTTAAGATGATTTAACTTCATTCTTGATTTACATAATTTATTTATGGATTTTTATGTCTTTTAATTACTATTTAAATTCAATAATTCATGGAAATTCTTAGAAATCATCACTAAACATTTTGGTCTAAAATCTCAGGCCTTTTAGGAAACTTTTATTCATACAAAATCATATCCATTCAACCTCTCTTGTGTCTTGCTTATTTTGAGGGTTTTATGATTAAAAATCGTTTACCGAAATAGTGATTTTAGCCTCATTTCTTGAGCAATTAAAGTGCTTCAAAATGGATTTTCATTCTTGTTTCATTATTTCCAGAAAGTTCATCATATTTTGGTGTCCAAATCGTGAGAGTGGTGGTGGTGTGATATGTGCAATTTAGTGCTTTCGGTTAGTGATTATTTGACCCGAAAAGGTGATTTTTGAGCTTGTTGTTGTCATGAACCAATAGATCTGAGTTTTGTGCTTTTATTTCAACATTTTTCCAGTAGGTTTATCATATTTTCTTGGTCATAAAATTATGGTGCATGTGTGTGCTCAAAATGCATTTTTGCGTGTTTTCGGTTTGTGATTTCTAGCTTATTTTAACATGTTTTGATTCAAGCTTTATATCCTTGATATTTTATCAATTTTTCCAGATAATTAACACTAATATTAACATATTTTTCACTTATAACAAGTCCATATCCATCTCATAATCCAACAAAAGATCCAACTTTCTTAAATCTAGCATATATGCATTCAATCAACACTTTTTACTATCAACTTTTATAGATCTAACTCTCAACAATATAAAAACATCTTTTATATGAAAAATCTCAGAATATACTCTTCAAAAATATACAAAAAACATATAGATCTATCAACAAGAAAGTCACTTTAAAAGCTACTAATCTATAACCACACTTTTGGGTCTTAAACTTGTTGAATCCTTGGATCTTTCTTATTAGGCGACATGCATGAGCATGGAAAGAAAGATCCTATCAACTTTGCCCTCATTAAGTGTATATTACAAAGAAAACAAGAAGAAAGTATGAGTTTTTGATAAAACCTTTGAATATAAACAAAAACATGATTAGATCTAGTAAAAAGGATGAAGATTATACCCTCTTGAACTTGGTTTTGGATGAAGAATTTGGGCAGATTTTCGTGGCCTTCAAACCCCTATAATACCTTGAATCTAAGCCTAGAACAACCCTTGAATGTACCTTGAATTAGCCCTTAACAATCTAGCTTAAAACCCTTATTATTAATATGTTTATGTTGATTTAAGCTTGCCTTGTTCTTGTTCTTTTCTTGGCCGAAAATAAGAGGGAGAAAAGGAAGAGATGGAAGAGTTTTTGAGAGAAAAGAGGTTGTGTGTGAGAAAGAAGTGAAGAGTGTGAGAAGAGTGGTGAGTTCCAAGAGAGAAAGTGTGTTTGAAATCAAAAGGGTGGAGTGTGAAATGGGGGGAGGGAGGCCGGCCTCATAAGGCATGGGGAGGGTTTGTTTGTATTTTTTTTTTTATATAAAATTGTGTATATAAGGTGTATATATTTGTTAGGTGTATGTATATGTATTTGTGTATGTATTATAAGGTAAATTGTATTAGTTTGTAGTATAAGTTAATGTTTATTCTAGCATGTGTATATATGTATATATGTCATGTATATATGCTTGTATGTATACATTTTTGTGTTTTTAATTTGTTACATAAGCCTTTGATTATAAACTTGTATTTATTTTAAGCATATATGTATGTATATATATATACTTATTATGATTTAAACGCTTTTATGCGCATACGAACTTATAACATATTTTGAAATAGAGATTTTATTTTTGTGACCGAATTTACTTTAATTAGCTAAATGATCAAATTGTTGGACCTTCGTAAGGATTTTTGATGGTTATCTCAACTTGTGAGACTTACATTATTGTTTAGATAATCTGATTGATCATAAATAAATTTTGTTAAATGGTACTTTATAATTCATTAGAATTGACAATAGCTTTAGATTGCTACTTAGGGGCATTATCTACTAGCTTAAGATAACTATGGCTTGCGAGATCATAGGCAACATAAGTAGTTCATATATAATATTTAAAAAGTAGGGTGTTACTTTTGGTCCAGTGAATGTTCAAACTAGAGCTGGAAAGAAGTACACTCTAGTTGTGGTTGATGAATTCACCAGATATTGCTGGGTGGTATTCATCAGATCCAAGTGATGCTCCTGCTGAAATCATCTCTCTTATCAAACGAATTGAGCTCAAGTATACTCTAAAAGTTTGTCAGTTGCGAAGTGATAATGGTACTGAATTCCAAAAAAGTACTTGAAACATTTTGCAATGACACTGGCATCTCTCAAAACTTCTCATCAGTTCACTCTCCAGAGCAAAATGGAGTTGTTGAAAGAAAGAATCATACACTGATAGAAGCCGCCAGAAGTATGCTATCTGAATCTGGTCTTCCCACCAGTTTTTGGGCTGAGGCAGTTGCAACTGCTTGTCACACCCAAAACCGGTCAGTCTACATCAAGAGACATAAGAAGACTGCCTACGAAGTACTCAGGAATCGTAAACCAAATATTAGATACTTCCATGTATTTGGTTGTCCAGTTTATATACTAAACGATTCCAGTCAGCTTGGGAAGTTTGATGCAAAAGCTGATGAAGGGGTATTTTTAGGATATTCAGATATTCGAAAGGCCTTTAGAGTTTATAATTATAGACTCCAAAAGGTGCATGAGACAATTCATGTCACATTCGATGAATCAACTGAAGCAATCAACAAGAGACCAAGCCTTGATATTTCTCCAGTCATTCCAATCAATTTTGGTGAAACTGACCAAGTTCATCGGTCAGTTGTTTCACCAGAAGATGCTCCCAGTTATAATAAACCGGAACCAGTTAAGAAGAAGAACACCTCCAGTGACACATCATTTTATCCTTCTATCAACTTCAACTTACCACAAGAATTGGTGATTGGATCTGATGTACGTGCCATTCCAATATCAGCACCAGTTCAAACACCTACCTCTCCAGTTCTTCATGAAATGCCCTTGAATGAAGAATTTCATGATGCTAATCGAGACCTCATTGACTCTGATGAGGATGTAGAAGTTGTTTGGACTGATCCTTCTCCAGATGCTGCTGCAACTGAAGAAGATCTCCAGGTGACTTGCACTGATATTGTAGTACACCAGCCTAGTCAATACACTAGATGGACTAAAGCCCACCCAATTGAACAGATTGTGGTGATCCAACTAGTGGGGTTCAGACTAGAAGAGCCACCAGTGAGCAATGCTTAAACGTCACCTTCTTATCTTTAATTGAACCAAAGAAGATTGACGAGGCTATGGCAGACCCAAGCTGGGTGGAAGCTATGCAAGAAGAGCTCCTCCAGTTTGAAAGGAACAATGTTTGGGAGCTTGTTCCTTGTCCACCAGGGTTAAAGAAATAACCTATTGGTACCAGATGGGTCTACCGAAACAAGATGGATGAAGATGGCCATGTTGTAAGAAACAAGGCCAGACTAGTTGCCCAGGGTTATTGTCAAGCAGAAGGCGTTGACTTTGATGAAACTTTTGCTCCAGTTGCAAGACTTGAAGCCATAAGAATATTTCTGGCTTATGCAGCCCATCTGCAGTTCAAGGTCTTCCATATGGATGTCAAAAGTGCGTTCCTTAATGGAACATTGGAAGAAGAAGTTTATGTTAAGCAGACTCCAGGTTTCATCGATGAGAAGCATCCTCATTGGGTTTATAGACTGAACAAAGCCTTGTATGGTCTAAGACAAGCCCCAAGAGCCTGGTATGATACTTTAACTAAACATCTTCTTAAAAATGGCTTTCAAAGATGTGCAATAGATAATACCTTGTTTATCTTGAAAGAAAGAGGTAATATCTTATTGGTACAAATTTATGTTGATGACATTATTTTTGGTTCAACTGATGATGCAATGTGTAAAAAGTTTTCTAAAATCATGTCATCTGAGTATGAGATGAGTTTAGTGGGTGAATTAACATTTTTCTTAGGTCTATCAGATTAAGCAAACTGAAAATGGAATTTTCATAAACCAAGGAAAATATGTCAGAGATTTGTTAAGAAAATACAAATATGATTCAATCCCATCGAAAAACACACCTATTGCAGCACCATTGAATTTGGACTCTGACCCAACTGGTAAACCAGTTAACATAACTGACTATAGAGGTATGGTTGGTTCACTGATGTACTTAACTGCCAGTCGACCAGATATAATGTTTGCAACATGTTTATGTGTCAGGTTTCAGGCTAACCCTAAAGAATCACACTTGCACGCTGTAAAGCGTATCTTTTGATACCTGAAAGGGTGTCATAATCTTGGTCTTTGGTACCCCAAAGGCTCAGGATTAGATTTAATGGGTTATTCAGATTCTGATCATGCAGGTTGTAAGATAGATAGAAAATCAACAACTGGTGGTTGTCATTTCCTTGGAGGAAAACTGGTAAGTTGGACCAGCAAGAAGCAGACTTCAGTCTCTATGTCCACTGCCGAGGCAGAGTACATTTCTGCGGCCAGTTGCTGTGCCCAGATTCTCTGGATCAAGAACCAGTTACTAGATTATGGTCAAAAGTATACAAGGACCCCAATCTTTTGTGACAACACCAGTGCAATTGCTATATCTCACAACCCAGTGATGCACTCCAAGACAAAGCATATTGACATCAGGTATCATTTTATTCATGATCATGTTATGAAAGGAGACATTGAAATTCATTTCATCCCCACTGACAAACAGCTCGTTAGCTGATGTTTTTACAAAACCTCTCGATGAGAAAACCTTTAAACATCTCATCAGCGAACTGGGAATGTTAAACCCTTAACTGGAGCTTTCTTTGTTATTGAACGCGTCAGTGACACTGATGAAGTTCTCCAGTTGAGGAGGTCCAGATAATCTTTGCTCGCCAGGCTAACGAACGCCTTTGTGATACTATCTTGGCACTAATTGATTTCTGGATCATCATTTTAGGGGGAAAGACTCAAAATAATTTTCTGACTAAAATTCTTTTTGTTTGAAAATGCAACTGGAGAACTCTCCAGTTGGAAACTGGTACTGGACTGATCCTCCAGTTACCAGGTTCAGTCTTGTCTTATTTTTATAACGTTACAAATACTTGGTCAATATGTGTGACACGTGATGATACTCGAGTGTTTTTAAACCACTTGATATCATGATCTGACGTGTTTGAAACCATTTTAGTACTTGACAACTGTTTGTATTGGGAAAACAAAAAGTGAGTGGGCGCGTGGGTAAGATAAGCCGTCGTAGCATTTAATGCTGACATGGAAGCATTTAATGTTTACATGGCAAATCATTATTTTATTTCAAAATTCAAACCAACTTTTGTGAAAATATCTTCAAAAAGGGATTTTGTTTATTAAAATATAATTTTGGTGTTTCATTGAGATCTTGAATCCTTATAAATACCCTTATTTACTCCGAACTCATTTACTTCCTTCTCTTACATTCTTTCATTTACTTCCAATCATCAAAATCGCTTCATTCTTCTCTTTGCTTCATAAATCAAGAACCCTAAATCCCAAATTTCATTTTCATTCTTCTATGGCTCCTAGATCATCTCGTTCAAGAGATGTAAATCTCTTGACTGTTCCATACAATCCCTCACCAGATGTCACACAGGCACCTGGTGCCCCTAGTAGTGCTTCGGTCATAAAACTAAATCCAAATAATCCTATGGCCAGCCTACGAGGATCTCAAGGGTCCGATACCCTTATTGGTAGAATTCAAAAGTTTTTGAAGAATTCTCCAATAGGACCCTCATTCTCTCTAAACCCACGTAAGTTGTTTCACAACTACTTATGTGAGTTTTTGGTACACTGCCGTTCTTTCTTCCGATTGTTCCTCCATCAGTTTCACATTAAAGGATGGAACAATCCAGTGTACCTTGTCAGCCGATGTATTAAGGGATGCCTTACGCCTCAATTACTGGAGAGAGGGTGAATCTCCAGTCGTCTTGCCCCCAAATATAAACTTTCGCCAAGTACTTCTTGAAATGGGACACAAGGAGTGTTTGGAGAATGGGGTGTTGAAGACAAAAGGTGCGATGACCATGAAGGGCCTTACACCTTCATGGAGGTATTTTTTCATCCACCTGGTGGAGAGCATGGGTGGGAAATCTGGTGGACTTGACCAGATCAACTCTTCACAAGCAGAGATGGCTTATTGCTTGTGGAACGGATTGAGAGTGGACTTTGCAGATATTCTGTATAGAAGCCTAGTTCAAAAGCTGAAGGGCACAAGGGGTGTTTGTATTCCCTTTTCAAGGTTCCTCTTACTTTGTTTTAAGCAAATTCTGGGCAGGGAAGCATATAATAGTACAGATTCTCCGTACACTGCTCCAGACATGCTAAGGAATCTAGACTCACTGGTATCTGAAGCTGGTGAGGTTGAAATTCCTGAATGAATGCAGCTGGCATTCGCTTCAACTGATGCACCTCTTGTAGGTGAGTCAGAAAGGCAACTGGGCGGGCCTCAAAATAATGAGGGACCCTCCAGTGTGTCTAATGTTGTGGTTGAGGATAGAGCAACCATAACTGAAGCAACCCCCATCACATCTATCCCTGGTGAAGATACTTCGGTATCTGATCCATCAACAGATGCACCCATCCAGGAAACTGGGGAAGGTCATCTGGAGACTGACCAGGTAACTGGTCAGCCCTCAGTCACATTCATGGATCTGGACATGAGTGTTAATGACGAGGAAATCCTTATAGAATCTTCGGATTCTGAAGGTACTGAAACAGACTTGGAGATTCTTGATGCTTCTGTACAAGCTCAAGACCCTTCATCTCCAGTCTTACCTCCAGATTCTTGATGCTTCTGTACAAGCTCAAGACCCTTCATTTTCACCACCACAAGTAAATGTGCCTATAGATATATCTTTACCAACAAATTTCGCTCCTTTACCAACTGGGCAATTCTCACTTGCTCGAGAAATGCCACCCCCACCGTCGCCGTTGTTCACACCTGAGCATTCTCAGCATGAACAACAATTTGATTTTCCAGTCCTTTCTTCAACCACCACTCCAATAATTTCTTCAACTGCTGGCCTGACAACCGGGGAGACTTCCATCAGTTTGCCTCCTCCAGTTGCTCCAGTAGTAACTGCTAGTGGTCCAGTGACACCTCTTCCTTTGTCACTGGACAATCAAGTTGTCTCACTATAAGCCGATCTCCAAAACCTTCTTACTAGGGTGGAGGAGATTCAGAAGACACTTGACAAAAACACCAAGTCCTTCTCCAGATACCACAAAGATCATTTGACAAACATTAAGGTGGCCGATCTGGGGATAAACAAGTTTTCATCTAATGAAAACTTGGTGTTCAAAAAGCTTACTGAGTTGGTCACTGGCTGCAACAATCTAGCTGGTACTCTAAAGGAAGCCTTTGACCTAACTCATTCCAAGGTCTCCAGTTCAATCTCCAACTTGCTAGGAAATACTGTCAGAACTTCAGAAGTTGACTTGAAAGAGATTGAAAGGCAGGTTAAGGAACTTACTGAAAGACCTGGCCTAGATGTAACTGGCCTTGGAGAGCAGTTGATGACTTCGGTTGGTCAGAAAATAGAGGATACACTGGGTGCTAGAGAAGAGCATTTGATTGAAAGGGTGATGTCTGAGATCACCAAGCTGGCCACTCCCCAGGTTGATCTGGCGCCACTTACCAGTGAGATCAACCAGTTGAGAGGCAGCATAGAAAGTTTGAATGCCCAGGTATCTCTACATGCTCAATCTATAGAGAAACTGACAACTGAAGTGGAAAATCTGAAGAAGATGGATGATGAGGTTAAGGATAAGGTTGTCTCCGGTTTGGATGAGGACTCTAAGATCTTGAATGAATTGAAAACTGGTCAAGACCAAGTTGTTGCAAATGTCTTGACCCAGTCCAAGGAGACGAACCATTTATGGAGGTCCTTCAGGATGATGTGTGGCATTTTCAAAGAGTGTAAGGACTTGTAGTCATGGCAGCCTCTTGACCGGTTGCCATCTCACCCCTCTGAATGGGAAGCAATTAGGGCAGGTCTAGATGCTGCCAAGGGGGAAAGAAGTTCAGTCCTTACACGACCAGTTGCACCTGGAAGGACTCCATCTGGATCTGGAAGAGAATTGGTTGTGGCTACCAGTACTGAAGCTGGTGAGCAGAGTGATAGGGGGAATGTTGGTTTGGACAAAGGTAAAGGTTTAGCTGGTGATGCATCTGCCCAGCCGGCCACTGGTGAAATGTTAGAAACTGGTAATGCTGACATACTACCTCCAGTTTCAGATAGTGATAGTAGAAAACTGGCTAGACTTGGTAATGACATCAAAGAAAGAAAGAAAATGAAACAAAGAAACCAAGTTGAGGCCAGGGCACATCTTGCTCAGATTAAGTTGTTGGATATGAGTGATGCCAATCTACTGGGTATCACTAAGGATGAGTATATTAGGGTTAAGAATGATCCTAGGATAGTTGACCAGTTGAATGAAATGCTAGATGTAGAACTGGATAGACACTATCATGAGGATGAAGCTGAATTCGATGCCAGGAGCTTAAACATTTCAGTGGAGAAGGCAAAAGAGATTAGGGCCAGTGGGATTCTTAAGAGAATTGCAAATGTTAAAAAGGTTGTGAAGGATGTATTGAATCCACCAAGAAGAAGGATTTCACAACCAAGAAGACCACTGACAAGAGATGCAAGAGATGCTGACCTTAGCACATTCGTTGAATCAACTGGCGAGGTATCCAATGAAGACATTAAGTCCGCTGTACTGGCTGCTGGTGCTGGGAGTATAAAAATCACAAATGAATCTGAAGCTAGAAACTACTACTCCCAGATCATGTCAACCAGAAGACATAGTGGTACTATTAATGGTGTCAATGTTACAATCAAGCCAGGCACCAAGGTTTTTCAAATCGAAGTTAAGTATACTGGTGGGCCACTGGTTAGAACTGATGATCCTGGTGCTATGCAGTATGGGTTCAGCGAATGGGTGGAGATGGTGAATGTTTTGGATGCTAAGGCACAAAAGAATAGGTTCGAGAAAGCATGGGTTAACTTTCTAAGGGGAAGATTCAACATAAAGAAAATCTTGAGCAAAAGTTGAATATTGACCCTGAAGATACTCTGCCTATCTCTTCAGTTGCCAAGAGAAGAAGAATTGGCGAAGGGCCATCTCATTAAGTTCTTTCTTCAGTTTATCTACTTGTAATTTGTTACATTCTGTAACTTATATAAATTTCATTTCCTTGTATAAGTGAAGTTACCAGTTTGTAACCACAAGGTAGATAATAGATTAAAATCTAACAAACCTAAAAGAAAAACCTAAGGCATTTATTGATCTATAAAAATGCCTTAGATAACTTAAATAGATTTAAATCGAACAAGTCCTTCCAGTTCACACTTGTACAGATACAAGAACTAGAAAAGACTTAGACTATGTTTCTAGACAAATAGGGGGAATTTGTTAGGACCAGTTCACCTGGAACTGGCCAGTCACCAGTTCACACTGACCAGTCACCAGTTGCATCTGGAGACTAGTGAACTGGTGACCAAGATGATTTGTCGAGAAATATATTGAAGTCCAGTTGCACCGTACAGTTAACGCAACTAAAAACTTCCTCCAGCTGAGAACTGACCAAGTTGAAGAAGCATTCCGGTTGAAGTCGAAGACAACAAATGGAAGATAGAGAATGACAATGGCAGCGAAGCCCAGTTGGCATTCTAGTCAGTTACAAACTGGAGACCATCAGTGGAAAGCCCTTACAAAGCTTTACACTGATTACGAGGAATTGACTTATATGCTTTATGTACCTTTACCCGGATAATAAGCCTTATCTTATTATTTAAGTATTAAAAGGTACATAAAGGTGGTTATGTAAAGTCACTTTAACATGCGACTTTACACTGCTTTTTAAGGAATTAAATGCTATTCCTTAAATGCTCCCAACCACATTTGTACGGCTAAAGTTAACATCCCAATGTTAACTTTGCCTATAAATACAAGTCATTGCACCACCAAGAATTTAAGTATTCGATCTCACAAAGTTATTTCACAAGACGAATAACTTCACACTTTGCAAACCTGCAATATTCTTGGTGAACTTGTGCAATCTTCTCTCAATCGCTAAAAGGAACATTTCACAACTTTAAGTGTTTCGATTGTCTTGAGAAATTCCGAGTATAGATCAATTGTATTTCATAGGTTGTTAGGATATTTACATTCGTGTATTATCTTGGTTCCGCATCAACCTTGTAATTTGTTTAAATCAATAAATAAATTACACATTGAAAAAATACATATTGTCTCATCAAGTTATCTTACAAGTTATTTGTATTATTGCATTGTTCTTTACTTATTGTCATTTATATAAGTAATCTATCTAGAACTTGGTATATACACACTGCAACTGGTCGTCTCCAGTTCAGTGCATATATTGCAAAGTAACTCCACCATCAACATAGAGGTGTCTTCAGTAGTACCATCTAACGAGTTGGGACTTACAGTTGTGAAGAAGGTTTTGAATCCACCAAGAAGGATTCCACAACCAAGGAGACCACTGTCAAGAGATGCTGACCTTAGCACATTCGTTGAACCAACTGGCGAGGTATCCAATGAAGACATCAAGTCCGCTGTACTGGCTGCTGGTGCCGGGAGTATAAAAATTACAAATGAATCTGAAGCTAGAAGCTACTACTCCCAGATCATGTCAACCAGAAGACATAGTGGTACTATCAATGGTGTAAATGTAACAATCAAGCCAGGCACCAAAGTTTTTTCAAGTCGAAGTTAGTTATACCAGGGGGCCACTGGTTAAAACTGACAATCCTGGTGCTATGCAATATGGGTTCAGCGAATGGGTGGAGATGGTGAATGTTTTGGATGCGAAGGCACAAAAGAATAGGTTTGAGAAAGCTTGGGTGAACTTCTTAAGGGGCAAAATTCAACATAAAGAAAATCTGAAGCAAAAGCTGAATATTGACCCTGAAGACTCACAACCTATTTCTTTGGTGACCAAGAGAAGAAGAACTGGCGAAGGCCATCTCATTAAGTTCTTTCTTCAGTTATCTACTTGTAATTTGTATTTACATTCTGTAACTTGTATAAATTCCATTTCCTTGTATAAATGAAGTTACCAGTTTGTAACCACAAGGTAGATAATAGATTAAAATCTAACAAACCTAAAAGAAAAACTAAGGCATTTATTGATCTATAAAAATGCCTTAAGAAACTTAGATAGATTTAAATCAAACAAGTCTCTTCAGTTCACACTTGTATAGATACAAAAACTAGAAAAAGACTTGGCAATATTTCTAGACAAATAGGGGAATTTGTTAGGACCAGTTCACCTGGTAAACTGGCCAGTCTCCAGTTGCATCTGGAGACCCAGTGAAACTGATCAGAGTGAACTGGAGACCCAGATGATTTGTCGAGAAATATATTGAAGTCCAGTTACACCGTACAGTCAACGCAACTGAAGACTTCCTCCAGTTGAGAACTGACCAAGTTGAAGAATCATTCCAGTTGAAGGCGAAGACAACTAATGGAAGATAGGGAATGGCAATGGCAGCAAAGCCCAGTTGACATTCTATTCAGTTACAAACTGGAGACCATCAGTGCAAAGCTCTTACAAAGCTTTACACTGATTACGAGGAATTGACTTATATGCTTTATGTACCTTTACCCGGATAATAAGCCTTATCTTATTATTTAAGTAATAAAAGGTACATAAAGGTGGTTGAGTAAAGTTGCTTTATCATGCGACTTTACACTGCTTTTTAAGGAATTAAATGTTATTCCTTAATGATCTCAACCACATTTGTACGGCTAAAGTTAACATCCCAAATGTTAACTTTGCCTATAAATACAAGTCATTGCACAACAAGAATAACAAGTAAAAACATACAAACACTTCACACTTTGCAAACCTGCAATATTCTTGGTGAACTTGTGCAATATTCTCTCAATCGCTAAAAGGAACATTTCACAACTTTAAGTGTTTCGATTGTCTTGAGAAATTCCGAGTGTAGATCAATTGTATTTCATAGGTTGTTAGGATATTCATTCTTTGTATTATCTTGGTTCCGCAACAACCTTGTAATTTGTTTAACATCAATAAATAAATTACACATTGAAAATTACATATTGTCTCATCAAGTTACTTTACAAGTTATCTATTGCATTGTTCTTTACTTATTGTCATTTATATAAGTAATCTATCTAGAACTTGGTATATACACACTGCAACTGGTCGTCTCCAGTTCAGTGCATATATTGCAAAGTAACTCCACCATCGACATAGAGGTGTCTTCAGATAGTGCCATCTATTGAGTTGGGACTTACAATACCCTTACATAAAACCAAATATCCTCACACATATATCATACTTCACGAGTGCCACTTTTCATTAATTATACTATCCTTTTACGTCAACTACCTTTACATTAATAACCACATCGTTAACGCCACCATCACCCATCATCGCCGCATTGCGCGGGTACCCTACTCGTATTATACTAACATAATATTACGTGATAAAAAAACATCTTTAATCAATTATTTAAATAAAATATGTTAATAGTAAACGGCCTAAATCGTCCTTGTGGTTTACCCTAATAATCAAGTTTCGTCCTTAACTATCTGAAATGACACTGACAGTCCTTTTGGGGAGGATAAGGATCACATCCAGTCCTTTATACAAACGGACGTTATCTCTTCTCCGTTTTCTCCCTCACGTGCTTTCCACGTGAGGATAGTATGGTCATTTTCGAAGTTAAAGGACTACTAATGACTTTTTTTCTTTCTTTCTTTCTTTCTTCTTTCTTTCCTTCTTTTTCTTTCTGATACATACATAAATGATTCAACCACCACCAAAATTCTCTAACTACCACCAAACACTCACACATACACATATATAATATGTATACTGATGGTAAAATAAGGTGCAAGTTATTTTAGGACCACTCTTTATTTTAGGACCAATTAGGACATGTGTAAATTGTAACTTACACATCATCATCATCATCTCCGACCACCACCATGATTTTCCGGCGACGGCGACCACCGAAAAATCATGTGTGAGTTAACTTACACATGTGTAAGTTAACTTAAACATGATTGGATAAGGAATAAGGATAAAGTCACATCAAATGACTTTGTGTCCTTTTATCCAACCACCTTTACACACACAAACTTTGGTAAAGAACAAGTGGATTGTTCTTTGGAAAGTGTGTAAAGGGAAAAGTCAATCCTCGATATCAGTGTTCAGACTTGTAGGATCTAGAACACTGACAATCCTCCAGTGTACAGATCTGGTAAGACTTTCCAGTGGACTCCGCCATTTGTCAGTCTTTTTTTTCAGACTTCAGTCTTTGACTTCAGTCAGAATGTCTTCAGTAGAGTTGATCTGGACTGGGGTGAAGTCCAGTGAGCTCATCTGGAGAATACTCCTGATTTCCTATACAGTA
>CM067175.1:71748445-71767536 GCA_034093135.1 Erigeron breviscapus
GGCCCATCTTCATCCATCTTGTTTCGGTAGACCCATCTTGTACCAATGGGTTCTTTCTTTAACCCTGGTGGACAAGGAACAAGCTCCCATACATTGTTCCTTTCAAACTGGACGAGCTCTTCTTGCATAGCTTCCACCCAGCTTGGGTCTGCCAAAGCCTCGTCAATCTTGTTCGGTTCAATTAGTGATAAGAAGGTGACGTTTAAGCATTGCTCACTGGTGGCTCTTCTAGTCTGAACCCCACTATTCGGATCTCCCACAATCTGTTCAATTGGATGTGCTCGAGTCCATCTAGTGTATTGACTAGGCTGGTGTAACACAATATCAGTGCAATTCACCTGGCGATCTTCTTCAGTTGCAGCAGCTTCTGGAGGAGGATCTGTCCAAACTACTTCTACGTCCTCATCAGAGTCAATGAGGTCACGATTTGCATCATGAAATTCTTCATAAAAAGGAATTTCTTGAAGAACTGGAGAAGTTGGAGTTTGAACTGGTGCTGATATTGGAGTGGCACGTACATCAGATCCAATCACCAATTCCTGTCGTAAATTGAAATTGATGGAGGGATAGAATGATGTGTCACTGGTGGTGCTCTTCTTCTTAACTGGTTCCAATTTGTTGTAACTGGAAACATCTTTTGGTGAAACAACTGACTGATGAACTTGGTCAGTTTCGCCAAAATTTATTGGAATGACTGGAGAAATATCAAGGCTTGGTCTCTTGTTGATTGCTTCAGTTGATTCGTCGAATGTGACATGAATTGTCTCTCATGAACCTTTTGGAGTCTATAATTATAAACTCTAAAGGCCTTTCGAATATCTAGATAACCTAAAAATACCCCTTCATCAGCTTTTGCATCAAACTTTCCAAGCTGACTAGAATCGTTTAAAATATAAACTGGACAACTAAATACATGAAAATATCCAATATTTGGTTTACGATTCCTGAGTACTTCATAGGCAGTCTTCTTATGTCTCTTGATGTAGACTGACCGGTTTTGGGTGTGACAAGCAGTTGCAACTGCTTCAGCCCAGAAACTGGTGGGAAGACCTGATTCAGATAGCATACTTCTGGTTGCTTCTATCAGTGTGCGATTCTTTCTTTCCACAACTCCATTCTGCTCTGGAGAGTGTGCTGATGAGAAGTTTTGAGAAATGTCAGTGTCATTGCAAAATGTTTCAAGTACCTTATTTTGAAATTCAGTACCATTATCACTTCGCAACTGACAGACTTTCCGAGTATACTTGAGTTCAATTCTTTTGATGAGAGAGATGATTTCAGCAGGTGCATCACTTTTGGATCTGAGGAATACCACCCAACAGTATCTGGTGAATTCATCGACCACAACTAGAGTGTACTTCTTTCCAGCTCTAGTTTGAACATTCACTGGACCAAAGAGATCCATATGTAGCATGTGAAGAGGTTCAGTGATGCTAAAGTTTTGCCTAGTTTGAAACTGGCCCTTTTCTGCTTGCCCATCTCACACCCTGGACATGGCTTTTCTTTATTGAAAGAAATTTGAGGTATCCCATCAACCAGTTGTTTGCGAGACAACTTGTTAATATTTTTGAAATTAAGATGGGATAATCTTTTATGCCACAGCCAGTTGGTGTCCTCATCAGCTTTGGTATAGAAGCACTGCTCTTTTGGAGCTGGTTCCATATCCATGATGTACACATTTCCTTTTCTTGGTGCAACCATCACCACTTTCCAATCCTTGTTAAATATGGTGCCTTGAGCAATATCGAACAAAACTCTGTAGCCATCATCACAAAGTTGGCTGACACTAATCAGGTTGTATTTCAAACCATTCACAAATGCAACTCTTTTGAATTCGACTTGTCCGTTATTGAGCACACCATATCCTTCAGTCTTTCCACTTTGATCATTACCAAACGTCACTGTCGGTC
The DNA here is from genome assembly GCA_034093135.1 of Erigeron breviscapus. NCBI lineage: Eukaryota > Viridiplantae > Streptophyta > Magnoliopsida > Asterales > Asteraceae > Erigeron > Erigeron breviscapus. The sequence continues at coordinate 71,750,356 of CM067175.1, forward strand.
CATCTTGGACAGTGAACTCTTCAAGCAGGGGCTTACATCCGGTTATAGTCTGGCCAACAACGCTGTCCATATACCAGATATTCTTCTTTCGATCGCCCTGCACACCCACAAAAATCATCAGTTATTTTTGTGAACCCATCTTTTCTTGATGGGTTTACTGGACTTCTCTACAGAAGTCACAGTTGATTGTTGTGGTGGTAAATTGAAGACTACATCTGGATCTTTTTCACCAGATCCAGGTGTAGGAGTAAAAACGATTGGTATTTGATACCTGCTCCCCTTTTTCTTATCAGATTTAGTTCCAGATGGAACATTCTTTTGTTTTGATTTAAAACTGGAGGTGATGAACCTCCTTCCAGATTTTTAATCTGGGCAGTACAACTCTGAACCTGTCAAGACAAAAGTTGGAGTTGACTTTCCAGTTTAAACAAAATATCATTTTCATCAGGCTGCTGAACCTTGGACCTTGGTTCAGCAGGAGTTATAGTCTTTTGGGTCTTGGGCTCCTTAGACTTTTGAGGTAAAGGCTTGTTACCAGTGGCCTTTTTAACTGGAGCTTTAGCCTGTTTGGCTCCAGGTTTAACCTCAATGGGGGTGGTCTCAATGGGTTCAGTTTCAACAGCTTCAGGTTGATCATAAGAAGTTTCAACCCTGAGAGCTGGAGGCAATGCATGAAGATCTGGTATGAGAGCTTCCATTTCCAGATCTCCAGATTTCCATGCATTCTTCTGGGCATCAATAGTTCTAGAAAATGCATCATAGTTCTTTCCAGATGCTTTTACCCATGACTTGATAATCATTTGTTCTTTTTCAAGATCAGAAATTAATTTTTGATTATCAAATTCCAAAGCCTCAATTTTTAAAACTGACTCCTTGAGAGCCAACTGGACACTTTGTAAATCATTAAGTTGTGGCTTAACATTGTTTAGTTCAATTAAGATAGTGTCCAGATATCTTTCACTATCTGCTCTAACAGTTTCCACAAAAGCCAAATCACCACTTAATGATTCAGCAAGGTCCAGTTTCAGTTCTGGATCCACCTGATTGTCATAATCACATACCTTTTTCAAAATGATGTCCACCCATCTTCCAGTGATGACATCTTCTTTTGCCACATGCTGCTGTTGATCTTCCAAGGCCATGAAACACATGTCCCTTTCCTCTTCTTCATCAGCTGATGAGTCATCAGAGTACTCCCATTTTCCCTCAGTTTGTGCCATCAAGCACTGATCATTTTCTTTTTCCATGGACAGGAGGGCAATCTGGGCCTTAAGCTTCTTATACTTAGCTTTGTAGCTATCATCAGCCGATTGAAATTAGGGACAGGGGGGCCAGTTTGGTTGTTCATCTGACTAGATCTGCATTCCTTCATAAAATGACCTTTTGAAAGTCCCAAGTTTGCAACGATTATGTAATTAAACAACTAATGTAAATTACACTAAGAAAGCAAGATAAGAAAGTAAACACGTTTAATCATAAGTGGTATTAATTAAACGGTAAATACATGGTTGGATTACAAAGAAAGAAAGAAAGAAATATTGTTAAGTTTTTGCACACACGAAAACTTAACAATTATACAATTCTACAATGAGAGAACAAACACACTAAGTGACTATTGTAGAATGAACCAACAACTTTGCGGCTAGGTCAAGTGATGCTTTATATAGGGGAGAAAAGACATCACATGACAACCCAATAGATGTTGACACATGAAGGTTGTCAACTATCTATTGGTGTGTAAGACTGGTCTTCAGACACCTCTGTTTGCCATCTTGTTTCTTTCCCAAAACTGCATGAAAGAGAAACACCTTAGTACCAAAAGGGTACAAGGTCACATGTCTTCATCTTGATCTATCAACACGTGTCCTTGGGGACCAGCCTTCTTATCTTCATTTTCCCGCCCATATTTGACTTACAAGACATGGCGGTGAGTCATTGAACTTATCCTTTAACTCGAAGATAATGATCGCTGAGAGCTCGCTGAAGAAGCCTCTCGCTGAGTCTTTCAGCGAGTACTTGACTCAGCAAGTAATCTTTAGCGAATCCATGACTCAACACCTTTCTTACCGCATTTATAGCAGGTAAGATTGGTTTTATCCAGAGAGCTGGAGCTGGAAGCATTGTTTGGCCCATTAAATCTTTTAGATTTATGCTTAAACCTGTTAAAGGTTTTAGCAATCATGGCTACCAGATCATCATCGTCAGTTTCATCACAACCATCACTGATTTCAGTGGTCAGGCCAGAGTTCAAGAAACTGTTTAACATCTCCTTCATTGAGTGTACCTGGACACTCTCTGCAGACATTAAAGCAGTACAAGGTCGCTCAGTTACACTAGCAACCTTGGGACTCTGGGCATGGTTCATGGCATCCTGCTCAGCCACCAGTCTTGCAGCATTGTTATCTTCATTGAATCTGAAGGCTCCATAGAGTGATGCAAGAGTATGGCTGTGCAGGGTTTTACCTTGTCTTAAGACAAGAACCATATTTTCCCATTTGGAAGGAAGAATATCACAAAACTTCTCAAGAAGAATATCCTTATCCTTCTCTACACCCAAGCCTCTCAGCTGATTAATGAGGCTAGAAAATTTGGTGTATGTACCAGTTAGACTTTCATTGGGCAGAGCAAAGAAGGATTCATACTTCTTGTTCAAGGCAACTTTTCTGGTGACAATAGTGTCATCACCTCCTTCAAACTGAATAACTAATTCATCCCACATTGACTTGGCACTGGGGAACAACACAAGTGTTGGAATTAGATCTTCAGGAACAACTCCAAGGATCATGTTCTTGAGTCTGGTGTCCAGATCTACAAGTCTACGATCCTCATCAGACCAGTGGTCTTCGAGCTTTTCTCTTGAACCTCTTCTTTCAGTTGGATCTAGAAGAGGACTTACCCCAAGAGACATGGGTATATACGGTCCATCCTTAAGGATTTTCAGCATATACCTCTCTATCCCACCAAAATGCAAAAGCATTCTAGCCTTCCATGTACCAAAGGTCTCACTATTTCCATCAAATTTTGGAACAGGAGTGTTAGAACAATGTACATGGACGTGATTTGGGGCAGTAGGAGGAGGAGGGTTTGTATTAACATTTTGAAAAGGTGGTGTGTTAGTATTCAAAGGGTTTTCACCTTGACCAGAACCATCTCCACCTTCAGTAGTGTTCATCTAAGCAGATCTAGGCAAGTTTATTAGCCTTCTGCTCTGATACCACTTGTAAGTCCCAACTCAATAGATGGTACTATCTGAAGACACCTCTATGTCGATGGTGGAGTTACTTTGCAATATAAGCACTGAACTGGAGACGACCAGTTACAGGAGTATATACCAAGTTCTAGATAGATTACTTATTTAAGTGACAATAAGTAAAGAACAATGCAATAATATAAAATACTTGTAAAGTAAATTGGTGAGACAATATGTAATTTTCAAGTGTAATTTATTTATTAACTTTAAATAAATTACAAGGTTGTTGCGGAACCAAGATAATACAAGTATGTAAATATCCTAACAACCTATGAACTACAATTGATCTACACTTGGAATTTCTCTAAACAATCGAAACACTTAAAGTTGTGAAATGTTCCTTTTTACGATTGAGAGAATATTGCACAAGTTCACCAAGAATATTGCAGGTATGCAAAGTGTGAAATCTTTCGAAGTCAAAAGAAGTCGAAGAAGTGTTTTCTTGGTTGTGCAATGACTTGTATCTATAGGCAAAGTTAACATTGGGATGTTAACTTTGGCCGTACAAATATGGTTGAGATCATTTAAGGAATAGCATTTAATTCCTTAAAAAGCAGTGTAAAGTTGCAGTATAAAGCAACTTTACTCAACCAGCTTTATGTACCTTTTTTTTTAGGTAAAAGGATACCCTGATGATTTATATAACAACCAAAACGTTACAAAACAAGTAATGTGGATGAATTCCCCATTAGTTCACATTGTGACATGCCACATATGTGTTAACTCGCAGATGCTAGCAAATACAACCAAAAAATACCAACTTCCTAACAGCCAGGACTAGTAGAAGTAATAATGACAAATGAAAGTTTGGCTCTAGAAGTAAACTGCCTCATTAGCAATTTCCCATTCTTCCAGAATTCTTCCCACTTGAACCGTTTCCTTAAATTTCATCAATTTCATCTTCATTCGAACAGTAGCAAGGATGGTTTCTTTTAGTTGATCAGGGGGTCTTGAATGTTTCATGCTTTATGTACCTTTTTGTACTTAAATAATAAGATAAATCTTATTATCCGGGTAAAAGCACATAAAGCATAAAAGTCAATTCCTCGTAATCAGTGTAAAGCTTTGTAAGAGCTTTCCACTGACAGTCTCCAGTTTGTAACTGACTAGAATGTCAACTGGCTTCGCTGCCATTGTCATTCTCTATCTTCCATTTGTTATCTTTGAATCCAACTGGAAGGATTCTTCAACTGGTCAGTTCTCAACTGGAGGAAGTATGCAGTTGCGTTAACTGTACGATGCAACTGGACTTCAATATATTTCTGGACAAATCTTCTGGGTCTCCAGGTGCAACTGGAGACTGGCCAGTTTCACTGAAACTGGTCCTAACAAATTCCCCCTATTTGTCTAGAAATATTGCCAAGTCTTTTTCAGTTCTTGTATATGTACAAGTGTGAACTGGAGAAACTTGTTCGATTAAATCTATCTAAGTTTTCCAAGGCATTTTTATAGATCAATAAATGCCTTGGGTTTTTCTTTTAAGTTTGTTAGATCTAATCTATTATCTACCTTGTGGTTACAAACTGGTAACTTCATTTATACAAGGAAATGAAATTTATACAAGTTACAGAATGTAAATAAAATTACAAGTAGATACATTGAAAAGATAACTTAATGAGATGGCCCTTCGCCAGTTCGTCTTCTCTTGGTCACTGAAGAAATAGGTTGTGAGTCTTCAGGATCAATATTCAACTTTAGCTCCAGATTTTCTTTGTGTTGAATCTTGCCCTTCAAGAAGTTCACCCAAGCTTTCTCAAACCTATTCTTTTGTGCCTTAGCATCCAAAAAGTTCACCATTTCCACCCATTCCGAGAACCCATACTGCATTGCACCAGGATTGTCAGTTTTAACCAGTGGCCCTCTGTTATAACTAACTTCAACGTGAAAGTACTTGGTGCCTGGCTTAATTGGTACATTAACACCATTGATAGTCCCACTATGTCTTCTGGTTGCCATGATCTGGGAGTAATAGCTTCTTGCTTCAGATTCATTGGATATTTTAATACTCCCAGCTCCAGCAGCCAGTACAGCAGACTTGATGTCATCATTCGATACCTCGCCAGTTGGTTCTACAAATGTGCTAAGGTCATCATCTCTGGTCAGTGGTCTTCTTGGTTGAGGGATCCTTTCACAACCTTCTTTACATGTTCAATTCTTTTTAGAATCCCACTGGCCCTGTTCTCTTTTGCCTTCTCCACTGATATATTCAAACTTTTGGCATCAAATTCAGCTTCATCATCAGGATAGTGTCTGTCTAATTCAACATCAAGCATTTCTTTCAACATGTCAACTATCCTGAGATCATTCTTTACTCTGGCATACTCCTCCTTAGTGATTCCCAAAAGATGAGCATCACTAATATCAAGCAATTTAATATGTGCAAGATGTGCTCTGGCTTCAGCTTGGTTTCTTTGTTTCATTTTCTTTCTTTCTTTAATTTCATTGCCAAGTCTAGCCAGTTGTTTGCTCACACTTTCAGAAACTGGAGGAAGTACATCAGCATTGCCAGTTTCTAACATTGGTACATCAGTGGCCGGCTGGGCAGATACATCAGATGTCAAACCTTTTCCTTTATCCACAACATTCCCCCTAACACTTGTAACATCCCAAACTTTTCTTTAAGATTTGACTAACGCTGTTAAGTCAACCTCATGTGTGTCGTTAAGTCTAGTGTGAATATATGCATATACGTAGTTAATGTGTGTTATGTGTGAGGTTTGAAAACCTAAATGTTAATGTAGTATAAATGTGTGAAATACGAAGGTTTATGTCTATGAAGTGACATTTAATGAAGGGATAATGTTGTATATGGTCAATAATGTAGTTTGTGACCAATAATGAAGGATTTGGAAGTCTAGGGACTAGTCTTGACATATGGGTAAAGTTAAAAACGGGTTTAGGGTGGGATTAGCCTAATCTAGGGTTAGTTTCCAGCCTAAACATAATTAAAAGACAAACACAAAGTATATTCCAAACCTTTCTTGAATTCTAAAGCAATTAATCAAGTTTTGGGTCATACAATCAAGTGTTTTGCATTGAATCTGTTTGGCTACCATTGATGCAGGTAATCCACGATTATTATTTGTATTTCAGATTCAAAGGTCATATATTAACGAATTAAATCTGATTTTTGAAAGGGGTTTTGATTAAGTTAGGGTTTATATTATGTTTAAGCCAATTAATGTTCTAAACGATGTCAAACGAGTTTGTAATCGATCTTGATGATCAAAAGAGGTCTATGTATGTCAAAAACATGTTTTGGGTGAAGCCAAAGTTGATTGATTTCTGGAAAAATGAAGAACGAAGTCGTTTTATGAATTCTGGTCGAAAATAAGCTTAAATCCGTTTGCTGATGCTAAATTCGTTCATGCAAATCTAAATTCGTTTGCCCCAACGAAGTTTAAATTCGTTGGTTAAATTCGTTTGAAGCCAAATTCGTTGGTTAAATTCGTTTGAAGCCAAATTCGTTGGTTAAATTCGTTTGAAGCCAAATTCGTTGGTTAAATTCGTTTGAAGCCAAATTCGTTGGTTAAATTCGTTTTGAAGCTAAAGTGAGGTTTAAGAACAAAACTAAGTTCGATAAGGTCCCAAATGACTTATATTTTATATGTTAATGTACGATAGGTGTCGGGGATTACTATTAAGCACTGTTAGCTTTTGTTTGCGCGCGTACACTACTACCAGGTAAGATACACTACTTTGACACGCTGGGGGATCAACTAAAAGCTGGTTTCAAATCGTAAACACTTCCATTCGGTATCTTTATATTGCATGTGGGCATATGGGTTACTTGGGAGGTATTATGGGTTATGCAGTTGACCATGAGACCTGAGATGCAGTCCCTATTGTAGTGTAATGTAGTATTGCTTAATGTAGTATGTAGCTATGCAGTTGATGTAGTTTAATGAAGTATCTTGATATGCATGATATATAGAAATGAAGTTGATGTGTGATATGCATGCTTGACTTGTACGCCTAGTTCACTAGACTTGTTAGGTTACTATGTCACTTGCACGTTTAAGGATCCAAACGTAATGAAGTTAAAGTGTGTGAATGCCTAGGAATGTGTGTTACCTAGACTATATGTGTGTGAATATTTGGGAATGCAGGGACCCAATCTATATGTGTGAAATTGAGCTCATAAAACTAATGCAGGGAAAGTGTTAAGCTTAACCCGTACTTGTCTTAGCCGGATGAGTACGTTGATGCAGTTGTTGCTTGGGTGGCTCCTCGCAACATGGTCTTTATAACGCAGGGCGAGTAATACGAGAGGTTTGACCAACCTCTACATACGGATTACTCTGGGATTGGCTTGCCATTCCTTAACGACGTAAGATGAGTAGTCTTTTGACTGATCATCCAGTCGGGTGTGATGCAGGGCACACTTATATGCAGTAAACAAAGATATGTGTGACAATGTGTGAACTAATGCAGGATAGGCACATTTAGGATGATTATCCTAATGAATATGAAGTCGATATGTAGTATATGTGTGAACGTGTGATGTGTGTTGTGCCTAATAAAACTTGTCTAATAATGAAGATTGTTTTAATTGGACAAATGCTTTTAATTAAGTGTTATCTTACTTAGCTATTCTTATAGCTAACACTTGCTTCTTTAATGTGGTTGTTCCCTCAGGTTTAGCTTGATGGAATTAGATGAAGGACGTGTGAGCTTGGGTAGATTTATTGAAGGAGCCTTAGCTATCCATAGACGATTCTTTGCTTAGACATTTATTTACATTCCGTACTTAATGTCGAATTATGTTGTGACTTGTGAACGGTTGTTTTATGTTGGGCAACCGTTGGGTTTTCATTTGAACTATTGTTTGATATGGCATGTAACACCAAATAAATGCAGCAACCGAAATGTTTTTATTGGTTTTGACTTTTACAGTCTTTACTTCCGCAATTTAACACCGTTAGGTGAAAAGTTTTGAAAACCCATATTTTTAAACGACGGGTGTTACAAGTTGGTATCAGAGAAGTGGTTTAAGTGAACCAAGGCCTATTAACCATAGGATTTGGACTTAAACTTAAGATATGCATGCTAGGTATTTGTAGGATGCCTTAGTTTTAATGAAAGATGATATAGGATGGGTTGGGACGAGTGCGAGTGTGATAGGGCTTATGAGATGTTTACGTTGCGATGATAGGTTTTAGCCTTATCTTAACAAGCATTTTGCTTTAACTTGCGCTTATCGACTCTACCTTTTTATTAAAGGAAAATGGTTAACACTCGCAACCGCAACTTCCGACGTGATGGAGCTACTGCTAGCATTACCCCACCTGTCCATCCAGGTGCAGGCACTGCAATTGCTGCTGCTGCTGTTGCAGCCAATGCAAATAGAAATCGAGGAAATCCCTGCCAGGTCAATCAGCAAGGCTCATTGGGTCCTATGCCTCCACCTCCCGGAAATCCACCTAGGGTTAACGTGGAAGTGGTGGAGCAAATCCCTAACGCGGCTGAGTTGTACAATCTCGTACGGACTCTCCAGACCCAATTGGCCCAGACACAGGAACAATTGAACAACGCGCTTGCTGAAAATGCTGAAGGAACTAATGGCATCTATTCAGTGCCTTCTCACCACTCTGAGCCACCGGTCGATGATGTTGTTATTCCCCCTGCAAATGCCGTTGTGGTTACTCCTAATGTCGTCCAAGCCCCTCGGTTTAAGTTTGAAAGTTTCCAGAAGTGTGGAGGTCAGAAGTTTGATGGAACCCTTAATGCAGTAGGTTGCATGGAATGGCTCGATGATACGGAGATGGTCTTTGAAGCCTGTGACTGTCCCAAGGATAAGAAGGTGTTGTGCGCTAGTCGAATGTTGAAAGAAGGTGCTCGGGATTGGTGGAAGAGCATTACTATTTCGATGACTCCAGCTATGGTATCTGCTATCTCATGGGCTAACTTTAAGCAGAAATTCATTGAGGAATATATTGGGGTTCATGAGCAGCGTAAGATGGAAAAGGAGTTTCGTGCCTTGACGGCTGAAGTCGGGAAGGTTAACGAGTATGCTCGTTCTTTCATGGAGAAGATGAAGTTCGTGGGTCATTTATTCCGTACTGATGCAGATCAGGTTGCTTGCTATGTTGATGGTTTGCCTCCGAGTTATCGAGGTATCTGCAGGCAGCATAAGACTCTGACTGAAGCTATCAAGGAGTCTAAGAAGCTTGACGATGATTTCGCTTCGGACAAGAAGGTTGAGAAGAGTGATGATAAGAAGTCAGGGTTTAAAAGAAGGTCAAATTGGTCTTCCAATAACAATAATAATAAGAAGTTCCGTGGAAGTGGTAGTTCGAGTGGTGACAAGGATAAAAAGAAGAATGGTTCATGGTGTACATTTTGCAAGACAATTCATGAAGGGCATTGTACTGACAAGACAAGAAGGTGCCATAAGTGTGGAAAGTCGGGACATCTTGCCACTGAATGTAGGGACAAGACTCGTTGCTACAAGTGCCAAGAAACGGGTCATCTCATTGCCGATTGTCCACAGATGAAGAATGTTGGAAAGAAGACCGCCACGACAGCAACAAAAGTGAGAGCTCTTCAAATGACGGTTGATGACGCAAGGAACAATGATGAAGTGGTATGTGGTACTTTCCTTGTTAACTTAAAGCCTGCCTCTGTTTTATTTGATTCAGGTGCAAATAGGTCGTTTGTATCCACATTATTTGCTCCTAAGTTAGAAAGAGTCACTACTCCCTTAGATTGTTCATTAGAGGTAGAAATTGCTAATGGTACGGTTAATAATATACGTGTGGGTTATGACGATTGTGAGATTGAGATTGAAGGTCGTTCTTTTCCAGTCCAACTATTGCCTACTACCTTAGGTGGTTTTGATGTAGTGATTGGTATGGATTGGTTGGCTAGAAATGAAGCTAGTATTTTATGTTCCCAAAAGATAATTCGATTGCCTATGTCCGAGGGTAAAGTGATAGCGGTGTATGGAGACAAGAAGAGAGGAGGAATAAAGATTATTAGTATGATGAAAGCTATTAAATGTATAAGGAAAAACAAGAGCCATTTCTTGGCTTATGCCATTGATGCAAGAAAAGAGAAGTCTTCAATCGCTAGTGTTGATGTAGTATCCAATTTCCCCGATGTGTTTCCCGATGATCTACCCGGTATTCCTCCCGATCGTGAAGTTACTTTTCAGATAGATCTTATTCCCGGTGCTACACCCGTTGCTAAAGCACCTTACCGATTAGCTCCTACAGAAATGAAGGAATTAATGACGCAACTTCAGGAGTTACTTGACAAGGGGTTCATACAACCTAGTTCCTCGCCTTGGGGAGCTCCGGTTCTCTTTGTTAAGAAGAAGGATGGATCGATGCGCATGTGTATTGACTATCGTGAGTTGAACAAACGAACGGTCAAGAACAAGTATCCTCTCCCGAGAATTGATGATCTTTTTGATCAACTACATGGTGCTTCGTATTTTTCAAAGATTGATTGCGGTCCGGTTATCATCAGTTGAAGGTAAAGAAGGAAGATGTAGCAAAGACAGCTTTCCGGACTAGATGTGGTCATTATGAGTTCTTGGTCATGCCATTTGGGTTGACCAATGCTCCAGCCGCGTTTATGGACTTAATGAATCGGGTATGCCGCCCCTTTCTAGATCATTTTGTTATTGTGTTTATTGACGATATTTTGATCTATTCTAAGTCAGAGGATGAACACCGTGAACATTTGAAAGCAGTTTTGGAGGTGTTGAGGGAGAAGAAGTTGTACGCAAAGTTTTCTAAATGTGAGTTTTGGCTCCGAGAAGTGCAGTTTCTTGGTCATGTTATTACATCAGAAGGTATTAAAGTAGATCCTTCAAAGATTGAAGCTGTTTCAAAGTGGGAGCAGCCAAAGACTCCTACCAAGATTAAGAGTTTTCTTGGTTTGGCTGGGTATTATAGAAGGTTTATTCAGGATTTTTCCCGAATAGCCAAGCCTATGACAGAATTAACAAAGAAGGGTGTGAAGTACGAGTGGACTGAAAAGCAGGAAAATGCATTCCAAACGTTGAAAAAGAAGTTGTGTGAAGCTCCTATCCTTGCCTTGCCTGAAGGTACTGATGATTTAGTGGTATATAGCGATGCTTCTATTACGGGTTTGGGTTGTGTCTTAATGCAGAGAGAAAAAGTGATTGCCTATGCTTCACGTCAGTTGAAGCCTCATGAGAAGAATTACCCTACCCATGATCTTGAGCTAGCGGCGGTTGTGTTTGCATTGAAATTATGGAGACATTACTTATATGGTACTAAATGCACACTTTTCACCGACCATAAGAGTTTACAATATATGTTTACTCAAAAGGAGATGAATGTGAGACAAAGAAGGTGGATGGAATTACTTAAAGACTATGATTGTGAAATCAAATACCATCCGGGTAAAGCCAATGTAGTGGCGGATGCACTAAGTAGGAAAGTGCAAAGCTCTTCTTGTAAGTTGATGAGCATGCAAGTTCAAGCCAAGTCGGGTCTATTAGATCGAATTAAAGAAGCACAAGAGATGGCATTAATAAAGGATAATATTGATAAAGAGAGTATTGGGAAGAAGAAACGACTTGTGATGGAGACTAATAGCCGTGGGTTTAAAACATACAAGGGTCGTATTTGGGTGCCACTGCTTGGTGGTAACCGAGAGTTGATCCTTGAAGAGGTTCATAGAAGTAGGTATTCGATGCATCCCGGTGTCACCAAAATGTATGCAGATTTGAAGCCGATTTATTGGTGGCCGGATATTAAAGGTGAAGTAGCTCATTTTGTAGCAAAGTGTTTGACATGTGCACGTGTGAAAACGGACCATAAAAAGCCGTATGGTTTGTTGCATCAATTAGACGTTCCCGAGTGGAAATGGGATCATATCACGATGGACTTTGTAACGAAGCTACCGAAAACGCCGAAAGGGAATGATATGATTTGGGTGATTGTAGATAGATTGACGAAGAGTGCTCATTTTCTAGCTACCCGACAAGATGTGCCTTTAAAGAAGATGGCAAAGATGTATATAGATGAAGTTATCTCGAAACATGGAGTTCCATTGTCTATTGTCTCGGATAGGGACACTAGATTTGTGTCTAAATTTTGGAAGGGTCTTCAACGAGAATTGGGTACTAGAGTGAACTTGAGTACCGCCTATCATCCTCAAACCGATGGGCAAAGTGAGAGAATCATCCAAACCTTAGAGGATATGTTGAGAACGTGTGTACTAGACTATGGTGGAGCATGGGATGAACACTTGAAGTTGATTGAATTTGCTTATAATAATAGTCACCATGCAACTATTGGAATGCCACCATTTGAAATGTTATATGGAAGGAGATGTAGGACTCCAAGTTGTTGGATGGAGCCCGGTGAAAAGCAGTTAACCGGTCCCGAAATTATTGAAATCTCCACTGAGAAAGTTAATGTAGCTAAAGAAGCTTTACGTGTGGCCAGAGAAAGGCAGAAAACTTATGCAGATAAGAAAAGGAGACCGATGGAGTTTAATGTAGGTGACTTAGTGATGCTGAAAGTGTCACCATGGAAAGGAGTAATCCGATTTGGAAAGAAGGGCAAGTTGAGTCCAAGATTTATTGGACCTTTTAAAATCTTGAAACGCATTAAGGATGTAGCATATCAGTTGGAATTACCTCCAGAATTGGATGGAATTCACAACACCTTTCATGTATCCTACCTAAGGAAGTGTCTAGCCGAGGAGTCAAGTGTGATTCCAATTCAAGATGTGAGCATTGACCCAATGAAGAAAATGGTTGAAGAACCAGTGGCAATACTTGGAAGGAAGCAAAAGAAGTTACGCAGGAAAGTGATAGATCTTGTCTTGATAAAGTGGAAGCATAATCATGGAGAAAGCTTGACTTGGGAAACTGAAGCAGTAATGAAGGAGAATTATCCCGAGTTGTTCCTTAATGATGAGATTCCGGGGACGGAATCCTCTTAAGGGGGAGGTAATTGTAACATCCCAAACTTTTCTTTAAGATTTGACTAACGTTGTTAAGTCAACCTCATGTGTGTCGTTAAGTCTAGTGTGAATATATGCATATACGTAGTTAATGTGTGTTATGTGTGAGGTTTGAAAACCTAAATGTTAATGTAGTATAATGTGTGAAATACGAAGGTTTATGTCTATGAAGTGACATTTAATGAAGGGATAATGTTGTATATGGTCAATAATGTAGTTTGTGACCAATAATGAAGGATTTGGAAGTCTAGGGACTAGTCTTGACATATGGGTAAAGTTAAAAACGGGTTTAGGGTGGGATTAGCCTAATCTAGGGTTAGTTTCCAGCCTAAACATAATTAAAAGACAAACACAAAGTATATTCCAAACCTTTCTTGAATTCTAAAGCAATTAATCAAGTTTTGGGTCATACAATCAAGTGTTTTGCATTGAATCTGTTTGGCTACCATTGATGCAGGTAATCCACGATTATTATTTGTATTTCAGATTCAAAGGTCATATATTAACGAATTAAATCTGATTTTTGAAAGGGGTTTTGATTAAGTTAGGGTTTATATTATGTTTAAGCCAATTAATGTTCTAAACGATGTCAAACGAGTTTGTAATCGATCTTGATGATCAAAAGAGGTCTATGTATGTCAAAACATGTTTTGGGTGAAGCCAAAGTTGATTGATTTCTGGAAAAATGAAGAACGAAGTCGTTTTATGAATTCTGGTCGAAAATAAGCTTAAATCCGTTTGCTGATGCTAAATTCGTTCATGCAAATCTAAATTCGTTTGCCCCAACGAAGTTTAAATTCGTTGGTTAAATTCGTTTGAAGCCAAATTCGTTGGTTAAATTCGTTTGAAGCCAAATTCGTTGGTTAAATTCGTTTGAAGCCAAATTCGTTGGTTAAATTCGTTTGAAGCCAAATTCGTTGGTTAAATTCGTTTTGAAGCTAAAGTGAGGTTTAAGAACAAAACTAAGTTCGATAAGGTCCCAAATGACTTATATTTTATATGTTAATGTATGATAGGTGTCGGGGATTACTATTAAGCACTGTTAGCTTTTGTTTGCGCGCGTATACTACTACCAGGTAAGATACACTACTTTGACACGCTGGGGGATCAACTAAAAGCTGGTTTCAAATCGTAAACACTTCCATTCGGTATCTTTATATTGCATGTGGCATATGGGTTACTTGGGAGGTATTATGGGTTATGCAGTTGACCATGAGACCTGAGATGCAGTCCCTATTGTAGTGTAATGTAGTATTGCTTAATGTAGTATGTAGCTATGCAGTTGATATAGTTTAATGAAGTATCTTGATATGCATGATATATAGAAATGAAGTTGATGTGTGATATGCATGCTTGACTTGTACGCCTAGTTCACTAGACTTGCTAGGTTACTATGTCACTTGCACGTTTAAGGATCCAAACGTAATGAAGTTAAAGTGTGTGAATGCCTAGGAATGTGTGTTACCTAGACTATATGTGTGTGAATATTTGGGAATGCAGGGACCCAATCTATATGTGTGAAATTGAGCTCATAAAACTAATGCAGGGAAAGTGTTAAGCTTAACCCGTACTTGTCTTAGCCGGATGAGTACGTTGATGCAGTTGTTGCTTGGGTGGCTCCTCGCAACATGGTCTTTATAACGCAGGGCGAGTAATACGAGAGGTTTGACCAACCTCCACATACGGATTACTCTGGGATTGGCTTGCCATTCCTTAACGACGTAAGATGAGTAGTCTTTTGACTGATCATCCAGTCGGGTGTGATGCAGGGCACACTTATATGCAGTAAACAAAGATATGTGTGACAATGTGTGAACTAATGCAGGATAGGCACATTTAGGATGATTATCCTAATTAATATGAAGTCGAAATGTAGTATATGTGTGAACGTGTGATGTGTGTTGTGCCTAATAAAACTTGTCTAATAATGAAGATTGTTTTAATTGGACAAATGCTTTTAATTAAGTGTTATCTTACTTGCTATTCTTATAGCTAACACTTGCTTCTTTAATGTGGTTGTTCCCTCAGGTTTAGCTTGATGGAATTAGATGAAGGACGTGTGAGCTTGGGTAGATTTATTGAAGGAGCCTTAGCTATCCATAGACGATTCTTTGCTTAGACATTTATTTACATTCCGTACTTAATGTCGAATTATGTTGTGACTTGTGAACGGTTGTTTTATGTTGGGCAACCGTTGGGTTTTCATTTGAACTATTGTTTGATATGGCATGTAACACCAAATAAATGCAGCACCGAAATGTTTTTATCGGTTTTGACTTTTACAGTCTTTACTTCCGCAATTTAACACCGTTAGGTGAAAAGTTTTGAAAACCCATATTTTTAAACGACGGGTGTTACAACACTTATATCACCAGTTTCACCAGTTATTTGCTCACCAGCTTCAGTACTGGCAGCCACAATCATTTCCCTACCTGTTTGACTTCCAGATGGATTACTTTCAGTTTGAGTTTGTGCAAGAACTGCACTTCTTTCCCCCTTGGCAGCATCTAGACCTGCCCTAATCACTTCTCATTCAGAATGGTGAGCTGGCAACCGGTCAAGAGGCTGCCACGATTGCATGTTCTTGCATTCTTTGAATATCGTGCACATCATCCTGAAAGATCTCCATAGGTGGTTGGTTTCTTTAGACTGGGTCAGAACATTAGCTGCAACTTGTTCCTGACCAGTTTTTAGTTCATTCAAAATCTTGGAATCTTCATCCAAACCAGAAACCACCTTATCCTTTACTTCTTCATCCTTTTTCTTCAAACTTTCTACTTCAGTTGTCAGTTTATCTAGAGACTGAGCATGAAGTGATACCTGGGTGTTCAAGTTATCAATGCTGCCCCTCAACTGGTTGATCTCATTTGTGAGTGGGGCCAGATCAACCTGAGGAGTGGCCAGCTTGGTGATCTCAGACATCACCTTTTCTATCAATTGTTGTTCTCTAGCACCCAGCGTATCATCTATTTTCTGACCAACTGAAGTCATTAACTGCTGGCCAAGTTCAGTCACATTCAACCCAGGCTTGTCAACCAATTCCTTTACCTGTTTTTCAATCTCCCTTAAATCCACTTCAGATGTTCTAACAGTGTTGCCTAGCAAGTTGGAGATTGAGGTTGTGACCTTGGACTGAGTGAGGACAAAGGCTTCTTTTAAAGATGTTGCCAGATTGTTGCAGCCAATGACCAACTCATTCAGCTTCTTCAACACCAAGTCTTCATTTGATGAAAACTTGTTAATCCCCAGATCAACCACTTTAATATTGGTCAAGTGGTCCTTGTGGTATCTGGAGAAAGACTTGGTGTTTTTGTCAAGTGTCTTTTGAATCTCCTCCACCCTGGTGAGAAGGTTTTGGAGATCGGCTTGAACAGAGACAACTTGACTGTCCAGTGACGGAGGAGAAGGTGTCACTGGACCAGCAGCAGTTTCTACTGGAGCAACTGGAGGAGGCAAACTAAGAGAAGTCTCCCCAGTTGACATCGCAGCAGTTGAAGAAATAGTAGGAGTGGTGGTAGAAGAAAGGACTGGAAATTCAATGTGTTGTTCATGCTGAGAATGCTCAGGTGTGAACAACGGCGGTGGTGGGGGTGGCATTTCTCGAAGGAGTGAGAATTGCCCAGATGGTGAAGGTGCCATACGTCTGTTTCCAGACATATAGTTATAAGTGGGAAAAGGAATATTTGTTGGCTCATTTACTTGGGATGGTGAAAGTGAAATTGAAGCATCTGGAAGCGAGACTGGAGATGAAGGGTTTTGATCTGGTATAGCAGAATCAAAAATCTCCAAGTCTGAAGCAGTACCTTCAGAATCCGAAGATTCAATAAGGATTTCCTCGTCATTAACATTCATATCCAGATCCATGAATGTAACTGAGGGCTGACCAGATGGGTCAGTCTCCAGATGACCTTCCCCAGTTTCCTGGTTGGGTGCATCTGTTGGAGGATCAGATACCGAGGTATCTTCACCAGGGATAGAGG
>CM067175.1:71768536-71844684 GCA_034093135.1 Erigeron breviscapus
GATCTCCAAAGGGCTTATTAAAACGTCGTAAATTTAAGAAGTCCTCACAGCCCAAGGACATTAGTACCGAAGCAAACCCCTCTGGATCTTCCCAACAAGATCCAGAGGAATCGAGTCCAAAGGGAAGCCCACAAGCAGCCATCCCCAAAACTTCTTTAGGAGGGGATGGTGAAGAAAATATAAGTGAGTCCGCCCAACTCACATTAGAGTCTGAGTCTGCACATGCACCCCCTAAAACTTCACAAATCTTACACTCTTTTGAAGCACGAATCGATGAAGTCTTTGGTGTGACACCACCTGAGACTGAGGTTCCAGACTCTACGGCCGATGAAGTAACTCTTGAAGATGGTACGAGAGTCATTAAGGCAACCCCCGTGTCTACTGTCACTGGCGATGATACTTTGGTTGAGCCAACACTTCATAAATCTGGTGACGATGCATCTGCAGCAGCAGTTGTTGAACCAGAAGCTGGTTCAGTACCAGTGATCTGAACCAGGGCATATCTGATCAGACTGCAGTTTATACTGACCTCTGGGATGAAGATGAGCCACCTCAAGGGAATCTTGATTCCTTTGCTGACTTCGAGTTTGATGAGAATTTATTGGAGGAGAATCAGTCGTCTGATTCTGAGCCACCCTTCGATCTCACAAACGTCCCTCCTCCCCCAGAAATCCAAAATATTGTTGAACAACCATATCGCCCACCGCCAACATCACATAAACATCCTTATTTTCCACCAGGCTCAACTCCTGCATATGTTACTTCACCAACTTTCCAACCACAATTACAACATTTACACCCCCAAATTCACCATGTGCCAAAGCCCTGAGAAAATGATACGAAATTGCCCCTGAGTTGCCCTGAACTCAACTCAGACCGAGTCAGCTTAGACTCAGCTCAGGCCATGATGATGCTTCCCTCGATGGCACACTTTGGGAAGATGATTGGTGATCCTATCTGCCCCCTAGGATTCACCTTACTTAAGTGGGAAGACTGAAATGTGGGGGAAGTTTGAAGATCAGCTCGCAAATTCGTCCAATCTGGGTCAGCTTGGAAGAAGAGTCAGCTTGGGACGACCAGTCTGGGTCAGCTTGGGCAGAGTCAGCTTGGAACTGAATCAGCTTGGGATTTTCAAACACTTATCTATTTTGATGCTTTCAATAACCAGGTCAAGTCATGTGATTAGCACGTGTATGTGGCTGTTCTAGATGATTCTGAATAAGGATAAGAATTCGGTTGTATGTTTTGTCTTGTTTTGGTGACACCTGATCGTGGGAGAAGAAGAAGACGAGTGGGGACCAGAGAGAGAATCACCACTACCCTGCAGCTACAAATTGTGTTCTTTATTCCTATTGGTTGATTTATAACAACCTTGTACTAGTTGTCTAGGGTAGAATATTCCTTGTCTCTTGTATTTCCTCTATAAATAGAGGCTGCCTTCTATTGTAAAAAAACAGAGTGTGTTTATGAAAAGTTTGATAGAGCTGAATTCTATTCATTTTAAAAATCTTCTTTACCTTTATGGATCTTTGATCTTGGTGGTTTGAAGTGGTCCCTTTATCAGTAATCTTGGTGGCTTTGCCTTTATAGATTATTGTGGTGAGATCGTAAAATCTTCATTACTTTTATCTGTATTTGTGGTGGCTCAGCCTTTATCAAATATAGTGGTGGTTTTGGAGTGTTTCTTCTATTTGATTCTGGTGGTTCAGTCCTTTACGAGTCAAGTATTAGATTCTTATCTATCCTTGTTTATTTTATCTTGTGTTCTTGTTTCAGTCCATTCTCACTGTTTCATTGTTGCTGTACTATTTATTCTTATAGTCAGCTTGGGCGTGTTTTGTTATAAAAATCCAGAAAATCTTACAAAAATAGTTTTAATTCCGCTGTGCTTGTGTTTTGTGAGTTGACTCAGCCTCAACCCTGGGTATTTCACACAGAAAGAGTTGGACTCTGCTACTGAATCTGAGGGTCCAACTGAAATGCAATTGGAGAAGGCATTAGATGGGCTTGGTAGAATTCCCTTTGTGGCTTCTGTTTCTGCACAACCACCCCCTCCTTTGAGTGTAGAAGCACAGTTAGAGAAGCAAAACACCGAAGTTCAAAACCTACTTCAAAAGGTTGAGAACTTATCACAATCTCTAACTGCCAATACCAAGTCCCTCACTGAAATGAAAGGTGTTCAGGTGTTTCTTGGCACTGAACTGACCAAAGTGGCTGGAAATGAGGGATTGGTGGCTGGGAAGCTGAATGAGCTGGTATATGCTTGTAATCATATTAGTTCAGCCATAAGGGATGCCTTCAGACTGACCAAGAGGGATGTGCAAGCTTCAGTTGTTGCAAACTTGACATCTAGTGTTGAATTAATGAAACAAGAGGTTATGGCAGTCGGGAAGGAAGTTAATGAATTAGTGAAGAAGCCCAGTGTTGATGAGAAAGCACTTGGGTCTTCAATTGGTGTTGGTATGGTTGAGAAACTGAAGGCTGAGCTTTCTAAGGACTTGATTGCTCAGATTTCTGCTTCAGTTTCTGAGAAAGTTGAAGAAAAGGTCAGAAAGATGGTCGATGAACTCATAAGGGACACTCATAAACAAGTTGACAAGGCTGTTGAAGCTGTTCAGAAGTCTGTTAATGCCCTTGATGAAACTGTGAAGGCCAATCGAAACAACTTGATGAAATTCTGACCTTGCTCAAGAAGGAAGTTATTGTTGCTCCTCCTCCCCCTGCTTCATTTTCTGAAGAGGATAGAAAGATGCTGAAGGATCTTACTGAAAAAGAGGCACTGACCCTTAACTCTTCCTTCAGATTGAGGGCTCAGTTCTCTACCATGGCAAAGGGCATTTCTGATTGCCTACAACAGCAGAGTTGGGAACCTCTGAAGGCCATGCAGACGACCATTGACTTATATGCCAAGATGCCTTCTGAGATCCACAAAGGGGGAAAAGATCAAGTGCCTTTTGGTTTGCCGAAGAAGCAAACTGAGGTACCATCTGGTAGTGCCTCAGTTCAGGGGGAACAAAGGAAACCTGAAGAGAAGCAGTCTGAACCTGCTAAGAAAGATAAGGGAAAGGCCCCAGTGGTGGATGAACCTAAGAAGAAAAATGCTAAGCATTCTAGGCTAGTTGTTGGTGAAAATGTGGATGAGCATGGCTATCCCTTGCATGATCTTGCTGCTGATGGTGACAAATTAAAGGCTTTGCAGAAGCAAGTCTCTAATCAATACATCATGTGGAGGGAAAACAAAGAAAAATAAAGGGCTCAACGTGTCAATGGGGACCCTGGATCATATTGATTCTGCAGCTCTGGGTCTTTCCTTAGAAAGATATCAGAAAATTAAAGAAGATCCCAGAGTGCAGAAGGCTTAAGTGAAATGCATGATTATGAGTATGGTGTTCAGTATTCTCCCCTGGAACAAAAGCTGGACCATCTCACCTTCAAGTTATCAATTGAAGACTTGGTGAAAAATAGGAAGGTGGAGATGGATATCAAGAAGAAAGAAATTCTGGCCGGTGTTCTGAAGGTGGAAAAAGAGTTGACGAGGCCACCTACCAAGCCCAAAGTGACTGGACCAATATCAACCAGAAAGAATATTCGTGATGCTGATCTCTCCAGTTTTAAGCCAATTTCTGATGATGCTGCTGAGATCCAAAGAAAACATGAAAAGGATCAGTATGATCATTATATGAAGCATCGATCCCATCCAGCAAAAATAATTGATGTTGAAGTAACAAAAGCTGATGGATTGAAGCTTTTTGACTTGGTGGTTAAAAGAGAAGGAATGACAGCTGAGGAATACAGTCAGGTCTCAGTGCACGAATTTGGCATTTCTGAACACAGGGAGATGATTCAGATTTTGAAGGCAAAACCAAAGTCTGCTATCAGTGGCGCATGGTTGTCAAGAATACAAAAAAAGATGCAGGCCAAGGTAGAGATTGAGAGCAGATTGTTTGGAACAGGATCATTCTCCACTGAAGAGGAAAGCTACTGAAGCACCTTCTGGTTCAACGCCTGTCAAGAAGTAGTTTCCTTTTCAGAATTATCATTTACTTGTATTTTCATTTACATTTGTAACAAACAATTATGTCTGTATATATATGTTGCAAATTGTAGCCAATAAGTAGATGATAGGTTTAAGTTAGAAAAACAACAAGTAAAATTCTGAGACATCAATGATCTATAAGATGTACTTAGAAATTTTTTACAACTTAAACAAAAACTTGCATTTCAGACTTACAAACATGTATAGATAGAAGTCTGAGATGCATGCATTATTTCAGAACAAATAGGGGGAATTTGTTAGGTCATAAATCGACCAAGTATAATTTGTCCAGAAATAGTTGAAGATCAGTGAAGATACTTGTACAGAATTCTGAAGCAGTTGAGAATTAGTTCACTGAAGCTTCACTTCAGTTTCAGATCAGTCCAAACTGAAAGCATTCATTCTGAAGTCAAAGACTGAAGACTGAAGAAAGAGAATCATCTCAAAAGCAGAACCCAGAGAAGATTCTACCTGATCGAAGACTGAAGCATCTCAGTGTAAAAGTACTTACAACACTTTTACACTGATTACGAGGAAGCCTTTTTACTTTACATACCTTTACCCGGTTAATAGATTTATCTATTAATAAAAGTACAAGGTTAAGTAAAAGGTTGGGAATAAAGTATGAAATGTCACATCAATTGACTTTCACACTTTACCTTAAAATAAGCATGTAAGGAATTAGGTTTAATTCCTTAAATGCTCCCAACCATATTTGTACGACCTAAGTCCACATCAGCATGGACTTGGCCTATAAATATAAGGCTTCTCACAACTTGCAAAGTGCTTGAAACTTTGGCATTGCAACTTGTGAGATATACTCTAAGTAATCCTTACGAGTATTTCCAAGTTATTAGATCACTTGTATTTCGAAGGTTGTTTAGATATTTACACTTTGGTGTTTATCTTTGTTCCGCAACAACCTTTGTATTTGTTTATATCAATAAATCAAATACATTTGAAAAGTACATCGTGTCTCAATGCTACATACTTGATTATATATATTACTTTATATAGTTTCAGCATTTATTGTTTCTTGCAATTTACTTTAAGTCTTATACTTTTTTGTTCATATCCATATCTGGATCATAATTCTGAACTGGTCTTCTTCCAGTTAGAATTACTTGCCAGTCGGGTTTTAATCATCTATATTCGGGACTCACACAACACTTTTTGCTGATCTTGATGTAGCCCTCGCGGTAAAAAAATCAACAATATTCTGCCATTTCGCTGCAATATGATGCATTCCAACCAAATGTTTGACTTTCTCCCAAACCTGTATTGAAAAGGAACATTCAAAGAAAAGATGGTTATGAGAATCTGGTCCCCTCTGACAAAGTGAACAACATTGGAGATTGAGGTTCATATTGCCCCTCACTGTCCCAATAGTTCAGCCTATCTTGAGTCTTCAATTTCCTGCGGATGATAAGTCACATAAGAAATGAGTTCCAAGATATGCATTGAAAAAACCAGATAATCCTATGCCATGGCACTAATTGTTCCCGTTTTCTGATAGAGTCCTATGCTTCCCAAGTAGAGAAATTAACCATTGTCATTATAGTCTTTCCATTGTAGTACATCTCTAGATTCAGCCAATTGCACATTCGGAATTTGAATTAGAACCGGGTAGAGTGTGTACCAAACAACCTGCCAAGTCCGGTTGCCATTATTCCAAATTTCAGCCAGCCTAGACGAAAGACTGAAACCAGCTCTCGCAATCTCTCTTGGGGTAATATATTGACTAAGAGGACATTGCTCAGCCCACTTGTCGTACCAAGCTGAGGTTGTCAAGCAATTACCAACTTTAGACCTTATAAAATGACGAACTTGGAGATTTTAACCCTAAACTCTCTCTCTAGCATGGGCGACTTCTTTCCCTCTTTTCTACCCTAATTTGATCGTTTTATTTGGATTTTTTCTTCATGATTTTGCTATGGTCATCCGTGCATGATTATGTTTGAAGGATTCTTGTGATTTCTGATCGATTAGGGTTTTTTTATTTTATTTAGAATCGTCCTCCTAGATTAGGGTTTTTATTTCCGTTTTTTCTTTCCTTCCCTCCTCCATCCTTGCGACTGTTTTACTTCTGATCTTTTAGCAACATACTTAATCGCGGCTACTTGTGTAGTTCAGCTAGATCGCTGGTACGTCTCTAACGGATTAAGGGTTCTCAGTCTGCTTGGACTGTTAGGGTTAGGGTTTCGGAATTCTTGTGATTCATATAGTCGATCGTTTGGCTGTCCTTGATTGCATTGTTATTCCTTTTTGTTGATGATTGTTTTCGGGAGAGGTGTATGAAGGATTCATCTGATAATTCTGATATTCATAGCTTTTCGTGCAAAGTTGGATATTCTGAAGAAATCGTTTGAAAATTCTGGAAATAATACTGATATGACGAAGAACAAAAAACATAAGAATGGTTCTCCATCGCTAAACAAAACTCCAGTTACTTCAACTGGTGGTAGTGGAATCAAAAAGAAATTGTGGTGTCGCCTGATATGTCATCATCTGCATCGATGGGCAGCAAAGATGTGGGCAGCTCTGATTTTGTTGGGAATCCAAAGTGTAATTCAACAGATTCAACGAAAGATGTGGATTCTTCTAAGATGGGAGTTGAAAGTGAAAAAAACTCAAAGCAATATTAGTGTTGATTCAATAGGGAATGGTTCAAGTGGCATAGATCCGGCTTTAGTGGATAGAATGTTTGCGACTGAGCATGCAACAGATGCAGCTACGAATCAGCCCAAGAAAGTTGAATTTGCACCTGAAGTTGATGTTCGTGAAATCCATAAGGATAATCAGGTACAACCTTCGTATGCTGCTAAATTGAAAGAAGGTACTATTAAAAAAGTTGTAAACTTTCGGAAAATGGAGAATATGCTTGTTTATGAAGATGTTGATGTAGTTTTGCCGAAAGAATCAGTTCGTAATGTTCAAGATAAATATGCGAATACTTTGTTTGGTTATTTCCTAGGAGATAGGTTGGCTTATCCGGTTGTTGAATATTATGTGAAAACCAATTGGTCGAAATTCGGATTGCAAAAAGTAATGATGAATGCCAATGGTTTCTTCTTTTTTAAGTTTGCGGATAAAACTAGTATGACAAAGGTTCTAGAAGGGGGACCATGGTTAATTCGCAATGTACCCATATTCCTTAATATCTGGTCACCTAATGCAAAATTGAGAAAAGAGGACATTAAGGAGGTCATGGTGTGGGTTAAAATTCACAATGTGCCTATTGCAGCCTATACGGATGATGGGTTGAGCTTGCTGTTCTCGAAACTTGGAAATCCTAAGGTACTTGATACATACACGAGTGACATGTGTACGGAATCTTGGGGACGAAGTAGTTATGCAAGAGCATTAATAGAGATTTCGGCTGTTTCGGATTTTCAGGATAAGGTGACTATTGCTATTCCAGTTTTGGATGGGGATGGATATACTAAAGAAGTTATGCAAGTGGAATATGAATGGAAACCGCCAAGATGTGCCCATTCTTGTGTTTTTGGTCATCACTCAAGAATGTGAAAAACGTCAAACAAACTACTCAGATTACGGATGATGGGTTCCAAGTAGTAGGCAGAAAAGGGAAAAATAAACAAGTGCCATTGAAGAAACAAAAGCCAAATTTCCAATACCGGCCGATTTCTAAGCCTAAAACCAACCTCAATGAGGCTGGAACTAGTTCGAATAACACTCAGATTCCTACTATGAATACTTTTGAGGTGTTGAACGATGAAGGGAATGAGAGTGAAACTACATTTAGGCAGAATACTCTTGAAGCACGATTGGAAAGAGCTAAAAATAGTTGTAATAAACCCAATATAGATGATTCGGATGAGGATGAGGTAGAGGAGGTATTTGATGAATCTGCGCAGTCTATCTCTAATGTAAAGCTTGATAAAACTTCTGAGGGGGCAAGCACTCCCGGTGTAGAGGTTTTAAATGGGTAGCATCGCTTCTTGGAATATTAGGGGGTTGAACCGCCCTCTAAAACAAAAGGAGGTTCGTTTTATAGTAAATGAACACCACCTCAATGTGTGTGCCATTTTGGAATCACATGTTGATGTATCATGTTTATCTACTATATGTAAGAAAGTTTGTAGATTGTGGGATTGGACCTCTAATGGTACTCTTTGCCCGAAAGGTACTCGTATCATTACAGGTTGGAACAGGGATATTGTGGATTTAATGGTGTTATCTCAAACGGATCAGGTAATGCATGTGCAACTCACTTTCAAGGTTGACAAGAAATCACTTTTCTGTTCTTTTGTCTATGCTAATAATGATTATAAAACTAGAAGGGAGTTATGGCGTGACTTGTGCATACATCATCAGTTTGTTAGTAATAGACCATGGGTTATTACTGGAGACTTCAATTCATCGCTGAATATTGAAGATAACTATGCTGGGTCGTCTTCTATAAAGAATGTGTTAATTTGATTGAGGTTTTTGATATCAATAGTTCTGGTTTTCATTACACTTGGAATCAAAAGCCAAAGAAAGGAAATGGTATTTTCAAGAAGATCGATAGAATTATGGGTAATATTGCTTTTACAGATGAATTCCCATCTTCTTGTGCTTTGTTTCAACCATACAGAGTTTCTGATCATTCCCCTTGTGTACTCAAACTCCCTGCTGTGACTAGAAGTCGTCCTAAACCATTTAAGTTTGCTAATTTTCTGGTCAAAAAGCAAGGATTTATGGAAGCAGTAGTAGAATCATGGGCGGCTGAATTTGAAGGACACCATATGTTTCGGGTTGTAAAGAAGTTAAGATCATTGAAAACTCCTATGCGTCGACTTCTAATTAAGCAAGGGAATCTGCATGAAAAAGTTGACATGCTACGAAAAGAAGTTGACAATATTCAGCATCTTATTGATGGGGATCCGAATAATCGAGAATTAAAAGAGAAAGAAGCCCATTTGCTTAAAGAATTCAGGAATGCAGTTCTTGACGAGGAGGAATTTCTTAAGAAAAAATCCAAGATTCATTGGCTAAGTGTGGGTGATATGAATTCTTCTTTTTTCCACAATTCTCTTAAATCCAAAAACCACCGAAGCCGAATTGAAGTGATTAAGGATAGTGCTGGTTTGTTCATGAAGGGGGAGATGCTCCGTTAGCTATGGTCGAACACTATAAGAATTTTTTAGGTGTAGCAGGGACGACTTCACTTTCCCCAAGCCCGGATCTTTTTGTGAAGAAATTGGAGCAGACAAAAGCTGATGCTATGATCCGCGAGTTACAGATGAAGAAATAAAGCTTGCTATGTTCTCTATTGATGATAATAAGGCTCCTGGTCCGGATGGTTTTACGTCGGCTTTTTTCAAGAATGCTTGGAATGTTGTTGGTAAGGATGTGTGCTTAGCTGTCCATGATTTCTTTAATACTGCACAACTATTACAGGAAGTTAATCATACATTTCTTGCTATGGTTCCAAAGGTTTCTACCCCGTCTTCTGTTACAGATTTTCGACCTATATCTTGTTGTAATACTATCTATAAGTGTATCAGCAAGATAATTACTACGAGACTCTTGGAGGGGTTACATGATTTAGTTAGCCTTAACCAATCTGCTTTTGTGCCGGGTAGAAGGATTTCAGATAATATCTTATTAACACAGGAACTTATGCATAATTACCATAGTAATCGAGGGCCTCCTAGATGTGCATTCAAGATTGATATTCAAAAGGCCTACGATACTGTAGATTGGAGGTTTCTTCGTTCTATACTCGATGGTTTCGGTATTCATCCCATTATGGTTAATTGGATTATGAAGTGTGTTACATCTACTTCTTTTTCTTTATCTATTAATGGGAACACTTATGGCTATTTTAAGGGCAAGAGAGGATTACGACAGGGGGATCCTATGTCTCCATATTTGTTTACTTTGGTAATGGAAGTACTTACTCTTCTATTACATAAGGCTACTTCTTCACCTTCCAGGTTCAGATTTCATAACAAATGTCAAAAAGAGAAGGTTGTTAATCTTTGCTTTGCAGATGATTTATTCCTCTTTGCCAGAGGTGATGTTGCTTCTGTTCGTGTCCTCATGCATGCCTTAAATGATTTCAAGGAGATGTCTGGGCTTGTACCAAGCCTTCCGAAGAGCACGGTTTTTTGTTGCAATATTTCTGATCAGGTTAAGCAATCCATTATGCAATTACTGCCATTTGAGGAAGGTACGCTCCCAATCAAATATCTTGGTGTTCCCCTAGTTTCTTCAAGGCTGTTATATAGAGATTGTAAAATTTAAGAGCTGCTCACATAGGACGGAACTTAAGTGAGTGTTGTTAAAAAAACCCTTTTTCTCTCCCCCTAGATGGAGACACTGGCGACAAACCTGTTTCACTCATTCGTGCCCTTCTAAACGATCTTTCTTACTGATTATGGTAATGTTTTGTGTTCTCTGATCACAAGAATTACTGTTTTTATTTAGAATTTCGTTTTTTTAGGGTTTCTTCTCTTGTTTTCTTGTTCGTCTTGTGTCTTAAAACCCTAATTTGATTTTTTTTCTTTTCTGACTTTTTAACTTGTTTGTGATCGCGGCTACCTGTGTAGTTTAGCTAGATCAGTCTGAACTTGTTAAACGGTTAAGGGATTTGATTTGCGATTAGGGTTTTCTTTCTAGGGTTAGGGTTTTGCTTGGCGGTCCTTTCTTGTTCTTCACGTAGCTGCTTTTGTTGTGTTCTTCCTTGCTTAATTTGTTCCCATGGTTATTTATTATTATTGTTAATGGAGAGATCGAAAAAGAATAAGGGTATTGATCCAAGTGGTTTAGCTGCAAAGATCAAGAATATTGATGGTAAATGTTTAATTGTCTTCATTTTTTTCTTTTACAAGTCTGATGTACGTGAGGTAGTGTGTTACCTCTTTTGATTTTGGTTATTGCACGATTGTGCATGGATTTTGTAAAGTCAGTCTAGCATTAAAGCTAGATTGCCTATTCTTTATTGATTTTATAATATAACCAGGGGTGACGGCCTTTTACCGGAAAAAAACGTGTTCCTGCTCGTGGGGCTGTGAGAAACCCTAATAAGGGTGAAATATCCCAGAATAATGTCGAGGAAAAACCTGTTACTCCTGTGGCAATGCAAGATAATAAGACAGATGCTACACAAGCTTCACCTGTGGTTTTAACTGATGTTGCCAAAACTAGTAGTGATTCCCATGCGAATACTGAATCAAAACTGGATAGTATTCCAGAAAAACAAGAAGATGGACAAATAACTGGGGGTGAGAAGGCTGCTCTTCTTGATACGAATGTGCCCCAATCTTACGCTGCTAAGTTAAAGGTTGGTTCTGTTAAACAAGTTGTAAATTTCAGGAAAATTGAGAATATGGTGGAAGGAGAAGGTGTTGATGTGGTGTTACCAAGAGAATCTGTTCGACTTGTACATGACAAGTTTGCTAATACGCTATTTGGTTATT
Source organism: Erigeron breviscapus (assembly GCA_034093135.1). Taxonomy (NCBI): domain Eukaryota; kingdom Viridiplantae; phylum Streptophyta; class Magnoliopsida; order Asterales; family Asteraceae; genus Erigeron; species Erigeron breviscapus. The sequence goes on from CM067175.1 coordinate 71,780,003, forward strand.
TCTTGGGTGAAAGACTAGCATATCCTGTGGTGGAGTATTATGTTAAGACAAATTGGAAGAAATTTGGCCTACAAAAGGTAATGATGAATACTAATGGATTCTTTTTCTTCAAATTTGCGGACAAGGATGGTATGCAAAATGTACTAACTGGGGGGGCTTGGGTGATACGAAGTATGCCACTGTTTCTCAAAGTATGGACACCAACTGCCAAACTACAAAAAGAAGAAATAAAAGAGGTAACAGTTTGGATAAAAATTCATAATGTTCCGATTGCTGCTTATTCTGATGATGGATTGAGTATGCTTGCTTCTAAGCTTGGTAATCCTAAATCACTTGATGCTTATACTAGTTCAATGTGTACTGATGCATGGGGGCGTAGTAGTTATGCTAGAGCACTTATTGAAATCTCGGCAGAACAAGATTTTAAAACACAATTGTCGATAGCTATCCCTAAAGTGGATGGGTCAGGTTACTCAAAGGAATTTATGCAGGTTGAATATGAGTGGAAACCTCCACGTTGTTCGCATTGTTGTGTATTTGGGCATGATTCTGAAACATGCCCCAAATATACTCGTGCACCTAAACCTAAAGCTGGGAAGGAGGTGGATAGTGAGGGTTTTCAATTAGTTGGCAAGAAGAAAGGTGCAAGACAAGGATTTTCGGTCCAAAAACAGAAACCTAAATTTGAATATCGACCCGTGGTGAAACCAAAAACGAAAACAGATGAAGCAAGCACCTCAAAAGTGTCGGTTCCCACCATAACTCCTATGATGTGTTAAATGATTATGGAAAAGGTTTTAATGAACCGGTTATGGTTGAAACTACGGAGGAGGAAAGGAAGGAATTGGAAAAGAAGAAAAAACTGAACGAACACTTTGATGTTGAATCGGATGATGAGGATGATGAAATAGTTATAGATGATATAACATCAAAGCGAACCATTGATGAGAAAACAACCACGGAGGGGGCAAGCACTCTCGTTAAAATGTGGTTAATGGGTAGCATAGCCTCCTGGAACATAAGGGGTTTGAACCGACCCCTGAAACAAAAGGAGGTTCGTCATGTGATCCATGATAATTATTTAAATATATGTGCTATTATGGAATCTCATGTAGATGTTAGTCGTTTGGTTGATATTTGTAAGAAGATATGTAGAACATGGAATTGGGCGTCAAATGGTGGTGTTTGTACGAAGGGAACACGTATCATTTTAGGATGGAATACGGATGTGGTAGACCTTATGGTGCTTTCTCAGTCTGATCAGGTAATGCATACACAAGTAATTTTCAAGCAGGAACAAAAAGTTTTATTTTGCTCTTTTGTTTATGCACATAATTACTATAAAGAGAGAAGAGCGTTATGGGCTGATTTGTGCAAGAATAAGACTTTTATTCATGACCAACCATGGGTGATTATGGGTGATTTCAACTCTTCTTTGAACTTGGAGGACAACTCTTCGGGTTCATCCAACATCTCTACTGGTATGCAAGATTTCAAGGAATGTGTTGAAGAGATTGAAGTCATGGACATCAACAGTTCTGGTCTGCACTACACATGGAATCAGAAACCCAAACGCGGGACAGGTCTTCTTAAGAAGATTGACCGTGTAATGGGCAACATGAAATTTATTGATGATTTCCCAGCTGCGTGTGCATTATTTCAGCCATATAGAATATCGGATCACTCTCCGTGTGTGTTAAAATTGCCATCTATTTCAAGAGCTAAGCCAAAACCGTTTAAATTTCCAAACTTTCTCATTCATAAGGATGGTTTTCTTGAGGCTGTGAAAAAGGAATGGGAGACTGAAATGGCTGGACATTTTATGTTTCGGGTCACGCAAAAATTAAAAGCAATTAAGAGACCCATGCGTAAAATGCTTCAAAACATGGGAAATTTGCATGCTCGTGTTGATATGCTACGTGCAGAATTAGATGCTGCCCAAATATCCATTGATCATGATCCTTCTGATCCGCTCTTACGTGAACATGAAGCTGTTTGCCTCAAAGACTTTCATCAAGCTCGGTTAGATGAAGAAAGGTTCCTAAAACAAAGGCGAAAATTGAATGGTTAGAGGCTGGGGATACAAATTCGGCTTTCTTTCATAGATCCCTGAAATGTAAAAACCATATAAGTAGAATTGAAGTCATTAAGGATATGAATGGAGTTCTTCATGAAGAAGGAGATGCTCAGATGGCCTTAGTTAATCATTACCAGAACTTTCTTGGTAAGGAGGATAGCAATCGCTATGTCCCTTATGATATCTTCCAAAAAACATTGAGTCAAAGTCGTGCAAACTCTATGGTGAGATCCATTTCGGATGATGAAATCCGCACAGCCATGTTTGATATTGGAGAAGACAAAGCACCGGGCCCGGATGGTTACACGTCAGCGTTTTTCAAAGGTGCTTGGGATGTGGTTGGATCAGACATATGCTTGGTGGTTCATGATTTTTTTAGAAATGGCAAGTTGCTTCAGCAAATCAACCATACTTTAATTGCTTTGATTCCTAAAGTGACAACCCCTTCTAATATTAATGATTATCGTCCTATCTCGTGCTGTAATACTCTTTATAAATGTATTAGCAAAATTATTACTAACAGGATAAAGGAAGGGTTACACGAACTGGTGAGTGTTAATCAATCGGCATTCGTTCCTGGGCGTCGAATTTCAGATAACATCTTGTTGACGCAGGAACTTATGCATAATTACCATAGAGACTTGGGTCCCCCTCGGTGTGCTTTTAAGATTGATATTCAGAAGGCGTATGATACAGTGGATTGGAAGTTCTTACGAGCTTTACTGATTGGGTTCGGATTTCACCAAACGATGATCAGATGGATTATGACATGTGTTACTACAACCTCATTCTCATTATCAATTAATGGTAACTTGCATGGATACTTCAAAGGTAAGAAAGGGCTCCGACAAGGTGACCCATGTCTCCGTACTTGTTCACATTGGTAATGGAAGTGTTAACGCTTATGTTGGACAAGAATGTGTTGCTTGCATCTCAATTTAGGTTTCATAATAAGTGTGATAGACAGCGTATCACCAATTTATGCTTCGCAGATGATTTATTTATCTTCTCAAGAGGTGAGACGAGATCTGGTAAGGTAATAATGGGTTCTTTAAATGAATTTAACATGTCCGGGTTAAAGCCTAGTTTGCCTAAGAGTACTGTTTATTTTTGCAATGTCCCTAATCGTTTGAAGCAATCTATTTTGAACATTATGCCTTTTGAGGAAGGAAGTTTGCCGGTTAAATACCTTGGAGTTCCACTTGTATCGTCTAGATTGGCATATAAAGACTGTAAGGTATTGGTTGAACGTATGGAAAAAAGGGTGACAGATTGGAGGAATAAGTCATTGTCCTTTGCAGGTAGGCTTCAATTGATTCGGTCTGTCCTTGCATCCCTACATATATATTGGGCATCTGTATTTATCCTCCCGCAAGATATAATAGATGAACTTGAAAGTAAAATGCGAGACTTTCTTTGGTGCCAAGGAGAATATGTTAGAGGTAAAGCCAAAGTTTCGTGGGATCTTATCCGTAGGCCAAAAAATGAGGGTGGTTTAGGTATAAGGAGAATTTCAGATGTTAACAAAGCTTTGATGACCACTCACATCTGGAGTATTTTAGATCATAGAGAATCCTTATGGGTGAAGTGGATACATTCGTATAGACTCTCTAATCGAAGCCTTTGGGACGTCCCTATTCCTACCAACTGCAGCTGGGGATGGCGTAAATTATTGCAGCTTCGAGATCAGGTACGTCCCCATATTGGTCTAAAATAGGTAATGGGAAGAACACTATGGTCTGGTTTGATAAATGGAATGAGAATTGCCCTATTCGTAATTTAGTGTCTAACCGAGACATTAGGAATGCGGGATTTTCATTACATATGAAAGTGAGTGACCTTGTGTTGAATGGAAACTGGAAATGGCCTGATGAATGGCTAGTTTTGTACCCTGCATTAAACGGGTTATCCTGTCAACATAAGGCCACATCTTCCTGACTCACTTTGTTGGAAAGATAAAGATGGCAATGAGGTGGAGTTCTCGTCGTATGCAGTATGGAACACAATAAGGCAGCAACATCAGCACGTACCATGGGGGAATGTGGTCTGGTTCAAGCAAATGATACCAAGACACTCTTTTATTATGTGGTTAATTTTCCTTCGAAGGCTAAATACTCAAGACAGAATGATGAAATGGAAGTGCTGGAGGAAACATGAATCTCAACCTGGTTTGCTGTCCGTTATGCAAACAAGGGCCGGATTCTCATAACCATTTGTTTTTTGATTTGTTCTTATTCTTCTCAGGTTTGGCATACAGTTCGGCACTTAGCTTACATGCAAAACATTCAAGAAAAATGGGATGATGTGGCTGAATGGATGATTCAAAAGGGGAAGTCGAATTCAGCAAGAACTGTAATTGGCAAATTATTAGTTGCTGCTACGGCTTACTTCATATGGCAAGAGCGAAACATGAGACTCTTATCCAACAAATCAAGACATGTGGAGAAGATTTCAGATATCATCGTCACGATAGTTCCTTTAAAGCTTGCAACAATACGGTTCAAGAATACAAATGATGCGGAAATGTCCAGATTCACTGAACTGGAGAAACCCAGCGAACTGAAGAAGCTAACTGAGCTGAAGGAAACTGAACTGATCATGCCATCTGAACAAGCCATGTTGATTCTGCCAGCAGTGGCCCATTTCAGACAAGTCTTTTCTGAACCAGCCCAGTCACCAGTAGTAACACTTCTCCAGTGGCAAGCTCCAGTGACCAACACTGAAGGTCCACCAGTGGCAGTCCAGATTTATGTTTCATTGTCCAGATAATAAAGTCCCCACTGAAGGCTTATATCCGTGGGTCCAATAAAGAAGGAATGACAGCTGTCAAGGAAGGAGCGTGTGACTAACGGTATTGTGGGACCACGTGCAGGGGGAATGTTTCTAGAAGCTTTACGTGTCCATTTTCCATTGGATAATTAATTAGTGGTGGTCCGTAGCATATGACAGCTTTTGAATATTTTATTGTATTTCGTTAATTCCTAGGTAGAGCATGTGGCTATAAATAGAGGTTTATTTTCCTTGTAAAAATCAGTTGTTGATGTTGAATGAAATTAATAGAGCAGCCTCTATTTCTTACAAAAATCTTCTTTTACCTTTATAGATCTTTTGATCTTGGTGGTTAGGAGTGACCCCTTTATCAATATTTGTGGTGACTTATTCTTTATCAAATATTGTGGTGAGATCTTTTAAATCTTCGGTTTCCTTTATCTATAATCGTGGTGGCTAGACCTTTATCGATTGTAGTGGTGGGGCGGAGTGTTTCCTTTATCCTTGATTCCGGTGGCTTGGCCTTTACGAGTCTTGGTGGTGGATTCTTTATCTATCATTTTAAGTTTATTGTCTTGTTTGTTATTTATTCATATAAATTCCAGAAAATACCAAAAATAGTCTTCCGCTGTCGTTTGTCGCATGATTTACGCATCAAATTTGGTATCAGAGCCAGGTTTAAAAAGGTTTCTTAATCTTTTTGTCCGTTGGGGTATTGTTTGTCTAGATCTCATTTCGATTTAGTCAGATCTGAGTTTGTTTTGTTTAGATCTATTGATTGATTGAGTTGTTGATTATAAATGGCATATAGACGAGATATGACTTTAGAAGAAGCTCATAATGTTAGAAGAGATAGGCAAATAAAAATCTACAAGAAGCTCTTGGTAAAATAGTCCATATGTTAGAAGATGGTGGTTTACGATTTAATCGAGAAAATATTGTTACTAGTGAAAGAGATTCTGAATCTCAAGGTCCTAGTGTAAGATCTGATAGTACACCTAGAAACTCTAGTGATTCTGATAAACCACATCCTAGAGAAAGGCGTAGGAGGCATAAGGGTGATGATACTAGGGATATTAAGATAGATCCACCAGATTTTAATGGGTCTTCTAACCCAGAAGAGTATTTTGAATGGGTCCAGGTGATGGACAGAATAATGGAAATAAAGGGTTATGATGATAGAAAAAGTTTCAAAGTTGCCATTATTAAACTTAAGAAATATGCTTCATCTTGGTATGATAACATGAAATCTGAAAGGGAGTATAAGGGCAAGAGTAAAATCAAGACCTGGTCTAAACTGAAAGAGTTATGCAGAAGAGGTTTGTTCCCCAGTCGTACAAGCAAGATCAGTATCTACTGATGAACAATCTGAAGCAAGGAGCCAAGGAAGTTGTGGAATACATTAGAGAGTTTGAGCATCTGAAGACCAGAACTGGTGTGAATGAAACTGAAGAGCATACTATCGCCAGATTCCTTGGTGGGTTGAATGCTACCATTACTGAGAAGATTGAATTGCAGCCTATCTGGACATATGAAGGTGCATGCAAGATGGCTATCCAGATTGAAAGACAACTGAAGAAGAAGGTCCAGTACAAATCATTCACTAAGGTTTCGTCCAGTTCCAGTCAACCAGTTCTGAAGCCCAGCGTAACTGGTCAACCAGTTCAAAGGTCCAGTGCAACTGGTCAACAGTCCTTCAGAGGCAAGGAAACTGGAGGATCACAAGACCAGTTGGAAGGAAATGTTTTAAGTGTCATGGCTTTGGTCACTTCCAGGCCCAGTGTCCTAATCAAAGAGCCTTGACTGCCAAAGAGATTGAATGTTTACCAGATGTCGACACTGAAGAAAGTGAGCCAGTGTATGATGAAGATGAAGAAGAAGATGAAGAGTCTTATGTTGGTGCAGATGTTGGAGAAATGTTGGTTGTCAGAAGAGTGATGCATGCTGATGAAGTTACCACTGATACTGCCCAGAGGGAGAACATTTTTCACTCCAGATGCACAGTCAAGGGAAAAGTTTGTGATCTGATCATTGACGGTGGGAGTTGTGCTAATGCTGCTTCAACTTACATGGTAGAGAAACTGGCGCTACCTACAGTTAAGCACCCTCGACCTTACAAGTTGCAATGGCTCAGTGAAGGATCAGAGGTAAAAGTTAATCGTCAAGTTACTATTCCATTTTCAATTGGGTCAGTTTATCAAGACAAAATTGTTTGTGATGTTGTACCTATGGATGCTAGTCATATTTTATTGGGTCGACCATGGTTATTTGATAATTATGTTCTTCATGATGGTCGTATGAACTCGTATTCTTTGAGTATAAGTGGAAAGAAGGTCACACTAACTTCTTTGAAGCCTAATGAACTGATGAAAGTCAAGAAAGACCAGCCCAGTAAGCCTTTGTTTTTATCTCAAACTGAAGTCGAAGAAGAATTATCTGAAGGCACTCCAGTTATGATGTTACTGGTCGTAGAAAAATCTGAAGAGAAGGAGTTCACTGGTGTCCCCAGTCTCCTGAAGACTTTACTGAAAGAATTCACTGACGTTTTCCCAGAAGACCTACCTGAAGGTTTGCCACCAGTAAGAGGAATTGAACACCAGATTGACCTGGTTCCTGGATCAGTTCTTCCAAACAAAGCTGCTTACAGATGTTCGCCTAATGAAGCTAAAGAATTGCAGAGGCAAGTCGATGAGTTGGTTGAGAAGGGTTATGTGAGAGCCAGTATGAGTCCTTGTTCAGTGCCAGCTCTTCTGGTTCCAAAGAAAGATGGTACAATGAGAATGTGTGTTGATAGCAGGGCCATCAACAATATAACCATTAAGTATAGGTATCCCATTCCCAGATTGGATGATATGCTTGACGAGTTACATGGCTCCAGAGTATTTTCCAAGATTGATCTCAGAAGTGGCTATCACCAGATAAGAATGAAAGACGGAGATGAGTGGAAAACTGCTTTCAAAATCAAGGGAGGTTTGTATGAATGGTTAGTTATGCCTTTTGGCTTATCTAATGCTCCCAGTACCTTCATGAGACTGATGAATGAAGTTCTCAGACCACTCATTGGCCAGTTTGTTGTTGTTTACTTTGATGATATTCTGGTGTATTCAAAATCTGAAGCTGATCATGTTAGCCATCTGAAGAAGGTGTTTGAGCTGTTGAGAAGACACCAGTTGTATGGCAAACTGAGAAATGTGATTTTATGGTGGAAAGTGTGATATTTCTGGGGTATGTTGTGTCTAAGAATGGAATTTCCATGGATCCCTCTAAGGTTGATGCCATCAGCTCATGGCCAGTTCCAACCACAATTACTGAAGTAAGAAGTTTTCATGGACTGGCGTCATTTTATAGAAGATTTATCAAAAAAATTTCTACAGTTGTGGCCCCAATTACTGACTGTCTGAAGAAAGGCGTGTTCAACTGGCCGAGTTCAGCCCAACTGGCGTTTGAAGCGCTAAAGGATAAGCTCAGTTCAGCTCCAGTCTTATCCTTACCAGATTTTGATATGTTGTTTGAACTAGAATGTGATGCAAGTGGAGTAGGTATTGGTGCAGTTTTAGTGCAAGCAGGGAGACCAGTTGCATACTTCAGTGAGAAGCTGAATGGATCTAAACTGAAGTACATCACTTATGATAAAGAATTTTATGCAATAATTCTTGCTATCACTCACTGGTCACATTATCTGAAACCGAAGCAGTTTGTCTTATTCTCTGACCACGAAGCACTGAAGTTTATAAACGGTCAGCACAAGCTTAATGCCAGACATGCCAAATGGGTAGAATTCTTACAGTCTTATTCCTTTGTTTCAAAACATAAAGCTGGAGTTTGTAATGTTGTTGCTGATGCACTGTCCAGACGTTATTCACTGTTATCAATTCTGGAAGCAAGAGTTCTTGGATTCTCTTTCATTAAAGAGTTGTATGCTACTGATCCAGACTTTGCTGATCACCTCACTGAAGTTCACCAGAAAGGGCCATTTGTTGTTCAAGATGGTTTCTTGTTTAAAAATGGAAAGTTGTGCATTCCCAGGGGTTCAATAAGAGATTTACTGATAAGAGAAGCACATGGGGGAGGTTTAGCAGGCCATTTTGGCATTAACAAAACTGGAGAGATTCTCACTGAACATTTCTACTGGCCAAGTCTACTGAAGGATTTCCAGAGTATCATCAGTCGATGTCCAACTTGTCACCAGGCGAAGGCAACTTTTCACAAAGGGTTGTATACTCCTCTTCCAGTTCCAAGCCAACCATGGGAAGATCTCAGTATGGATTTTATTGTTGCACTGCCCAGAACCCAGAGGGGAAAAGATTCAATAATGGTGGTTGTTGATCGATTTTCGAAGATGGCACATTTTATTGCTTGTAACACAACCAATGATGCTTCAGCAGTAGCAAATTTATTCTTTAAAGAGATTGTCAGATTGCATGGGATTCCAAAGACAATTGTGTCAGATCGAGATGTGAAATTTCTGAGTTATTTCTGGAAGACTCTATGGAGGTTAATGGGTACCATATTGTTGTTCAGTACGTCTCACCATCCTCAGACTGATGGACAGACTGAAGTAACGAACAGAACAATTGGCATGTTATTGAGAACACTGGTGAAGAAGACACTGAAAGATTTGGATCTGAAGCTTGCTCATGCTGAGTTTGCTTTCAACAGAGCTCCTAACTATTCTACCAGTAAATCACCGTTTGAAATTTGTTATGGTGTCAATCCACTGACCCCCATTGATTTAATCCCATTTTCGATTGAACCAAAAGCAAGTATTGAAGCTGAAGCCAGAGCGAAATCAAGAAAATTCATGAAGAAGTGAAGGCCAGAATAGAGAAAGCCAATGCCAGTTACAAGGCCAGAGCAAACAAGAATAGAAAGCAGCCCAGTTTTTCACCAGGTGATCTTGTGTGGGTGCATCTGAGAAAAGAAAGGTTTCCAGCGAAGAGAAAGAGTAAACTGATGCCAAGAGCTGAAGGTCCGTTCAAGATTCTGGAGAGATATGGCGATAATGCTTACAAGGTTGAATTACCTGGAGATATGGCAGTTTCTAGCACGTTTAATGTGGGAGATCTGATGCCTTATCTGGAGGATGAGTACCTCGAAGACTTGAGGACAAGTCTCTTTTCAGAGGGGGAGAATGATGCGGAAATGTCCAGATTCACTGAACTGGAAAACCCAACGAACTGAAGAAGCTAACTGAGCTGAAGAAAACTGAACTGATCATGCCATCTGAACAAGCCATGTTGATTCTGTCAGCAGTGGCCCATTTCAGACAAGTCTTTTCTGAACCAGTCCAGTCACCAGTGGTAACACTTCTCCAGTGGCAAGCTCCAATGACCAACATTGAAGGTCCACCAGTGGCAGTCCAGATTTATGTTCCATTGTCCAGATAATAAAGTCCCCACTGAAGGCTTATATCCGTGGGTCCAATAAAGAAGGAATGACAGCTGTCAAGGAAGGAGCGTGTGTGACTAACGGTATTGTGGGACCACGTGCAGGGGGAATGTTTCTAGAAGCTTTACGTGTCCATTTTCCATTGGATAATTAATTAGTGGTGGTCCGTAGCACATGACAGCTTTTGAATATTTTATTGTATTTCGTTAATTCCTAGGTAGAGCATGTGGCTATAAATAGAGGTTTATTTTCCTTGTAAAAATAAGTTGGTTGATGTTGAATGAAATTAATAGAGCAGCCTCTATTTCTTACAAAAATCTTCTTTTACCTTTATAGATCTTTTGATCTTGGTGGTTAGGAGTGACCCCTTTATCAATATTTGTGGTGACTTATTCTTTATCAAATATTGTGGTGAGGTCTTTTAAATCTTCGGTTTCCTTTATCTATAATCGTGGTGGCTAGACCTTTATCGATTGTAGTGGTGGGGCGGAGTGTTTCCTTTATCCTTGATTCGGTGGCTTGGCCTTTACGAGTCTTGGTGGTGGATTCTTTATCTATCATTTTAAGTTTATTGTCTTGTTTGTTATTTATTTCATATAAATTCCAGAAAATACCAAAAATAGTCTTCCGCTGTCGTTTGTCGCGTGATATACGCATCAACAAAGTTTGCAAATCGTTTTGTGGAAGATTGGAATCTGCCTCGGCATTTCGTGATATATGACAAATGAAGGCTTGATTAGTGTTTATTTAAATTAGTCACTTTGTTTTTATGTAAAATAGGGTGGCTTTGTCTCTGATGGATTTCTAGATTTGGTAGATAGATTTGTTTTACGTTTTTAGGGCATGTCCTAAATACGAACTAGTATGGTACTCGACCATACTACTTGTTGTAATGTTTTTGGTGGATGGAATACAATTTACAGGGGTATACCCATTAACCAAAAAAAAGATTGTAAAATTCTGGTTGAGAAAATAGAGAACCGAATATCTGATTGGCGTAATAAATCACTTTAGTTTGCTGGTCGGTTGGAACTTGTGAAATCGGTTTATCATCCTTACATATTTATTGGGCTTCAGTATTCAGCCTACCCAGTCGAATTATACAGGAATTGGAACAAAAAATACGAGCGTTCTTATGGTGCCAAGGACCTATGAAAAATGGTAAGGCCAAAGTTGCATGGAAAACAGTTTGTTTACCCAACGAAGAGGGCGGTCTAGGCATTAAAAGTTTGAAAATTCAGAATAAAGCACTTATGACCACCCATTTATGGAGTCTTTTGACGCATAGGGAATCTCTTTGGGTGAAATGGGTTAACTCTTACAAGTTGAAGGGTAGAAGTATATGGGATGTCAAAGTCCAATCTGATTCGAGCTGGGGTTGGAGAAAACTTATGCAATTGCGTGATCAGATAAGGCCGTTTATTTGGTCAGTTGTTGGTAATGGTTTAAACACTTCAGCTTGGTATGATAATTGGGCTAGTTGCGGTCCTCTCATCAAGTTTATCTCACCAAGAGCTATTTGTTCAGCTGGTTTTTCGTTGACTACATGTGTTGCTGATTTATGGCGTGATGGTAATTGGACTTGGCCTACTGCTTGGTATGATTTATATCCGGTTCTAATTCAGCTTATGCCTTTACAATTAAAGCAATATCCGGATGAAGTTGCTTGGAAAGATCAACGAGGTGATGTTGTGCCATTCACCACAAGGACAGTCTGGGATACCCTTCGAATACGATCAGCTCTTGTCCCTTGGCATAGGCTGATTTGGTACTCGCAATGCATCCCTCGCCATTCATTTCACATGTGGCTGATTCTACAAAGAAAACTTAAAACGCAGGATCTTTTGAAATCTTGGGATGTGGGTGGCAATATGAACCTCAACCTTCAATGTTGTGCACTATGTCAGAGGGGCATGGATTCTCATAACCATTTATTTTTTGAATGTGCCTTTTCTGAACAGGTTTGGAGGCGCATTAGAGACTTAGCAGGAATGCAAAATGTCTCTACTAAACTCGAAGATGCACTTGATTGGCTTATGCCAAGAGGTAACTCGAGATCGGCCAGAAGTGTTATTGGCAGAATTACCATTTAGCTAAGAATTCAGGCTCGAAACCACTAAAATTCTTCTAGATTAGTTGATCCTGAAGATTATATTGAAGTATAGGGGGTTGCATACTAATAAGAACAAGATATAAGTCATACCAAGCTTGAGGCCAAAACCAATGTCCATTTTTCAATAAAGCAGCAAGATTATCATCTAATTTGAAACCAGCACTCACTATCTCTATTGGGGTGATAAATTTACGCAAAGGACAGTGAGGATTCCACTTATCACTCCAAACCAAAGTATTTAATCCATTCCCAATTTTCTTCCAGATATGTGGCCTAAGAGTGTCAGCAACTGTATCAATTTACACCAACTCCAGCTCATAGGGCCTCGAGGTGCAACATCCCAAAAGCTATACCTTTCAATTTGTACAAATGTACCCATTGTACCCATAGAGATTTCCGATCTGTCAGAATACTCCATATATGAGATGTCATGAGTGCCTTGTTCACATCATTAATCCGTTTTATCCCTAGCCCTCCTTCGTATTTGGGTAAGCAAACTGAGTTCCCTGAAACTTTAGCCTTGCCTTTAGCCGTAGACCCATGTCCCCAAAGTAAGTTCCTCATCTTTTGTTCCAAGACTATAGTAATAATACGAGTAGGAAGAATAAACACAGATGTCCAATAGACATGCATAGAATCTAAGACTGAATTGATGAGTTGTAACCTACCAGCAAATGACAAGAACATAGATTTCCAATCATCTATCCTTTTCTTCATTCATTCTACCAAGATTTTACGGTTCTTGTAGATCAATCTGGTCGAATATAAAAGGTACCCCAAGGTAGCGAACCGGGAGTTTACCTTCCTCAAATGGCATAATTGACAAGATAGCTTGCTTAGTATGGTCATTCACATTGCAAAAAAATACGTTGTACTCGAGACTTGGAACAAGTCCAAATGTCTTTTTAAGTGATCCAACGTATCCATGATGACTTTGGCAGATTGGACTTCACCTCTAGCAAATAGGAACAAATCATCTACAAAACAAAGATTAATGATCTTTTGCTTACTACATTGAGCATGGAATTTGAAAACAGTTCGATTTGAAGCAACCCGCTGAAGATGTAGATATAACACCTCCATTACAAGTGTAAAAAGGTATGGTGACCTCGTCTCCTTGTCTTAACCCTCGTTTTCCTCTGAAATAGCCATGTAAGTTACCATTAATGCATATAGAGTAAGAGACACTTGTAACACAGACTATAATCCAGTTGACCATAGTAGGGTGAGAACCAAAACCGTTAGGCTATCCTGCAAAAACTTCCAACTAACAGTATCATATGCCTTTTGGATCTCAATTTTAAAAGCACATCTAGGCGGGCCTCTGTCTAGGTGATAATTATGCATGAGCTCTTGTGTTAGAAGGATATTATCTGAAATCTTCCTACCAGGAATAAAGGCCGACCGGTTAACACTCACCAAATCATCAAGACCAGCCTTTATCCTATTCGTTATTATCTTGCTGATACATTTATAAATAACATGGCAACACGATATAGGGCGATAATCAGTTACTGTAGTAGGTTAACTCACTTTGGGAACAAGAGCTACAATAGTGTGGTTTAATTCTTAAAGAAACGCCCATGGTTGAAAAAGTCTTGAATTGCTAAACAAGCTTCTTCACCCACAACATTCCATGTCTTCTTAAAAAACATAGAAGTGAACTCATCCAGACCCGGGCCTTTATAATCTCCGATAGAGAACATTACATACATTATTTCCTCAATTGTAACCGTCCTAACCATATTGGAAGCTGTAGTAGTATCCAACACATCAACAAAAACACCTTAGGTGTCTATAGAATCCGTAGGGATGTTTTTGGGTAAAAGGGCATTTACCCTGGTTAGCTTTATATATATATATGCAACCAAAACAATAAAGTTCAGGCACAAAGGGAGAGGTGCCAATGTGACTTGTATACAAGCACGTATAGTAACAAGAAAAAATCAAGACGAATGACATGCCATTCGCCATAAACACAATGCTAGACGTAAAACAAAGCACCCTAGCAATTAATAAAACGTAAAGACCAAACCGAAAGCTTCATGGACAACAAAGTAGTAAGCAGCTTCCAAATTCTCATACGTTCAACTCTCCCATTATGCTTGTAATGAAAAGTGATCAGCTTTAAACGAAAAGTACTTACAATCTCGTTAATCAATTTAGCTAGACCTTCGTTGTTTAGAAAACAAACGCCCATTTCTCTCTTGCCAAATGAAATACGTCGCCACTGCAGGAACCAATCTAGTGACAATACTATCAATATTTTTCTTTTTCGACAAAGGATCCTCAGCCATGATTGAATCCCATGTCGAAACATTAATAGATAAACCAACTCAAGAATGTTTACCACTCCAAACTTGTAGCGAACAATCAAGGAATAAGTGAGTATGTGAGTCTTGTTGCGTTCCAGAGAGAGAACATAGAAGCGTGTAGCTGAATGAGCTACATCCCAAGACCTGAGCATATCTTGCATCTTCAATTTTTGTTTCATAACAAGCCAGGGATGAAATGCATGTTTTGGAATACATGATGAGTGCCACACCACCGAGTACCACTAAACATTTATATCTCTTGGACATATAGTCTCCAAAACTCTAGCCACTGAAAACACTCCCACGACATCCTGGTGATTCTTCCAAGAAACTTCATCATCATGATCCCTAGTTAAAACCAGAGCAACAGCAGTATCGATCTGATTATACCACTATGAAGGCCAATTAAAGGACCCATCAGACATTATATTCAATACAGCTGATGCTAAAGAGTACCCCGCATTAAAGATCATTCGGCTAGACAAGCGTTCACAAAGAGGGGATTCATCACACCAATTATCATACCATGAATTTGCGAATTCACCGTTACCAATTTTAAAACAAAAATACTTGCGAACCAATGGGCGTATTTGTAATAACTTTCTCCAGTTCCAAGACATATTTCCTCGATTAGGAATCGCACACAAACTATTTCCCTTTAACTTGTACATATGTATCCAGCGAACCCAAAGAGACTCTTTCAAAGAAAATGATTCCAAATGTGTAGCGACATTAGAGCAACACTGAACACCTCCAACCTTCGGATTCCTAAACCTCCTTCGTTCTTTGGAAGAAAAACATAGAAAACCTCTCATAATCTGCTCTATTTCCTGGATCACCCTCGATGATAGAATAAAGACAGCAGACAAACAAACATGCAACGAAGAGAGAACTGATTGAACAAGTTGAAGCCTTCCAGCAAAAGATAAAAACTTATTCTTCCAATCTGTGACTCTGGAACAAACTCATTCAACCATTTCATGACAATCCCTATAAATAAGTCTAGTGGACACCAAAGAAACTCCAAGATATTTTACATGTAGCGACCCTTCTTCAAATGGTAAGACATTGACAATCGACAACTTGATATGATTTAAGACATTATAGAAATAAGCAATGCTTTTTGGGAGACTTGGAGCCAGGCCGGAAACATTTTTCAATTCATCAAGAGCTTCCATAATGACTGTTGCAGACTCAACGTCGCCATGTAAAAAGATAAAACGGTCATCTGCAAAACAAAGAGTAATTATATCAAGTTTATCACACTTCGGGTGGTATTTAAACCTTCCCGAATCACGAGCTCTCCTCTTTAGAATCAATGTCAAGATCTCCATTACAAGCGTAAAAAGTTAAGGTGACCAAGGATCACCCTACCTCAAACCCCGCTTTCCCAGAAAAAAACCATGGAGTGACCCATTAACACTCAAAGAGAAGGATGAAGTAGCCACACAAGTAATAATCCAATGAACCATCTTCGTATGAAAACCAATTGCAAGTAGTATCTTTTTTAGAAATCTCCAATCAACCGTGTCATATGCTTTTGGAATATAAACTTTATAAGCACATCGTGGCACTTCTTTATCTAAGTGATAGTTATGCATTAAATCTTGAGTTATAAGGGTATTGTCTGAGATACGTCTACCAGGAATAAAAGCCTATTGATTAGAACCCACCAAAACAGCCAAAGAGTCCTTTATCTAATTTGCAATGATTCTTGTGATGCACTAAAAAATCACATTACAAAGTGATATCGGCCTATAATTAGAAACTCTGCTTGGTGAAACAACCTTGGGTAACAAGGATATTAAAAAAATCACAAACATCATCAATAATATTAGGACCAACTATATCCCAAGCATACTTAAAAAAAGCCGTTGTGAAACCATCGGGCCCCGGAGCTTTATCATCTCCGATAGCAAAAAGTGAATTTTTAACTTCCTCTCCTGTAACCGTTCTCACCATAGAATCAGCCTGTTCATTAGAGAGTCTATTATTGAAAAGATTTGAGGTATTCCAGGGAGAAACCTGTACTTGAGACCCTAGAAAAGACTTATAGTGGGCTACAAACGCATTAGCAACACCATCTCCATCAAAACGATTACCCGCCAAATCCATAATGGGATCAATTATGTTCCTTGATTTGCGTGCCTTCACTACTTTATGGAAATAGGCAGAATTAGAGTAACCCACACGCAACCAATTTACATTTGCTTTTTGTTTCAGAAACCTTTCCTCATCTAGCACAGCATCATTAAAAGCTTGCAAGTAATGAGCATGTTTTTCACAAAAGAGTATCATTGAAAGGCTCTTTATCAATGGACTTTTGGACTTCATCTAAATCCAAACGCAGCTGCTATTACAGAATGAAATTCAATAAATTAATTGAAATGGAAGATCCCATGGTGTCAGAAATCTTTCCACACGCCTTGTTTTCTTGAATCTACAAGTAAGAAGCTTGAGTCTGATCGTATGAATAATTATGCCTATAAGCTGATTTTGCTCCTCCTCTTCATTTCTAAGAACATTCACTTTATTGTGTAGATTTCCTTTCTCATACAACAGCTTACAAAGATGAATGTTTGCAAGGGGTGAAACTATGTTTCACGGATGATCTCTTTCTGTTTGCAAGGGGTGAAACTAATTCAGCAAAAACAGTGATGAATGCTTTAAATGAATTTAAAGATATGTCTGGATTGGTGCCGAGTATGCCGAAGAGCACTGCATTCTTTTGTAATGTACCAGAACATGTGAAACAAGCGATTCTGGCTGTTATGCCTTTTGAGGAGGGAAGGTTACCGGTCAAATATCTGGGAGTTCCTCTAATATCTTCACGTCTCCTGCATAAGGATTGTAAGGTATTACTTGAAAGATTGGAAAACAGAATTACTGATTGGAAGAACAAATCATTATCCTTCGCTGGCAGACTTCAATTAATTCGGTCAGTATTATCCTCTCTTCATATTTATTGGGCTTCTGTTTTTATTTTACCTTCGAGCATTATTAAAGAACTGGAAAAAAAGATGAGAGGATTTCTGTGGTGTCAAGGTCCTATGTCCAAAGGAAAAGCCAAGGTATCATGGAATATGTCCCTCTCACAAACATTGAATCCGTTAGGGTTTAATGGGAGTTGATGTGCATGTTTGAGTTAGGTTTTCTCGATTTAGGGTTCGAATTTCTTTCTTGTTTCTTGTCGCAAATCTTAATCCAGGTTTTCTTTTCTTGTTGATTACGTTGATTCTGATCGTGGCTAACCAGTTTAGTTCAGCTAGATCGCTGAATCTCCATAATCGATAAAGACTAGTTAATTCTCGATTAGGGTTTCTTATTGGTGATTAGGGTTTTGCTTCTGTTCGTCATTTAGCTTTACATTCTTTTTTGCTGTTTGTGGTTTCCTAGGGTTCTGGGTGAATTTCGTTTTCTTTGGTTTGCATGGTTAAATGAGTTCGAATGAGAGAGGAGGTAACAATAACAGGGATAATCCCCCTGGTCTTGCGGGTAAGATAAAAAATATAGATGGGAAGAAGATGCCTGTTCGTAGTATTCTTAAGAATCCAAAAACTTCTCATGGGAAAGACGGTAAACTGGACAAAAATGAATAAAATTAACGTATTGAATAAGCTAGGTGGGGGCTCTAATGCCACCCCTCAAACGCCTAGCGATGGTCATGGGGCTGGATTGGGATCAAGCAGTCATGATAGTTTTCGAGATGAGGAAATTCAAACTGATTCTGTCCATGATAATACAAACCCTAATATGAAGCATGGGAAGGAAACGTGGGGGCTGCTGATGGTGCTGAAGTTTTTTTATCTCCTAATCAACCTCCTCCAATTGTTGAAGAGATGGTATTTCCCAAGATAAACGAATCTACATCGCAACAACAGAATTTGGGTGAGAGATCGACTAAGAGTTCATTAAATGCTGAACCTGTTCATAAACATGTTGAATTTTCAAGTGACTTGAATGGGGGAAAGGGAATTCCGAATCCTGATCATAAAAACCCACAATCTTATGCTGCTAAACTCAAAGCTGGTACAATTAAAGCTGCTGTCAATTTCAGGAAAATCGAGAACATGGAAACACAGGATGGTGTTGATGTAGTATTACCTAGAAGTTCTGTTCGAATTATGCAAGATAAATTTGCAAATACTCTTTTTGGGTACTTTCTAGGTAATAGACATGTTATAACACGATTTTTACCACTGAATTCACGTCATCAATGGCGGTTTTGGCGAGTGTGTGTTCTTGGTGTTTGTGTGTGTTTTGAGAGAGAAAGTATGTGTGTGTGTAAAAGTTGGTGATTTTGTATTAAAGTTATGCAAAGTTATCTAAAGATCTCTGATCCCTAAGGTATGAGAGGAGTATTTATAGGCTAACTATACAATTATGCTAATTATCACAATTAGCCCCTCAACCTTAGTGATCATTTATCTATGACTTAACAACAAGAAAGTCCTCTAATCTAAATTACAATTTATCACTATTTTTGGATTTCTAACATTCTCCCCCTTAGTGATATATTGTAATGAATAAAGTACGTGTTATCTTGTCTTGTAGGAATGAATTTGATGAGCCCGGTGGTGAAGACAATTGGAGTGTTGAAACAAGTCTTCAAAGTTTTCTCTTTTGTCTTTGGAAAACTTGATTCAGTCTTGGTCTTGGACTTCTTGAAATTAAATCATGTGATGATTCTCAATGTTCTTTTTGAACAGAGAATAATGAATGCGTGTGTGTCTTGAATCTTCGAGGATTGTTGAATCATGAATCAGAGTTGTCTTTTGAAATGCGGAAGGTATGAATCTTGGTTTTGTTTTTTCAATCTTCGAATCTTGAGTGAAATTCAACTTTTCGATTCTTCATTCTTTGATTCTTGAGTGAATCTCATCTTTTTGAAATAAAGTTTCATGAATATGTACTCTCCCCCTTGATGTATGCATTTGAAGTTTCTTGATAAAATGTAGTTGTATGAATTGAAGATCTTGTATGAAGTGTGTTTGATGAAGACTCTTTTGAAGCTTTACTTCTTTGACTTGAATCTTCTAACAAATCTTTCAACCTTTTTGAAGCTTTGATCTTTGTCACATCAACTTAAACATTTTGGAGAGTAAGCATTTGAATGAAGTTTGAATGAAATTCTTATGAAGTAATCATGCTCCCCCTCAATCCATGAGTATAAACATTTTGGAGCATCTTTGAACTTTTGAAGCATCTTGAGTGAAAATCCTTTCATCTTCGGTTTCATTCTTATCTTTGAAGTCAATTCAGATTCCCCCTTTTTAAAAAACAAAATCTCAATCAACTAAAATCTAGTGAAAATCTGAACACAAGACTATTGACACATCATGAAGAATTTTCTCCCCTATACACAAACTTTGATAAGCCTAGAACTTTGATAAGCCTAAAACCTATTGAAACAACCAAACACAAATTTTTCTCCTTGTTTCCTTATCAATCAGTAAATCAATCATAATATTTTCTCCCCCTCATAATGACAAAATTGGGAACCAATGTCATTATGTACACATTGATTGAATAAACGTCAAAAGGAATAACATGATCTAAAACTTAGAAATCGTGCACATGGAGAAATGTCAACCATCAAAACATCAACCCAAACCATTAGCCCAACCCAAGAAATCCTAGGGGTGTCTAAAATGTAAGATTGAAGTTGTTGGTACAAACGTTATAACATGGTGTTGGTGTTTTCTGTGTTTGTGTGATGAGAAATGAAACCAGATAAGAATGATCCGTTAGCATGTTCAAAAATCGAAAGGATTAATGAAATGACCGATTGAAATGTATAACATTTTTCGGATTTCCTATGTATCATTGAGATATGCACAAAACAATTCTCTAACATAGTTCGATCTGCGGCTTTTCAACCACGAGATTGCTTTAAAGAATGTAATTCATGGTCAGTGTCACAAAGGCGTTCGATGACCATGTCTTACTATCCTCAAAGACTTTTGGGAAATAACATCTGAGGTCACATAGACTTCTCGTTAACTCAACAAATTCATAAAATGAAAATGTGAGACCTACGTTCAATGTTGGAAAGGATGTTAGCATTGGTAGGATTTCCATTCGATCATCGTGGAATATCAATGAAAATATCACTACAAATGTTCCGGCTATATCACAAAGATAAGCAATAATATCACAAAGATATGACTCGAATGTGTCCTAAAAAAATGAAGGATGATCAAGTTAATGACCAAGCAAGATAGCTCTAGACACAACGTGATCAAATGAAGTCGGGGACTGGAGCAGAATGTCGCCCTTTTTCAATATCAACATCTTCCAAATGAAGAGTCAATAGAAATGTGAAAATCTCCGTGAGAAATGAAACAAGTATTTGTTAAGAAACACTTGAGTGGTTAGGAAAGATGTGCATTGCTTCACTGGGTACATGAAGACTTCTTCAATATCGAGAAATCAACAAATGAAATCCGATAGGAACGTGTTGACCCGGCTTTTTGAGAATTTGGGGAGGGCTTTTGTTTCTTTTAGCCCTTTCTCACATCATCATTTCACCGTAACCTCTCACTTTTCGACTTTACTCCCTCCATCCTATTTGCACGAAACCATCATCACTCAAAATACCCTCACTATCTAATGAAAGAAGTGAATACTCCGGGGTTAGAACTCATCGGCGATGATGAAATTCATGGAGTAAATTTTGAGAAAAACTTATCGCTCATGTGCAAACTAATCACCGAACTTCTTTTGATTGAAAATCATTGGAAAAACATCAAATGTGTGAATGAAAATATTTGAAACACATTTGAAGTTTTGGAAGTTTTTGAAATCACAAACTCCTCCTTAATCTATGCAAGAATAGATCAAAATGTTTTCCATAGAAAGGTGGAGCAAAAATTGTTCTTGTGAGATCAAAATGAGTAAAATCTTTGTTGTGATATTTTCGGAAAATTTGAGAGTCTATTGTGAACAAGGTTTTTATTTGATAAACACAAAGTTTTGCTTCAACAACAATGTTGATAGTAAGACAGCTAGGGAGTACACAAAGGCGTTCGATCCTTCGCATCTTACAACAACAAGTTGGAGGCAATTAAAACATTTAAGCAAATGACAATCCAATCAATTGTTCAAGATGAGACAGCAAGGGAGTACACAAAGGCGTTCGATCCTTCGCTTCTCATATTAACAATTGAGAGTTTGAAAACTTTATTTGAAAAACTTGATTGCTATTACACATACATATTCATATAAGAACACTTGGAAGTACACAAAGGCGTTCGATTCCTTGTTATCTTATATCAATCTATATGTATAATAACAATATCTTAGAATGTATAAACACTCTAAAAATAAATATATCATTTAAGAACGGGTTGCATACATAGTATATGCAAGCCACTTAAAAAAATCTTTTTGTTTATTTTTGAAAATTTGCAAAAAAAAATTTTTTTATTGTTTTTCTGGAATGTGTCAAGAATTCCTTCAAATGGAAAAAGAGTTAAGGTTTAAGATTTAACATACCTAGCTTGGAGATAAGAAAGTTAAACCTCTTTTCATCCAGTGGTTTTGTGAACAAATCTGCAAGTTGAAATCAGTACCCATAAAGTAGAGCTCGATGTCACCTTTCTCAATATGATCTTTGAGAAAATGATATCTAACATCAATATGCTTGATCGAGAGTGGTTTACTGAGTTGACTGCAATGGCAATGGCACTCTGAGAATCACAATAGATAGGGATATGATCATATTTCAGACCATAATCAGTTAGTTGTGTCTTCATCCATAAAACTTGAGCACAACAACTAGCCGCAGCCACATATTCAGCTTCAGCCGTTGATAGTGATACACAATTCTATTTCTTGGAAGACCAACTCACAATTTTATCACCTAAAAATTGTAAAGTACCGGAAGTGCTCTTGCGATCAAGTTTACAACCAGCATGATCTGCATCTGAAAAAGCAGTTAGATTGAATCCAGTATCCCTTGGATACCAGAGACCTAAATCGGGTGTACCCTTCAGATAACGAAAAATTCGTTTCACAGCTTGGTAATGTAAATCAGTTGGAGCAGCTTGATACCTAGCACACATACATGTTGCAAACATTATATCTGGGCGAGATGCTGTTAGATACAACAACGAACCAATCATACTTCGATATCTCTTTTGGTCAAATGGTTTCCCATTTTATCAGCATTTATGTTTGTTCGAGCAGCCATTGGGGTAGAAATTGAAGATCATGAAGTCATATCAAACTTTTTCAACATGTCATTTATGTATTTACCTTGTGATATAAAAATACCAGTTGGTAATTGTTTGATTTGAAGACCCAAAAAGTAATTCATTTCCCCAATCATGCTCATTTCAAAATGATTAACCATAAGAGATGAAAAGTTTCGGCAAAATGTTTGACTGGTCGAACCAAAGATAATGTCATCAACATATATTTGAATAAGTAGAACATGCTTACCTTGTTTGCGAATGAACAAGGTAGGGTCAATTGTGCCTTTGGTAAAGCCACCTCTTAGTAAGAAAGTAGTTAAAGAATCATACCATGCTCGGGGTGCTTGCTTAAGACCGTAGAGAGCCTTGTCTAACCTGTAGACATGGTTTAGCCTTTGAGGATCAACAAAACCTTCTGGTTGATCAACGTAAACTTCTTCTTTGAGGTCACCATTCAAGAAAGCAGTCTTCACATCCATTTGAAACACAGTAAAGTTTCGGAATGCGGCATAAGCTAAGAATATTCGAATGGCCTCCATTCTTGCAACTAGAGCAAAAGTTTCGTCGAAGTCAACACCAGGTTGTTGGCAATAACCCTTTGCAACAAGTCGAGCTTTATTCCTTACTACCACTCCATTCTCATCCTTTTTGTTTTTGAATATCCACTTTGTTCCGATTGGATAATCTTTTCTAGGATTTGGAACTAATCTCCATACCTTCAGTCTTTTAAATTGTGCGAGTTCATCTTGCATTGCCTTAACCCACTCTGGATCACGAAGAGCTTCAGATACTGTTTTGGGTTCGATATTGCTAAGAGAAAGTGCAACAAGACACTCATTTACTGAAGTACGAGTAGTTACTCCTGCTTGTGGATCTCCAATTATTTGATCAGTAGGATGGTATTTCTGCATACGTGTCCACTTGTGAGCATGAGGAAGAGGATCTTGTTGTTGAAGATCAACATCATCATCATTGAAACTTGAGTTTTGTTGAGAGATAGAATCATAACTTGGTATAACACTTTCCTCATAAGCTGGATGATCAAAGTCAAGTGGTACATACACATTTGGAGTGTTCAAATGATTTGTTGTCTGAGTAAATCGAGAAGGTTGTTCTTGAACATTCATTTGAGAAGCATTATTAGGAGAGGATGATGAAGAAGAATTATTAGAAGAGGATTCTTGCTCTGAAGAACTTGATGAAGATTCATGAATGATGTCAGGAACGGGATCGTTGTAACGAAGAGGTTCATTGTTTTGAATTGGTTCAACGATGACCTGAGGTTCTTGATCATGAATCGGTTTTGAATTATAGAATTCTTCAAAAAGAATATCTAATTCATCACTTGTTGGAGTTGGAAACTTCTTGAATTTTGAAGCTAAGGTAGAATTCCTTGTAGAAGTACTTGAGGCACTTGGATCATTACTTGTTGGTAGCAAACTTTCTTGCTCAAAAATCATGCCTGACATCTCATCAAACCAAACATTCAATGTTTCTTGAATTGTGTTTGTTCGACGATTATAGATTCGGTAGGCAATTGATGTTTTGGAATAACCAACAAAATATCCTTCATCACCTTTCTTCTCGAACTTTCCAAGATTCTCCCGATCATTCAAAGTGTAACAAACACACCCAAATATATGAAAGTAGTTGATGTTGGGTTTGCGTTTGTTAATAACCTCATAAGGAGTCTTTTCGAAACGCTGATTGATAATGGACCGATTCTGAGTGTGACAAGCAGTGTCAACAGCTTCAGCCCACATATTGGATGGCAATTTGGAATAAGCAAGCATTGTCCTTGCTGCTTCCACCAGCGATCGATTTCTCCTTTCAACAACACCATTTTGTTGTGGGGTTCGAACTGCTGAGAATTGATGAGTAATACCTTTGGATTTGCAGAATTCATCAAAGACAACATTCTTGAACTCAGTACCGTTATCCGAACGGATGTAACGAACTGGAAGTTGAAGATTTACTTGAGTAGTAGTGATGAAATCTATCAACATCTGAGATGTTTCATCTTTAGATGCAAGGAACTTGACCCAAGTATATCTTGAATAATCATCAACAATAACCAAGATGTATTTCTTCCCATTTTGGCTTTGTACTTTCATCGGCCCACAAAGATCCATGTGAAGCAAATGAAGAGGTGCTAAAGAATTTGGAGATTTCTTCGGTTTATGAGAAGCTCTCTTAATATTCCCAACAGCACAAGAAGGACAAACATGCTCACTTTCATACTTATAGTCAGGTAAGCCTTCAACAAGATGCTTGTTGACCAAAGTATTGATGTATTGGAAATTCAGATGAGAAAGCCTTCTATGCCATAACCAAGAATTCTTTGAAGTAGCCTTTGAAATGAGACAAATATTATCGGTTGGTTGGTTATCATCGAGATTGACGGTAAAGAGATTATCATCACGATCACCGCAAAGAATATCAACTCCATCTAGAGTTTGGACTTTACATAGAGATTGTCGAAAAAGAACTTGAAGATTGTTGTCACAGAATTGTCCAACACTGAACAAGTTATGACTTAATCCTTCAACAAAGTGAACTTTCTTAATGACAATTCCATTTCGTTCAATGTCTCCATAACCTAAGATAGGAGCGAAATTGTTGTTTCCAAAACGAACTGTTCCCATGAATCGTTCAACAAAATTCTTGAGCAAAGATTTATTTCCAGTCATGTGCTTCGAACACCCGGAATCGAGTATCCAAACACAGATGGTTATTTCCTGCAATCAAAGAAATTTAACCGTTTTTAGGTACCCACTTGAAGACGGGTCCTTGATGGTTAGTTAAAACAGGCAGGGTATATAACTTAGGAAACGCATTCAAACATGTTTTCGAATCAACATAAGCATTAACAAGCACATTATCAACAAACACATTTGAATAAAAAGTACGAACATTCACATGAGAATTAAAAGTAACATGTCTACAAGCATTAACATCAGCCACACAAGTACGAGAATTAAATTTGTTTACAAGCTCACAAGGCCTTGCCTTGACATTTTCAACATTATTTAACAACGAAGAATTGTTTTGATTAACATGAACACCCTTCCTCCTATTAACAGCCTTTCTCCTCCTTCTTTTCTTCTTTTTCTCAACATCCTTTTGATTACTAGTGATCTTAGGTACTAATGTATTAGCAACCCATTTAGCACCACTAGTTATGCTCTTTCCACCTGTTGAATTGAAACTAAGAAGATTAGAACTAGGAGTTTTAAACACTTTCATCCTTTTGGAATCTTTTGGAGGTGAGGAAACTTCTTGCTTCTTTGGTTTATCATGAGAAAACCATCCATATCTATCCCTATATCTAGTTGTACCATTTGATGTATCCTTAGTTAGCGAAACTGAGCTAGACTTAGACACTTTAGGTATAAAGCTAGATTGAGAGCTAGATTGAGAAGCATTAGGATAATCTTTTGGAAGTTTCACTTTGGTGTACTTTGTCCTGTGTGGGGTCTCAGCTTGTTCCCTTTTGACATGTTTCACTGGGGTAGCAACAAAAGTTTCTAACTTAATGGTCTTTGGTTCAGTCTTGACGAGTTTGGTCTTAACTCGTTTCTTTGAGTAATATGAAGTTGGAGCTTTGGACAATGGTTTTTGAGATTCCACTTTTGTTTCAACTTTGATTTTGGTAGATTCAATCTTTTTCTCAGTTTCCGAATTAAAACCATATTCTCCCTCCATGAATTTATCAAAATCATCCTTTGTGAAATCTTCTGAAAAAGAAAATTTCAATGGAGATTGATTAGTTTCAAATTCATTTGAAAGTTTTGAAAAATCAAGAATCTTGGTGTCCAACTTCACATCATGGGTAGTCTCGGAAATTAGGTTAATTTGAACTGACACATCTTTGGTTTCACAAGAAAATTGAGTAGACGTATCAACACCTATACTAGCACTAGGCTTAGGGTGAACAACTAACTCATCAACAGTGTTGCATGTGAAAAACCTATAGAAGTACCATATCAAAACTAAACTATGTGCAAGTTCTTCATCAGATAAATCAGATTGCACATAATCATCAGCTATAAAATTAGCAGTATTTTGACAAGTACATTCAAGAGAATCAGTCAAGGTCTGAGTAGAGGTATTGGTAGACGAATCACAAGTAGTTTGGGTAGAATTGTCTACTAAATCACTTTGATCAGTTTGAGTAGAAACATTCTCACAAACTTTCTTAGTATCAACAACAATACATTTATCCTCTGAATTCGGACTTTGAGACTTGAGGTGATTAATAACTTTTTGTTGAGATTTCACCTTTTGTTGTAAACCTTCTATTTGTTTTTCCAAAAATGTGGTTGGAAAATACATTTTAGTTGGTTTAGGTGGAGTACCGACAGATTCTTGGTTTTGAAAATTTGATTCAATTTCTTCAATTTGAAAATTGAAGATTCTTTAGTTTTGTATGAATCATTTATTGGATCATAATTAACCAAAAATTCATGTTTGGGTATTCTCTCAACTTCATCAGTCTCAAATTCATCATTCAATGGACGAATAAATTGTTGTATCATACCAAGTCGTAGAAATTTTTCATCATACAGGGGTTCAATTTCCTCTTTGGCTTTTTGTAATGGTGTGATATTCTCAAATCCCAACCCGAGAAGAAGATCTGTTTTGTCAATTTTTGACTTGTTGAAATAGGCAGTGAAATCCAAGAGAGGATTTTGTTCAACTTTATATAACTTTTCTTGATAGAAAAGTATATTCTTTTTACATACCTCAACTTGTTTTTCAAGATTCTCAATCTCAATGCCTTTTAGAAAACAATTATGATTTAAATCAGAAATCTTCCTTTCGAATTCATCATTGTTTGGTTTAGCTTCTTGGAGCTTTTTATTAAGAATATCAACATCCATTTGTCTTACATTTGCCCGAAGCCATTCATTGGTCTTTTGAATTTCAAGATCTTGATTGGCCTTTTCAAGATCATGAATGGTCTTTTCAAGATTGTGACATTTTTGTAATAACTTAGAATCAGGAGAGACATTCAACTCACATTCTTTAACCAACATCTTATCTTTGTATGCTTGAAAATCTTGTTTAATAGCATCATGTTCAAAAAGTAATTTTGAATGTTCTTCAAGAAGTTTTGAAAATTCACTTTTAGAAAATGAAATACTATTTTTCAACTTTTTGTTTTTTGTTGGCTAAAGATTTGATATGAGTTGTCAAATTTGATAAAGCTAATCTACATGACTCTTTATCCTTAATTAAAGAAAAAGTAGAGTCGAGAATTACCTCATCATCTGAGTATTCATCATCAGTACTTTCTGCTTCAAAGACTTTGTCCTTGGCCAACCTTGCCATAAAGCAAACATTAGCAGAGAGATCTTGATCTTCATCATCTGTGAGTAATAGCCATTTGTCATCTTCAGCGAGCAATGCATGTCCTGCTTCAACTTGTTTGGCTAACAGCATCTTCTGCTTGTAATACTCATAATTCCGCTTTCGAGGTTGTTTGCAATCAACAGCAAAATGTCCAGGAATACCACAATTGTAGCACTTTTTGTCTGATGCCTTACCCTTCTCAACAACTTGTATCTCATAAGCTTCCTTCTTTTCACCATGTTTTAATCCATTAGCTTCTCCTTGCTCATTACTCTTAGGATGATAGTGTTCCTTCTTGGGAAATGCACTTGTAGAAGAAGTGCGGAGATTGTTGTTTGTTGGCCTCGCTTTGTAAAATTTTCTCTTGAAATGCTTTGTTACCGCGGCAAGAGCTTGATATAGTTCATCTGAAACACCATCTCTTGTAGCCATCAGATCATCTCCCTCATCATCAGATGAAGAAACAACTACCATTTGCCTCTTAAGAGCTTCAGAAATCTTCTTCTCAACTATCAATGCCAAAGGATCAGTAGATACAACTTCTGGCATTTTGCTTGATGAAGCTTTGTTTAGGACTTGGTTTTCATTGAGTTTGAAAGATTCATAAAGAGTATGAATGGTGAACTTGGTTAGATTTTGATGTTGCTTGATCTGTGTTCCAAAATCTTCCATTCTGGACCAAGAGCTTTGATGAATTTGATGTTTAACTCAATCTCTGTTTTCTTGACATTGTTCTTCCTCAGTTCATTTATGACATTGCAGAATCTGTAGTAGACAGCTTCAAGAGATTCATTAGACAATTTGGCGAAGTTGTCAAACTCAGTCAAAACATTGGTCAATCTTATCGTCGAAGTCACGTCAGCTCCTTCCATCTGTCTAGCCACCTCATCCCATATCTCCTTAGCTGTATCATAAGAGTCAACAGAGCCATAGATTTCATCCGGTAGAGCTTTGTATAAACATGACCTAGCTCTGTTATCTGCAGCAGTTCGATCTTTTTGTTCAGCATTCAAAAGATCATGAGATAGAATGGCATCAGTAGTGGGATGGCGATGAACGGCAAGTCCATTAAGGATGGAATCTTTCATCATATGACCATTTGTTTGACTTTCCACATAGTCCATAAATCTTTTCTTCCATAATCCATAGGAACCACGGTAGAGAACTGGAGGTCTTGTATCTGAACCCAATGCCAATGCTTCACGAGAAGCCATTTGAAATTGATTTGATTTGAAAATTGAATTGAATTAAGAGTTAAAAAAATCAGGAAATGAAACGATCTTGTGAAGATCGTCCTGGGTGAGATCGTTCTAGGTGAGATCGTCTTAGGTAAGATCGTCCTAGGTGAGATCGTCCTAGGTGAGATCGTCCTAGGATTTTTATGAAATTTGGTTAAGTATGAAATGAAACGATCTTGAAATGAAACGGTCTTGAAATGAAATGATCTTGAACTAAATGATTTTGTTTAAAACGATCTTGAATTAAAATGATTTTGGAATGAAACGATTCAAAGAACTGGGACGATCTTGGTTGAAGATCGTCTTAAGTTCAGAAGAAATGGGACGATCTTGGAGAAGATCGTCTTAGGTTTCTTTCTCAAAAATTTCAAGTATAAAACTTTCCAAGTATTTGAATTGACCAAACCAATCCTTACGGATTAATTAGCCACAAACAAACACTTCACCACACACACTTGTCAAGACGATCTTGAGGAGATCGTCCTACAAGCCACAAAGCACTAAATATGAGAAATGAACTTTCAAAGACTAAGACGATCTTGGGAAGATCGTCCTAGTGAAGATCGTATTAGAGTCATCTTCTTCATCTCATCAGTTTTCCATAAAAACTCCATTAACAACTTCAAAAAGCTTCAATATCTTTTGAATTACTGGGAGTTAGATCACGAAATCACTTGCAAACTGATTGTATTCACGTCCGCAACAAATTTACGAACAAAATTCAACACAAAACACAACAGATTCAAATCCCTCAAATTCGCGCCAAAAATGCAAAATTCAATCTCGAGAATTAGATTGAATTGGAACTTGAAACTTGACAGGATTATGTTTTCAACAATCACGAATCTATTGGTGAACAAATAACTGTGATTTTATGTGATTTGAAGTGTGAATTTTGATGAACCAGTAGGTGAAAAAGACGAACAAAACTTGTAAATAATTTTGATTTTTGATGAATTTGTGACTGAATTCAGTTATGGATCGAATCAGAATGATGTTTTGCTCTGATACCACATGTTATAACACGATTTCTAGCACGAATTCACGTCATCAATGGCGGTTTTGGTGAGTGTGTGTTCTTGGTGTTTGTGTGTGTTTTGAGAGAGAAAGTATGTGTGTGTGTAAAAGTTGGTGATTTTGTATTAAAGTTATGCAAAGTTATCTAAAGATCTCTGATCCCTAAGGTATGAGAGGAGTATTTATAGGCTAACTATACAATTATGCTAATTATCACAATTAGCCCCTCAACCTTAGTAATCATTTATCTATGACTTAACAACAAGAATGTCTTCTAATCTTAATTACAATTTATCACTATTTTTGGATTTCTAATAGACTTGCGTATCCGGTTGTTGAATACTATGTTAAAAGTAAATGGGGGAAATATGGACTTCAAAAAGTGATGATGAATGCTGATGGATACTTTTTCTTTAAATTTGCTGATAAAAAGGGGATGTTAGCTGTTATGGAAGGTGGTCCATGGCTTATTCGCAACATGCCCTTGTTTATTAATATATGGACACCTACAGCAAAATTGAAAAAAAAGGATATTAAACAACTATCTGTATGGATTAAAATCCATAATGTACCCATTGCTGCATACACGGATGATGGGTTGAGTATACTTGCTTCTAAACTTGGTACACCAAAATTGCTTGATTCCTATACTACTTCAATGTGTACCGAATCTTGGGGCAGAAGTAGTTATGCTAGAGCGTTGATTGAAATTTCAGCAGATAATGATTTCAAGGGAGAATTAACAATGGCTATTCCAGAACTGGATAAGGAGGGTTATGTTAAGGAGACTATGAAGGTCGAATATGAGTGGAAGCCACCTAGGTGTTCTCTATGTTGTGTATTTGGACATACTACTGCTCAATGTGCAAAAGTTGTGAAATAACAACCAAAGAAAAGGAAATAAGTAGATAGTGATGGGTTTCAACTAGTGGGAAAAAAGAAAAGTTTTAAACAAGGATTTGCTATAGGTAAACAAAAGCAGAAACCACATTTCGAATATCGACCTGTGGTTAAACCAACGGTGAATACTGGGGAAGCAAGTACCTCAAAAACGCCGTTGTCCACAAAGAACTCTTATGATGTACTAACAGGTTATGGGGAACGGTGTAATGAACCTGTTCTTGTTGAAACTACAGAAGAAGAGCGCATTGCATTGGAAAAGCAAAGGGAGTTTGAGGAGCGTTTTGATGTTGGCTCGGATGATGAGGAGGATGAGATTATAATTGATGATTACACGTCAAAGGCCAATGAACAGCAAACCAAGGAGGGGGCAAGCACACCCGGTTTAGGGGGTTCAAATGGGTAGTATCGCATCATGGAACATAAGGGGGTTGAACCGCCCTCTGAAACAAAAGGAGGTTCGACAGGTAGTGCAGGAAAATTATCTTAATGTATGTGCTATTATGGAATCTCATGTCGATGTTAGTAACTTAGCTGATATTTGCAAGAAGGTTTGTAGAACTTGGGATTGGATGTCAAATGCTAGTTTATGTACTAAGGGTGCTCGTATAATTGTGGGGTGGAATTCTGATATGGTGGACTTAATGGTTATTTCACAGACAGATCAGGTTATGCACACCCAAATTATATTTAAGGTTGATCAGAAGGCCTTGTTTTGTTCTTTTATATATGCAGATAACTATTATAAACGAAGGCGTGAGCTATGGAATGACCTGAGGAAACATAAATTGTTTGTCCATGATCGACCATGGGTGATAATGGGTGATTTTAATTCAGCATTAAACTTGGAAGACAACCTGCTGGGATCCTCGCAGATTAACACAGGAATGCGTGATTTCAAGGAATGTGTTGAAGAAATTGAGGTTATAGATATTAACAGCTCGGGTATTCATTTCACTTGGAATCAAAAGCCAAAAACGGGTATTGGATTTTCAAGAAAATTGATCGTGTAATGGGGAATATGAGCTTTGTTGATGAATTTCCAGCTGCATGCGCAAAGTTTCAGCCATATAGGGTGTCGGATCACTCCCCATGTGTTCTAAAACTTCCATCTGTGGCTAGAACGAGACCTAAACCATTTAAGTTTCCTAACTTTATTGTGCATAAGCAGGGTTTTCTTGAAGATGTGCAACGACAATGGGATATGGAGGTGCAGGGACATGCTATGTATCGCGTTGTAGTGAAGCTCAAAGCCCTCAAAAAGCCGATGCGACGTTTGTTACAAAAGCAAGGTAACTTACATGTTAAAGTGGTTAATATGCGCAAGGAATTGGATGAAATTCAGCTAGCTCTTGATGCTAATCCTTTGGACGCTGAATTAAAGAAGAAAGAAGCTGAAACGTTGAAAAGATTTAAGGATGCACAACTGGATGAAGAACGTTTCCTCAAACAGAAATCTAAAGTGGAATGGTTGGAGGTTGGTGATTCTAATTCGGCTTTCTTCCATAAGTCGCTTAAATGTAAAAATCATAGATCAAGGATCGAGCTGATAAAGGATTTGAATGGTGATGTTCATGATGGTGGTGATGCACCAAATGCTTTTGTTAATCATTTTTCAAATTTTCTTGGTGTGAATGTCAATACAAATAGTACCCGTCCACTGATCTATTTTCTAAAAGACTTGACACTAATCGAGCTGCCCAAATGATAAGGAAAGTTACAGATGAAGAGATCAAAGAAGCTATGTTTGCAATAGGAGAGAACAAAGCCCCGGGACCTGATGGCTATACATCGGCTTTCTTTAAAAAGGCATGGAGTGTGGTGGGCCATGAGACTTGTCTTGCTGTCCACGAGTTCTTTAGAAATGGTACTATCCTTCGACAGATTAATCATACTATTATTGCTCTAATTCCGAAGGTAACTACTCCTTTTTCGGTTAATGATTATCGTCCTATATCTTGTTGTAACACTATTTATAAGTGTATCAGTAAAATCATTACGAATAGAATTAAGGAGGGCTTGAGTGATATTGTAAGCTTAAATCAATCAGCTTTTGTTCCCGGTAGGATAATCTCTGATAATATCCTTTTGACTCAAGAGCTAATGCATAATTATCATTGGAACTCTGGTCCCCCCAAGTGTGCTTTTAAAATTGACATTCAAAAAGCTTATGATACAGTTGATTGGAAGTTTCTGGAGATGGTGTTGAATGGATTTGGGTTTCATCCAATTATGATTAAATGGATTATGGAATGTGTCTCGACTACCTCTTTTTCCATATGTGTCAATGGTAATCTTTGTGGTTTCTTTCAAGGTAAGAGGGGGTTGAGACAAGGTGACCCTATGTCACCGTATTTATTTACACTGGTTATGGAAGTGCTCACTCTTATTCTGCAGAAGTCGGTTATGAATACACCAGGCTTCCGATTCCATAAACAGTGTGAAAAGCAGGAATTGATAAATTTGTGTTTTGCAGATGACCTGTTTATTTTCTCTCGAGGTGAAACTAGATCTGCAAGAGTTATCATGGATTCGTTAAAAGAATTTAGTGATATGTCGGGTTTGCTACCGAGCCTACCAAAAAGCACTGCTTTTTTCTGCAATGTTCCTGACCATACTAAGCAAGCGATCCTAGCAATCATGCCTTTTGCTGAAGGCAGTCTTCCTGTAAGATATCTCGGTGTACCACTTATTTCTACTCGATTGGTGTATAAGGATTGTCAAATCTTGGTGGAAAGAATGGAGAAAAGAATCACTGACTGGAGAAATAAGTCCTTGTCTTTCGCAGGCAGACTCCAACTTATCAGGTTTGTGCTTTCATCGTTTCATATTTTTTGGGCTTCAGTTTTTATTCTACCACAAAGAATTTTGAATGACTTAGAAGCAAGAATGCGGGGATTCCTCTGGAATCAGGGTAAGTTTATTAAAGGCAAAGCTAAAGTGTCTTGGAAGAAATTGTGTGCTCCTAAGTTAGAAGGGGGGCTTGGGATTAGGAGGATTGCGGATGTTAATAAAGCACTGATTGTTACCCATATTTGGAGTATTTTGAATCATAGGGAATCGCTTTGGGTAAAATGGATTCATTCATATAGATTAAAAGCAAGAAATTTTTGGGACGTCCAAATTCCATCTAATTGTAGTTGGGGCTGGCGTAAAATGCTACAACTTAGGCACCAAATTCGTCCATATGTTTGGTCACAGGTTGGGAATGGCCTCAACACATCAGCTTGGTTCGATAAATGGGCGGATGCTTGCCCAATTCGAATATTTGTGACAAATAGACAGATTATTCAGGCCGGCTATACTTGAATACTAAGGTTGCTGAGTTGTGCTATGATGGAGTGTGGCAATGGCCGACTGCCTGGCTGGACTTATATCCAGTTTTAATTCCGATCCCTGCCCTAACCATAGTTCGTACTAAACAAGATTATCTGTATTGGAAAGACTCTAATGGGAAAGAAGTTGAGTTCTCATCATTTGTAGTGTGGGACACGTTAAGGGAGAAAAAAAGTGAAGTTCCTTGGTACAAGATTGTTTGGTTTCCACAAGCTATTCCACGACATTCTTTTTTGATGTGGCTTATTGTTAATCGTAAGTTGAAGACTCAAGATATAATGATGCAATGGCATGGTGGAAGAAATATGAACTACAACCTTGTTTGCTGCCCTTTATGCAAACAAGGACCGGACTCACATAACCATTTATTTTTTGAATGTGACTTTTCTTCACAGGTTTGGTGTCATGTGCATCACTTAGCACAAATGGAGCATGTTGATTCAATATGGGATGATATTTATGATACGTTACGGATACATGCTACTTCAAATTCAGCAAGAAGTGTTATTCGAAGACTTTTAGTAGCGGCTTCAGCATACTTTATTTGGCAAGAGCGGAATCAAAGATTGTTCACTAGTAGCACACGTCCTCCTGTTCTCATTGGGGAACTTATTGCTGCTACAATTCGGCTCAAAGTTAGTTACTTTGAAGTTCAAGAAAACTACTCAAGTTGATCGCTTTGTGCAAGCTTGGAACTTACCACAAGATATGGTGGTGTTTGACTATACTCGGCGCAACTAGAATTATATTTTCTTAATTTGTCACTCATATTAGTTGTATTGGGCTGATATGTAGTAGGATTGATTATTTGTTTGCGGTTGCTTGATCGACGTATGTATGGTATGTCATACATATGAATTAGTATGGTATTTCAGCCATACTACTTGTTTTGTATTGTTTTTGGTGATGGTATAAAATTTACAGGGGTAACCCATTAACCAAAAAAAAACAACAGCTTACGAAGAGACTTTTTCAACTTTAATTTTTGCACTACACAGTACATATGAAAGTCATTTACCTTAAGATCCCAAGCTGATGCAACAGCCTGTTGGAATTATCATTGTGAACAAGTACATTTGAAAATTTAAAAGGTCGTAGGACAAACTTGGATTTCCTTGGTATCTGCAATATAGCAGGAGAATGATCTCGGTATGGTTGAAAGATAGCAACAGAACCCGCAAAGATATCTTGGAAATCCAGATTTGCCATTATACGATCAATCTTTTTTATCAAGCCCTCTTCGCCACCCGGTTTCTGATTCCAAGTATAATGCAAACCCACTTTATTCACATTAGAGACCTCAATTCTATCAACACATTCTTTGAATTCCCGCATGGCAATATCCAACGTTGAGCTGCCCATCAATCTATTTTCTAAGTTAAGTGCAGCATTGAAATCACCCAGAATACACCAAGGTAAATTATGAACAAAAGCTTTATGTAAATTCAAGTTCTACCAAAGATCACGTCTTTGAATATATCTATTGTGTGCATAAGCAAATGAACACATAACAGATTTTCTATTGTCTTTGAAAAAGACCTGAGGATGAATAACCTGGTCCGTTTAGGAGAGAATCAAAACATGGAAACTAATTGGATCCCACCCCAAAATATTCCGTGATCCCTTATTACAAAAATTCACATTAGACATCCAATTCCATCTAGGAAAAACCTTAGAACAACAATTCTAAAGTTGGGACGAAGCCACATGCGATTCCAAGACCGCACACGCACAATTGATTTTCAGATACATTTGTGGAACCTCGTTATGTTCGGGGGTTTGGTTCAATCCCCATATATCTCGACATTCATTTCACATGTGGCTTTTTGCTACCCTATGTCTCGATCTATAACATTGTTTCTAACAAGATTGTTGATTAATACAGGTTTCTTGTATCCCTTTATTGATTACAGTTTTTGTTATTAACTTTTTACGATCGCAGCTGGGGTTTTTTTTCTTCTTTCTTTCGACGCCTGAATCTTAATTCAGTCCTTCTTATCTGGTTGGTTAGTGGTGCGGGTTCTCGGTCCTGCGGGAATATACCTGGAGTTACCTGTATCACTAACTGATCTAGATCAGTTGGGTGAACTAGGGTTTGGCTTTTCTAGAATTAGGGTTTACTGCTTTCGTCTGTGTTTGTGGGTTCTGTGTTGCTCTTGTGTGCATGGTTTATTTAGGGTTTCTTGTTTTGTGAGAACTTGTCATGAAGAAAAATAGTAGTAATAATTGTAAGCCCATGACGGGGCTGGGTGATAAGATCAAAAATATTGATGGTACCAAGCATTTGCCACGTCGTATTCTGAAAAACCCTAATGTAAGTGATAGGGCTGAAGTGGGAAAAAACTTGCAGCAAGGAGATGACGATGGGTGTAATGTTGATGGTGGATTAGCAGGTGGTGGTGTATCTGCCACCATTGAACTCCTGCTGATCCAAACCCCTCATCTTCTCTAAAAGAGGTGTTGCAACATGGGGAAGGGGATGACGCTTCCAAACAGCCTTCTTTGGAAAAAACAGACCCACCTCCCATGGCTTCGGAAGCTATACCTGGTGAGGATACTCAAACTATGAACGATTCAATTGCAATGGAACAGAATAAGGAGAATTAGAAAACTGATGATATTGTTAAACCTTCGAATGCTTCAAAAGTCCAAGCTGGTCAAGAACAAAGGAAGGTTAACAAAAAAAAAAAAAAAAAAAAAAAAAAAAAAAAAAAAAAAAAAAAAAAAAAAAAAAAAAAAAAAAAAAAAAAAAAAAAAAAAAAAAAAAAAAAAAAAAAAAAAAAAAAAAAAAAAAAAAAAAAAAAAAAAAAAAAGTCCAAGCAGGTCAAGAACAAAGGAACGTAAATTTTAGGTTGCTTCAGTCTACAGAAGTTGTTGATGATGTTGACGTGGTCATTCCAAAAGAATCAGTTAAGCAGGTGCAATCTCGTTTTGATAATGTGCTTTATGGTTATTTTTTGGGTGAACGCTTAGCATATCCTGTAGTAGAGTACTCTGTGAAGAACTTGTGGGTAAAACATGGACTTATTAAAGTCATGATGAATTCAAATGGGTTTTTCTTCTTTAAATTCTCTACTAAAACAGGTATGGAAGCGGTGTTGGCGGAGGGTCCCTGGTTAATACGCAATACACCTATCTTTCTTAATATATGGTCCCCAAATGTTGTCTTGAAAAAAGAAGACATTAAAAAGATTGCTGTTTGGGTGAAATTTCATGATGTACCGCTGGCAGCTTATACTGATGATGGTTTAAGTTTAATAGCCTCGAAATTGGGTACACCAATTAAGCTAGATAATTACACGAATGTTATGTGTATTGATTCATGGGGTCGTAGTAGCTATGCTCGTGCTATTGTTGAACTTGATGCTGAAAAAGATATGAAAAGCCAATTGCTCGTTGCGGTCCCCAATGTAGATGGGGAGGGTTTCACAAAAGGGGTGATTAAAGTTGAATATGAATGGAGCCCCCTAGGTGCTGAACATGTTGTGTATTTGGACATAAAAATGAAACCTGCCCGAAACAGATCAGTATTACTACTAAATCAGTAGCAAAACCCGATGATGAGGGTTTTATTGAGGTGAGTCGAAAAAAGAAAGCTAATAGTAAACCAGGTATTCATATAAATAAACAAAAACCAAAGTTTGAGTACCGACCGGTTGTTAAAGCTAAGGATAACTCGAATATTGCTAGTACATCTTCTGCAACAAATACATCGAGTATTAGCCTTAATAATTCTTTTGGTGCTTTGGATGCAAAAGATGCGGATGGAGATGGAATTAAAGTCAATGAAGCTGCTAAAACCTCATATGATCCACTAACTGATTATGGGACTATGCCAAGCGAACCATTACTTCAGGAGGTTAGTGAGACTGAGAGGATTGCTAATGAAAAGAAAAATACATTCTTGGATGAAGATGACGAGTTAAAATCCCCAAGAATAACCCATGGGTGATTGTTAACAAAAGACTTATGGATCACCAAATT
This sequence comes from Erigeron breviscapus, assembly GCA_034093135.1. Taxonomy (NCBI): domain Eukaryota; kingdom Viridiplantae; phylum Streptophyta; class Magnoliopsida; order Asterales; family Asteraceae; genus Erigeron; species Erigeron breviscapus. The sequence goes on from CM067175.1 coordinate 71,818,693, forward strand.
TTGCCATAGCTCACGTCTATGCTTATAGTATCGGTAAAGGCCGTCACCCCTGGTTCGATTTTATAAATCACAATTAAAATAGGCGCTTGACTGAATGTCAAGACGACTTACAAACCATGCACTATCAGTGCACCAACCAATAAACAGGTTTACAATCCATACTAAAAACAATAAAGAAACCCTATCAGCTAGACAAGAAAATTTACATCACATTATGTAATAAAACTGGAAGATCCCATGATGTCAAGAACTGTTCAAGTCTTCGTGATTTCTTGAATTTACATGTCGCCAGCTTGAGTCTAACTGTAGAGACGATACTTTCCGTCACCTGAGTAACACGTTTTCTCTTCTTCTTGAAAAGCCTCGCATTCCTTTCTTGCCATATGAAGTAGACAACAGCCGCAAGTGTTAACTTTAAAGCAGCATTTTGAGAAGTCTTTTTCTGCGAACCTGAGTGCATTTCACCAATAATATCATCCCAAACTCCCATATGATCAGAGAAGCCAGTTTTGTTACAAACTTGTCGTCATACCTGTAAAGAGAAAGAACATTCAAAGAATAAATGGCTATGAGAATCCGGTTGTGTTTCACACAACGAGCACACCAAAGGAGTAGCTGATTGTGCATGAACATTGCATGAGCAAAGAACATCCTGAGTCTTTAATTTCTTCCTGAAAACCAGCCAAAGAATGAAAGAATGCTTTGGTATGTTATGAGAATACCAAACCAAATGGTACCAATCGACTGTTGAAGCAGAAGACCGAATAGTATCCCAAATACGAGTAACAGAAACGTCACTTAGATTGTTATCTTGATCCTTCCACATCAGTTTGTCACGCACTTCAGGATTTAAATGAGGAACAATCAAATTTGGAAATTTAGCATTCCAAATGGATGGCCAATCCCACGCCCCATTAACAATAATATCACTTACTTTATCATTCAAGGAAAAACCAGCATTAGTAATCCCTCTAGGAGATACGTATGCATTCAAAAAACCATACTCACTCCAATTATCATACCATGCAGATGCCAGTTTTCCATCCCCAATCTGGAACCACAAATAAGGTCTAATAAGCGGACGAATCTTTAAAAGTTTACGCCAGCTCCAAGTCATATTACCTTGACACGAAATTTCCCAAAAATTTCTCCCTCGAAGTCTATAAGTATGCATCCATTTCACCCATAAAGACTCCTTATTAGTAAGCAAATGGTAAACATGCTTAACAAGTAGTGCGACATTAAATTCTTCAAGACGTCTAAGACCAAGACCTCCTTCATGCTTAGGCAAGCAAACGGTATCCCATGCAACCTTAGCTTTACCTTTCTGTAGTTCCCCTTGGCACCACAAGAAACCTCTTATGATTTGCTCAATATCAAGTAATGTGCTAGAAGGGAGCATAAAAACAGAAGACCAATAGATATGTATAGAAGAAAGCACAGAAGAAATTAATTGGAGACGACCAGCAAAAGATAAAAACCTGTTCTTCCAATCATCAACCCTTTTCTTAATTCTTTCAACAAGACCTTTACAATCCCGAATCATCAATCGTGAAGATATAAGAGGTACTCCAAGATACTTGACCGGTAGAGTACCCTCCTCAAATGGTAAAACATCAAGAATAGCCACTTTAACATGATTGAGAACATTACAAAAGAAGCCGTGCTTTTGGGCAGGCTCGGTGCAAGTCCAGAGACCTGTTTAAACTCCTCCAAAGCTTCCATAACCACCTTTGCTGAAAGCACATCACCATGCATAAAAATAAATAAATCATCAGCAAAGCATAAATTAATAACCTCATGTTCGCTGCAATTGTGATGATATGAAAACGACTCTGAGGCCCTGACTTTTCGTCTTAGAATCAGTGTTAAAATCTCCATCACCAAAGTAAATAAGTATGGGGACAAAGGATCACCCTGACGAAGACCTCTTCTACCTCTAAAGAACCCATGAAGATTCCCATTAATATTAAGAGAAAATGAAGTAGAAGCAACACATTCCATAATCCAAGAAATCATTTGATTGTGAAAACCAAACCCAATAAGAATATTTTTAAGAAAATCCCAATTCACTGTGTCATAAGCTTTCTGAATATCCACTTTAAGTGCACATCTAGACGGACCACGATCCAAATGATAGTTATGCATCAACTCTTGAGTCAAAAGGATATTGTCAGAAATGCTTCTCTCCGGAACAAAAGCCGACTGGTTATCACTAACCAATATTCCAAGGACTCCTTTAATCCTATTCGCTATGATCTTAGTAATGCATTTAAATAATACATTACATAGAGAAATTGGTCTATAATCAGTGACCCGCGACGGTGCAGAAACCTTAGGCAGAAGAGCAATAATGGTATGGTTGATTTCTTTTAACAGTTTACCACTGATAAAGAAATCTTGGGCTGCTTTAATCATATCCGACCCCACTATATCCCAAGCATTTTTGAAGAAACAAGCCGAAAAACCATCAGGTCCTGGCGATTTATCATCACCCATAGAAAACAAAGCTTGTTTAACCTCTTCAGCAGACACTGAAGCAACCATAGCAGTAGCCTGATCATGTGTTAAAACTGTTCGAAAAAGATTAGAAGTGTTAAGAGGACTAACCAGATCCGCTTGCCCAAGAAAATGGATAAAATGACCAAGAAAAGCCGAGGCAACTTGATTGCCATCATTAATCATGCCACCATTAGAATCCATAATCATATCGATTCGACTCCTAGCAGTACGTGCCTTGACCACTTTGTGAAAATATGCAGAATTTGAGTCCCCAACACATAACCATTCCACTTTAGCCTTTTGCTTCAAGAATCTCTCTTCATCTAACACTGCCTCATTAAAAACCTGCAAAGAAATAGCAGCTTTTTCTCTAATCTCCTTATTGAAAGGATTTCGATCCAAAGCAATTTGAGATTCATCCAAATCAGTACGTAATTTGAGTACTTTATCATGCAGGTTACCTTTGTCATAAAGCAATTTACGTAAAGGTTTTTTGAGAACTTTCAACTTTTGCACAACACAATACATTGCATGTCCCCTGACATTATGCGACCAAGCTTCAACAACTACCTCTTTAAATTTACCATGATACACAAGCAGATTAGCAAACTTAAAAGGTTTAGGACGGAATTTGGAGGCCGTGGGTAATCTGAGAACAGCATGCGAGTGATCAGACATTCGATAAGGCTGGAACATAGCAATTGTCCCAGAAAAAGTGTTCTCAAAACAAGCATTACCCATAATTCTATCCAATTTCTTTAACACACCATGATCACCTTGGGGTGTTTGATTCCAAGTGAATTGTAACCCTACCCGGTTAACATCATTAACTTCTATGTCACGAACACAATCATTGAACTCACGCATAGAAATATCCATACTAGAACAGCCACTAGCATTATCCTCCAGACTAAGCGTAGCATTAAAGTCACCCAAAAGACACCAAGGATTATTGCCAACAAACAACTTATGCAATGAAAGATCATTCCATAAAGCTCGCCTCTAAATATATCTATTGTGAGCATAGATAAAGGAACAAAATAGAACTTTTTTGTTAGTTTTACGAATGACCTGGGCATGAATCACTTGATCAGTTTGATTAACAACCATTATATCAACCTCATTAGGATTCCAGCCTAGTATAATACGAGGGCTTTTCACACACATAGACCCATTCGATGTCCAAGTCTAGTCATGAAACACTCTTTTACACAATTCTTCCAACTTAACAGACGATACATGAGACTCCAAAATGGCACAAACTGACAAATTATTATCAGAAAGTACCTGACGAACCTCTTTTTGTTTTGGGGGTTGGTTCGTCCCCCTTATATTACAGGCGACGATGTTATACATTAGGAACCACTGAAGCAGGAGTGCTTGCCCCTGTGGTACCTGTTGATTTTTGAGGTTGAGCAGATTCAACAAACACATCCTCAACTTCATCATCATCACTATCCTCATTTAAAAACGAACTGGATGGTTCTTTAGAATAATCTCTAGTACGATGCACTCCTTCACGAATATCATCTTCAGCCTCCTCCCCTAGCACTGAAAAAGTATTACTAGTACTTACATTTGGATTTCTCGAATCAGATTTAGGTGGAGCTTTAGGTATCCCTTTACTTGGCTCTTTCAAAACTGAGGACTGTTGCTTGCTTGTAGATGGAGCCGTAGCTTGCTTCCATATCCAGTTGGACTTAGGTTTATTTAGCTTAATACCCTGCCGATGAACCTCATTATTTGTTTTCCTTTTAGCCTTCTTTCGATTAACCCTGGTAAACCCATCATCCTTATTCATATCCATAGTAGATGCTTCCTTTTGTTTCGTGACCTGTAAGGGACATAAATTATCAGTGTGACCAAATATTTTACATCTACTACAATGTGGAGGTTCCCATTCAAATTCAACAGCAACCACTTCCTTTTTAATACCATCTCCATTCAGATCAGGAATACCAATAATCAACTCATCCTTCCAATTCTTAGTCGCATCCAATTCAATCAAAGACCTAGCATACGAATGTCTTCCCCATGAGCTCAAGCACATCTGACTTGTATATGAGTCAAGTAAAACAGGTTTTCCCAGTTTGGACGCAATCATACTTAGCCCATCTTCTGTATAAGCAGCAAGAGGAACAGCATATAGCTTAACCCAAACTGGCACAGAGGTCAGATCTTGTTTTGTAAGACAAGACTGCATAAATAAACGAACAAAACATGGGTTTTTTATCAACCTTGAAAATCACCTGAACATGCATCACCTGGTTAGTTTGAGACAAAACCATAACATCCACAACATCAGCATTCTAACCAAGAATAATGCGTGTTCCTTTACTACATAATCCCCCATTTGACGTCCAATTCCATGATCGACATATCTTTTTACAAGTCTGAAATAAGCAGGAAACGTCCATATGCGACTCCAAATTGCACAGATATTAAGCTAAATTCTCCTTAACCACCTGTCGAACCTCATTTTGTTTAAGGGGGAGGTTCAACCCCCTAATATTCCATGAGGCTAGACTACCCATTTGAACCCCTAGCTGCAAGAGTGCTTGCCCCTGTTGAGTTCAATGGTGTTGTACCCGCGTCCATAAAAATAGCAGACTCATTTTCAGTAATATTAACCACCTCATCCCCATCAGAATCAATTTCAACATTATACACATTATTACATGGCTTTGATTGGGTACCTGGGGTATCTTCTATTTTTCCAGCCGAGGCATCATCGACATTAAGAGCTTCAAAAGTATTGCTAGTAGCAACCGTGGCAGATGTACTAGCACCCGAAGCCAATGTATTTGTTTTTTTTTCTGATGAGTCCCCACAGGTTGATAAATAACCTTCTTTTTCTGATTGTTATTATGAAAACTAGAAGTATTTCCAGCTTTCTTGCGTCACTTCACCTCAGTGAATCCATCTTCATCAACTTTAGCCTTTTTCTTCTCCAATTGTACTTGTGTGTGACAACCCGCAGATTGATGCCCAAATACACAACAATGAGAGCATCTAGGTGGTCTCCATTCATATTCCACTTGCATGGTTTCTTTCGTATAGCCCTCTCCATCTACAACTGGAATAGCTATTGATAATTCTTTTTTAAAGTCCACATCAGCTGTTATCTCTATCAGTGCCCTCGCAAAACTACTACGTCCCCATGCATTAGTACACATAGAACTAGTATACCCATCAAGCATTTTAGGCGTACCTAACTTAGACGCTATCATACTCAAGCCATCATCAGAATATGCAGCAAGAGGAACATTGTGGATTTTCACCCAAACTGAAACCTCCTTCAGCTCCTCCTTCTTCAACTTCATAGAGGGCGACCATGCACTTAAAAATATTGGCATATTCCAAATCATCCACGGTCCCCCATCCAATACTTGCATCATTCCATTTCTTTCCGCAAACTTAAAGAAAAAGAACTCATTTGCATTCATCATTACTTTCTGTAACCCATAATTTGTCCAATTCATCTTAACAAAATATTCAACTACTGGATAAGCGAGCTTATCTCCCAAGAAATACCCAACAAGAGTATTTGCATACCTATCTTGTATGATCCGTACCGATTCCTTAGGAAGCACCACATCGACACCTTCTTGAGTTGGCACGATTTCAATCTTCCTGAAATTAACCACCTTCTTAATCGACCCTAATTTAAGCTTAGCAGCATAGGATTTCGGTTCAGATTGATCTTCCAGACCAGATTTTGTCTCTGGTTGAGTCTCAGCTAGCTTTTCAGCATTATTTTCTGTATTTGAAACCCTACCTGGCTCCGACCCATTAACTGAGCTATGTTCAACATTATCCACATCCTTCTTACCCAGCGGAGGACCTGATGACATGTCAGGCATAGGAGCTGTCGTGTTTATCTTTTGATTCTCACCCCCACCAGAATTTTCCACATCTTTCTTATCCATCGAGGGAAACGATGGCATGTTTGGCATAGGAGATGCCTCACTTTCCTTTTGATTCCCACCCCCACCAGAAGTTGAGACCACTGGAGTTTTGTTCGGCAATGGAGAACCATTTTTAGGTTTTTTATTTTTTGTCATATCGATTGTATTACCAGATTTATCAAACGACTGTTTTAGAAAATCCAACTTGGCTCGAAAACTATGAATATCAGAACTATCAGTTGACTTTTTCATACACCTCTCCCAGTCCCGATCATCAACAAGAAGAAACAAAAACACAACCAAGGACAGCGAATAAAAGTAACTATATTAAGAACAAAACCTTCTAAAACCCTAACCCTAGAAAATCTTGCTGAATGAGAACCCTAAATCCGTTAGAGACACACCAGCGATCTAGCTCAACTACACAAGTAGCCACGATCAGGTGTATCTCTAAAAGACTAGAAGTAAACAGACGAAAAGACTCCAGGAAAACGGGAGAAGAAGCTAGAAAAGAAAACCCTAATCTAATATGGGCAGCGAAAAAAAGGAGAAAACTAACTGACCAGAATTAAAAAGAAACCTTCAACATAATCCTGTACGGATGAATCCATAGCAGAAACATGAAGAAAAGATTCAAGAAAATCGGTCAGATTAGTTAAAAAAAGAGATGAAGAAAATCGCCCATAATAGAGAGAGAGTTTAGGGTTTTTTTCAAAAACGTTTTTTATTTTTAGAGGTAAACCATATGTGAACCTGCTTTGCTGTTCTCTATGCAAGCATGGCCCGGATTCACATAACCACCTTTTCTTTGAATGTGCTTTTGCCTCGCAGGTTTGGAATATGGTCAAGCCTCTTGCAGGAATGCAATCAGTCTCGAATCGATGGGATGATATTACAACATTTTTGCTCTCAAAAACGCGAAATAAACTGGCAAAGACCATTATTGGTAAACTTTTGGTTGCTGCCTCGGCTTACTACATCTGGCAAGAAAGGAACAGCCGATTGTTTTCTTCGAATGAAAGATCTGTCAACCAGCTGCGAGATATTATTGTCCAAACAGTACGGCTAAAGCTTGCTACCATGAAGTTCAAGCGGAAAAACAAAAGGTAGAAGTATTTTGGAATATTGGAAGCTGCCCAAGACATAGCTGTGAAGAAAGGTAGCTCGCCTATTGAGCTACCTAGGTGCATATTAGATTGCTAGTGATGTTTTTGTCTATTTCATTTCAATTCTAATATGTATAGGTTTTACTTGTTTCGCATTTAGCTTGTTGAGCTAGATACACATACATATGGGCCTGTCCTATGTATGAATTAGTATGATATTCTGTCATATTAGCTGTTTTGACTGTTTTTTGGGTGATGTATAAAAGCTGACCGGGGTTTAAATTCCCCTTTACCCAAAAAAAAAGATGCAATATTATACATAACGGACGAATTGAGCAGGAGTCTGTTGTCTTCATAAATTCAGCATGTTCTTCATAGATAGTTTCAACCTCATTATCATCATTCTCAAGTTCCGCATTTATATATGATGGTGCATGTTTCTCGGTGACAAAAGCATTCTAGATGTGTTGTGTGTTTTATATTCAAGTCTTGTAATTTATCTTGTAAATTACCGTTTGTCAATAATATTACCTTGGCATATATTGTGATCATATTGGGATCCATTTATATATGTTTATATGTTTGTTTATTATTTATGTGTTGCAGGTAATTGACATGAATGTATACATTACATGTAATGGGTAATTAAGTTAATGTTATTTCTGCGTTTAACAGCAGTAGAAACATTAACTTAATATACTTCCAAAGGGAAATCAAGTTAGTGTTGTTTCTGTTTAACAGCAGTAGAAACATTAACTTAATATATTTCCAAAGGTAATATTGTCAATGTTGTTTCTGCGTTTAACAGCAGTAGAAACATTGGCTGAGTTAATGTTGTTTCTGCGTTTAACAGCAGTAGAAACATTAACTCAAATATTCTTAAGTGTCATTTGAGAGTTCTTGGGAACAAGCAAAAGTTTGCTTGTTCAGAAGAACTCTCAAACAGTTTGTGTGTTCATGGAAACACACAAACAGGCCAAACCCTAATGGGCTTTATGGGCCTGACACGGAAACACTCAAACCCATAGGGTTTTGTGTGTACCTGGCCTTTGCCTATAAATAGTGGGTGTGTGTTTGCGTGTTCAACAACAAGAGTGTAGAGAGAGAAACGAGCAAATCTTGAGAGAGAAACTACTAGAGCTAAGAACACACAAATCTAGTAGATCTTGAGGGTGCTACTCGACTCACGCACGAACCGCAAAACACGCACTCGTGTTGGTTATCTTAGGACTTAGGTTACCAAGTGGGTATAGTTTGTCCGGAAAGCCGTCTCACTATATTAACCAAATACGAGTGTTTATTTTGGGTAAATGGGGAAATCCCCATTGACTTTTATAACAACACCCAAAAGAATTACAAAACAAGTAGTGCGACAAAGATATCACACTAGTTCATATATAGGACATGCCCCATATATGTAAACAATGTAGAATAAATAATGCAGACTAGCTTAAAACTAAGCAAACCATAGCCTACCCTATACGTTTACAATACATCTAGAATAGACGAAAAAATAAGAGATCGATTAAAAGGATCAACCATTATGAAATACGTAGTCACCACGAACATTCCAAGTCTCGAGCATAGAGACCACTCTAGGTGTCTTCTTAAACTTCAACCTCCATAATCTGGAATGAACAGTGTCTTTAATTATATGACATCTGTAGGCCGAGCATGATTAGCAAACATTCTATTGTTCCTCTCCTGCCAAATAAAGTAAGCAGTTGCTGCAACAATTAATCTTCCAACGACATTAGAAAACGACGGTGAATTAGACCTTGAAGTCAGCCAAGAAGTGATATCATCCCAAGAGTTCGAATGTACAAGGCTCGAATGTAATGGATGGTAAAGAAAAGAGAAAGATTAACTTGCGGAAAATTGAAACTAGTATTCCTGTGGAGGGAATTGATGTTGTTTTACCAAGAGAATCTATAAGAGAAGTATGTGCTCGGTATGATAACACGTTATATAGATATTTTCTTGGAAAGCGAGTTGCATTTCCTGTCGTTGATAACTTTTTCAGGAATGCATAGGTCAAGCATGGTCTATCACGTATCATGATGAACTCAAATGGATTTTATTTCTTTAAATTTCAATCGAAAGCAGGTATGGATCATGTTCTTGAGAACGACCCTTGGATTATTCGTGGTTCCCCTATTTTTTTAAACATCTGGAATCCAAACATTAATCTGCAAAAAACAGAAGTTTCTACAGTACCTGTTTGGGTTAAACTCCATGATGTCCCTATGGTAGCTTACACTGATGATGGGTTAAGTATGCTTATTTCTAAAGTAGGTGACCCAAAGAAGCTTGATTCATATACGACTGATATCTGTCTTGAATCATGGGGAAGAAATAGCTATGCAAGGGCGTTGGTTGAACTTAATGTTGAGCAAGACTTTAAGGATAAAGTGGTTGTTGCAATCCCTCAACTTGATGGTAATGACTTTACTAAACAGACAATTAAGATTGAGTATGAATGGAAGCCACCAAGATGCCCTGAATGCAAAGTTTTTGGGCATAATGAGGAAACATGTCCCAAGGCTGTCAAAAGTGTTCCAAAGGACAATACTAAGGTTGATAGTGAAGGATTTCAGCAAGTGAAGTGTAAAAATAAGGCGACACATGGATTTCCAGCGAAAAAACCAAAGATAAAAGTCATTTATAGGCCGATTATTAAATCCAAAGAGGGTTCAGATGGGGCTAGCACTTCAATATCAGTACCAATTGCAAACTCATTTGAGTACCTAAAGGATGATGCCACATAAGCTAGTGAACCACCGGTTATCCATAATCAATCTGATGCATTGGTCGACAAAGAGGAGGGAAGTTTTGACCAGAATTCTTTGAAAGCAAAACTTCAAAGAGCTAAAGAAATGGCAAATCGATTTGGTGTGGAATCGGATGAAGATGAAGTTGAAATAGTATGTGAAGAAGCTGCTCAAGCCATTTCGAATATCCTTAAGCCTAATAGTTCTTCTAAGGGGGCAAGCACTCCCGGTTCAGGGGTTTCAAATGGGTAGTATCGCCTCTTGGAATATAAGGGGGTTGAACCGCCCCCTGAAACAAAAAGAGGTTCGTTTTGTAGTTAATGAACACCATCTTAATGTTTGTGCAATTATGGAATCGCATGTAGATGTTTCATGTTTAACTACTGTGTGTAAGAAGGTTTGTAGGACATGGGATTGGACATCCAATGGTAATCTATGTTCGAAGGGTACTCGCATTATTACTGGCTGGAATAGAGATATGGTCGACTTGATGGTTCTCTCACAGACTGATCAAGTTATGCATGTTCAGATTACATTTAAGGTTGACAAGAAATCTCTCTTTTGCTCGTTTGTTTATGCTGATAACTACTATAAGACTAGAAGGATACTATGGAAAGACTTGTGTAAACATAAATTGTTTGTTAATGATAAACCTTGGGTTATTATGGGTGATTTCAACTTGTCGCTGAATATTGAAGATAATTCTGTGGGATCATCTAGTATTAACACCGGTATGCGCGATTTCAAGGAATGTGTTGATACTATTGAGGTGTTTTTTTTCCCGGTAAAGGCCGTCACCCCTGATGATATATTGATCAAAACTGTTTAGTACAAATAATGTGGCTGAATACCACATTCAATAATGTATGGCATTCCATACATATTACACATAAAAACTTGCAAAAAGCAAATCCTATAAACTACATACAACTAGGTAAAAAACCTAATTGCATGAAGAAATACATTTCCAACAGAACAGGTCGATAAACTTAATTCTTGATGAGATTCTGATCCGTAAGCTTCCACTCCTCCAAGAGTTTTTTATTATGTGCACCAGGTTTAAACTTGAGTGACAATAACCTTAAACGAACAGTAGTAATTATCACCTCTTTCAACTGGGTCGTACTTCTTATGTTTGATGAGAATAACCGTGCATTCCTCTCTTGCCATATGAAGTATGTTGCAGCTGTAACACCCCGACTATAGCGGAAACACAAGATGCCACAGAACGACATGGTACAAAAGATTTAAGTAATAAACATCAACATAAAGTTTCAAATGCCATTCAAATTCAAAAGGTAATAAGTTCAAGTTGACGTTAAATAATCATTACATAACCAAATTCATAATCAAAAGATCAAATGTTTGCGTTACTAGTCCATCATGCAACAATTAAACACATCATCCATGAGGCGGTCCAATTGCTAACTTACTGCCCTAGACCTGAAAAGCATGAAGAAAAGTGTCAACTACGAGAGTTGAGTGAGTTCATAGGATTATGCTAACAACACACATATATTTAATCCAATTCAAGAAAGAATAAGTCATAAAATTTCCAAGAATTTCATCATACTGTCCATACCCAAACCGTATGTTCAATCAATAATTGCCATCCATAATATAATATCAATACCTCTGGGTCAATGGTAAGACTACCATGACATAATTTGATGAGATTGTTCTTGAGCCACTACTAAGACCGGTTATGTCCCAATAATCAACATATATAGTCCCAAATGATAAGATAATGATAAGCACATGCTGTCAATCACGTGCATAAAGATAACCAAGGGTCGTGCCATGGAGACGCCCATAAATATATAGTAGTTAGAGCACCGCGAGGCCAGACTGGCGATGAAGGTGGCCACCAAGGCAGACCAAACATCCCACCGTTACCTATAATAGTGGATGAGGGGACAAGTCCTAGTTGCGCAACCCTCTAACTACAGGCCTCAAATGAGTTAATAGTAGTGTACATGGGACCACCGTTTGACAGTACTCAAGCTCATCATATAACATATAACACGTTGAACATACAATATAATTCCCATATCATTATCATTATTTCAAAGAATCATTTCATAAGAGAAAGTCATTTTAATTAATCATGTTTTTCACCCCGCAAGTAAAACATATAAAAGAGTTTGAAAGGGGGCTATGACTCACTTGATTAGAGAGTTGAAAGGGGCTGATCAAACGCGATTCCTTCGCTTAGATTTGTTGCGCCTCAAGCAAGCCTAAACCATAACGTATATATTCACGACGTAAGTTCGCGTGACATGAACTAGTGAGCTAGATCATGAGATGTATACTAGTAGACTTGCCCATCTTTGGTTGTTATTAGATTATGGAATTTAAGTGCATTATGATGTTCTCATTGTTTGGGTATAAGAGATTTGGTGGTAAGAGTCGTTTCTCATTATACGTTTTTGTACGTTTATTGGAATTTCGGTAGTTTGGCCTTGATTTATATGATCTCTATTGTATACTTTGCTTAATAATAATATTTAACATCAGTGGTCTTATAATATTAATATTTATGTATATTCTCTGATTTGTAATTATTTATTTAATTTAATAATATTTAATTACTTATTTATTCACTTTATTGATTTATTTCTAAATAATTCCTTAAAAATACTTTTAAGTGTCATAATTGTCTTTATAAATTATGGATAATTTCATTTGAATTATCTTCTGATATATATGCTCCTTAATTTATAATTTCATGATTTATACTTTTATTTGTGTATTTTCCATTTATTTTAATGATAATATTTAATTAATTATTTTTACTTAATTATTTATCTTAAAATTATGTAACACATGTCTCTTGTCTTTTGACTATTTTTCTCCAGTAGGTTTTAGTTATTTTTATCAATGGTTAAGATGGTTTAACTTCATTCTTGATTTACATAATTTATTTATGGATTTTTATGTCTTTTAATTACTATTTAAATTCAATAATTCATGGAAATTCTTAGAAATCATCACTAAACATTTTGGTCAAAAATCTCAGGCCTTTTAGGCAACTTTTATCCATACAAAATTATATCAATTCAACCTCTCTTGTGTCTTGCTTATTTTGAGGGTTTTATGATTAAAAATCGTTTACCGAAATAGTGATTTTTAGCCTCATTTCTTGAGCAATTAAAGTGCTTCAAAATGGATTTTCATTCTTGTTTCATTATTTCCAGAAATTTCATCATATTTTGGTGTCCAAAATCGTGATAGTGGTGGTGGTGTGATATGTGCAATTTGGTGCTTTCGGTTAGTGATTATTTGACCCGAAAAGGTGATTTTTGAGCTTATTGTTGTCATTAACTAATAGATCTGAGTTTTATACTTTTATTTCAACTTATTTCCAGTAGGTTTATCATATTTTCTTGGTCATAAGATTATGGTGCATGTGTGTGCTCAAAATGCATTTTTGCGTGTTTTCGGTTTATGATTTCTAGCTATTTTAACATGTTTTGATTCAAGCTTTATATCCTTGATATTTTATCAATTTTTCCAGAATATTAACATTGATATTAACATATTTTTCACTTATAACAAGTTCCATATCCATCTCATAATCCAACAAAAGATCCAACTTTCTTAAATCTAGCATATATGCATTCAAATCAACACTTTTTACTATCAACTTTTATAGATCTAACGTTCAACAATATAAAAACATCTTTTATATGAAAAATCTCAGAATATACTCTTCAAAAATATACAAAAACTTATAGATCTATCAACAAGAAAGTCACTTTAAAAGCTACTAATCTATAACCACACTTTTGGGTCTTAAACTTGTTAAATCCTTGGATCTTTCTTATTAGATTCGACATGCATGAGCATGGAAAGAAAGATCCTATCAACTTTGCCCTCATTAAGTGTATATTACAAAGAAAACAAGAAGAAAGTATGAGTTTTTGATAAAACCTTTGAATATAAACAAAAACAGATTAGATCTAGTAAAAAGGATGAAGATTATACCCTCTTGAACTTGGTTTTGAAGATGGAAAAGATGCAGAATTTTCGTGGCCTTCAACCCTCAAACAACCCTTAATCTAAGCCTAAAACAACCCTTGAACCTTGCTTGGATTAACCCTTTAGTAATCTAACTTAATCCTTATTATTATTAAGTGTTTAACTTGATTTTTGTTGGTGTTTGTGTGTGGTTGTTGGTGGCCGAAAATGAGAGGGAGAAGAGAAGAGAATGGAGAGTTTTTTGAGAGAAAAGAAGAGTGTGTGAGAAAGGAGTGAAGAGTGTGTGAAGAGTGTGAGTTCCAAGACTTGAAATGAAGTGTATGTATTTTGAAATGGGCATGTGAGGTGTGAAGGGGGGGGCCTCATAAGGGCATGGGAAGGGTTTTTGTATTTTTTTTTTTTATAAAAATGTGTATATAAGGTGTATATATATGTTAGGTGTATGTATATGTATTTATGTATGTATTGTAAGGTTAATTGTATTAGTTTGTAGTATAAGTTTATGTTTATTCTAGCATGTGTATACATGTATATATGTCATGTATATGTGTATATATTTGGGTGTTTTAATTTGTTACAAAGCTCATTGGTGGTAATCTTGTATTTGTCTTAAGTATATACGTATATATAAATATATACTTATTATGATTTAAACGCTTTTATGCGCATACGAACTTATAACATATTTTGAAATAGAGATTTTATTTTTGTGACCGAATTTACTTTAATTAGCTAAATGATTAAGTTGTTGGACCTTCGTAAGGATTTTTGATGGTTATCTCAACTTGTGAGACTTACATTATTATTTAGCTAATTTGATTGATCATCAATAAAATTTTGTTCAATGGTACTTTATAATTCACATTTAGAATTGAACAATAGCTTTAGATTGCTAGTTTAGGGGCATTATCTACTAGCTTTAAGTATAACTATGGCTTGCGAGATCATAGGCAACATAGCTAGCTCATATATAATATTTAAAAGTAGGGTTGTTAGCAGCCGCTACTGTTAGCCTTCCAATCACACTTTCAGCAGAGTTCCTCTTTGATGCTATAGAAAGCCAATCGACAATATTCTCCCAATTTTCAGCAACATTATGCATGTTAGCCATAGGTCTAACAAGATGCCAAACCTGCAATGCAAAAGGACACTCAAAGAAAAGATGTGAGTGTGTATCAATGCCTTGTTTACACAACGGGCAACACATAAGTCTTAAATTGGTCTCACTTCCAACATCCCAAGCTTTCATGCGATCCTGTGTTCTTAGTTTTTTCTTGAAGACCAGCCAAAGATGAAAGGCATGACGGGGGATACATTGGGGGTACCAAACAAAATCAGCCCAAGTAACCTTTTCCTGTTTAAGGCGCAGGGTATTCCAAACCTCACTAGCACTATACTCTTGTTCAGTACCATTAACATCTTTCCAAATAACACGATCAGTTCTATCAATGAAATGCGGAGTTTGAATGCTAATTAAGACTGGAAACAAGTCATACCATGCTTGGGGCCACACCATTCCTCCAGCAAACAACTCAGCAAGTGTAGATTGTAAGATAAACCTGCTCTCATAATCTCCCTAGGTGAAATAAACACCCGTAAAGGACTCTGATCACACCAATTGTCACTCCATGCATTCGTGCTAGAACCATTTCCAACATTCTTCCATATATGAGGCCGAATGGTAGGTCTTAGCTGAAGGATTTTCCTCCATCCCCAGGTCATATTACCTCTACATGGGACCTCCCAAAAATTATTTCCCTTCAATTTATTGTCATAAATCCATTGAACCCAAAGTGATTTACGCTTTGAAACAATACTCCATACGTGAGCAGCCATGAGTGCACTATTAAAGTCTGAGATTCGCCTTATTCCCAGGCCTCCTTCACACTTTGGCAAACAAACTGTTTTCCATGCTACCTTTGCTTTGGCTTTCAACTTACTTCCTTGGTTCCATAGGAAATTTCTCATTTTCTGCTCTAACTCCTTAACAATTCGAGATGGTAAGATGAAAACTGATGCCCAATAGACATATAGCGAGGACAAGACTGAGTTGATAAGCTGCAGCCTACCCGCGAATGAAAGCGATTTAGATTTCCAATCATCAATCCTGTTTTCCATCCTGTCAACCAATACTTTGCAATCCTGGTAGATAAGTCTAGTAGATATAAGAGGTACCCCAAGGTAGCGAACCGGGAGTTTACCTTCCTCAAATGGCATAATTGACAAGATAGCTTGCTTAGTATGGTCATTCACATTGCAAAAAAATACGGTACTCTTTGAAAGGCTAGGTGCAAGTCCAGACACCCTCTTAAACCGCTCAAGATTCTCCATAATAACTTTTGCAGAATTTGCATCTCCTCTAGCAAAAAGGAAAAGATCATCAGCAAAACACACATTAACAATCTTTTGCTTTTGACATTGCGCATGAAACCTATATTCAGCATGGTCCATCGACGCTTTTTTCAGAAGCAATGAGAGTACCTCCATGACCATTGTAATCAGAAGCCTAAGAAAGGAAATGGTATCTTTAAAAAGATAGATAGGGTGATGGGTAATATTGGATTTAGAGATGCTTTTCCAACTTCGTGTGCATTATTCCAACCTTATAGGGTTTCTGATCATTCGCCGTGTGTCTTGAAGCTTCCTTCCATTACTCGTGATAGGCCAAAACCCTTTAAATTTGCAAATTTTTTAGTTAAAAAACAGGGCTTTAAGGAGAGTGTGGAAGCTGTTTGGTCGAACTATGTTGTAGTGGGACATCCTATGTTCCAAGTTGTTAAAAACTTCGAGCTTTGAAATCCCCTATGCGCAGATTGTTACAAAAGCAAGGGAATTTACATGCTAAGGTGGATTCGCTTAGGAAGCAGCTTGATGATGTTCAAAAGGTACTTGATGGTGACCCGACTAATAGTGAACTTCGAGTACGAGAAACTAAATTGTTACAAGATTTTCGAAGTGCTTCACTGGATGAGGAAGAATTTCTTAAACAAAAGTCAAAAGTGCATTGGCTGAGTGTTGGTGATAAGAATTCTACATTCTTCCATAATTCAGTCAAAAGTAAAAATCATAGAAGCCGTATTGAGGTTATCAAGGATATGGCTGGTGTTACTCATGTAGGTGGTAATGCGCCGCTTGCTCTTGTTCATCATTATCAGAATTTTTTGGGTATTGCAGGTACCACCACGACTAGTCCAGCTCCTGATTTGTTCATCAGGAAGTTGACCACGTCCAAAGCTGATGCTATGATTCGCAGAGTCACTGACGAAGAAATAAAGCTTGCAATGTTTTCCATCGACGACAACAAAGCTCCGGGTCCTGACGGGTTTTCTTCAAGTTTCTTCAAGAATGCTTGGAGTATTGTTGGCAAGGATGTTTGTTCAGCAGTTCTTGACTTCTTTTGTACTGCACAGTTACTTCAGGAGGTGAATCATACTTTCCTTGCTATGGTTCCTAAGGTCCCTACGCCCTCTGCTATTAATGATTTTCGGCCTATATCCTGTTGTAATACGATCTATAAGTGCATTAGTAAAATTATTACGAACAGGATAAAAGATGGGCTTCATGATATCATTAGCCTTAATCAGTCGGCCTTTGTTCCGGGTAGACGAATATCTGACAATATTCTTCTTACTCAAGAGTTAATGCATAATTATCATAGGAACTCTGGCCCTCCTAGATGTGCGTTCAAAATTGACATCCAAAAGGCTTATGATACGGTTGATTGGCAGTTTCTAAGGTCGACACTTTGTGGTTTTGGCTTCCACCCGATTATGATTAATTGGGTTATGAAATGTGTCTCCTCTACTTCGTTTTCCTTGTGTATTAATGGTTAACCTTATGGGTATTTCAAAGGTAAGCGTGGCCTTAGACAGGGGGACCCGATGTCACCTTATTTATTTACTATGGTTATGGAGGTTCTAACTCTTATTTTGCATAAAGCTGTGGCGAGTCCTTCCAGGTTTCGATTTCACAACAAGTGCAATAAAGAAAGAGTTGTTAACCTGTGTTTTGCTGACGACTTGTTTCTCTTTGCACGAAGTGATACCAACTCAGTCAAGGTTATTATGCAGGCTTTAAATGATTTTAAGGACATGTCTGGTTTGGTTCCAAGCCTGCCGAAGAGTACTGTTTTCTTTTGTAATATTTCTGAGCAGGTAAAGCAAGGTATTCTTAATATCTTGCCTTTTGAGGAGGGTACCCTTCCTATCAGATATTTGGGTGTTCCTCTAGTTTCTTCAAGGCTCCTATATAGAGATTGTAAAATTCTTGTTGAGAAAATGGAGAAAAGAATTACAGATTGGAGGAACAAGACGTTGTCTTTTGCTGGGAGGCTTGAATTGGTAAAATCTGTTCTTGCTTCTTTACATATTTACTGGGTTCGGTTTTTAGCTTGCCTGTGCACATTATTAAAGAACTGGAACAGAAAATGCGTGAGTTCTTATGGTGTCAAGACCCTATGAAGAAAGGTAAAGCTAGAGTTTCATGGAAAACAGTTTGTCTCCCTAATGAGGAAGGTGGTTTGGGAATAAAGCGGTTAGCAGCTCATAATAAAGCACTTTTGACGAATCATTTGTGGAGTATTTTGACTAATAGGGAGTCGCTTTGGGTTAGATGGGTACACTCCTATAGGTTGAAAAATAAGAGCTTGTGGGAGTATGAAAAATTTCGATTCATGAGACCCTAAAAACTCTCTCCCTAGGCTCTATGGCGATTTCCCTCCTCTTTCTTCCTGATCTCGTGCTGTCTAGTTGATGATAGTGTTTTCGTATTCAGAAGAAAAGAGTGGGCGAGGGGAGACAAAAGGAAAAAAGAAAACCAGTTGTTGATAGTGTGTTTCGTATTCAGTGGTTTCATCCCTTGTTTATGTTTACTGCTATTTTCATTAGTTCTCACGTTTTTAAGGTTTTTTCTCTTAATCGTCTTAAACCCTAGTTTGTTCTTCTCTTTTTTCCTGATCAATTACCAGACTTGGATCGCGGCTACCTGTGTAGTTTAGCTAGATCATTAAAGTCTGTTAATCGGTTAAGGTTATTGAGTTACGAATTAGGGTTGCCTAGTTTTAGGGTTTTTTTGTTCGTTCTTGGCTGCTGGTTTCTTGGGTTTCTCGTTTTAATTGTTTGCATGGTTTATTTGTAATGGAGGGATCGAACACTTCAAAGGGTACTGTCCCTGTTGGTAGTTTAGCTAGTAAAATTAAGAAAATAGATGGTAAAGCCATTGCTCATGTTCGTGGTGCTCTTCGTAACCCTAAAAAGGGTGCTGATGCAAAACTAAGTTCTGTTGGAAAAGATGCAAGTTCTGAGGTTAGTTCTGATGGTAAAACTTCTGGTCGTCCTGAAACAGATTCAAATATTGATGGTAAAAAGGATGATGGTCAGAAATCGAGTTTTGAGGACTTCACTGTTCCACTTAAAACGGGAGATGGTGAGGGAAAAGATTATGCGTATGGTTATCCTTCTGTAGAGGATATGAGTAAGAGTTCTGTTAATGTGGAAGTGGAAGTTAAAAATAATGATGATGAAATAAGTAAATCACATGAAGGGGCTGATCGAGAGAAGCCTATTTCGTATGCAAAGGCTGTGCAAGCTGAACCTGTTATCAAGAAGAAGGCAAATTTTCGTTCATTAAAGGTAGATTCGAATATTGAGGGTCTTGATTTGCTTATTCCAAAAGAGGCTATGGTTTCAGCTAATAGTAAATATGCAAATACCTTGGTTGGTTATTGTCTTGGAAAAAGACTTGCTTATCCCGTTGTTGAAAATTATGTGAAGAATGCTTGGGCTAAATACGGGTTCCAGCGTATTATGATGAACTCATCTGGTTTTTTCTTCTTTAAATTTGAGGAGAAATCAGGGATGGATAAAGTGTTGGAATTAGGACCTTGGTTAATCTGTTCAGTGCCCCTTTTCTTTGAGAAATGGACACCTGAATTCAGTATGTCTGATGTTAAAAAGGTGCCTGTATGGGTTAAGTTACATAATGTGCCTCTTGTAATCTTTACAGAAGATGGTCTTAGCATGTTGGCTACAAAGATTGGAAGACCAGTTGCTTTGGATGCTTATACGAGCACCATGTGTACTGAATCATGGGGACGTAGTAGTTATGCAAATGCTTTAATTGAATTGGATGCTGAAAACGATATAAAATCTGAACTGATTGTTGGAATCTCTAATATGGTTGGAGATGGTTTTTGAAACAAGTTATACAAATTGAGTATCAATGGAAACCACCTCGTTGTGCTACATGCAAGGTTTTTAATCATGCAAGTGACCAATGCCCTAAATTACCCAAAAAGAGTATTCAAGTCGAGTTGCCACAAGATGAGGAGGGGTTCATTAAGGTTTCAAGGAAAAAGTAAAAAGGTAGGGTTGTGCAACAGGAGAAACAAATTGAGGGTGTGAAGCTTAATAAGCCGAAACCAAATTTTATCTATAGAGCAAACAACCTAAGCAGAATGAAGACAAGGCATCGTCTAGTACAGCTAAAGGCTTTTCTTTACATAATGCATATGGTGTGTTAGCAGATGATGAAACTGAAGTAGAGGTACATCAGGATACCAATGTTCGTTTGACTAAGGTTCAGCTAGAAGAGAGTGATGATGAAGTTGAATGTGCGTTTGCTGAACATTCTAAGGTTATGGCAGATTCTGAGGGGGCAAGCACTCCCGGTACAGGGATGCCTCATGTATAGCATCGCTTCATGGAACATACGGGGTATGAACTTCTCCCCGAAACAAACTGAGGTTCGGCAGGTAATCAATGAGAATAAATTATCTGTCTGTGCTATTCTCGAATCACATGTGTCTGTTTCAAAGCTTGATAGTATTTGTAGTAATGTGTTCTCTCATTGGAATTGGACGTCAAATGCCCATGTGTGTGACAAAAATTCTAGAATCATCATTGGGTGGGATCCAAATATTGTTGATTTAATGGTGTTGTCCCAATCAGATCAAGTTATTCATTCACAGATTATTTTTAAGGCTGATCAGAAGGTATTGTTGTGCTCGTTCGTTTATGCTCATAATTTCTATATTCATAGACGTGTTTTATGGAATGACTTGGTTATGCATAAGGCTTTTGTTCATGATAAGCCCTGGGTGTTGCTTGGGGATTTTAATGCTGCTTTATTTCTCAATGATAAAGTTGTTAGTTCCTCAAATATTGATATCTCAATGAGAGAGTTTAAGGATTGTGTTGAAGAACTTGAAATTTCTGATGTGAATAGATCGGGTTTACAGTTTACATGGAATCAGAAACCGAAAGGGAAGCTAGGTATCTTGAAGAAATTGGATAGAATCATGGCAAACCAAAAATTTCTTGCTGATTTTGTAGGGGCGCATGCTATGTTTCAACCATATCGTTTATCTGATCATGCACCTGCTGTATTGTGTTTCCCTATGGCTGCTAAATTCCAACCCAAACCATTTAAGTTTGCTAATGTTCTTGTGCATCATGATAAATTTAAGCAGGTGGTTTCGGATACATGGAATACATCTATAGAGGGGCATCATATGTTTAAGGTTGTTAAGAAATTAAAGTATTTGAAGAAACCTTTGCGTAAGTTGCTCTATGATAAAGGGCATTTATTTGACAAGGTAGTCAAGTTAAGACAGGAATTGGATGAGGTACATAAAGCGATTGATAAGGATCCTTTTAATGTCGCATTGAGAGAAGATGAGGCTGCTCGGGTACAAGCTTTTAATGAGGCTATTCTGGATGAAGAGAGATTTTTAAAGCAGAAAGCTAAAATCAAGTGGCGTCAGGTTGGTGATTCAAATTCAGCGTATTTCCACAAAGTTGTCAAGGCTCGTAAGGCTAGAAACCGCATTGATTCAGTTGTTGATGGACTTGGTAATCGACAAGATGGTGAGGCTGTGGCGGCAGCTTTTGTTGCTCATTATAGAGTTTCTTGGTACACCAGGTGTCGTTTCTAATTTTGATTATTCGGGTCTGTTTTCAAGTAAACTTACTTCTGTGCAAGCTGATCTTATGGTAAGAAATATTACGAGGGAAGAGGTAAAACTTGCCATGTTCGATATGGGGGATGATAAAGCACCAGGGCCTGATGGTTTTAATGCGGCTTTCTTTAAGCATACATGGGATATTGTTGGAAAGGATGTTGTGAATGTTGTCTAAGACTTCTTTCACAGTGGTAAATTGTTGAAGGAAGTAAACCACACTATTATATCTTTATTGCCAAAAGTTGCTGCCGAAGGTAGGGGGGGGAGAGGGAGAGGCCTCGTTCTTCTTACCGATTACAGGACCAATTTCTCTTTGCAATGTTTTGCATTACTAAAATCATTGCAAATAGGATATCTGATTCTCTTACAGGTTTGGTTGGTATTAATCAATCGGCATTCATAGCGGGAAGGAGAATTTCTGATAACATCTTGCTGACCCAGGAGTTGATGCATAATTATCATTTGGATAGGGGTGTTCCTAGATGCGCATTCAAGGTGGATATTCAGAAGGCGTATGACACAGTGGATTGGAGATTTCTGAAAAGAATTCTTATTGAATTTGGCTTCCACCCCAAGATGGTTCACTGGATTATGACTTGTGTTGCTACTGCATCTTATTCGGTATGCATTAATGGTAATTTACATGGTTTTTTTCCAGGTAAGAGGGGTTTAAGGCAGGGGGATCCTCTTTCTCCATATTTGTTCACGTTGGTTATGGAAGTTTTAACCTTAATGCTTAAAAGACGTGCTCGGGAGACTGCTTTATTTACTTTTCACCCGAAGTGTGAAGAGTTGGATATTCTTAACCTTTGTTTTGCAGATGATCTCATCATTTTCTTGCATGCCGATGTCAATTCAGCAAGGGTTATTGATGCGGAAATGTCCAGATTCACTGAACTGGAGGAACCCATTGAACTGAAGAAGTCAACTGAGCTGAAGGAAACTGAACTGATCATGCCATCTGAACAAGCCATGTTGATTCTGCCAGCAGTGGCCCATTTCAGACAAGTCTTTTCTGAACCAGTCCAGTCACCAATGGTAACACTTCTCCAGTGGCAAGCTCCAGTGACCAACTCTGATAATCCACCAGTGAAGATGTCCAGTAGCTTGCTCCAGATGACTGCTCCAGATGAATGCTCCAGTGACCAGCACTGAAGGTCCACCAGATGAATGCTCCAGTGACCAACACTGAAGGTCCACCAGTGGCAGTCCAGATTTATGTTCCATTGTCCAGATAATAAAGTCCCCACTGAAGGCTTATATCCGTGGGTCCAATAAAGAAGGAATGACAACTGTCAAGGAAGGAGCGTGTGACTAACGGTATTGTGGGACCACGTGCAGGGGGAATGTTTCTAGAAGCTTTACGTGTCCATTTCCATTGTCTTCTCTTTTTTCCTGATCAATTACCAGACTTGGATCGCGGCTACCTGTGTAGTTTAGCTAGATCATTAAAGTCTGTTAATCGGTTAAGGTTATTGAGTCACGAATTAGGGTTTCCTAGTTTTAGGGTTTTTTTGTTCGTTCTTGGCTGCTGGTTTCTTGGGTTTCTCGTTTTAATTGTTTGCATGGTTTATTTGTAATGGAGGGATCGAATACTTCAAAGGGTACTGTCCCTGTTGGTAGTTTAGCTAGTAAAATTAAGAAAATTGATGGCAAAGCAACTGCTCATGTTCGTGGTGCTCTTCGTAACCCTAAAAAGGGTGCTGATGCAAAACTAAGTTCTGTTGGAAAAGATGCAAGTTCTGAGGTTAGTTCTGATGGTAAAACTTCTGGTCGTCCTGAAACAGATTCAAATATTGATGGTAAAAAGGATGATGGTCAGAAATCGAGTTTTGAGGACTTCACTGTTCCACTTAAAACGGGAGATGGTGAGGGAAAAGATTATGCGTATGGTTATCCTTCTGTAGAGGATATGAGTAAGAGTTCTGTTAATGTGGAAGTGGAAGTTAAAAATAATGATGATGAAATAAGTAAATCACATGAAGGGGCTGATCGAGAGAAGCCTATTTCGTATGCAAAGGCTGTGCAAGCTGAACCTGTATCACGCATACCGGTGTTTATACTAGAGGATCCCACAAAATTATCTTCAATATTCAGCGACGAGTTGAAATCACCCATAATAACCCAAGGTTTATCATTAACAAACAATTTATGTTTACACAAGTCTTTCCATAGTATCCTTCTAGTCTTATAGTAGTTATCAGCATAAACAAACGAGCAAAAGAGAGATTTCTTGTCAACCTTAAATGTAATCTGAACATGCATAACTTGATCAGTCTGTGAGAGAACCATCAAGTCGACCATATCTCTATTCCAGCCAGTAATAATGCGAGTACCCTTCGAACATAGATTACCATTGGATGTCCAATCCCAAGTCCTACAAACCTTCTTACACACAGTAGTTAAACATGAAACATCTACATGCGATTCCATAATTGCACAAACATTAAGATGGTGTTCATTAACTACAAAACGAACCTCTTTTTGTTTCAGGGGGCGGTTCAACCCCCTTATATTCCAAGAGGCGATACTACCCATTTGAAACCCTGAACCGGGAGTGCTTGCCCCCCAGAAGAAATTAGGGATATTGAGATATGGCTTGAGCAGCTTCTTCATGAACAATTTCAACTTCATCTTCATCCGATTCCACGCCATCAAATCGTTTTGCCATTTCTTTAGCTCTCTTGAGTTTTGCTTCCAAGGTATTCTGATCAAAAATTTTCTCCCCATGGTCGTTCATTTCATCAGATGAATTCTGGGTAACTGGTGGTTCACTAGCTTCTGTTGCATCATCCTTTAGGTATTCAAATGAGTTTGCAATTGGTACTGATATTGAAGTGCTAGCCCCATCTGAACCCTCTTTGGATTTAATAATCGGCCTATAAATGACTTTTATCTTTGGTTTTTTCGCTGGAAATCCATGTGTCGCCTTATTTTTACACTTCACTTGCTGAAATCCTTCACTATCAACCTTAGTATTGTCCTTTGGAACACTTTTGACAGCCTTGGGACATGTTTCCTCATTATGCCCAAAAACTTTGCATTCAGGGCATCTTGGTGGCTTCCATTCATACTCAATCTTAATTGTCTGTTTAGTAAAGTCATTACCATCAAGTTGAGGGATTGCAACAACCACTTTATCCTTAAAGTCTTGCTCAACATTAAGTTCAACCAACGCCCTTGCATAGCTATTTCTTCCCCATGATTCAAGACAGATATCAGTCGTATATGAATCAAGCTTCTTTGGGTCACCTACTTTAGAAATAAGCATACTTAACCCATCATCAGTGTAAGCTACCATAGGGACATCATGGAGTTTAACCCAAACAGGTACTGTAGAAACTTCTGTTTTTTGCAGATTAATGTTTGGATTCCAGATGTTTAAAAAAATAGGGGAACCACGAATAATCCAAGGGTCGTTCTCAAGAACATGATCCATACCTGCTTTCGATTGAAATTTAAAGAAATAAAATCCATTTGAGTTCATCATGATACGTGATAGACCATGCTTGACCTATGCATTCTGAAAAAGTTATCAACGACAGGAAATCAACTCGCTTTCCAAGAAAATATCTATATAACGTGTTATCATACCGAGCACATACTTCTCTTATAGATTCTCTTGGTAAAACAACATCAATTCCCTCCACAGGAATACTAGTTTCAATTTTCCGCAAGTTAATCTTTCTCTTTTCTTTACCATCCATTACATTCGAGCCTTGTACATTCGAACTCTTGGGATGATATCACTTCTTGGCTGACTC
>CM067175.1:71845684-71913948 GCA_034093135.1 Erigeron breviscapus
ATATGACACTTCTAGTGGACGGAGGGAGTATATATCATCTTTTAATTCTAAAAAATTTGTATTAACTTCAAAGAATCTTTTTAATTAGGAGACTTTTATTTATTTATTTATAAAGTTAGTTTCGATTCAGACGTGCTGGAGGCAATTTAACCAGCGGAGTTGGTTTAATTAGGAGACTTATTACATATATGACTAGCTAGTTCAAAATAATCTTGGACTAATTTTAATCTTCTTCCCCTCTCGAACAGGGAGAATCCATACGGTTTGCTCTTCACAACCAAATTTAAACTCTCTAAAACTACATAAAAAAAATTTAATTTTCAGGTAGGAAAATTTTGAGTTAAAATACTACTCTAATTAGTAAGCGCAAATTACTTTTGCATTATTATTCATACTAATATATAGTTACTTTGATTTGATGTGTTTGTATAGGTGAATTTCTTAACCACCAAATTATGACTCTATTATAACACCGATAATCTATATCTATATCTATACTACTTAATAAAGCAAATGCCCTTTTTTCCTCTTTAAACTTTAAGTCTTTGAAACACCTAAAATACCTCTATACATTTTACATTCCTAACATTCAATACCAATAATTTACCAAAAGTAACCCCTTAACATTTTGTAGCTCTATTTCCTTGTATTCATTAATGTTGTTAAGTAATTTTGTACGCTCCAAATAATCGCCGCAGCAACGTGCGGTTACCCGTCTAGTTAAAACAAAAGGTTTCAACCATGTAAACAAATTTTTATGTTTACGTCCTTTAGAGCTTTTAAATTTTAAGGATGAACCTTTGCTTTTCCAGCAAAAAAACCCCACAAAATGGCCATCATGGGTTAATGCAATGTAAGATGAACTAACACAGTTTGAAAGAAACAAGGTTTGGGAACTAGTTCCAAGACTAATCACAAAAATGTGATAGGAACCAAATGGGTCTACAGAAACAAAATGGATGAAAAGAGAGTTGTGACAAGAAACAAGGCAAGATTGGTAGCTCTTGGTTACAGACAAGAAGATGGGATTGATTATGATGAGACTTTTGCTCCTGTGGCAAGATTGGAAGCCATAAGAATGTTCTTGGCTTATTCTGCTCACAAAGGTTTCAAGGTCTATCAAATGGATGTGAAGAGTGCATTTTTGAATGGGAAATTGGAAGAAGAAGTCTATGTTGAACAACCTCCAGGCTTTGAAAGTTCAAAGTATCCATATCATGTTTTCAAGCTTGATAAAGCTCTTTATGGGTTGAAGCAGGCTCCAAGAGCATGGTATGATACTTTGTCCAAGTTCTTACTTGCAAACAAGTTCAAAAGAGGTAATGTAGACAAGACTCTATTTGTGAGAAAATACAATGGTGATATTTTACTTGTGCAAATATATGTAGATGATATAATATTTGGGTCTAGCAGTGAAAGACTTTGCAAAAAGTTTTCAGAACTAATGTCTAAAAAGTATGAAATGAGCATGATGGGGGAACTTAACTATTTTCTGGGTTTAGAAGTTAAACAGACTAAAAATGGAATTTTTATAAACCAAGAAAAATGTTAAAGATCTTTTAAGCAAATTTGGTTTTAGTGATTGCTCACCTATGAAAACTCCTATGGGAACTGGTGATAAGCTGGGTGAAGATAAAAATGGAAAATCTGTTGACACCACAGCTTATAGGGGTATGATAGGATCATTACGTTACTTGACTGCTAGTAGACCAGACATTATGTTTGCTACATTTCTTTGTGCAAGATATCAAGCTAGTCCTAAGGAATCACATCTCAAAGTTGTGAAGAGAATCTTTAGGTATCTTAAAGGTAGTCCCAATCTGGGTCTTTGGTATCCCAAAGACTCAGGATTTGATCTAATTGGCTATTCAGATTCTGACTTTGCAGGCTGTAAGATTGATAGAAAAAGCACATTAGGAGCTTGTCAATTGCTTGGCAATAGACTTGTAAGCTGGTCCAGCAAAAAGCAACATTTAGTTTCCATTTCTACTGCAGAAGCTGAGTATGTTGCTGCAGGAAGTTGTTGTTCACAAATCTTGTGGATGCAATATCAGCTTCAAGACTATGGTGTCACTGCTTCAAATACTCCAATATTTTGTGACAACACAAGTGCCATAGCAGTTTCCAACAATCCTATGCTTCATTCAAGGACTAAGCACATTGATATAAGATATCATTTCATAACAAATCATGTGATGAAAGAAGATGTTGAACTACACTTCATCCCAACTGATAATCAACTTGCTAATTTGTTCACAAAGCCTTTGGATGAATCAAGGTTCAGTTATCTTATAAGTAAGATTGGTATGTTGAATATGTAAGATGTAGTGAGATAAGTAATAACAAATCTGACCCCTTGAATTTATCTTCAAAATTTAAGGGTAAGCTGTGTCCAACCCAGACTGCTCTCTCATACTTGGTATTTTTCCATAAAAAGGAGAGCAAGCTGAGTCTGACCCAACTTAGTGGTTATTTTTGTTATTAAATATCTCAGTGCGTTTTATTATTTTCATTAATTTATTTAGTTTACTTATTTATCCATTTTCTGATAATTGGTGAATGACACGTGTGGAGGCAACGGTTGTTTCTGCAAAAAGTACCCCCACTAGTTGTTATCCACCAATCAAAATCTTTCTCTCTCTTCCCTCAAACGGTTATTTCAAATATATATTTATTAAGGTATATATATCATTTTAACCTAAATCCCAAATCAATTGCATTTTTCTTCATTATCTTTCAATCTCTTTCTCTCAATTATGTGCACTGTTTTATTAGACTCAATAAATTTTCTTCCATAATATTCTATTTCAATGGCTTCATCATCTTCTTCTGCTACTCAGACTGCTAATAATTTTAATAATAATTCTTCATCGGAATCTGAGGTCCAATACCCAGCTCCGATCAGCGCAAATAAACTTTTCCCTTATGAGGTGGGAAGTGATGTGGTTGTGGTCCCGGCTGATCTTGATAATCCCGTCTTTGCCAATATTTATCCTCCTTCTTGGGCAGAAGGATAGATGAATTGTTGCCTTCTTATGGCATCATCCGTTTGGTAAGATGATGATTGAAAAGCCAGAGTGGATATTTCAAGATGTGCTTTGTGAATTTTGGGCAAGCTGTTATGTTGGAGAGAACAAGAATGGTGAAACTGCAATCTATGGCACAATCCTCAACGGTAAGAAACAGGTATATATTACTCTTAAGAGGATTAGGTCTGCTTTTGAACTTTCTTATATGCCTGAAGATGATTATGAAACTGTTGCCACCCATGCTGAGGCCAAAAATGTTTTGTCATTAGTTGACTACTCAGGTCCGCTTGCTTCAATTGTTAAAATGAAATCTTTAACTGGCATCTGGAATTATCTTTTGAGTACAATATGCAAAACTTTACAAATGAAGGCAGACAGTTTTGATCAGCCTAATGTCTTAGAATTGCAAATATTTCATGCAATGGTCACTATGACCAGAGTAGATTTTGCAGGACTTGTTTTTGGTGATTTAGTTGGCCGAGTCAGGAATAAGGGTCTTATCATACCTTATGGTACGATCCTTGCACTTATCATTGAAGCCATCCTTGATGGTGATTTTAGTTTGGCAACTGGCCAGACTGTTGAATGCAAGACCATCAACACTAACATCTTCAATAGTCCCAAGGTAACTGCGCAGGGTCTGACCCAAGCAATTCAAATTTACCTTGATTTTTGCAGAAGAAGAGAAAGGGAACAACAAGCACTTGAGGAAGCTGTCTCTCCTTCAACGCGATCTGAGTCCAACACTCAATCTGCCAATCAGGAGAGTCAAGGTACACAAGCTTCTAAATCCTTAAACTCTTCCAAATCTACATCTTCTTCTTCTTCAAAAGAGGGTGAAGGGTTGGCCACAACATCAACCACCCTAGCCACACCCTCATCCACTATTTCTAAATCCGCTTCTAGAAGACCCATTGTTGAGGACTTAGTGCCTCACAGTGCTAAAAAGAAAAGAACCAAGCTATCTGTATCAGCTTCAGGGGTTGCCACATCAACTCTTATAAGACTTAAAGTCCCCCTTGGTGCATTGGAAGCTGAGAAACGTTCCGAAGCTGACTCTGCCACCCAAGCTGATATGCCGAAATCACCACACCCATCTGCACTCTCCCAAAAGAGTGTAGACGAGACAAAAGGGACACCTGATACTACTCAACCCTCTAAAAAGGGTGAAGGTATTGAAAGAAAGACCTCTTCCCAAGGTCACACTGTGAACCCACCCATATCACCATCATCAGCCTCCCAAAAGGTTGATGATATCACAAAAGGGACAACAGTGGATCCAGCCCAGATCCAAATAGAGTCAGAGTCTTTCCACATCATTTCTGAGGATGATCAGCCAAAGGATGCAAGTATCGAACGCCAAGGTGACACTGCTTGTATTCCCTAAGCTGGTCATCAGACTTCTTCTCTCTTACACTCTGAGTCTGCACAGGCTGCCAATGCCCCTTCTAGATCATAAGAAGGGGTACAGGCCTCAATTATTCTCCCTGAGGATACCCTGGTGCAACAACACACCTTGGTTGAAGGGCAATCAACTCCACAAAACATTACACCCGCAGGATCTGTGTCTGCCTCTGTCCTTGGACCGATAGATCCTGTAGGTTACATGACTCTTTTTAGGGAGGTCATGTCAGCCCCAAGTGCAACCTTGGAAACTACTAGTTGTCCTCACGACTCTAGTGAGAAAATAGTCACTATCTCTGGAAGTAACTCTTCATTCGATGATGTGCCTGCCCATCCATCCTCAAGGGATGATCTGATGGAAGATGCCAGTGGAGGAGTTGATCAACATCAAGATCAACATATTCTCACTGGCCCACAATCTAAATTACAAGTCAATCCTTCTCAGATTGTTAAGCACATCATCACTTCTGCCAAATCTGCTCATAAGACTCACTCTCATGAGAAAATTCACCTAAACTCCCTTAGCCTCCACCCCCTTTGATATGAGCCAATTGACCCTGATTTTAAGGATTGCAGGCTGCTCTTTCTAGAGTCAGTGGCCTTTAGGCCAACTGCAAGTTCTTCCCAAGCTGCCATTATCTCATTTTCAGATGTGGTAAATCAGCTCACTGAGTTCACATCAACCCACAAGGTTGAGAGCTCAAAGCTGATTGAAAGCTTGTTTAAGATCCAAAAGGATCAAGAATTGACGGATAAGAAGGTGGAGAAGATGTGCCAAGATCAGAAAAAAATGGAAGAAAACATAATAAAGGCACTTGATCTTCTACAAAAGAATCAAAGCAAGCTGACAGAGTCTCTTGAATGTCTTACAAAGGCACTAAATGAAGTGACAAGAGCACTCTGAGTCAGTTTGAGAAAACAGCCAACAAGTTCACCAGAGATGTCACCATTGAGCTAAAGAATGCAAATAAGTCACAAGTTGACTTCAAGAAAGAGCTGGTGGATGTCTCTAAAAGTGTCAGAAACAACATTGGTCTTCTTCATGATGATAATGTTGACTTGCACAGAGTTTGTGCAACCAACAACTTCATACTAGACTTGCTGAATCACAAATTAAGAGGTGTATTTGCAACTCCTGTCAGCTCCTTCCCTGGTGATGATGACAAAAAGGGGGAGAAGACTGAAGCTGAGATTGAGCAAGAAAGGTTAGATAAAGAAAGAGAGGCTGCTCAAGTAGAAAAGGAGGTTGCAAATTACCTTGCTAGATTAAAAGTAAAGCAAGAGAAGGCTAGAGCTGATAGGGAAGCCAATGATAGAAGTTTGGTCATATTTGGTTCTGATAAGGAAGCTGAGGTGATAAAAAGACCAGAATCTGAGTCTGGTGGTGAAAAGGATGGAGAAGTGAATGAAGAGACTGAAAGGAAGAGTGATAAAATTGAGGGGGAGGCTGGTGGTGATTTGAAATGTGGAGAGATAAGGAAGGAAGTTGGAGTTGAAGAAGCTGGAGACAAAGGAAAATCTTCACAATCTGACCTTGCACAAGCTGACCCAGCTCACAAAGAAGTTGTTGCTGATTCATCTTCTAGTGAAGACAACATCACTTTGGATCAATATATGGTGAAGAAAAGACCATCCGGAGAAGGATCAAGTGGTGTCAAAGTCCTAACTTAGGAAGAAAAAGACTGGGAGCTTGCTGCAATAAAAGCCAAAGAAATGGCCCTTGGCCTACAAGATGATTGTGGAAGATAAGCTTGAAAGATTAAAGATCTCTGCTGTAGTTTCTGATCCTGAGCTGGCCAAGGTTGTGCAAGACCAATGGAATGAAGAAGAAGATCATTTGGCAGCTGTTGGATCAAAGAAGAAAGGAGTGAGCAAGAAAAGAAAGAAAGTGGTGGTTCACACTAAGCCATCACAGAAAGTTAAGGATGTAAAGAAAAGTGTTGAAGCCCATGCTGGGTGGGAAGCTCTGGATATAAGGAAGACAAAAGAAAGAATGAACTACAGAAGACATCCAGAGCCAATCACCCAAGTTATTTTGAAAAGAAGAAAAGGGCAGTCCATTCCTAGCATTAGATTTACAAGAGAAGGTTATGAAACCAGCTGGGAAACTCATGATCTAGATAAACTGTTTGATCTAGGTTACTCTGAGTGGGTTGAGTTGCATGACATTATTGTTGGTATGCCTGGCATTCATAGAGAGACAGTCTTGGAAGCCATTGAAAAGAAGTTGGCTATTGTTGTGAAAAACAAGATTGACATCTCTGGCCTTCCAAAACCAAAGTATTATGATATGAAAGATGAAGATGAGTCTAAAGAGCCTCTTAAAAAGAAAAAAAGGTGACATGTCAAGCTTGATGGTCCTGAAGGTGATCACACATATTTCATTAAACAATTGAACCCTTCAAAGCTACTTGAGCAATTGGCACCTGAAGCTCTTGACAAACTTCTGAGCCATCTCAATCTGTCTTTGCCTGATGGTGTACAAAATGCAAGGTGTGGAATGCACATTACTGAACCTGTGCATTGGATGTACTTTATAAATGCAAGAGGGCAACTTGTCATCCAGAGGACTGCTGAGATAAAAGAGGTACCAACAATGCACCTTTTTACCTTGTACAGATTCTGTGTCAATTTTAGTGAACAAGGTAATGGGTATGAGCAGATTCTCATTAATGAAGGGTTGGATAGACAAGTAGATGTTAGAATTGCCCCATCTTTTGAAGTTAAAAGAAACTGTTGATATATTAGGGGAACAATAAACTATGTATGTAATATGTTTCTCATTCCTCTATGTATCAAAGTAGTTGTACAATTTCTGTTTTCTTGTTAAAACTTCATATCAGATTAAAAAGAACCCAAAAGATTCAAAGGGTCACAAGTTGTTAGTCATATTTTACTTTGATTCTTTGTAAGCTGATAGTTAGAAGTGTGTTGGGTTTTGTCATCATCAAATAGGGGGAGATTGTTAAATGTAAATTTGGTGATGACAAATCTGATGTATAAACACTTAAATCTTTTGGTTCTTGTAATCTGATCTGGGTCAGACTAAGCTGACACAGCTTGCGATCTGTAACTGACCCAGATCATGCTTCATGCTTTGTAATTGTTTTATCTTATGGAAGCAAGTGTTGTTCAAGCTGCATCAAATGGTTATAGCATTCAGTCCAAGTCAAAGAGGAGGATTGAAGATAGAAGACCAAGGTGTTAGTGGAAGACAACTTGGGATTAGCAGTCAGCTTGGGAACACTTAGACATATTTGTGCTTTGACAAGTGGCCAATCTGTGTCTGACAATCAAGTGAAGATAACAACCTGGATTGAAGATAAGGACAAATGACGTAACTAGGAAGAATCCTAGGATCCAGGTTGGTGGTTGGTTTACATATGCGTGTCCATACTCCTATTGGTAGATGAAGAATGTGCGTTTGTACGTGGGGGACCACAAGTACCATGAAAGGCACGATTGATTATTCCTTCATCAACCATGTGAGTCCCTCGATAGCTACGGATCGCTCTCGAGATCGTCTATTGTTATGTCGTGAGTGCGGAATCCTCACGAGATAACTAGTTTGATTAGTTATCGTGTATATTGCTAATTATATCAATATAATCGGCCTTATGTGATCTATCTTCGTTTTCTATAAGCTAGAAACGAACTTAGTCGCCTATGGTGTGTGTAATATGAACTGGATCCTCCTTTAGGGTTTCCAATCGTTTATATATGTTCACGATCGATATTGGGCTTGCTGGGCTTTGTTCTTACGAACTTAGCAGCCCAGCCCATAAAACGAAGATTATCTTCGTTAGTTCCTAACGAAGATTATCTTCGTTAGTACTAAATAGCATCAACATCTATGCTTAGTTATTTTCCAAGTACTTTATGTACAAGAAACCTAACATATATTATGTTTGTACTTGTATGATACATAACAAACATCATATATAAACATATAAATAACACCAAAACATGTAATTGAAGATTACTTACAACAATCCAAGACCATAACCACTTGGATTGATAATCCTGTTATTTCCTAGTTCATGTAAGTCTTCTTCACACAAACTTCTGAAATGTCTCTCACGCCATGCTAGATATTGACAACCTTCTGGTCTTTTAAGAACAAACAGCTTCAGTTCTTCATCATAAAACCAACTCCAGATTATTGTCATATATCTTGCAGCATCTTTATCTGAGATATGAGTCCAATACATGATGGGTTTCATAGTATCCCATGTGACTATATAATCATTGATTCTTTGACCAGGTACAAGTCTATCAATCTCATGTAGTGGATCATCTTCTCTGAGAGGTACAGGATAATTATTTGGATTAAAAGGTCTTGTCAAATTGATTTCCCAGTGAAAAGGAATCAATGCATCATCAATCCTAGCATATACCACGAAGTTTAAAACTTTAGCGGAGCTACTAATGAAGTTTGAAGCATTCTT
The DNA here is from genome assembly GCA_034093135.1 of Erigeron breviscapus. Lineage (NCBI taxonomy): Eukaryota > Viridiplantae > Streptophyta > Magnoliopsida > Asterales > Asteraceae > Erigeron > Erigeron breviscapus. Next base: position 71,854,566 of record CM067175.1, read on the forward strand.
TCCTTAACTTCTTTCCTCTTTATCTCCAACTCTTTTCTTTCTTCCAAAGATGGGTCTTCAGGAGTTGAATCCCAAACATCATCAAACCATAAGGTTTCTTGAATATATTTATATCCGGTTCAGGAACAAGCTCACCCTCCTCAAGTTCATCACCATCGAAGAGTAATTCTGTATCATCTGTATCATCTATTAAGATTACACAAAATGAACACCAGAATACAATGAATAATCATGATAATAATAATAAAGATGAGATATAATTGCATTGAAATAAGATAAATTACATTCACATGTCGTAAACTTATTACATGCAACCTAATATACACTTTATCAATCTTTATCAAAATCATAAGTTGAGTCAGAATCAGAATCAGAATCCAAGGCTGTTTGCCCTTGAATCTGTAATTCTTTTTCTCTTTCAGTTTCTCGCTTCTTGCTGTTTATCTAATAAGTTATCAAATACAGAATGAAAAGCATTTTCTTCGGTATTACAGTCATGTCCAAATTTTTCCTTAACTTCACGCTTTAATCGTTCAGTTTCAGCTTCAACTTGATCATCACTTAAATAATCAACCGATTCGAAGAATTACCTGAATCAAGTGCTTCAATAACTTCAGCCTCTCGAGGAGCACTTGAACCACCCGCACCAGAAGTACCAGTCTGGGTAGTATCTCTTCCTGTCTCCCCCTAAGTCTCAACCCCTTTTCCTTTGTCAGAAACTGGGCGAGAATCACTCCTATTACCAGCATTATCAGCATCATCATCATCATTCTGACGTCTTGACTGAACTGCTGATAATCTGCAAACTTCTTCAGGAACTTCTCCCCCTTGATTCTTGACCCAGTTGATTAAAAAGGTCAAAGTACCTCGAACATTCGTAAGATCAGACTCTAACGTATCAACACGAGCCTGAAGAACATCTATACGCCTAACTAGGGAGTAATCTGAAGGAATAGGAGGAAAAGTAGGCAATCTGGGCAATATTGATCTGGCAGGAGGCAAAAGAGGACGTAACGGTACACTGCCAGCAACAGTAGGAACTGGTGCTGTTGAGACAGCAGAAATATCAGCAGCAGCTGCAGATACTGAAGTATCCTCAGAAATTCTTGCACGCTTAGCTCTGCGATAAGTGAGAGTAGCATCCAGTGTCCTCTTTGGTCCAACAGTACTTGTACCTTCATGAAATGGATTCACTTCTTCTTGAGTAACATGTTCATCATGAACGGATTGATTCGTTTCAGAAAGAACCGGTGAAGAATGACATGCCTTACTCCGACGCTCTCGGCGTAAAGCACCAGGTACATCTTCTCGAGAAAAGGGATATGAATTATCACTTCCTGAAGCAGCAGGTACATCATGAGCCATCTTAGTTCGATGCTCATTACCAGAATCAGCAGCGACACTATCATATTCATCTGTGTCTGCTTCAACTACATCAGCATCACCATCATTCCCACTATCAGAATCATCAGAATCACCATCCGAACTATCATCTGAACTCTCTTCATCTTCATGATCAGAATTGTCTTCATCATCCACTAACATATCATTCTCAAAACGAGATCGATAATTTGGATTAATCAAATGACCAAACAAAGGTGGATTATTTAGACCAGCCACATTTCGAGTATTGGCATCTAAATCAGCAAATATACGTAAAGGCCAAGCATGTGGTACATAGCGAGGACCTTGATCAAATACCAAGTTCGGACAGAAATGTCTAACTATCGCCATAACAAAACGAGGATATAAGAGAAACCTATTTTCGGCTTTGGCATTGATTTGACCAATAAACTCATGAAAGAAGTATGTTGAAAACGGATAAGGTCGATTATAGACCAAGCAACCATCTGCGAAGAAATCTGAGCAGAAAGCTGATCAAATCCAGCCTTACGATTGCTCAGACTTACTAACAACACGTAAGCAAGGTATCTCCAACGTCCTTGAAATCCACTTATCAAAAGGAAGCTTTATTTGACCAACATATCCCATTCTTTGAAAACACCTACGAATAAGGTCAAAATCATAAGCTACATCTACTGCGTCGTCTGATTCGTCACCCAAATGTAGAATTTCACGAAGCATCGTAGCATTAAAATCAAAAGTGATTCCTTCAACAGTTGCTCGAACAAAGCTACGACCATTAACCATGACCTGATGAGCAGTCCTCCAGAAATCATCAATATACTGCCTAACCAATCTAGGTGAATCATAGAAAGCAAAAGAAAGCCTAGAACGAGCAATAAAATCAAACATTTCATGATAGCGTTCAGAATTATGCTGTCGTGGAGCAAGAGCCATTTCTGCAAAAACAAATCATAATTGAAAAACAATTATAGGATTAGCACAAGAAATGAATAGCAGTCTAAGATGAACTTAATCAATAATCTCATAAGTTGGAACTGTACGAAATTAGTCTTTAAGTTCGTAAGTTAAGAATGTACGAAGATAGACATTAAGTTCGTTAGTTATGAATGAACGAAGATAGACTTTAAATTCGTTTGATAACAATAAACGAAAATAGATGTTAAGTTCGTTGGTAACAATGAACGAAGATAGCTTAGAAGCATTACTAAGTTCGTTTGTCACAAAAACTCCTAAGTTCGTTAGTTGAAGGAAAAGTCTAAGTTCGTAAACTCTGTTTGAGAACCTAAGTTCGTAGAGATAAACGAAGTCTAAGTTCGTAGCCATTCTGAACGACAGGTTGTTCCAAAATCAAATATTTGATTCTTAAAACATTGATGAACACTTGATTTGCCCAAAATTAATTACAAAAACATTTGTAACACTTAAAAGAAGCATAAACCATATCGATTTTACAAACGAATTAAGAATTCAAAGGATTAAAATTAAAAACGAAATTAAACCCTAGAATAAAAAAAATATATATTAAAACCGAATGAGTTCATGTAAAAATTGGGCAAAAACAAGAATCAAGAATTGTGGATTTGTGAATGACGAAGCTAAATAAGATACCTGAATCACTTATTTCAACAAAAATTGAAATACCAAGCCGAGAAACAAGTGAAATCAAGGAATTTGATTGAAGAAGAAATAGGGGTTTAAACAACTTAAATTCGTTTTCTTTAATGAATTTGGCAATGAAAAGGAGAGAACGAATTAAGTTGTAATATATATATGGATGGTTAAAAAATGGGTCAAAAACGGGTCAGGTAAAAAGGTCGGTCGAAAATAAGTGGAACGAATTTAACCTTCGTAAACTCAAGTGGAACGAAGATAGAGGTTATCTCCGTTCAAACCAAATAAAACGAATTTAGATTGGACGAAAATAAGTTCAATTTTCTGAAGAACAAGTCAAAACGAAGTTAATCACTATCTTCGTAAGAACAAGTTTGTACTTAGAAAATTTTTCAAGATTCGTCATCACGAAACTTTCCACGATGCAACCCTTTTGACCTAATCCTGTACATAGCAAAAACTCGTTAAAAGCAACTTGTGCTTGCCTTGTACTAAAAAGTACCACCATCTAAAATCATCATCATAATGTAAGTATTTTACAAACATTATAATCTTGAATTAAAAACAGAACCCCAAGGTCTAAAATCAACCATTAACAAACCTGGAAATAATCAATGAACATATTAACAGCGATACCAACCACGACCATGATACGGAGAGTATGTCTCTAATCATTGAGATGCTTGACGGCAAACCATCTTGAAACACTTAAGTCCCATATTAGATGCCGTCTACAAAAAACAAACAATGAATAGTCCAAAAATCCAATGAAGAACTTTATAAAGTTTCCGAAATCAAGTCATAAGTCAAGGTACGGGAATCAAAAGAAACACGTATCAACACTGATTATTTTCACTAAATACATGAAATGTAAAGTAAATAAATACTCTAAAGACAGATTCATGTATTCTTCCTTCACGTGCTCATATTTGCATCACAATATTGTCATTTCACACCAAAAATCTTGTCTCCACGATATCATCAGTATGAATAACACAGTATTGCAACAAAGATCAGCACTCCAACTTTATCTTCTTAAACCTGAACACTGCACACTTACCAAAAACTCATTAACGCAACAAGAGCAAAGGCACAATAATGCAGAAAATTCAAGTGAAAACGCACAAAATTAGGATTAACAATTACGAAATATTCAAGATTCTAATAAAAGATCAAGTGAGGTCATTCCGTTGTGAAACCCTAAAAATCACCAAGTTATTAATTAAATTCATAACTTGTAAACACTGAAACTTGTGAGAATTCAAATAACATTGACTTGTCACATAAGATTTAAAAGATCATTTTCTAAACTTAAACAAATAAATGTCCATATCAGAAAATCTTCTTTTGAACTAAACACATAACCTCATCAAGAATTCAAATGAATGAATTCAAGAAAACATATACTCAACAGAATTTAAGTAGAATCTCTCGTGCAATAAGAACTTATGAAAATACTTATTTTGACTCAATGAAATAGAAAAATAAATTAGAATAAAAATTACAGAATAATAAACTATACTATACACAATAGTTATCTAAATGTATTCATTATTCACATGTGACTAGAGTACTGCTGATCAGATCAGAATAGCATTTACATAAGCCTACAAGCGAGAAATAATTCTCTTATTATTAGTTATGAACAGTGATCCAAAAACGATTACCAATATGTTTGTCCTCTTAAACACTCGGTACTTCCAGTCTCCTTTTTGGTTTGTGGCACTTTCGTATTACTTGAGCCAAGGACAGTCACCATGTAACCTAGTAAGTTACTCATGCCACAATTTTAGTTTGCGAACTTATGTGCCCCATATTCAGGTACACTCTCATAATCGAAACAAGCACTAAGATTAAGACATTTGGTGATTAAAGTGAGAAAGTCTTTAAGAATCAAGTCAGCGGTGACAGGTCGGTGATTCCTCACGCGGAAAGCGACTTAACTTGACTCACGTACGGAAATATACTTAACATTGCATAATGCCAAGTACTTGCATATTTGTAACATTGATTTTACTTTAAAGCACTTATGAAAACCCATGACTTTCTATGAGACCCGTGTAGCGAACTTTCTGACAACCTATCCCAAGTTGGAAACTTTAGGTAGGCTAGGTATAGAAAGACACCCCAAGGACTTACTTGTTCGAATCTCAAAGGACACATTAGCTTCATACTTTCAACAGATTTATTTGATATTTGAATTTGAATATTTTGTCACAAATATACATCCAAAAAAAACAATACATACACATATATGTACCCGAGACCTTCTTTATAAAGACCAAATATACATAATTATAATGCAAGATCTTTCATAAGATTTAAAGGACTTGTTTATTTTAAGAACAAGCATTCTCAGCCATATATCTGAATACGTTTCCCATAAGAACATTGTATACTTTTAAGTTCAGATTAAAAAGAAACCTTGGTACTTTGTGCCTATCGATACATCATATAATGGTATCACTGAACTGAGCATTTTTAAAGTACAATTAAGTAGGCTTAAAAGCTAAAGTATCGTCACGTCTAAACATGTAGTGCAGTAACCTAACTTTATTTATTATATTTTTGGATTTTCTATTTTTTCAGATGTTTTTGTATTTTTCTGACACTAGATATATACAGACTTATACTAAGACAACTCTTTTTGTATTTTTGACTCTATCTATGTACGACTTAAACTACTAAGACACTAAAAGAAAATTTAAGTTCTTTGAGAGAAACTACTCGGCATCTTCATACCATTGAGTTGATATAACAACTCATGACGAGGTCTATCAAAAGCTTTAGTATAAAGATCAGCAAGGTTATCATCAGTACAACCTTTTCTAAATGAATAAGCTTTTTCTCAAAACAGTCACGCAAAAAGTGATGCTTTATATCTATGTGCTTGGTGACTTTAAAGTTTTTTGGATTCTTAGTAATATCTATGGCAGACTTATTATCAATACAAATAGGAGAGTCTGAGATATCCATACCATAGTCGCGCAATTGTTGCTGTATCCAAAGTACCTGAGAACAGCATTGACCAGCAGCTATGTATTCTGCTTCACAGGTAGACTGTGCAACAGATGTCTGCTTTTTGCACTGCCACGATATAATTCTCCCCCCTAAAAGTTGACATCCACCTGACGTTGATTTCCTATCCGAACTGCAGCCACCATAATCCGAATCAGTATAAGCTTTGAATTCAAAAGAACCATGCATGGGATACCAAAGCCCTAGACGAGGCTTGGCCTTCACATAACGAAGAATCCTTTTCGCAGCTTTCAAATGTGACTCTTTCGGATTAGCCTGATATCTAGCACACATACAAACAGCAAAGGTAATGTCTGGACGTGAAGCCGTCAGATACATCAAGGAACCAATGATAGCCTGATATTGAGTTGCATCGACTTCTGGATCATTAGTCTTATCAGGACACAGCCCATGATTAGTCTGAATGGGAGTAATTGCATCTTTAGCATCGGTCATTCGAAACCTGGTAAGAAGATCTTGAACATACTTGCTCTGATGAATAAAGAATCCATCCTTCAGTTGATCCACCTGAAGTCCAAGGAAGAAAGTTAATTCCCCCATAGCACTCATTTCGAACTTAGCCTTCATGCTCTGTTCAAACTCCTTGCACATGTTCTTATCAGATGAACCAAAAATGATATCATCGACGTAAACCTGTACAAGCAAGTAGTCCTTCCCTTTCCATTTGATAAACAACGTGCTGTCAATAGAACCTCGAGTAAAGCCATTTTCATGCAGATGAGTAGACAGTTTTTCATACCATGATCGAGGAGCCTGATGTAAACCATATAAAGCCTTATCAAGACGATATACTCTATTAGGGAAATCTGGATCCTCAAATCCCTGAGGTTGATCTACATACACTTCTTCTCTAATTTCTCCATACAAAAAGGCACTCTTTACATCAAGTTGATACACCTTTATACCTTGATAACTAGCAAATGCCAGAAATAATCGAATAGCTTCTAGTCTAGCTACAGGTGCAAAAGTCTCATCATAATCAAAGCCTTCTTGTTGCTCAAATCCTCTAACCACCAACCGAGCCTTATTGCGTGTTACTACACCTTTGTCATCCTTTTTACAACGAAAAACCCATCGCGTAGATAAAGGAGATTCTCCATGAGGTAAGTCAACTAACTTCCATACATCAAGCTTCCTAAACTGAGCCAATTCTTCTTGCATCGCCTCAACCCATGACGGATCTTTAAGAGTCATTCCAACATTTTTAGGCTCAACCTGAGAGATGAAGCAAAAGTACAAGTACCAAGTAATTGCCCCAGAATCCTTAACTTCAGCAAACATACTTGAAAAATTTTTCCTATTCTGATTTCTCGTGCGAACAGAGGCAGAAGCATCACCAATGATTTGCTCTACTGGATGATCCTTGTTGACTCTTGATTGAGAAACCGTGTCTACAGTAAGATCATTTCCCAAGTTAGTCTGCACATGTTGCTCTGGAGTTTTAGGTTCCTCCTGATTTTCACCTTCCGTGTCGTCAGTATCATAGAAAGGATCATCAGGTAGAGGTATATGTAAAGGATCAGTAAGAACTTTAGGAGCAGTCTCTAAAGTAGAGTCTGCCTCTTTGGTCCCACTTGACTCTCCAGAATTAGAAGCAGGCTTAATGAATGGTGAGGAAACAGGAGAAGAGACAGGAACCGGCCCACCTTCAAGTGGATCATGAAGAGTAACTACATCTTCCACAATCGGAACACCTGTAAAAGAAACAGGACCACGAAAAGAGGTGAAGACACCATCATAATCGAAGTCATTAGCAGGACCAATATGTACAGCAGGTTTATGACTGACAATGACCACATTTGTACCAAAATTTACTTTGCCAGTTTTCTGATTGTACACTCGCCGAATTGGTGTACTAGGTACATAACCTAAAAAGAAACCCTCCTCAGATTTAGAATCAAATTTTCCCTGAGAAAGTACTTTAAGAAAAGTACAAGGAACACCAAACGGCTCAACATTTTGCAAATTGGGCTTTTTGTTGTGCAAAAGTTCATAACAAGTTTTCTTGAACCGTTTAACTGTTAAAACCCGATTTAAAATGTGACAAGCTATATTCACTGCCTCCCCCCAGAAAGTAACAGGAAGCCCTGAATCAGCAAGCATCGTCCTAGCTGTTTCTATCAAAGTCTTGTTTTTCCTCTCAGCTACACCATTCTGCTGTGGCTCATACGGTGCACTAAATTGATGTTGAATACCCTTGGTTAAGCAAAAAACCGTAAGAGTATTATTTTTAAACTCAGTGCCATTGTCACTCCTGATTCTCTTAACTTTAACTTCATGAACATTCTCAACTTGTCTAACAAAATCCATAAACCGGATTGCAGTCTCGTCCTTTGTTTTCAAGAAAAATACCCATGAGTACCTAGAGTAATCATCAGTGACCACCAAACAGTAGAACATCCCTCCAATGCTTCTGACATTCACAGGACCAAAGAGATCCATATGAAGTAGTTCGAATGATTTGGATATAGTGTTGTGCACCTTTGGTTTATGAGGATTCTTGTGTTGCTTTCCTTTCAAACACGGTACACATTTATCTTCCATCCCAAACTTCTTAACTGGAACACCGTCAACTAATCCAAGACTAACAAGTTCATTCATCTTTCGAAAGTGGATATGTCCCATTCTACGATGCCAGAGGAGAGATTCAGACTCATTTGCTTTGCTCAACAAACAGAGGGGCTCCGTTGGATTATCAACACCTAAAACTAAGCCATAGATGTCTCTCTTCCTAGGAGCTCTGAGCAAAATCCAATCTTCTGGAATAACAAAACCCGGCTTCAAGATGAATGCCTCCTTTTCTGTGAAATGAACATTGTTGCCCTTGTCACAGATATGTGAGACACTCATTAGATTATGAGTAAGTTGTTCCACATAGTTTACTCTTTCTAGAGTAAGATGTCCATTGACGACATCTCCCTGACCGGTGATGTTGCCGCCCTTGGATCCAGCAAAACAAACATACGACCCATTTATACCAGTATAATTGGACAAGAGTTTCCTGTCCCCTGTCATGTGCCTGGAGCATCCACTGTCAAGATACCATAAATGGATTGGTTTCCTAGGAACTCCCTGCACATAAAATGAGAGAAATTAGTTTTCATTGGGGACCCAAACCTTCTGAGGTTTGGGTCGACCCTTCTCATCTCTTAGAATCAGTTCAGTCCAATACCCATTGCTAGAAGCCGTGGGTGGAACATGATTCTCATCTCGTCTTCTCACAGGAGGAGATTTCTGACCTCTCGTCGGAGAAGGTCTAGGAGAATGAGGGCCAAAAGAAGATCGAACACTCGAATGAATTTGGTCATAGAATGAATTTTGACTTTTAGGAACAGAACGATCAGGTCGTGGAGGTGTTTGAAAACGATTTGAATTCCTATGAACATTTCCTGAGGAACCTTTCAGTGGAGATTCACGTCGTTGAGGTATAGTAAACGGTTTTGGAGAAGATTGAACTTTAGACTCATCAACCTGTTTATTATTACCCAACCCCCTTTTTCCTTCCGAGGTGGAAGCCTTTGAAAGGAGAACCTGATCTTCGAGGTCTATTTGGACATACACTATAAACATGACCCTTTTCATGACAAGCAAAGCAAGAGAGGACCTTGAACTTTTTGTTTGTATCTACCATTTTATCGGTACCTACAGATTCATTATTAGCACTAGTGTCCACTGACTTACTTGTTTTTCTTTGATTTTCCTTTTCAGGGTCTTGTTTAGTTGGTGATATCCTAGACTTCCTAGCACCATCTTTCTCATGTTTATCTTTACTTGAAGATTTCTTAAGTGCAGGCATTAAGATGTGCTTTAAGACCTTAGTGGCTTCTTCATTAACAGCTAAGTTATCTTCAGATTTTCTAATCCTAGAATGCTTAGGTAATGGAGTGAGACGTTGCTGACTTAATTTCTTCATATCCTCAATAGCAACATCCCAGACTTTATCAATCCTCTTAGGGTCAATAGATTCTAATGGGAATTCTAACTCAGTATAGACCCTATTACTCTTATAAAGTGTAAAGTGTACAATACTGTCTTTCTGACCATAAGAAGTAGACTGATTTAAGGCAACACCTTTCAATTTCTCTTCCTTGTTAGGTTGAGAAGAAACTCCTTTAGACTCTTTTGTTCCCTCAGGCAACTTTGCCTCGGAAATTGAGTCTTTTGGTTTACCATTTACAACACTAGGTTGAAGTAGGATTTCAGGAATATTAGGTTCAACAGGAGTATAGTTATTATTGAAAGGAGGAGGCACATCTTTATAAGAAATCTTAGCAGTTTCAAGACTCTTAGAGGAAGAATTCTCAAACTTTTTCATATGCATCAAAAGCTCAGAATGTCTAGCAGAATCAGATTTAGCCTTAAATTCCAAGATTTCTATCCTAGCATCAGCAAGTTCCTTTCTACGGTAGCACACTTTCTAGCTAACAAGGAATAAGCTTCACTACTTACTCTTTCTATTGCCACAGATTGATTGACTTTATCTTTCATTGCTCTAATGTCAGACTCTAAGGATCTAATCTTTTCTTTGAAGAATTTTTCTTTATCATTTACAGTTAGACCCTTTTTAATTAATTTATCTCTTTCATCATGAGCAATATTGACAACAGATTCCAATTGCTTAATTTGTTCATTCTTTTGTTCAAGTTCATCAAACATGCGATTAACAATTTTTGCAAACATGAACAATAGTATGTAAAGAATAAGATACCTGTTGGTCTGCCTCTTTGCAATCTGCCATGTAAGCAACAAAGTCATCCACAGTCATGCCAGCCGGAATCACAAAATCTTGCATCTGCTCCTCAATAGTCTTTTCACCCTTTTCTGTGGCAGAATCATCTTTAACCTCAACTGCTTTCACCTCTTCAGTAGCTTTCACTTCATCAAGGTTCTTGACATCTTCTAACTCATTGTCAGATTCGGAATCAGTATCATATACACCAGCAGCAACAAATTCCACATTCGAACTTTTAGTATTTTCATACAATTGCTCTTCACTGTGATAGACTGTGGTGTCCAAGAAATCATCGGGAGAATCAACTATTTGAGCCATATCATCAAGAATTTCGGCCAAATAAGCGTTATTGTTCTCATCATGTGGAAGATTCCAAACATAAGAACCATCTGGTTGAGCAGCTACTATAGCCTTGTCATTTCCATTGACATTTGCAGTAGGATCATCAGTCAACAAAAGTGCTCTAGTAGAATTTTGATTGAACGAACGATTATCACCTCTATCTTGACGTGCAGGAGTAACATTTGCCTCTCTCTTAGGCCGTTGACATTCTCTGGCAAAATGTCCAAAACCTTCGCAGTTATAGCATTTCACCTTTGACTTGTCAAATCCTTGAGTACCTCCAGTAAGCTGTCTTCCAGTTCTATTCATAAACTTTTGTACTCTCCTGGTGATCATTGCCAATTGCCATTTCAGATCCATTTCTTCAACATCATCTGGATCTATCTGGTCATAATCTTCATCAATAAGTGCTGGATCTGTGATTCTTCCTGCAACAAAGGCTTCATGTGCAGCACACATTGCAGCAAATACATTCATCCTACCCTCAGCTGATTTCATATTCATAGGCATGGACTTGTAACCCGCAGAAGAAGATGAAATGTTTCCAAACTTCATATTTCCAGTCTTTGCACCGTCATTAGCCCTTTTACCCCTGTTACCAGCATCAGTAGCCATGAATCCGGAAGAATCATCTCCACCCATTTGTGGACCACAATTGTCTGTCTCACCAGTATTACCAACTCCAGAAAAGAAAGCATTAACGTCAGCTGTTGGATTTTTCATAGTGGCATGATAGAGAGATGGATCTTGTGTGAAGTTATCTTGAAGATCCTTTGCCTTATCCTTCATTTCTCTGTTTCTTAGTGTGGATATTACTCCATCTATACGAAGAGAAGCATAATCAGCTCTTTCTTGCAATCCATGACGAAATTCTCTGTAAGCTTTTGGCAAACCATCCAAGAATTTATCCACTATCTCAGTAGGAGTGTATTTAAGGTCAAAATAAGCTAATTCAGCAAGAAGATGTTGATATCTCAGAATAAGATCCTCAACTTGTTCATTCTTTGTGGCATTGAAGCAATCAAATTGTTTCTTAAGCATTTTAATTCTGTTTTGCTTCAATAGAGGATCACCTTCACAATGAGCTTCAATAGCATCGAACAATTGCTTTGAAGTCTTGTATTCCTGTTTAGGAAACAAGTGCACCAACTCTTGAGGAATACACATACGAAGTGTGGAAAGAGTCTTTACTTCAATGGCGTAGTTAGCCTTTTCTTCACCCGTTAATTCTCCCACCTTGTATGTAGAAGTAACTCCATTCACAGTTAGAGTGGGCCATTCATAACCTTCAGTGATCATGAGCCACATATTCAAGTCTTCTCGTTGAATGAAATCTTCAAATCGACCTCTCCACGCCCAAAAGTCAGCTAATGAAACTAACTTAGGTGGAGAATTAGTACGTCCTACCAGATGATCATGATAAACTAGAGAATTGAGATATTGGGCAACAGCATTGTTGGTTGAAGATGAAGAAGCCATAAGTGAAAAATACTGTTCAAACGAAGATAAGAATTGAACGAATTTAGATTAAATTCGTAGAACAGAGTCAGTACGAAGATAGCTTAATTTCGTGGACAAAAATTCTGAACGAAAATAGCTAAGTTCGTAGACAAGGATCTGAACGAAGATAAGTTAAGTTCGTTGACTAAATTCGTTTGAAGAAGATTCAAAACGAAAATGAAGATAACTTCGTTTTCTATCTTTGTTTGATGAAATTCGAACGAATTTGAGTTAACTTCGTTTTCTAACTTCGTTGAATAACTTCGTTTCGCTAAGTTCGTAAGGCAAACGAACTTAACGACAGAAAAGTGTTCGAGAGGATTTATTGAGAAAATAACAATCAAACAAACGATCTCAACCCTTCGATAAGATATCGAAAGGCTCTGATACCACTTGTGAGTCCCTCGATAGCTACGGATCGCTCTCGAGATCGTCTATTGTTATGTCGTGAGTGCGGAATCCTCACGAGATAACTAGTTTGATTAGTTATCGTGTATATTGCTAATTATATCAATATAATCGGCCTTATGTGATCTATCTTCGTTTTCTATAGCTTAGAAACGAACTTAATCGCCTATGGTGTATGTAATATGAACTGGATCGATCATTTAGGGTTTCCAATCGTTTATATATGTTCACGATCGATATTGGGCTTGCTGGGCTTTGTTCATACGAACTTAGCAGCCCAGCCCATAAAACGAAGATTATCTTCGTTAGTTCCTAACGAAGATTATCTTCGTTAGTACTAAATACCATCAACATCTATGCTTAGTTATTTTCCAAGTACTTTATGTACAAGAAACCTAACATATATTATGTTTGTACTTGTATGACATACATAACAAACATCATATATAAACATATAAATAACACCAAAACATGTAATCGATCATTACTAAAACACGAAGTCCATAATCTATCAATTACATATAAATGAATAAGACATAATCAAATCTAAGTTGTTGTTGTCACATCAACATGCATCAACACAACAGAAGAAGAATACGTGGCTGAATTAGACACCAAGAGAAGAAGAGCTTTCGCCTATAAAAGCTACATTCCTTGTATGCATATGTGTGGCATTTCCTTAGAATCATTCTTCGTATAAGTTCTCTGCTCTTACATACAGCTTAGTCTGTTTATGATCAGCTTGGGCTGATCCTTTTGAGTAGAGACTTCTTGATTGTATTTTGTCATTTCAAAGGGTTGTTTAGATATCTGTAGGCTATCTTGTTTCCGCAACAACCCTGTAATTCTTTGTATAGATTCATTCTCAATAAAGAGTTACATTTGAGAAATACAATCTGTGTGCAAGAATGTCTTCTTACTTTTAAGCTTTACTGTTTTATAGATTCCTGTTATTTACTCTGTTTAATATACAATCTGAGTCTTTAAAACTATTTGTTAAAAGTTGGTAAAGATTAAGGAAAAGTTGTTGATGCGTAAATCACGCGAAACCAAGCACAGCGGAATTCAACAACAACTTAGATGAAACTATTTTTTGGTATTTTCTGATTTTATGAAATAAAACAACACAACAAGACAATAAAGTAAAACGATAGATAAAAGAATCCACCACCAAGACTCGTAAAGGCCAAGCCACCGGAATCAAGGATAAAGGAAACACTCCGCCCCACCACTACAACCGATAAAGGCCTAGCCACCACGATTATAGATAAAGGAAACCGAAGATTTAAAAGACCTCGCCACAATATTTGATAAAGGACGAACCACCACAAATATTGATAAAGGGGTCACTCCTAACCACCAAGATCAAAGATCTATAAAGGTAAAAGAAGATTTGTAAGAAATAGAGGCTGCTCTATTAATTTTCATTCAACATCAAAAACTGACTTTTACAAGGAAAATAAACCTCTATTTATAGCCACATGCTCTACCTAGGAATTAACGAAATACAATAAAATATTCAAAAAGCTGTCATGTGCTACAGACCACCACTAATTAATTATCCAATGGAAAATGGACACGTAAAGCTTCTAGAAACATTCTCCCCTGCACGTGGTCCCACAATACCGTTAGTCACACGCTCCTTCCTTGACAGCTGTCATTCCTTCTTTATTGGACCCACGGATATAAGCCTTCAGTGGGGACTTTATTATCTGGACAATGGAACATAAATCTGGACTGCCACTGGTGGACCTTCAGTGTTGGTCACTGGAGCATTCATCTGGTGGACCTTCAGTGTTGGTCACTGGAGCATTCATCTGGAGCAGTCATCTGGAGCAAGCTACTGGACATCTTCACTGGTGGATTATCAGAGTTGGTCACTGGAGCTTGCCACTGGAGAAGTGTTACCACTGGTGACTGGGCTTGTTCAGATGGCATGATCAGTTCAGTTTCCTTCAGCTCAGTTAGCTTCTTCAGTTCGCTGGGTTTCTCCAGTTCAGTGAATCTGGACATTTCCGCATCATTCTCCCCCTCTGAAAAGAGACTTGTCCTCAAGTCTTCGAGGTACTCATCCTCCAGATAAGGCATCAGATCTCCCACATTAAATGTGCTAGAAACCGCCATATCTCCAGGTAAGTCAACCTTGTAAGCATTATCGCCATATCTCTCCAGAATCTTGAACGGACCTTCAGCTCTGGGCATCAGTTTACTCTTTCTCTTCGCTGGGAACCTTTCTTTTCTCAGATGCACCCACACAAGATCACCTGGTGAAAAACTGGGCTGCTTTCTATTCTTGTTTGCTCTGGCCTTGTAACTGGCATTGGCTTTCTCTATTCTGGCCTTCACTTCTTCATGAATTTTCTTGACTTCTTCCGCTCTGGCCTCAGCTTCAATACTTGCCTTTGGTTCAATCGAAAATGGGATTAAATCAATGGGGGTCAGTGGATTGACACCATAACAAATTTCAAACGGTGATTTACTGGTAGAATAGTTAGGAGCTCTGTTGAAAGCAAACTCAGCATGAGCAAGCTTCAGATCCCAATCTTTCAGTGTCTTCTTCACCAGTGTTCTCAATAACATGCCAATTGTTCTGTTCGTGACTTCAGTCTGTCCATCAGTCTGAGGATGGTGAGACGTACTGAACAACAATCTGGTACCCATTAACCTCCATAGAGTCTTCCAGAAATAACTCAGAAATTTCACATCTCGATCTGACACAATTGTCTTTGGAATCCCATGCAATCTGACAATCTCTTTAAAGAATAAATTTGCTACTGCTGAAGCATCATTGGTTGTGTTACAAGCAATAAAATGTGCCATCTTCGAAAATCGATCAACAACCACCATTATTGAATCTTTTCCCTCTGGGTTCTGGGCAGTGCAACAATAAAATCCATACTGAGATCTTCCCATGGTTGGCTTGGAACTGGAAGAGGAGTATACAACCCTTTGTGAAAAGTTGTCTTCGCCTGGTGACAAGTTGGACAGCGACTGATGATACTCTGGACATCCTTCAGTAGACTTGGCCAGTAGAAATGTTCAGTGAGAATCTCTCCAGTTTTGTTAATGCCAAAATGGCCTGCTAAACCTCCCCCATGTGCTTCTCTTATCAGTAAATCTCTTATTGAACCCCTGGGAATGCACAACTTTCCATTTTTAAACAAGAAACCATCTTGAACAACAAATGGCCCTTTCTGGTGAACTTCAGTGAGGTGATCAGCAAAGTCTGGATCAGTAGCATACAACTCTTTAATGAAAGAGAATCCAAGAACTCTTGCTTCCAGAATTGATAACAGTGAATAACGTCTGGACAGTGCATCAGCAACAACATTACAAACTCCAGCTTTATGTTTTGAAACAAAGGAATAAGACTGTAAGAACTCTACCCATTTGGCATGTCTGGCATTAAGCTTGTGCTGACCGTTTATAAACTTCAGTGCCTCGTGGTCAGAGAATAAGACAAACTGCTTCGGTTTCAGATAATGTGACCAGTGAGTGATAGCACGAATTATTGCATAAAATTCTTTATCATAAGTGTTGTACTTCAGTTTAGATCCATTCAGCTTCTCACTGAAGTATGCAACTGGTCTCCCTGCTTGCACTAAAACTGCACCAATACCTACCCCAGTTGAACACGCCTTTCTTCAGACAGTCAGTAATTGGGGCCACAACTGTAGAAATTTTTTTGATAAATCTTCTATAAAATGACGCCAGTCCATGAAAACTTCTTACTTCAGTAATTGTGGTTGGAACTGGCCATGAGCTGATGGCATCAACCTTAGAGGGATCCATGGAAATTCCATTCTTAGACACAACATACCCCAGAAATATCACACTTTCCACCATAAAATCACATTTCTCCAGTTTGCCATACAACTGGTGTCTTCTCAACAGCTCAAACACCTTCTTCAGATGGCTAACATGATCAGCTTCAGATTTTGAATACACCAGAATATCATCAAAGTAAACAACAACAAACTGGCCAATGAGTGGTCTGAGAACTTTATTCATCAGACTCATGAAGGTACTGGGAGCATTAGATAATCCAAAAGGCATAACTAACCATTCATACAAACCTCCCTTGATTTTGAAAGCAGTTTTCCACTCATCTCCGTCTTTCATTCTTATCTGGTGATAGCCACTTCTGAGATCAATCTTGGAAAATACTCTGGAGCCATGTAACTCGTCAAGCATATCATCCAATCTGGGAATGGGATACCTATACTTAATGGTTATATTGTTGATGGCCCTGCTATCAACACACATTCTCATTGTACCATCTTTCTTTGGAACCAGAAGAGCTGGCGAACAAGGTTGACCAGTTACTGGCTTGAACTGGTTGACCAGTTGACTGGGCTTGAACTGGTTGACCAGTTGCACTGGCCTTTGAACTGGTTGACCAGTTGACTGGGCTTGAACTGGTTGACCAGTTGCACTGGCCTTTGAACTGGTTGACCAGTTGACTGGGCTTGAACTGGTTGACCAGTTGCACTGGCCTTTGAACTGGTTGACCAGTTGACTGGGCTTGAACTGGTTGACCAGTTGCACTGGCCTTTGAACTGGTTGACCAGTTGACTGGGCTTGAACTGGTTGACCAGTTGCACTGGCCTTTGAACTGGTTGACCAGTTGACTGGGCTTGAACTGGTTGACCAGTTGCACTGGCCTTTGAACTGGTTGACCAGTTGACTGGGCTTGAACTGGTTGACCAGTTGCACTGGCCTTTGAACTGGTTGACCAGTTGACTGGGCTTGAACTGGTTGACCAGTTGCACTGGCCTTTGAACTGGTTGACCAGTTGACTGGGCTTGAACTGGTTGACCAGTTGCACTGGCCTTTGAACTGGTTGACCAGTTGACTGGGCTTGAACTGGTTGACCAGTTGCACTGGCCTTTGAACTGGTTGACCAGTTGACTGGGCTTGAACTGGTTGACCAGTTGCACTGGCCTTTGAACTGGTTGACCAGTTGACTGGGCTTGAACTGGTTGACCAGTTGCACTGGCCTTTGAACTGGTTGACCAGTTGACTGGGCTTGAACTGGTTGACCAGTTGCACTGGCCTTTGAACTGGTTGACCAGTTGACTGGGCTTGAACTGGTTGACCAGTTGCACTGGCCTTTGAACTGGTTGACCAGTTGACTGGGCTTGAACTGGTTGACCAGTTGCACTGGCCTTTGAACTGGTTGACCAGTTGACTGGGCTTGAACTGGTTGACCAGTTGCACTGGCCTTTGAACTGGTTGACCAGTTGACTGGGCTTGAACTGGTTGACCAGTTGCACTGGCCTTTGAACTGGTTGACCAGTTGACTGGGCTTGAACTGGTTGACCAGTTGCACTGGCCTTTGAACTGGTTGACCAGTTGACTGGGCTTGAACTGGTTGACCAGTTGCACTGGCCTTTGAACTGGTTGACCAGTTGACTGGGCTTGAACTGGTTGACCAGTTGCACTGGCCTTTGAACTGGTTGACCAGTTGACTGGGCTTGAACTGGTTGACCAGTTGCACTGGCCTTTGAACTGGTTGACCAGTTGACTGGGCTTGAACTGGTTGACCAGTTGCACTGGCTTGAACTGGTTGACCAGTTGACTGGGCTTCAGAACTGGTTGACCAGTTCTGGCTTCGAACTGGTTGACCAGTTGCACTGGACCTTTGAACTGGTTGACCAGTTGAGCTGGGCTTCAGAACTGGTTGACCAGTTGCTGGGCTTGAACTGGTTGACCAGTTGACTGGCTTGAACTGGTTGACCAGTTGCTGGGCTTGAACTGGTTGACCAGTTGCACTGGCCTTTGAACTGGTTGACCAGTTGACTGGGCTTGAACTGGTTGACCAGTTGCACTGGCCTTTGAACTGGTTGACCAGTTGACTGGGCTTGAACTGGTTGACCAGTTGCACTGGCCTTTGAACTGGTTGACCAGTTGACTGGGCTTGAACTGGTTGACCAGTTGCACTGGCCTTTGAACTGGTTGACCAGTTGACTGGGCTTGAACTGGTTGACCAGTTGCACTGGCCTTTGAACTGGTTGACCAGTTGACTGGGCTTGAACTGGTTGACCAGTTGCACTGGCCTTTGAACTGGTTGACCAGTTGACTGGGCTTAGAACTGGTTGACCAGTTGCAGCTGGGACTTAGAACTGGTTGACCAGTTCTGCCTCTGAACTGTTGACCAGTTGCACTGGACCTTTGAACTGGTTGACCAGTTGAGCTGGGCTTCAGAACTGGTTGACTGGAACTGGACGAAACCTTAGTGAAAGGTTTGTACTGGACCTTCTTCTTCAGTTGCTTCTCAATCTGGAGAGCTAACTTGCAAGCACCTTCATAAGTCCAGATGAGCTGCAACTCTATCTTCTCAGTAATGGATGCATTCAACCCACCAAGAAATCTGGCGATAGTATGCTCTTCAGTTTCTTTCACACCAGTTCGAGTCTTCAGTTGCTCGAATTCTCTAATATACTCCACAACCTCCTTAACACCTTGTTTCAGATTATTCATCAGTAGATACTGATCTTGCTTGTACGACTGGGGAACGAATCTCTTCTGCATAACTTCTTTCAGTTTAGACCAGGTCTTGATTTTACTCTTGCCCTTATACTCCCTTTCAGATTTCATGTTGTCATACCAAGATGAAGCATACTTTTTCAACTTAATAATGGCAACCTTAAAACTTTTCCTGTCATCATATCCTTTTATTTCCATAATCCTATCCATCACCTGAACCCATTCAAAATATTCTTCTGGGTTTGATGAACCAACAAAATCTGGTGGATCTATCTTAATATCTTTCGTATCATCAACCTTATGTCTCCTATGCCTTCTTCTAGACTGATTAGACTCATCAGAATCACTAGAAGATCTATGTGTGCTATCAGATCTTTCACTATGACCTTGAGATTCAATATCTCTTTCATTAACAGCAGCATGTTCCCTATTAAACCTTAAACCACCATCTTCTAATATATTAACAACCCTACCAAGTGTTTCTTGTAGATCTTCAATCTGTCTATCTCTTCTAGCATTATGAGCTTCTTCTAACGTCATATTTCTTCTATAAGCCATTAATATTTAACAAAATAAAACCCACAATAATAGATCTAAACAGATGACACCAAACTTCAACAAACAACAAGACCCAAAAGATTAAGAAACCTTTTGTGAACCTGGCTCTGATACCAAATTTGATGCGTAAATCACGCGAAACCAAGCACAGCGGAATTCAACAACAACTTAGATGAAACTATTTTTTGGTATTTTCTGATTTTATGTTTTTTTTTTTTTTTTCTTTTTTTTTTTTTTTTTTCTGATTTTATTTTTTTTTTTTTTTTTTTTTTTTTTTTTTTTTTTTTTTTTTTTTTTTTTTTTTTTTTTTTTTTTTTTTTTTTTTTTTTTTTTTTTTTTTTTTTTTTTTTTTTTTTTTTTTTTTTTTTTTTTTTTTTTTTTTTTTTTTTTTTTTTTTTTTTTTTTTTTTTTTTTTTTTTTTTTTTTTTTTTTTTTTTTTTTTTTTTTTTTTTTTTTTTTTTTTTTTTTTTTTTTTTTTTTTTTTTTTTTTTTTTTTTTTTTTTTTTTTTTTTTTTTTTTTTTTTTTTTTTTTTTTTTTTTTTTTTTTTTTTTTTTTTTTTTTTTTTTTTTTTTTTTTTTTTTTTTTTTTTTTTTTTTTTTTTTTTTTTTTTTTTTTTTTTTTTTTTTTTTTTTTTTTTTTTTTTTTTTTTTTTTTTTTTTTTTTTTTTTTTTTTTTTTTTTTTTTTTTTTTTTTTTTTTTTTTTTTTTTTTTTTTTTTTTTTTTTTTTTTTTTTTTTTTTTTTTTTTTTTTTTTTTTTTTTTTTTTTTTTTTTTTTTTTTTTTTTTTTTTTTTTTTTTTTTTTTTTTTTTTTTTTTTTTTTTTTTTTTTTTTTTTTTTTTTTTTTTTTTTTTTTTTTTTTTTTTTTTTTTTTTTTTTTTTTTTTTTTTTTTTTTTTTTTTTTTTTTTTTTTTTTTTTTTTTTTTTTTTTTTTTTTTTTTTTTTTTTTTTTTTTTTTTTTTTTTTTTTTTTTTTTTTTTTTTTTTTTTTTTTTTTTTTTTTTTTTTTTTTTTTTTTTTTTTTTTTTTTTTTTTTTTTTTTTTTTTTTTTTTTTTTTTTTTTTTTTTTTTTTTTTTTTTTTTTTTTTTTTTTTTTTTTTTTTTTTTTTTTTTTTTTTTTTTTTTTTTTTTTTTTTTTTTTTTTTTTTTTTTTTTTTTTTTTTTTTTTTTTTTTTTTTTTTTTTTTTTTTTTTTTTTTTTTTTTTTTTTTTTTTTTTTTTTTTTTTTTTTTTTTTTTTTTTTTTTTTTTTTTTTTTTTTTTTTTTTTTTTTTTTTTTTTTTTTTTTTTTTTTTTTTTTTTTTTTTTTTTTTTTTTTTTTTTTTTTTTTTTTTTTTTTTTTTTTTTTTTTTTTTTTTTTTTTTTTTTTTTTTTTTTTTTTTTTTTTTTTTTTTTTTTTTTTTTTTTTTTTTTTTTTTTTTTTTTTTTTTTTTTTTTTTTTTTTTTTTTTTTTTTTTTTTTTTTTTTTTTTTTTTTTTTTTTTTTTTTTTTTTTTTTTTTTTTTTTTTTTTTTTTTTTTTTTTTTTTTTTTTTTTTTTTTTTTTTTTTTTTTTTTTTTTTTTTTTTTTTTTTTTTTTTTTTTTTTTTTTTTTTTTTTTTTTTTTTTTTTTTTTTTTTTTTTTTTTTTTTTTTTTTTTTTTTTTTTTTTTTTTTGTCTGGACATTAATATCCAATGGAAAATGGACACGTAAAGCTTCTAGAAACATTCCCCCTGCACGTGGTCCCACAATACCGTTAGTCACACGCTCCTTCCTTGACAGCTGTCATTCCTTCTTTATTGGACCCACGGATATAAGCCTTCAGTGGGGACTTTATTATCTGGACAATGGAACATAAATCTGGACTGCCACTGGTGGACCTTCAGTGTTGGTCACTGGAGCATTCATCTGGTGGACCTTCAGTGTTGGTCACTGGAGCATTCATCTGGTGGACCTTCAGTGTTGGTCACTGGAGCATTCATCTGGAGCAAGCTACTGGACATCTTCACTGGTGGATTATCAGAGTTGGTCACTGGAGCTTGCCACTGGAGAAGTGTTACCACTGGTGACTGGACTGGTTCAGAAAAGACTTGTCTGAAATGGGCCACTGCTGGCAGAATCAACATGGCTTGTTCAGATGGCATGATCAGTTCAGTTTCCTTCAGCTCAGTTAGCTTCTTCAGTTCGCTGGGTTTCTCCAGTTCAGTGAATCTGGACATTTCCGCATCAGTTGTATTCACCCCCTCTACAACTGTTCTGTGTTCATTATACTCTTGTATATTGAGACACCGTGGGACATAATACTTAGTGTGATTTCATACTTGAAACTTAACGTGCAACTTGATGCTTGTAAACTTGATGTGCAATCGTAACTTGAAACATGATGCGTAATCTGAATTTCGGGACGAAATTCCTTTAAGTGGGGGAGACTGTAACACTCGTGAGTTGACCACGAAAACTTTTGAGTAAAAAAAAATTTAAGTTTAAAAATGCGACCTCGTATTTGTTTGTCGGCATCGTATTTGAAATTGACCTCGTATTACAATAACGACCTCGTAATTTTAATTTAGCATCGTATTTGGGCCTGGCCTCGTATTTCATAAATCGGCATCGTATTTGTGATCTGACCTTGCATTTCGTGTCTGGCATTGTATTTAGGAACAAGCATGGAACCTTCCTATCTTACCCTACATATAAATAGTATTATTCTCCTCACACTCTCATTTTTCCACCACCTTAGCCTCCTAGCAAAAACACACACACACCTTTACTACCCCATTTTCCTTTACTACCCCATCTTTTATACCTCACCTTTACTACCCCAAAATCAACAAGTTTTATGTAAATCAAACCTTATTTAGTTTAGATTTAGCATCAAAACAGTGTTTTTATGTCCTAAATATCATCACAAACATCTACTTTACAGATTTAAGGTATAAAATCAAAACCCCTTTTTTATGCTCTTCTTTTGGTATTTTTCGGTTTTTCTTTGAATACACACACTACACACACCAAGTATCAAACTTTTTACGTCCAAAACGTTTAGAATCATATACTACAACTTTTGTCAAAGTTTCGTGTGATTTCGTTAACAAAATCTTGAGATATAAGAATTTTTGTACACTTTTTATAAACTTTGTTCAAATGGGTCTTTGAGATTTAAGTCCGTTTTCGAGTTTCCGACTTTAGTATTGTTTTCCCATCATATTTGTGGGTCTAAAAGTACAATCTGATGTAAAAACACCTTTCAGATCGAAAATAAATGATTAGGGTTTTCTAGAATGAATTTTGGGGAAGAACAGCCCAGTTTGCGACCCCGTCGATTTGCGACCTCGCATTTCCAATTACGACCTCGCATTTCACTTTAGCCTCGCATTTTCAATTTAGCCTCCCATTTCCAATTTAGCCTCGCATTTCATGTGTGACCTCGCAAATTGTTGAGTCCCATTATTAAATGTAAACTTGGTGATGACAAATCTGATGTATAAACACTCAGAAATCTTTTGGTTCTTATAATCTGATCTGGGTCAGACTGAGCTGTAGTAAGGGAAGGTCATCCAACCATTCCTGCCACAGTTAAGTCCATTGTTAAGGACAAGGCAGATTGGGGGGATGAGGATAGGAGATTAGCCAACTTGGATGTGAAGGCTAGAAATTTCATTGTCCAAGCTGTGCCTAAAGACATTTACCATTCAATTAAAATGTGTTCTACAGCTAAGAAAATGTGGGGTACTTTGACTGTCATGTTTGAGGGTTGCTCTACCTCTATGGAATCTACCATAACCACCTTAACCAGGAGGTATGAGAGATTTTTCTCTTTGAGAAATGAATCCTTGACTGATACTCATACCCGCTTTAATGCTTTGGTAAATGATTTAGCTGCTGTTGGAATTACTAAGAAAGATGAAGTTTTGAAAAGCAAATTTCTTGATTCATTACCACCTAAATGGAATAACTATATTTCTTCTGTGAAACTGAGTTTTGTGTACCAAGATCTTGATCTCCCTGGACTTTTTGGTTTACTCCATAACCAAGAATGTTCAGAGGCTGAGAAGTTGATTGCTATGGGTGATTCTTATAGTCAGCCTCCTACTGCACTTGTTGCCTCCATGACTGAACACCCTAGCTTAATATCTAATGAGATCATTCCATGTGTCAATGAATCTGTTCCTGTGATTTCTAACACTAACTCTGTTTGTTTTGAATCTGATTGTGATGAATCTGATGGTGTTAAAGGAAAAGGAATTAGTGGGCAAGCTGATAAGACTAAGAAGCCATTTGACATGTCCAATGTCACTTGCTACAAGTGTGGTAAGACTGGACATATGGCTGGAGACTGCAGATCCAAAGAATCCTCTCAAGCTGTGTCAACCAAAGGTGAAAGAAGTGAAAAATACTCTAAGATCAAGACTAAATACAAAGCTTTGAAAGCACAAGTAGTTGAGCTGAGTAAGAAGATTGAGAAAGATGAGAAGAGTCTGATAGCCAAAGATTGGGCTGAGAGTGCTACTTCATCTGATGATGAGAAGTACAAAGATGCCAAGTGCTTCATGGCCAGATAAGCCACTCAAAAGTTTGCTGAAGATCTTGTCAAGATACAACAGCAATCTGAGTCAGCTCACAAAGCATCTACCAGTCAGACTGCTCCACCTGAGGGCTATCATGATGCACATACCTGGCACTTGGACAGTGGGTGTTCCAAGCATATGACCGGATGTAAGTCCCTGCTATGTAGCTTTAGGACAAGTGTTGGTCCTAGTGTTACATTTGGAGATGACTCTCAAGGAAGAACTGAAGGGTTTGGTATACTTTCAAATGGTCCTCTCACTTTCAGAAGGATATCTTATGTAAATGGCTTGAAGCACAATCTGATAAGTGTGAGTCAGTTGTGTGATGCTGGCTATGAAGTAAGATTTCGATCTGATAAGGGAATTGTTCTAGATTTAGAAGGTAATGTGGTGTTGATTGCGAACAGAGATGATTCCTTGTATTTTTTTGACATGAGAAATCCAACTGTGACAAAAGAAGTTTGTTTCATGGCAAACACTCAAGATGAATTGAATTGGTTGTGGCATAAGAGGTTGTCTCATATGAACTTTAAGGACATCAACAAGCTGTGTAAGAAAGAGTTGGTGTCTGGTCTGCCTGAGATTGAATATGAGAAGGATAAGTTGTGTGGTCCTCGTGAGAAAGAAAAACAACACAAAGCTACTTTCAAATCAAAGACATGCTCAACCATCGACAGCTGTTTAGATTTGCTTCACATGGATCTGTTTGGACCAATAAGAACTCCCTCTGTAACACCCATGAGTTGACCATGAAAGATTTTAAGTCAAACTAAAGTTTTAAATATTTCAAAATACGACCTCGTAATGTTTAGTTGGCATCTTAATTGTAAAACGACCTCGTAATGTTTAGTCGGCATCGTAATTGTAAAACGACCTCGTATTTATGTATCGGCATCGTATTTTGTCTTGGCATTGTATTCCTGGTGTAGCCTCGTATTCTATTCGCATCGCATTTTTGAGTTAGCATGGAAACCTTACATTTTTGCCCTACATATAAATACTCCTTATTCTCCACAAAACCCTCATTCCATCAACTTAGCCTCCAAGAAAAACACACACAAGTCTTTACTACCTCCCTTTTTGCTACCTCACTTTGCTAACCCATTTTACTACCTCACCTTTACTACCTCATAAACACCAAGTTATTTTAATGAAATTCAACCTTACTTTTGTTTAGATATAGTGTTAAAAACAGTTTTTCTACCTTCTAAGCATCATTACAAACATCTATTTTGGTCGGATTTGATGTAAGAATCAAAACCCTTTTTATGCTCTTCTTTTGAATATTTTCGGTTTTTCTCTTAATACACACACTACACCCGCCAAGTACCAAACTTTTTATGCCCAAAATGTTTAGAAACATATACCAAAACTTTTGTCAAAGTCCCGTGTGATTTCATTTACAAAATCTTGAGTTATAAGAATTTTTGTACACTTTTTATAAACTTTGTTCAAATGGGTCTTTAAGATTAAGTCCGTTTTTTTGAGTTTCTGACTTTAGGATTGTTTTCCCATTATTTTAGGGAGTCTAAAAGTACAATCTGATGTTAAAAACACCTTCCAGATCGAAAGAAACGATTAGGGTTTTCTAGAATGAATTTTGGGGAAGAACAGCCCAGTTTGCGACCCCGTCGATTTGAGACCTCGTATTTCCATTTGCGACCTCGTATTTCAAATGTGACCTCGTATTTCAAATGTGACCTCGTATTTCAAATGTGACCTCGTATTTCATTTGTGACCTCGTATTTCAAATATGACCTCGTATTTCATTTGTGACCTCGTATTTCCAAATAAGACCCCAGATTTACTAGCCTCTCAAATTTAGCCTCTTAAATCTAGCCTCTCAATTTCAATTTTGTCTTTTAGTGAAATAAGACCCCAAATTCAATTTAAGACCCCAAAATCAATTTAAGACCTCAAATTTCAATTGAGACCTCGGACTTCGATTACTACCTCGATTTGGTCAACTTTAGTCAACTTTGGTCGGTTTGGTCAACTTTAGTCAATTTAGTCGGTTTGCTCATTCAATTCGTGAAAGGGTATCCCACCAGGTAGTATTAGCGGCGACGTCGCCGCTAATAGCGAGGGCCCCATCTGACACCCTGCAGAGGACAGCGACCGTTTCACGCGCATGGACCCCAAGTATTAGCGGCGACGTCACCGCTAATACTAAAACCTATTTTTCTTTTTAAACGCAGCCGCAAGCCAGATTCATCTTCTTAAAAAAATTCCTCCCATCCCTCTGAAAAAAAAAGAAACCGGCCATCAACCATTTTGTCTCCATAATTCGGCCATCAATCCCCTCACCCTCTCTATCAAGAATCCTGCCACCCCCACCCTCTTAATTTTCCGGCGAGAGAAAATCCGGCCACCCCACCACCCTTTAAGGCGAGGTTTTAGCGGCGACTCCTTTCCCGGCGACCCGGTTCCAAATCCGGCCAGATTTTTCCGGCGACCCACTTTTCCGGCGACCCACTTTTCCGACGTTTTCTTTGTATGTTTACTAACACTCATTTACTTTTTATTGTTGTTATTATTTTTAATATATGTTATTATTAGTTATAGAAATGTTATAGTATTATAGTTAGAAATTATACGTTTGTTAGTTTGATTGTAAGAAATTTGTAGGATATGATTGTTATAAATTATTGATAGTTTATGATTATTGTAAATATGATTGTTAGTATTATGTTAGAAAAACCATTTTGTTAATATGATTGTTAGAAATTAGTGTTAGAAAGGTTATGTTATTATAGTTAGAAATGATATGATTTTTAGAAGTGTAGTTTATCATTATTGATAATATGATTGTTAATATATTATGTTAGAAAAGTTATTATGATTGTAATTAGTGTTAAAAATGTTATGTTATCATAGTTAGAAATTATATGATTGTTAGAAATTTTATGGTTATTGTTAATATGATTGTTAGTATTATGTTTGAAAACACTTGTTAGTATGATTGTAATTGTTAATATAGTTGTTATTAGGTTAATATGATTGCAAGTATTATTGTTAGAAAAGAAGCTTATAAAAATAAGTTGGAAAAATGTGCTCATTTTAGGTATAATAAGTTGGAAAAAAGATTTGTGTCCAAAATATGTTAATTTCATTTGCGCCTTTTTTAACCTTGATAATTGTTTTTATTGATTTATAACTTGTGTATAACTTATGTAGGTTAAAATGGCTGACGTTCATGGCGGAGATGGTGGCAATGACCCTCCGAATTGGGGGTGGAATCCGCAATGGGGCTGCAGGCGTATGGGGGGTAAGTATATATAGATGTATGTCAAATATATATATATATGTATATATATTTTTAATTTTGTATATATATATTTGTTTCTTAATTTTATTTTATATATATATATATATATATATATATATATATATATATATATATATATATATATATATATATATATATATATATATATATATATATATATATATATATATATATATATATATATATATATATATATATATATATATATATATATATATATATATATATATATATATATATATATATATATATATATATATATATATATATATATATATATATATATATATATATATATATATATATATATATATATATATATATATATATATATATATATATATATATATATATATATATATATATATATATATATATATATATATATATATATATATATATATATATATATATATATATATATATATATATATATATATATATATATATATATATATATATATATATATATATATATATATATATATATATATATATATATATATATATATATATATATATATATATATATATATATATATATATATATATATATATATATATATATATATATATATATATATATATATATATACTATATATATATATATATATATATATATATATATATATATATATATGAGATGAGATTATATATATATATAATATATATATATATATATATATATATATATATATATATATATATATATATATAAATATATATATATATATATTATTTATATATATATATTTATATGTATATATATATATATATAGAGAGAGAGATACACATACATATATATAACTTTGATTAATGTATATACAGCGTACTCATGATGGGCAACCTGAGCCCCCGCCTGAGTTCTTTTTGCGGGTTCACACATACCACGATGGGCAAGTGCAAGAAAGAGCTCGTCCCATTCATGTAAGTTCTCGCACAACACTTAAATTCGTATTTTTTGTAAATTTTTATTAAGTATAACTAACTTATTTATTTGTTTATGATTTAATGTGGTACAGGCCCGGCTTGTTGAATCCCAGCGGATACTTTCCCAACAGCCCAACCCCACCCCGCCAACGCAGGCATTTTTGGACACTTTCGGGGCCCGATCGGGACATACCCGCGGGGTTGGGCGTATTGTTAGGGGAACCCGAGGACTGAATGTCCAGGTCCCGCGTCCAGATGACCCTCTTTTGGACGCCCCAGCCCAGCAGCACCAAGACCAGGCCGACCCATCTGGATCACAGTCGTCGGCTTGATTACGTGGAGCTATTCAACCCTTGGCCCCCGGTCAACCCTTGGGACCAGGCCGGGTCTAGCACGTCGGGATTCCCCACACAGCGCTTGGGGGATTGGGATTATAGACAGCATAGGGATGGTAGTGATAGTGATTAGTTTGTATTTTTTATGAACTTCTTTATTTATGTTTGTATTGTTGGTAGCTTTATTTTTTTTTTATTCTTTAATTTCTATACTTGGTAATAAAGTTTGTATTTTTTATGAACTTTTGTTTATGTTTGTATTCTTGGTTTAACTAAAGTTTGTTTTTTTATGAACTTCTTTTTATGTTTGTATTCTTGGTTTAACTAAAGTTTGTTTTTTTATGAACTTCTTTTTATGTTTGTATTCTTGGTTTAACTAAAGTTTGTTTTTTTATGAACTTCTTTTTATGTTTGTATTCTTGGTTTAACTAAAGTTTGTTTTTTTATGAACTTCTTTTTATGTTTGTATTCTTGGTTTAACTAAAGTTTGTTTTTTTCATGAACTTCTTGTTTATGTTTGATTCTTGTTAACAAAGTTTTTTTTTTATGCTGTGACAACTCGTAATTAATTAACAACGAGTTAGTCTTAATCTTGTTTAAGATTAGTCATTATCATAATCTCGTCGAATTTAGACTGTCATTTGACGTGGAACTTATTAGACTTTTGGACTTTTGACTTAGTCAAATTAGACGTATCTTGATGACGTAGACTATTAGCTATTTAGACGAATGCCGAGTCTTTAAAATAACTTTAAATTAATATTTAAAGGTTATGTCTTGAACAAAATAATTAGACTGTCTAGACTTAATATTATAAAAGTTCACTTTGACGAAACTTTAAGGGCTTGACTTAACTAAAATGAGACGAGGGAAAATAACTTTACTTTAAATTTTGGCCTTTCAGTCAAATGGTATTTACTCGTAAGCATTTTACCAAATTAAGGGTAATAATATACAAAATTGAGCCACATGGGCTGGAAACTAAAATGAAAGGCAGGGAGGAGAACACCCCTCCCCTTTCCCTCCTTTCTTTCCTTTTGATCAACACCAACACACCCACACCCACCCAAACATCAATCAAACACACACTTAATTTCTCTCAATCTCTCTAGTCTTCTTCTACATCATTTCTAGCAAAGGAAAGATTTAAGGATTTTAAAGCTATATTTTGGTATTTGCATCATCAATCCCCATCTTCTTCAAATACTTCAAGAACACAAAAGTGGTAAGTTGACTTATTTCTTCAATTTTCTTATTGATTTAAATTCAATTAAGGGTTTGATTCAGTTTTGTTAATGGAATTAGAAACCTTTGATTTTGATAAGAAATTAGGGTTTTATTGATAAATGGACATTTGACTTAGAAATTAGGTTTTGAAATCAAAAGGGTTGGAATGATGAATGGTTGGCGAATTTGGATATTTCCAGGTCTTATGAACATACACATAGTCTTTGAAATGAAAGGGATTGATTTAGAAACATTTTTGGTTTGGCTTTCTGCATAAGAAGTTGCTGGTTTTTGGCTGCAGAATGGGGCCACTGCGGCGCAGTGGCGTTGTCTTAGCCCACTGCGGCGCAGTGGCGTTGTCTTAGCTCACTGCGGCGCAGTGCCCAGACTCTGGTCTGGTGTCGACTTAAGCCACTGCGGCGCAGTGAGCATGTTTCTAGCTCACTGCGGCGCAGTGTAAACCCTCGGAAAAATATTGTTTTTGGCTGACTGCGGCGCAGTGGGGTGAAACTTTTCCCACTGCGGCGCAGTGGTATGTTGCTGAAATATTTGACATTTCTAGTTTTTGACAACTTGAACGTTTGGACTTGGTAAATATCGAATGGTACTTTAGACTACCTTATAATGACAATTTCATTGATATTGCCAACAAAAGTTAAATAAAATGAAAGATTAAATCACACTTGGTCGTGGCATTCTAGGATTGATAGCTAAGTAGTTGTACGTAGGATACTTGTCGTCGTGAGATTTGATCCTCACCATTGGTACTCTTATCCTAGGTTTTGGATAGACGTGGAGACTAGACTGCTCATATTCTCGGACTACTCATACTTTAGCTCGTAGACTGCTAAGGTGAGTTTATGGCGCCCTTTTTCTTTTACTTTGGGCCTGAAAAGCATGTACTGTATACACGACTACTTTATAAATGATTTGTCTTTGTCTTTGTCTATGCCATGAGATTTGGTAAATGAAATCATTTTTCTTATGTCTTGCCATGTTGACGGCTGTCTGAAAATGTGTATACATGTCTTATGAAAATTTGTCTATATGTCTTGAATTGCCATGTGATCGGCAGACTAAACTGTTCTGTGTTTGACGAACTAAAATGATCCCCCTTATGTAGTTTTACCATTATGAGATTTTAATGGTAGTCTTGTCAGCTTTCGTACCTGACAGTCTTGGTTCTGGTCCGTACCCCACTGTAGACGGGAAATCCTGTACGAGGCATATTATCTTTGTCAGACTTCGGTCTGTACAGTCATATATTATCTTTGTCAGACTTCGGTCTGTACAGTCTTAATATCTTTGTCAGACTTCGGTCTGTACAGTCTTAATATCTTTGTCGGACTTCGGTCTGTACAGTCTTAATATCTTTGTCGGACTTCGGTCTGTACAGTCTTAATATCTTTGTCGGACTTCGGTCTGTACAGTCATGTCTTATAATTACGTGTAATGATGTTATCACAATGGCGACAAAACTATTGACAACATACCGTAGGCGTGGTGGGTACGCCAATGGTACACCCTATATATAAGCGTTGAAAGTATGTTGGAAGTAGAAGCCTAGGTGGTTTAGTCTCTTTGCCGGATATCGATCTCGGCAGTCCTGTCTTAAATAACTACATCAAACGACGATTGATCTTTTAGTCAAACACACTGTAAACTCACCAACTATTTCGATAGTTGATCCTCTCAAATTTCATGCTTTTCAGGTGACCATCAGTAAGTCTTGGAATCGTCTTTGGCATTATAGGGCCAATCTTTTGACTTTGGACATACAATTAGCATCAGACATGGAGGGCTCTCATGCTTTTGGCTTTGATTGTATTTGACTGTCCAGACTTTGAACTTGTATTCTGTGGGCCCAGTTCCAAATGAGGATGACTTGTATCCGTATTTTGGGGTCCACATTTGGAACGATTGTACTTGTATTGACTTGTATTGGTATAAATGGATGTAATCTCTATTAACCTTCTGATTAGTATGCAATTCTTTGTTAACCCTGTATTTCCGCTACAACGGGGTGTGACAAAAATTGGTATCAGAGACAAGGTTATAGTTAATACCGAGTTTTTCCGCTGGAAAAACTCAATCTATAGCCATTTCGTTTCAAAAGGGAATCTAAGTCTATTTAGGTTTAGGATACTTATTTCAGGAGTTATATTATTTGTCTATAATTAGACCTAACTTGATCAACTACGTCCCGATTATGTAAAATAATATAAGGCTCGAAATAAATATCTTAGATTTTGTATATACGTTATAGTTTGAGCTATATTCACAACATACTGTAGATGTGGTGGGAAGGCTGCGGGTGACCCTATATATAAGCGTTGAAAGTATGTTGGAAGTAGAAGCCTAGGTGGTTTAGTCTCTTTGCCGGATATCGATCTCGGCAGTCCTGTCTTAAATAACTACATCAAACGACGATTGATCTTTTAGTCAAACACACTGTAAACTCACCAACTATTTCGATAGTTGATCCTCTCAAATTTCATGCTTTTCAGGTGACCATCAGTAAGTCTTGGAATCGTCTTTGGCATTATAGGGCCAATCTTTTGACTTTGGACATACAATTAGCATCAGACATGGAGGGCTCTCATGCTTTTGGCTTTGATTGTATTTGACTGTCCAGACTTTGAACTTGTATTCTGTGGGCCCAGTTCCAAATGAGGATGACTTGTATCCGTATTTTGGGGTCCACATTTG
Source organism: Erigeron breviscapus (assembly GCA_034093135.1). NCBI lineage: Eukaryota > Viridiplantae > Streptophyta > Magnoliopsida > Asterales > Asteraceae > Erigeron > Erigeron breviscapus. Next base: position 71,887,645 of record CM067175.1, read on the forward strand.
GAACGATTGTACTTGTATTGACTTGTATTGGTATAAATGGATGTAATCTCTATTAACCTTCTGATTAGTATGCAATTCTTTGTTAACCCTGTATTTCCGCTACAACGGGGTGTGACAAAAATTGGTATCAGAGACAAGGTTATAGTTAATACCGAGTTTTTCCGCTGGAAAAACTCAATCTATAGCCATTTCGTTTCAAAAGGGAATCTAAGTCTATTTAGGTTTAGGATACTTATTTCAGGAGTTATATTATTTGTCTATAATTAGACCTAACTTGATCAACTACGTCCCGATTATGTAAAATAATATAAGGCTCGAAATAAATATCTTAGATTTTGTATATACGTTATAGTTTGAGCTATATTCACAACATACTGTAGATGTGGTGGGAAGGCTGCGGGTGACCCTATATATAAACATTGAAGGTATGTTAGGAATAGAAACTCAAACCGTATGTGTATGCATAAGGTTTATATACGTGATAGTTTGGATTATATTAACAGCATATTTAAAATGTGGTGGGAAGGCTGCGGGTGACCCTATATATAAGCATTTCAAATATGTTGGTAATAGAAACCCAAACCAAATGTGTGTAATCTAGACAAAGATTTCTTTAAAACTCAATTTGCGTACTGTATCATCCATTTGAGACGTACTGCCTTATCCATTCGACTTATATGGATACTTTGACTATCTTCTCAGACTAGTCATGTCGGATGGAGTTAGCTCAAATGCTGTTGTACCTTGTACACCTCCAGTTCCTGTCTTGGCAAACTCCATTCCTTATGTTCCTGACTCTTATGAAGAGGAACCGATGGAGGAATCGGGCAATGAATCACGCCCTATCAATCTTATTTCATCTTCCAGTGAATCTGGAGGCGAACATGTGTCTATCCATGTTCAATCATCTGTAACACCGGTATCTCCATATCAGAGGAGGACTACCGAGGGAGCTCATTTGCCTTATGCTCCTAGAGACCCTTATGCTCCTGGCCCTTCTGCACCAGTTCAGGGCAACAGTGGACTTGGTCTTTCATTCTTTCAGGGAGATCCATATGCGGCGAGTCCCTCCAGAGTGCCTGTCTACAATCCAAGTGCTGTTATGCCAGTTGCATCTGCAGCTGATAGGTCGGAATATTATCGCCGACAATTGTCAAGGATGAACAATTCCCTCATCTGTACAAGGGAGAAAATAGAGAATCAAGCTCAGGCGTTGACTGGAGCTTATCATCAGGCGGAGGAGGCGTTGACTGTTGCTAGAGAGGGGAAGGAAACTATTGGGAGGTTGATCTGGATACTGTCTGTTGTGGTGGTTTTGGTGGTGGCTTTGCTGGTCGTTGTTATTTGCAAGATGTAATTTTGTAATAAGTCTTTCCATATTGTAAGCCTAGAACTTTTAACAACTCGTACTTCTGTACTTTGAGTTGTAGTCTATCTTTTTGGTGGAGGTATTTCCCACGTGTCTATAAATCGTATTGCTCCGACTATGTAGTCTATCGTTGTGGATGAAGTTTCCCACATGTTTTTGGACTGTACATACCAGACTATGTAAAATTTTGAACATCAATGAAATACGATTGTCTTTTGGCTTACTTACTTGTTCAGACTATGTCAACTGCTTATTCTTAGCTCTAGAAATATGATTTTTCATATTTTCTTGTCTTGTCTAGTACATGAATTCATACAAGTCAGCAATTTGTGACTTGCATTGTACTGTCATCTGTCTTGCAAAGCTACTTTCTATTTTACCTATCAAGGAAATCTCTAAATGACATTTTTGTTCATATCCTAGACTTATGGCTCCTAAGACGAAAAGCAAAGTTCAGAAAAAGACTCCAGTCAAGAAAACTGCACCAAAGAGAGTTACTCGATCCACTCCTTTGAATAATGAAGCTGAACAGGAAGAACCTGTGATTCAGCAAGGACCGGAAGCTGCTCCTGTCCAGGTGAACACTGGTCCTGGACCTACCCCAAATACTGGCGGGGATAATAATATGGCAGCATTTGTAACACAACAGTTGTTGGCTGCTATGCCTACTTTAGTCGCACAGATTACGGCAAGCCTGAACGCAAATTATAACCATCATGCTGACAATAGTAACAATGTCGAGCCTACTGCTGAACAGATTATTCCTCGAGTGCATCTGCACGGGGCTGACTACAAGACCTTCACTTATTGTAAACCAAAAGAATTTAATGGTACCGAGGGTCCGGTAGGTCTAATCAACTGGCTGGAAAGCATTGAGGCAGTGCTCCATATCAGCCGTTGTGCCGAAGAGCACAAAGTGGAATATGCTTCCGCTCAATTTCAAAAGCACGCACTGTCATGGTGGAACGAGCAGATTAGGACTCGTGGCCGAGAGCCGGCATATAGCATACCTTGGTTGAACTTTAAAAGGATGCTCATGGAAAAGTACTGTCCTCGTGAGGAAGTACAGAAAATGGAAGGTGAATTCTGGAATCATAGTATGATTGGACTAGACAATGAGAAATACACAACTCGTTTTCATGAGTTGGCTAGACTAGTTCCTCGAATGGTAGATACGGAGGAGAAATTGATCGAGAGATACTGTTATGGCTTGTCACCTGATGTCCGCAGGTTGGTAGCCGCTTTTAATCCTTTGACTCTTCAAGCGGCAGTCAGTGCAACCAACCGGATGGTGATAGACTTGAAAAGAACCCCTGGTTCTTCGGTTGGAACAGAGGGGATCAAGAGAAGAAACGATCAGGCCTCTAGTAGTGGGTTTGGTGACGACGGAAATGGCAAGAGGTTTAAGACTGTTAGAAACTTTGCAGTAGTCACTCAGGACGTCACGAGGTACACTGGTCCAGACCCGAGATGTAACAGGTGTGGTCTCCATCACCGGGGAAATTGTCCTACTTGTAACCGTTGTAAAAGGACAGGACATCTGGCAAAGTTTTGTAAGAACAATGCACCGGCTTCATGTTACGAATGTGGCAGCGAAACCCATATGCGACCCGATTGTCCACGACGCAATCTAAACCCGAACAACAATGCTATAGTTCCCGTGAGGAACAATGCGAGGGACAATCAAGCTAGGAATCAAGAAGGACAAGGCAGAGGTCGAGTTTTTGCTTTGGAGGCTGCTGATGCATGACGTGGTCCCAAATGTTGTGATAGGTACATTCATACTCAATAAACATTATGTCTTTGTGTTATTCAACTCCGGTGCTAATAAAAGCTTTATATCCTTAGAATTTAAATCTCGAATCAATATAGTAACTATCCCCATGAAAGAAAAATTTTATCGTCGAATATGTGAACGGTCAAAAGTATGTTGCTAAAGATCATCTGGTAAATTGCAATTTAACATTGTCTGGTAAAACCTTTAAGATAGATCTTATTCCCATAGAACTAGGGAGTTTTGACGTGATAGTCGATATAGACTGGTTGTCTAGAGTTCGCGCTGATATTAGTTGTTACGAGAAGATTGTGAGAATACCTCTACCGAATGACGAAACATTGATAGCATAAGGAGACAAGTCAGGGAAAAGTCATTGCTTACGCTTCCAGACAGCTCAAAATCCACGAAAGGATAGAGTTTTGGATGATCAAAAAGAGGCCTTACAACCAGGGCGTATCGAGAAGGAAGCATTGTGGGATGCCGAACGTTTATTTGAATTGGATGGCGATGGGATCAGACATGTCAAGGACAGGGTGTGGATTCCAAAGTAGAATGGACTTAGAGAACTCTTGCTAAATAAGAGTCATCGATCTAGGATCATGGAGATATTTTCAAGACGTTTCAGGCACTCAGTTGAATTTGGGTACGGCTTACCATCCCCAGACTGACGGACAAAGTGAACGTACCATTCAGACGTTGGAAGACATGCTTCGTGCACGTGTCATTGACTTCAAGGGTAGTTGGGATACCTTTTTGCCGTTAGCTGAATTTTCATATAACAATAGCTATCACACTAGCATCAAATGTGCGCCTTATGAGGCTTTGTATGGACGAAAATGTAGATCGCCTGTCTGTTGGCTTGATGCTGGAGAACGTCGTTTATTTAAATATGGACTAGTTCAGAAGACTACTGATCAAATTGTCGAAATTAGGGCACGGCTGAAGGCGGCTCAGGATCGTCAAAAGAGCTATGCCGACCGTAGACGGAAACCACTTGAGTTTCAAGTGGGAGACAAAGTCATGTTGAAAGTGTCACCTTGGAAAGGCACTGCACGTTTTGGCGTACGAGGGAAACTTAGTCCTCGTTATATCGGACCATTCGAAATTGTTCAGAGAATTGGTTCCGTGGCTTACAAGCTCGATTTACCCAAGGAGCTAGAACACGTTCATCACACATTTCACATTTCGAATCTTAAGAAATGTCTGACTGATGAGACTTTAGTCGTACTTGTCAAAGAGCTGCAAGTGACTGACTCTCTTCAATTCGTTGAAGAACCTGTTGAAATTTTAGACCAACAGCTCAAACAACTTAGACGTAGTCGTATCAAATTGGTCAAAGTTCGTTGGAACTCAAAACATGGTCCCGACTTGACTTGGGAACGTGAAGACTATATGAGGGATAAGTATCCTCATCTTTTTACTGAGCAAGACTTGATTTCGGGACGAAATCCTTAGAAGTCGGGGATGCTGTGACAACTCGTAATTAATTAACAACGAGTTAGTCTTAATCTTGTTTAAGATTAGTCATTATCATAATCTCGTCGAATTTAGACTGTCATTTGACGTGGAACTTATTAGACTTTTGGACTTTTGACTTAGTCAAATTAGACGTATCTTGATGACGTAGACTATTAGCTATTTAGACGAATGCCGAGTCTTTAAAATAACTTTAAATTAATATTTAAAGGTTATGTCTTGAACAAAATAATTAGACTGTCTAGACTTAATATTATAAAAGTTCACTTTGACGAAACTTTAAGGGCTTGACTTAACTAAAATGAGACGAGGGAAAATAACTTTACTTTAAATTTTGGCCTTTCAGTCAAATGGTATTTACTCGTAAGCATTTTACCAAATTAAGGGTAATAATATACAAAATTGAGCCACATGGGCTGGAAACTAAAATGAAAGGCAGGGAGGAGAACACCCCTCCCCTTTCCCTCCTTTCTTTCCTTTTGATCAACACCAACACACCCACACCCACCCAAACATCAATCAAACACACACTTAATTTCTCTCAATCTCTCTAGTCTTCTTCTACATCATTTCTGCAAAGGAAAGATTTAAGGATTTTAAAGCTATATTTTGGTATTTGCATCATCAATCCCCATCTTCTTCAAATACTTCAAGAACACAAAAGTGGTAAGTTGACTTATTTCTTCAATTTTCTTATTGATTTAAATTCAATTAAGGGTTTGATTCAGTTTTGTTAATGGAATTAGAAACCTTTGATTTTGATAAGAAATTAGGGTTTTATTGATAAATGGACATTTGACTTAGAAATTAGGTTTTGAAATCAAAAGGGTTGGAATGATGAATGGTTGGCGAATTTGGATATTTCCAGGTCTTATGAACATACACATAGTCTTTGAAATGAAAGGGATTGATTTAGAAATATCTTTGTCGGACTTCGGTCTGTACAGTCATATATTATCTTTGTCAGACTTCGGTCTGTACAGTCTTAATATCTTTGTCGGACTTCGGTCTGTACAGTCTTAATATCTTTGTCAGACTTCGGTCTGTACAGTCTTAATATCTTTGTCAGACTTCGGTCTGTACAGTCTTAATATCTTTGTCAGACTTCGGTCTGTACAGTCTTAATATCTTTGTCAGACTTCGGTCTGTACAGTCATATATTATCTTTGTCAGACTTCGGTCTGTACAGTCTTAATATCTTTGTCAGACTTCGGTCTGTACAGTCTTAATATCTTTGTCGGACTTCGGTCTGTACAGTCTTAATATCTTTGTCGGACTTCGGTCTGTACAGTCTTAATATCTTTGTCAGACTTCGGTCTGTACAGTCTTAATATCTTTGTCGGACTTCGGTCTGTACAGTCTTAATATCTTTGTCGGACTTCGGTCTGTACAGTCATATATTATCTTTGTCAGACTTCGGTCTGTACAGTCATATATTATCTTTGTCAGACTTCGGTCTGTACAGTCATATATTATCTTTGTCAGACTTCGGTCTGTACAGTCATATATTATCTTTGTCAGACTTCGGTCTGTACAGTCTTAATATCTTTGTCGGACTTCGGTCTGTACAGTCATATATTATCTTTGTCAGACTTCGGTCTGTACAGTCTTAATATCTTTGTCAGACTTCGGTCTGTACAGTCATATATTATCTTTGTCAGACTTCGGTCTGTACAGTCATATATTATCTTTGTCAGACTTCGGTCTGTACAGTCTTAATATCTTTGTCAGACTTCGGTCTGTACAGTCATATATTATCTTTGTCAGACTTCGGTCTGTACAGTCTTAATATCTTTGTCGGACTTCGGTCTGTACAGTCATATATTATCTTTGTCAGACTTCGGTCTGTACAGTCATATATTATCTTTGTCAGACTTCGGTCTGTACAGTCTTAATATCTTTGTCAGACTTCGGTCTGTACAGTCTTAATATCTTTGTCAGACTTCGGTCTGTACAGTCATATATTATCTTTGTCAGACTTCGGTCTGTACAGTCTTAATATCTTTGTCAGACTTCGGTCTGTACAGTCTTAATATCTTTGTCAGACTTCGGTCTGTACAGTCTTAATATCTTTGTCGGACTTCGGTCTGTACAGTCTTAATATCTTTGTCAGACTTCGGTCTGTACAGTCTTAATATCTTTGTCAGACTTCGGTCTGTACAGTCATATATTATCTTTGTCAGACTTCGGTCTGTACAGTCATATATTATCTTTGTCAGACTTCGGTCTGTACAGTCTTAATATCTTTGTCAGACTTCGGTCTGTACAGTCATATATTATCTTTGTCAGACTTCGGTCTGTACAGTCATATATTATCTTTGTCAGACTTCGGTCTGTACAGTCTTAATATCTTTGTCAGACTTCGGTCTGTACAGTCTTAATATCTTTGTCAGACTTCGGTCTGTACAGTCTTAATATCTTTGTCGGACTTCGGTCTGTACAGTCTTAATATCTTTGTCGGACTTCGGTCTGTACAGTCTTAATATCTTTGTCAGACTTCGGTCTGTACAGTCTTAATATCTTTGTCGGACTTCGGTCTGTACAGTCTTAATATCTTTGTCGGACTTCGGTCTGTACAGTCATATATTATCTTTGTCAGACTTCGGTCTGTACAGTCTTAATATCTTTGTCGGACTTCGGTCTGTACAGTCATATATTATCTTTGTCAGACTTCGGTCTGTACAGTCTTAATATCTTTGTCGGACTTCGGTCTGTACAGTCTTAATATCTTTGTCGGACTTCGGTCTGTACAGTCTTAATATCTTTGTCGGACTTCGGTCTGTACAGTCTTAATATCTTTGTCGGACTTCGGTCTGTACAGTCTTAATATCTTTGTCGGACTTCGGTCTGTACAGTCTTAATATCTTTGTCGGACTTCGGTCTGTACAGTCATATATTATCTTTGTCAGACTTCGGTCTGTACAGTCTTAATATCTTTGTCAGACTTCGGTCTGTACAGTCTTAATATCTTTGTCAGACTTCGGTCTGTACAGTCATATATTATCTTTGTCAGACTTCGGTCTGTACAGTCTTAATATCTTTGTCGGACTTCGGTCTGTACAGTCTTAATATCTTTGTCAGACTTCGGTCTGTACAGTCTTAATATCTTTGTCGGACTTCGGTCTGTACAGTCTTAATATCTTTGTCAGACTTCGGTCTGTACAGTCTTAATATCTTTGTCGGACTTCGGTCTGTACAGTCTTAATATCTTTGTCGGACTTCGGTCTGTACAGTCTTAATATCTTTGTCGGACTTCGGTCTGTACAGTCTTAATATCTTTGTCGGACTTCGGTCTGTACAGTCTTAATATCTTTGTCGGACTTCGGTCTGTACAGTCTTAATATCTTTGTCGGACTTCGGTCTGTACAGTCATATATTATCTTTGTCAGACTTCGGTCTGTACAGTCTTAATATCTTTGTCAGACTTCGGTCTGTACAGTCTTAATATCTTTGTCAGACTTCGGTCTGTACAGTCATATATTATCTTTGTCAGACTTCGGTCTGTACAGTCTTAATATCTTTGTCGGACTTCGGTCTGTACAGTCTTAATATCTTTGTCAGACTTCGGTCTGTACAGTCTTAATATCTTTGTCGGACTTCGGTCTGTACAGTCTTAATATCTTTGTCAGACTTCGGTCTGTACAGTCTTAATATCTTTGTCAGACTTCGGTCTGTACAGTCTTAATATCTTTGTCAGACTTCGGTCTGTACAGTCTTAATATCTTTGTCGGACTTCGGTCTGTACAGTCTTAATATCTTTGTCAGACTTCGGTCTGTACAGTCTTAATATCTTTGTCGGACTTCGGTCTGTACAGTCTTAATATCTTTGTCGGACTTCGGTCTGTACAGTCATATATTATCTTTGTCAGACTTCGGTCTGTACAGTCATATATTATCTTTGTCAGACTTCGGTCTGTACAGTCTTAATATCTTTGTCGGACTTCGGTCTGTACAGTCTTAATATCTTTGTCGGACTTCGGTCTGTACAGTCTTAATATCTTTGTCAGACTTCGGTCTGTACAGTCTTAATATCTTTGTCGGACTTCGGTCTGTACAGTCTTAATATCTTTGTCAGACTTCGGTCTGTACAGTCTTAATATCTTTGTCAGACTTCGGTCTGTACAGTCTTAATATCTTTGTCAGACTTCGGTCTGTACAGTCTTAATATCTTTGTCGGACTTCGGTCTGTACAGTCATATATTATCTTTGTCAGACTTCGGTCTGTACAGTCTTAATATCTTTGTCAGACTTCGGTCTGTACAGTCTTAATATCTTTGTCAGACTTCGGTCTGTACAGTCTTAATATCTTTGTCGGACTTCGGTCTGTACAGTCTTAATATCTTTGTCGGACTTCGGTCTGTACAGTCATATATTATCTTTGTCAGACTTCGGTCTGTACAGTCATATATTATCTTTGTCAGACTTCGGTCTGTACAGTCTTAATATCTTTGTCAGACTTCGGTCTGTACAGTCTTAATATCTTTGTCAGACTTCGGTCTGTACAGTCTTAATATCTTTGTCGGACTTCGGTCTGTACAGTCTTAATATCTTTGTCGGACTTCGGTCTGTACAGTCATGTCTTATAATTACGTGTAATGATGTTATCACAATGGCGACAAAACTATTGACAACATACCGTAGGCGTGGTGGGTACGCCAATGGTACACCCTATATATAAGCGTTGAAAGTATGTTGGAAGTAGAAGCCTAGGTGGTTTAGTCTCTTTGCCGGATATCGATCTCGGCAGTCCTGTCTTAAATAACTACATCAAACGACGATTGATCTTTTAGTCAAACACACTGTAAACTCACCAACTATTTCGATAGTTGATCCTCTCAAATTTCATGCTTTTCAGGTGACCATCAGTAAGTCTTGGAATCGTCTTTGGCATTATAGGGCCAATCTTTTGACTTTGGACATACAATTAGCATCAGACATGGAGGGCTCTCATGCTTTTGGCTTTGATTGTATTTGACTGTCCAGACTTTGAACTTGTATTCTGTGGGCCCAGTTCCAAATGAGGATGACTTGTATCCGTATTTTGGGGTCCACATTTGGAACGATTGTACTTGTATTGACTTGTATTGGTATAAATGGATGTAATCTCTATTAACCTTCTGATTAGTATGCAATTCTTTGTTAACCCTGTATTTCCGCTACAACGGGGTGTGACATATATTTATAGGAATTAATCATATTAATTATGGGCTTCTCTAATTTGCCTCAAGATTGGGTTTTGATGTCATCTGGTTCTTCACTTTTTGATGAAAACAAACCATTTTCTTCTTCTTTTGAATATCATCATCAACAACAAGATCAAAGATTATTGTTTGTGGAAGTATAAAAAATGGAAGTTTGGAGGTTTTCTTTGTGTAGATTAAAATGTGTAGGTTTTTGAAAGTTAACGTTTTTAACCATAAGTTTATGACATTATATAAATAATTTCATGATACATAAACATACAAACATATCAACTTTTATTTTCATAACCACAACATATGTACAGGATAAATGATCCCCAAGGTCCTACGTGGAGAGCATTAGCGGCGAAGTCGCCGCTAATGCCTCGGGACCCACCATCTGACGGATTGCAGACACTATTGACTACAGTGACAAGCATTAGCGGCGACGTCGCCGCTAATGCTTAACTTAATTTTCTTTTTATACCAGCCATAGAAGCCAGACAACTCAAACAACAAAAACCCACATCAACCATTTTCTCTCTATATTCCGGCCATCAACCTATTTTCCGGCGATCACCCTCTCTATCAACAAAGCTAATGGCTTCTTCATCATCATCTGGCCCATCATCACCTCCTATGATAACATTTCATGCATTGAAAGCGCAATGTAAAGAGGATATAGATGACGGGTATGAACTTTACAACAAAATTAATGATTGTAAGCTTCTTATGGAACAAAGAAAGCTCGAACATAAGAAGAAAATCAAAGAAATAAGGAAAAGGGGCAGCGAAATCATTATAAGTGAAGAGCAGCATAGCGAATATCTTGAAACGACATTACCAAGTATCGACAAAATAACTTCTGAACTTGAGAAATGCTAAAGTTGATTGACAAAAAATCGACTTTGCGACATATTATAAATCGCTAGCTGAAGACGGTTTCCGTTAGAAAATTTATGTAATATTTTGAATATGTAGTTTTCTTATCTAAGTTTTATATCGTTATTTTGAATATGTATTGTTTTGAATATGTATAATTTTCTATTCTTATTTTGAATATGTATAATTTTGAATATGTATTATTTTAATATAAGTTTATATCGTTATTTTGAATATGTATTTTCTTATCTAAGTTTTATATCGTTATTTTGAATATGTTTATTTTGAATATCTTATTTTGATATGTATATTTTGAATATGTATTATTTTAATATCTAAGTTTTATATCGTTATTTTGAATAATATTTTGAATATGTATTATTTTTATGTAAGTTTTATATCGTTATTTTGAATATGTATTATTTTGAATATGTATTATTTTAATATAAGTTTATATTTGACTATGATGCTTTTTATAAAATATCGATTAAATTAGATAATATAAAAATATAATATTTATCTTATTGGAAAACAAATATTTATTAATAATAAAAAAAAAACATAATACAATCTATCTTTGATTCCATTCTGGATTCTTGTAAGCCATTGGGTACTCACCTGCTAATTCCACTGCAACAAAATGGGTTTCGTCATTTACGAGAGCAATACTTATCGGTTGATCCAACTTTAATTGATCCAAGCCATGATGCATCGGGAATACTGTGCGGGCGTCACGTAGGCTTATGCAGTTGATTATTATACCCAGCTTATGGCCAGGAGGATATGGAACCACACTTTACTCATCCAATGGTCCTTGGGTCGCCATTTTTTATGCGTGGGCCCTCGGAGGACCCATACATTCGCATATACCCATCGAGGTCAGATTCAAACTCCTCGAGCATCTGCATACGAACCCACTCCGAACCGTAATCCTCATCTAGCCCTAAAGCAACAGCGGTAGCTCGAAATCCACAACTACCATCTCCTTTGACATTCTGTGCGCCGACAACGTAAGGTCGTATGTACGATGGTAGCTCTGGTAGGACAGCCTGGCGTTCAGTTCCGCAACATACCCAACCCAACTGGCCTAGCTCTGGCTCTGACACCTGCTCATGCGTTGTTTCATATATGGGTGCATAGTTAGGTTGTGTCGGTGGTGCCCGGAACAAGTCATCAACAAAGTTGGAATATGGTTGCTCAGACTTGACCCCATAGGATTGGGATGTTTCCTCGAAGCCATATAAATTTTGGACCGCATAGGATTGGGACGTTTCCTCGAAGCTATATACATTTTGGACCCCGTAGGATCTGGACGGGTCCCCGAATGTATATATATCATCAAGACCTGGATATGGGGTCAGGTTTCTGAAAAAGCCTGGATTCTCATTGACCCACTCGGATTGGGACGGCTCCCCGAACAAGTTTCGTATCTCGGGCAGGATTGGGACGGCTCGTACATACTCGCGCACCCTGCGGGTCATCAAAAAAGTCACGTGTGTTGGCGAATTGTGATGTGGTGGGCGCGTACTAACTTTGTCTGACGGGCTGTGCAAGTGGGTTTTTGTTCAGATCGAGCACCTCTTCTTCCCTCGGTCGACTGGACTTGGATTTTCGAAGCCCAGGTGGGTTTTTGTTCAGATCGGGCACCTACACCATTAATAAAAAACAATTACTTAAAATCAGGTAGTTATATATTTTTTTTTAATCACCAAAAAAGTTTATGATGTATTTGGTCTACTGATGAGCATCCATTTTGTGATAAAAACCCCTATCGAAAGGCTTCATTTCAATGTTAAAATGAGTCATTATTCCGGAACTATTGGTACTTAATGAATTGTATGATTATGCAGGTTCACGGAAGATGCGAGAGAGGGTAAATGACATCAAGTGACTCAAGAAGGAAGCCTATGAAGTTACAAGACACAAGGAAGTGATTCGGGAGCTAAACGAAGACGCGAAAGCTGCAGCAGGAGCCACCAGCGCCGCTGGCACCTAGCCAGCGCCGCTGGCCATCAAGCACCAGCGCCGCTCCTCAGCTACCAGCGCCGCTAGCCCATCAAGCCCAGGACCAGCGCCGCTGGTAAGCCCACCAGCGCCGCTGTTCAGCAACCGACTTTAACCTCTATTTAAGCCGAATTAAACCTCAAAACCCTAAGAGAGAGCCGATTCAGCAGCCCTAGCCGCCCAGCAACAACCTGTTATAACACGATTTCTATCACTGAATTCAATTCATCAATAGCGGTTTGGATAGTGTGTGTTCTTGGTGTTTGTGTGTGTTTTGAGAGAGAATCGAAGGTAACTGTGTGTGAATTAACAGTTATAAAAATTATGTGTAATGTTCTGTGTAATTATTGTTGTGATCTCTAAGGTATGAGAGGGCTATTTATAGTCTAATTCTACAATTATGCTAATTGTCACAATTAGCCCCTCAACCTTAGTAATCATTTATCTATGAATTAACAACAAGAAATTCCTCTAATCTAGATTACAATTTATCACTATTTTTGGATTTCTAACATTCTCCCCCTTAGTGATACATTGTAATGAAGTACGTGTTATATTGTCTTGTAGGAATGAATTTGATGAGCCCGGTGGTGAAGACAATTGGTGTATTGAAACAAGTCTTCAAAGCATTCTCTTTTGTCTTTGGAGAACTTGATTCAGTCTTGATCTTGGTCTTGAACTTCTTGAAGTTAAATCATGTGAGGATTCTCAATGTTCTTTTAGAACAGAGAATAATGAATGCGTGTGAGTCTTGAATAAAGAGAATAATGAAGTCAAACAAATGTGTGTGACTTGAATCTTCGAGAATTGTTGAATCATGAATCAGAGTTGTCTTTTGAAATGCGGAAGGTATAAATCTTGGTTTCGAATGTTTCAATCTTCGATTCTTGAGTGAAATTCAGCTTTTCGATTCTTCAGTTTTAATTTTCGAATGAATTTCATCTTCTTGGAATAAAGTTTCATGAATATGAACTCTCCCCCTTGATGTGTGCATTGGAGTTTCTTGATAAAATGTTGTTGTATGACTTGAAGATCTTGAATGAAGTGTGTTTGATGGAGACTCTTATGAAGCTTTACTTCTTTGACTTGAATCTTCTAACAAATCTTTGATCCTTTTTGAAGCTTTGACCTTTGTCACATCAACTTGAACACTTTGGAGAGTAAGCAATTGAATGAGGTTTGGATGAAATTCTTACGAAGTAATCATGCTCCCCCTCAATCCATGATTATAAACATTTTGGAGCATCTTTGAACTTTTGAAGCATCTTGAGTGAAAATCTTTTCATCTTCGGTTTCATTCTTATCTTTGACGTCAATTCAGATTCCCCCTTTTTAAAATCAAAATTTCAATCAACTAAAGTCTAGTGAAAATCTGAAACTATTGTCACATCATGAATAATTTTCTCCCCCTATACACAAACTTTGATAAGCCTAGAACTTTGATAAGCCTAAAAACCGATTGAAAACAACCAACTACAAACTATTCTCCTTGTTTCCTTATCAACCAGTAAATCAATCATAATATTTTCTCCCCCTCATAATGATAAAATTGAGAACCAATGTCATTATGTACACATTTGATTGATTAAATGTCAAAAAGGAATAACATGATCTTATGAAGAAATGTCAATCATCAAGACAACAACCCAAACCATTAGCCCAACCCAAGAAATCCTAGGAGTGACTAAAACGTAAGATTGAAGTTGTTGGGACAAACGTTATATTATGGTGTTGGTGTTTTCTGTGTTTGTGTGAAGAGAAATGATACCGGATAAGAATGATCCGTTAGCATGTTCAAAAATCGAAAGGATTAATGAAATGACCGATTGAAATGTATAACATTTTTCGGATTTCCTATGTATCATTGAGATATGCACAAAACAATTCTCTATCATAGTTCGATCTGCGGCTTTGCAACCACGAGATTGCTTCAAAGAATATAAATCATGGTTAACACTACCGAAGCATTTGATAACCACAATTTTATCCTTAAAGACTTTTTAGGGAAAACCGAGGTCACTTAGACTTCTTGTTAACTCAATAATCACATAAATGTAATTATGAGACCTACGTTCAACGTTGGAAAAGATGTTAGCATTGGTAGGATTTCCATTCGATCATCGTGGAATATCAATTGAGATATCACTACGAATGTTCCGGCTATATCACAAAGATAAGCAATTATATCACAAAGATATGACTCGAATGTGTTCTAATACAAATGAATGATGATCAAATTAATGACCAAACAAGATAGCTCTAGACACATCGTGAGCGAAATGAAGTCGGGGACTGGAGCAGAATGTCGCCCTTTTTCAATATCAACATCTTCCAAATGAAGAGTCAATAGAAATATGAAAATCTCCGTGAGAAATGAAACAAGTATTTGTTAAGAAACACTTGAGTGGATAGGAAAAGATGTGCATTGCTTCACTGGGTCCATGAAGACTTCTTCAATATCGAAATTTCAACAAATGAAATCCGATAGGAACGTGTTTACCCGGCTTTTTGAGAATTTTGGGGAAGGCATTTGTTTCTTTTAGCCCTTTCTCACATCATATCACCTTAACCTCTCACTTTTCAACTTTACTCCCTCCATCCTATTTGTACGAAAACAACATCACTCAAAATACCCTCACTATCTAATGAAAGAAGTGAATACTCCGGGGTTAGAATTCATCGGCGATGATGAAATTCATGGAGTAAATTTTGAGAAATACTTATCACTCATGTGCAAACTAATCACCGAACTTCATTTGATTAAAAATCATTGGAAAAACATCAAATGTGTGTAAAAAAAATTTGGCACACATTTGAAGTTTTGAAAGTGTTTGAAATCACAAACTCCTCCTTAATCTATGCAAGAATAGATCAAAAAAGTTTTCCATAGAAAGGTGGAGCAAAAAAATTGTTTTTTTGAGAATTTTGGGGAAGGCATTTGTTTCTTTTAGCCCTTTCTCACATCATATCACCTTAACCTCTCACTTTTCAACTTTACTCCCTCCATCCTATTTGTACGAAAACAACATCACTCAAAATACCCTCACTATCTAATGAAAGAAGTGAATACTCCGGGGTTAGAATTCATCGGCGATGATGAAATTCATGGAGTAAATTTTGAGAAATACTTATCACTCATGTGCAAACTAATCACCGAACTCCATTTGATTAAAAATCATTGGAAAAACATCAAATGTGTGTAAAAAAAATTTGGCACACATTTGAAGTTTTGAAAGTGTTTGAAATCACAAACTCCTCCTTAATCTATGCAAGAATAGATCAAAAAAGTTTTCCATAGAAAGGTGGAGCAAAAAAAATGGTTTTGTGAGATCAAAAAGTAGTAAAATCTTTGTTGTGATATTTTCGGAAAAATGTTTGAGAGTCTAAAGTCAACAACAATGTTGAGAGTAAGACAGCTAGGGAGTACACAAAGGCGTTCAATCCTTCGCATCTTACAACAACAAGTTGGAGGCAATTAAAACATTTAAGCAAATGAAAATCCAATCAATTGTACAAGATAAGACAACAAGGGAGTACACAAAGGCGTTCAATCCTTCGCATCTTACAACAACAAGTTGGAGGCAATTAAAACATTTAAGCAAATGAAAATCCAATCAATTGTACAAGATAAGACAACAAGGGAGTACACAAAGGCGTTCAATCCTTCGCATCTTACAACAACAAGTTGGAGGCAATTAAAACATTTAAGCAAATGAAAATCCAATCAATTGTACAAGATAAGACAACAAGGGAGTACACAAAGGCGTTCGATTCCATGTTATCTTATATCAATTTATATGTATAATAACAAAAGCTTAGAATGTAAAAACACTCTACCAATAAATATATCATTTAAGAACGGGTTGCATACATAGTATATGCAAGCCACTTTGAAATAAATATCTTTTTGTATTTGATTTTCTCTTTTCAAATTTTGTATTTTGTTTTTCTGAAATGTGTCAAGAATTCCTTCAAATGGAAAAAGAGTTAAGGTTTAAGATTTAACATACCTAGCTTGGAGATAAGAAAATTAAACCTCTTTTCATCCAATGGTTTTGTGAACAAATCTGCAAGTTGAAAGTCAGTACCCACAAAGTAGAGCTCGATGTCACCTTTCTCAATATGATCTTTGAGAAAATGATATCTAACATCAATATGCTTTGAGCGAGAGTGGTTTACTGAGTTGACTGCAATGGCAATGGCACTCTGAGAATCACAATAGATAGGGATATGATCATATTTCAGACCATAATCAGTTAGTTGTGTCTTCATCCATAAAACTTGAGCACAACAACTAGCCGCAGCCACATATTCTGCTTCAGCCGTTGATAGAGACACACAATTCTGTTTCTTGGAAGACCAACTCACAATTTTATCACCTAAAAATTGTAGAGTACCGGAAGTGCTCTTGTGATCAAGTTTACAACCTGCATGATCTGCATCTGAATATGCAGTTAGATTGAATCCAGTATCCCTTGGATACCAGAGACCTAAATCGGGTGTACCCTTCAGATAACGAAAGATTCGTTTCACAGCTTGATAATGTAAATCAGTTGGAGCAGCTTGATATCTAGCACACATACATGTAGCAAACATTATATCTGGGCGAGATGCTGTTAGGTACAACAACGAACCAATCATACTTCGATATCTCTTTTGGTCAAACGGTTTTCCATTTGTATCAGTATTTATGTTTGTTCGAGCAGCCATCGGAGTAGAAATTGAAGAACATGAAGTCATGTCAAACTTTTTCAACATATCATTTATGTATTTACCTTGTGATATAAAAATACCAGTTGGTAACTGTTTGATTTGAAGACCCAAAAAGTAATTCATTTCCCCAATCATACTCATTTCAAAATGATTAACCATAAGAGATGAAAAGTTTCGGCAAAATGTTTGACTGGTCGACCCAAATATAATGTCATCAACATATATTTGAACAAGTAGAACGTGCTTACCTTGTTTGCGAATGAACAAGGTAGGGGCAATTGTGCCTTTGGTAAAGCCACCTCTTAGTAAGAAAGTAGTTAAAGAATCATACCATGCTCGGGGTGCTTGCTTAAGACCGTAGAGAGCCTTGTCTAACCTGTAGACATGGTTTGGCCTTTGAGGATCAACAAAACCTTCTGGTTGATCAACGTAAACTTCTTCTTTGAGGTCACCATTCAAGAAAGCAGTCTTCACATCCATTTGAAACACAGTAAAGTTTCTGAATGTGGCATAAGCTAAGAATATCCGAATGGCCTCCATTCTTGCTACTGGAGCAAAAGTTTCGTCGAAGTCAACACCAGGTTGTTGGCAATAACCCTTTGCAACAAGTCGAGCTTTATTCCTTACTACCACTCCATTCTCATCCTTTTTGTTTTTGAATATCCACTTTGTTCCTATTGGATCATCTTTTCTAGGATTTGGAACTAATCTCCATACCTTTAGTCTTTCAAATTGTGCGAGTTCATCTTGCATTGCCTTAACCCACTCTGGATCACGAAGAGCTTCAGATACTGTTTTGGGTTCGATGTTGCTAAGAGAAAGTGCAACAAGACACTCATTTACTGAGGTACGAGTAGTTACTCCTGCTTGTGGATCTCCAATTATTTGATCAGTAGGATGGTCTTTCTGCATACGTGTCCACTTGTGAGCATGAGGAAGAGGATCTTGTTGTTGAAGATCAACATCACCATCATTAAAACTTGAGTTTTGTTGAGAGATGGAGTCATAACTTGGTATAACTCTTTCCTCATAAGCTGGATGATCAAAATCAAGTGGTACATACACATTTGGAGTGTTTAATGGATTTGTTGTCTGAGTTAATCGAGAAGGTTGTTCTTGAACATTTACTTGAGAAGCATTATCAGGAGAGGATGGTGGAGAAGTATCAGTAGAAGAGGATTCTTGCTCTGAAGAACTTGATGAAGATTCATGAATGTTGTCAGGAACTGGATCGTTGTTAAGCAGAGGTTCATTGTTTTGAATTGGTTCAACGATGACATGAGGTTCTTGATCATGAATCGGTTTTGAATTATAGAATTCTTCAAAAAGAATATCTAATTCATCACTTGTTGGAGTTGGAAACTTCTTGAATTTTGAAGCTAAGGTAGAATTCCTTGTAGAAGTACTTGAAGTTCTTGGATCATTACTTGTTGGCAGCAAACCTTCTTGCTCAAAAATCATGCCTGACATCTCATCAAACCAAACATTCATTGTTTCTTGAATTGTGTTGGTTCGACGATTATAGATTCGATAGGCAATTGATGTTTTGGAATAACCAACAAAATATCCTTCATCACCTTTCTTCTCGAACTTTCCAGGATTCTCCCGATCATTCAAAGTATAACAAACACACCCAAATATATGAAAGTAGTTGATGTTGGGTTTGCGTTTGTTAATAACCTCATAAGGAGTCTTTTCGAAACGCTGATTGATAATGGACCGATTCTGAGTGTGACATGCAGTGTCAACAGCTTCAGCCCACATATTGGATGGCAATTTGGAATAACCAACAAAATATCCTTCATCACCTTTCTTCTCGAACTTTCCAGGATTCTCCCGATCATTCAAAGTATAACAAACACACCCAAATATATGAAAGTAGTTGATGTTGGGTTTGCGTTTGTTAATAACCTCATAAGGAGTCTTTTCGAAACGCTGATTGATAATGGACCGATTCTGAGTGTGACATGCAGTGTCAACAGCTTCAGCCCACATATTGGATGGCAATTTGGAATAAGCAAGCATTGTCCTTGCTGCTTCCACCAGCGATCGATTTCTCCTTTCAACAACACCGTTTTGTTGTGGGGTGCGAACTGCTGAGAATTGATGAGTGATACCTTTGGATTTGCAGAATTCATCAAAAACAGCATTCTTGAACTCAGTTCCGTTATCCGAACGGATGTAACGAACTGGAAGTTGAAGATTTACTTGAGTATTAGTGATGAAATCTATCAACATCTGAGTTGTTTCATCTTTGGATGCAAGGAACTTGACCCAAGTATATCTTGAATAATCATCAACAATAACCAAGATGTATTTCTTCCCATTTCGGCTTTGTACTTTCATCGGCCCACAAAGATCCATGTGAAGCAAATGAAGAGGTGCTAAAGAATTTGGAGATTTCTTCGGTTTATGAGAAGCTCTCTTAATCTTCCCAACAGCACAAGAAGGACAAACATGCTCACTTTCATACTTATAGTCAGGTAAGCCTTTAACAAGATGCTTGTTGACTAAAGTATTGATGGTTTGAAAATTCAGATGAGAAAGCCTTCTATGCCATAACCAAGAATTCTTTGAAGTAGCCTTTGAAATGAGACAAATATTATCGGTTGGTTGATTATCATCGAGATTGACGGTAAAAAGATTATCATCACGGTCACCATAAAGAATATCAACTCCATCTAGAGTTTGGACTTTGCAAAGAGATTTTCGAAACAGAACTTGAAGATTGTTATCACAGAATTGTCCAACACTGAACAAGTTGTGACTTAATCCTTCAACATAGTGAACTTTCTTGATGATAATTCCATTTCTTTCAATGTCTCCATAACCTAAGATAGGAGCGAAATTGTTGTTTCCAAAGCGAACTGTTCCCATGAATCTTTCAACAAAATTCTTGAGCAAAGATTTATTTCCAGTCATGTGCTTCGAACACCCGGAATCGAGTATCCAAACACAGATGGTTATTTCCTGCAATCAAAGAAATTTAACCGTTTTTAGGTACCCACTTGAAGACGGGTCCTTTATGGTTAGTTAAAACAGGCAGGGTATATAACTTAGGAATCGCATTCAAACATGTTTTTGAATCAACATAAGCATTGACAAGCACATTATCAACAAACACATTTGAATAAAAAGTACGAACATTCACATGAGAATTAAAAGTAACATGTCTACAAGCATTAATATCAGTAGATACACAAGTACGAGAATTAAGATTGTTTACAAGCTCACAAGGTCTTGCCTTGGTATTTTCAACATTATTTGACAAAGAAAAATTGTTTTGAATCAACATAAGCATTGACAAGCACATTATCAACAAACACATTTGAATAAAAAGTACGAACATTCACATGAGAATTAAAAGTAACATGTCTACAAGCATTAATATCAGTAGATACACAAGTACGAGAATTAAGATTGTTTACAAGCTCACAAGGTCTTGCCTTGGTATTTTCAACATTATTTGACAAAGAAAAATTGTTTTGATTAACATGAACACCCTTCCTCCTATTAACATTCTTTCTCCTCTTTCTTTTCTTCTTTTTCTCAACATCCTTTTGGTTACTAGTGAACTTAGGTACTAAAGTATTAGCAACCCATCTAGCACCACTAGTTATGCTCTTTCCACCTGTTGAATTGAATTTAAGAAGATTAGAACTAGAAGTTTTAAACACTTTCATCTTTTTGGAATCTTTTGGAGGTGAGGAAACTTCTTGCTTCTTTGGTTTATCATGAGAAAACCATCCATATCTATCCTTATATCTAGTTGTACCATTTGATGTATCCTTAGTTAGCGAAACTGTGCTAGACTTAGACACCTTAGGTATAGAACTAGATTGAGAGCTAGATTGAGAAGCATTAGGATAGTCTTTCGGAAGTTTCACTTTGGTGTACTTTGTCCTGTGTGGGGTCTCAGCTTTTTCCTTTTTGATATGTTTCACAGGGGTAGCAATAAAGGTTTCTACCTTAATGGTCTTTGGTTCAGTCTTGACGAGTTTGGTCTTAACTCGTTTCTTTGAGTAATATGAAGTTGGAGCTTTGGACAATGGTTTTGAGATTCCACTTTTGTTTTCACTTTGATTTTGGTAGATTCAATCTTTTTCTCAGTTTCTGAATCAAAAACATATTCTCCCTCCATGAATTTATCAAAATCATCTTTCGTGAAATCTTTTGAAAAGGAAAATTTCAATGGAGATTGATTAATTTCAGATTTAGTTGAAAATTTTGAAAAATCAGGAATCTTGGTGTCCAACTTCACATCATGGTTAGTCTCGGAAATTAGGTCAACTTGAACTGACACATCTTTGGTTTCACAAAAAAATTGAGTAGAGGTATTGGTAGATGAATCACAAGTAGTTTGTGTAGAATTGTCTACTAAAGCACTTTGGTCAGTTTGAGTAGAAGCAATCTCACAAACTTTCTTAGTATCAACAACAATACATTTATCCTTTGAATTCGGACTTTGAGACTTGAGATGATCAATAACTTTTTGTTGAGATTCTACCTTTTGTTTTGTATGAATCATTTATTGCATCATAATTAACCAAAAATTCTTGTTTTGGTATTCTCTCAACTTCATCAGTCTCAAATTCGTCATCCAATGGACGAATAAATTGTTGTATCATACCAAGTCGTAGGAATTTTTCATCATACAAGGGTTCAATTTCCTCTTTGGCTTTTTGCAATGGTGTGATATTCTCAAATCCCAACCCTAGAAGAAATTCTGTTTTGTCAATTTTTGACTTGTTGAAATAGGCAGTGAAATTCAAGAGAGGATTTTGTTCAACTTTATATAACTTTTCTTGATAGAAAAGTATATTCTTTTTAAATTCCTCAACTTGTTTTTCAAGATTCTCAATCTCAATGCCTTTTAGAAAACAATTATGATTTAAATCAGAAATCTTCCTTTCGAATTCAACATTGTTGCATGTGAAAAACCTATAAAAGTACCATATCAAAACTAAACTATATGCAAGTTCTTCATTAGAAAAATCAGATTGCACATAATCCTCAGCTATAAAAGTAGCAGTATTTTGACAAGTACATCCAAAAGAATCAGTCAAGGTCTGAGTAGAGGTATTGGTAGATGAATCACAAGTAGTTTGTGTAGAATTGTCTACTAAAGCACTTTGGTCAGTTTGAGTAGAAGCAATCTCACAAACTTTCTTAGTATCAACAACAATACATTTATCCTTTGAATTCGGACTTTGAGACTTGAGATGATCAATAACTTTTTGTTGAGATTCTACCTTTTGTTGTAAACCTTCTATTTGTTTTTCCAAAAATGTGGTTGGAAAATACATTTTAGTTGGTTTAGGTGGAGTACAGACAGATTCTTGGTTTTGAAAATTTGATTCAATTTCTTCCAATTTGAAAATTGAAGATTCTTTTGTTTTGTATGAATCATTTATTGCATCATAATTAACCAAAAATTCTTGTTTTGGTATTCTCTCAACTTCATCAGTCTCAAATTCGTCATCCAATGGACGAATAAATTGTTGTATCATACCAAGTCGTAGGAATTTTTCATCATACAAGGGTTCAATTTCCTCTTTGGCTTTTTGCAATGGTGTGATATTCTCAAATCCCAACCCTAGAAGAAATTCTGTTTTGTCAATTTTTGACTTGTTGAAATAGGCAGTGAAATTCAAGAGAGGATTTTGTTCAACTTTATATAACTTTTCTTGATAGAAAAGTATATTCTTTTTAAATTCCTCAACTTGTTTTTCAAGATTCTCAATCTCAATGCCTTTTAGAAAACAATTATGATTTAAATCAGAAATCTTCCTTTCGAATTCAACATTGTTTGGTTTAGCTTCTTGGAGTTTTTTATTAAGAATATCAACATCCATTTGTCTTGCATTTGCCCGAAGCCATTCATTGGTCTTTTGGATTTCAAGATCTTGATTGGCCTTTTCAAGATCATGAATGGTCTTTTCAAGATTTTGACATTTTTGTAATAACTTAGAATCAGGAGAGACATTCAACTCACATTCTTTAACCAACATCTTATCTTTGTAAGCTTGAAAATCTTGTTTAATAGCTTCATGTTCAAAAAGTAATTTTGAATGTTCTTCAATAAGTTTTGAAAATTCACTTTTAGAAAATGAAATGCTATTTTTCAACTTTTTGTTTTTGTTGGCTAAAGAATTGATATGAGTTGTTAAATCTGATAGGGCTAATCTACATGACTCTTTGTCCTTAATCAAAGAAAAAGTAGAGTCAAGATTTACCTCATCATCTGGGTATTCATCATCAGTGCTTTCTTCTTTAAAGACTTTGTTCTTGGCCAACCTTGCCATATAGCAAACATTAGCAGAGAGATCTTGATCTTCATCATCTGTGAGTAACAGCCATTTGTCATCTTCAGCTAGCAATGCATGTCCTGCTTCGACTTGTTTGGCTAACAGCATCTTCTGCTTGTAATACTCATAGTTCCGCTTTCGAGGTTGTTTGCAATCAACAGCAAAATGTCCAGGAATACCACAATTGTAGCACTTTTTGTCTGATGCCTTACCCTTCTCAACAACTTGTTTCTCATAAATTTCCTTCTTTTCACCATACCTTGATCCATTAGCTTCACCTTGCTCATTACTCCTTGGATGATAGTGTTCCTTCTTGGGAAATGCACTTGTAGAAGAAGTGCGGAGATTGTTGTTTGTTGGCCTCGCTTTGTAAAATTTCCTCTTGAAATGCTTTGTTACCGCGGCAAGAGCTTGATATAGTTCATCTGAAACACCATCTCTTGTAGCCATCAGATCATCTCCCTCCTCATCAGACGAAGAAAAACAAAAATAAACGATCTTGAAGTGAAACGGTCTTGAAATGAAACGGTCTTGAAATGAAACGGTCTTGAAATGAAACGGTCTTGAAATGAAACGGTCTTGAAATGAAACGGTCTTGAAATGAAACGGTCTTGAAATGAAACGGTCTTGAAATGAAACGTCTTGAAATGAAATGATCTTGAAGTGAAACGGTCTTGAAAATGAAACGGTCTTGAAATGAAAATGTTCTTGAAATGAAGTATCTTGAAATGAAACGGTCTTGAAAATGAAACGGTCTTGAAATGAAAATGTCTTGAAATGAAACGGTCTTGAAATGAAACGGTCTTGAAATGAAAGTATGAAAATGAAACGATCTTGAAATGAAATGGTCTTGAAATGAAACGGTCTTGAAATGAAACGGTCTTGAAATGAAACGGTCTTGAAATGAAAATGATTTTGGAATGAAGTATCTTGAAATGAAACGGTCTTGAAATGAAACGGTCTTGAAATGAAACGGTCTTGAAATGAAACGGATCTTGAAATGAAACGGTCTTGAAATGAAACGGTCTTGAAATGAAACGGTCTTGAAATGAAACGGTCTTGAAATGAAACGGTCTTGAAATGAAACGTCTTGAAATGAAACGGTCTTGAAATGAAACGGTCTTGAAATGAAACGGTCTTGAAATGAAACGGTCTTGAAATGAAACGGTCTTAAAATGAAACGGTCTTGAAATGAAAATGTTTCTTGAAATGAAGTGATCTTGAAATGAAACGGTCTTGAAAATGAAACGGTCTTGAAATGAAAATGTTCTTGAAATGAAGTGATCTTGAAATGAAACGGTCTTGAAAATGAAACGGTCTTGAAATGAAAATTCTTGAAATGAAACGGTCTTGAAATGAAAAGTCTTGAAATGAAGTATCTTGAAATGAAACGGTCTTGAAATGAAACGGTCTTGAAATGAAACGGTCTTGAAATGAAACGGTCTTGAAATGAAACGGTCTTGAAATGAAACGGTCTTGAAATGAAACGTCTTGAAATGAAACGGTCTTGAAATGAAACGGTCTTGAAATGAAACGGTCTTGAAATGAAACGTCTTGAAATGAAACGGTCTTGAAATGAAACGGTCTTGAAATGAAACGGTCTTGAAATGAAACGGTCTTGAAATGAAACGGTCTTGAAATGAAACGGTCTTGAAATGAAACGGTCTTGAAATGAAACGGTCTTGAAATGAAACGGTCTTGAAATGAAACGTCTTGAAATGAAACGGTCTTGAAATGAAACGGTCTTGAAATGAAACGGTCTTGAAATGAAACGGTCTTGAAATGAAACGGTCTTGAAATGAAACGGTCTTGAAATGAAACGGTCTTGAAATGAAACGGTCTTGAAATGAAAGTCTTGAAATGAAACGGTCTTGAAATGAAACGGTCTTGAAATGAAACGGTCTTGAAATGAAACGGTCTTGAAATGAAACGGTCTTGAAATGAAACGGTCTTGAAATGAAACGTCTTGAAATGAAACGGTCTTGAAATGAAACGGTCTTGAAATGAAACGGTCTTGAAATGAAACGGTCTTGAAATGAAACGTCTTGAAATGAAACGGTCTTGAAATGAAACGGTCTTGAAATGAAGTGATCTTGAAATGAAACGGTCTTGAAATGAAGTGATCTTGAAATGAAACGGTCTTGAAATGAAACGGTCTTGAAATGAAACGGTCTTGAAATGAAAAGTCTTGAAATGAAGTGATCTTGAAATGAAACGGTCTTGAAATGAAACGGTCTTGAAATGAAACGTCTTGAAATGAAAGGTCTTGAAATGAAACGGTCTTGAAATGAAACGTCTTGAAATGAAACGGTCTTGAAATGAAACGGTCTTGAAATGAAACGGTCTTGAAATGAAACGTCTTGAAATGAAACGGTCTTGAAATGAAAGTCTTGAAATGAAACGTCTTGATGAAACGGTCTTGAAAATGAAACGGTCTTGAAATGAAGTTGATCTTGAAATGAAATGATCTTGGTGAAGATCGTCTTAGGTTTCTAGGAAATGAGACGATCTTGAGAAGATCGTCTAACAAGCCACAATGCACAAGAATGAAAAACGAGCTTTGAACGACTAAGACGATCTTAGGAAGATCGTCCT
>CM067175.1:71914948-72011058 GCA_034093135.1 Erigeron breviscapus
ATTATGGAGGTTGAAGTTTAAGAAGACACCTAGAGTGGTCTCTATGCTCGAGACTTGGAATGTTCGTGGTGACTACGTATTTCATAATGGTTGATCCTTTTAATCGATCTCTTATTTTTTCGTCTATTCTAGATGTATTGTAAACGTATAGGGTAGGCTATGGTTTGCTTAGTTTTAAGCTAGTCTGCATTATTTATTCTACATTGTTTACATATATGGGGCATGTCCTATATATGAACTAGTGTGATATCTTTGTCGCAGTACTTGTTTTGTAATTCTTTTGGGTGTTGTTATAAAAGTCAATGGGGATTTCCCCATTTACCCAAAATAAACACTCGTATTTGGTTAATATAGTGAGACGGCTTTCCGGACAAACTATACCCACTTGGTAACCTAAGTCCTAAGATAACCAACACGAGTGCGTGTTTTGCGGTTCGTGCGTGAGTCGAGTAGCACCCTCAAGATCTACTAGATTTGTGTGTTCTTAGCTCTAGTAATTTCTCTCTCAAGATTTGCTCGTTTCTCTCTCTACACTCTTGTTGTTGAACACGCAAACACACACCCACTATTTATAGGCAAAGGCCAGGTACACACAAAACCCTATGGGTTTGAGTGTTTCCGTGTCAGGCCCATAAAGCCCATTAGGGTTTGGCCTGTTTGTGTGTTTCCATGAACACACAAACTGTTTGAGAGTTCTTCTGAACAAGCAAACTTTTGCTTGTTCCCAAGAACTCTCAAATGACACTTAAGAATATTTGAGTTAATGTTTCTACTGCTGTTAAACGCAGAAACAACATTGACAATATTACCTATGGAAATATATTAAGTTAATGTTTCTACTGCTGTTAAACGCAGAAACAACATTGACAATATTACCTATGGAAATATATTAAGTTAATGTTTCTACTGCTGTTAAACGCAGAAACAACACTAACTTGATTTCCCTTTGGAAGTATATTAAGTTAATGTTTCTACTGCTGTTAAACGCAGAAATAACATTAACTTAATTACCCATTACATGTAATGTATACATTCATGTCAATTACCTGCAACACATAAATAATAAACAAACATATAAACATATATAAATGGATCCCAATATGATCACAATATATGCCAAGGTAATATTATTGACAAACGGTAATTTACAAGATAAATTACAAGACTTGAATATAAAACACACAACACATCTAGAATGCTTTTGTCACCGAGAAACATGCACCATCATATATAAATGCGGAACTTGAGAATGATGATAATGAGGTTGAAACTATCTATGAAGAACATGCTGAATTTATGAAGACAACAGACTCCTGCTCAATTCGTCCGTTATGTATAATATTGCATCTTTTTTTTTGGGTAAAGGGGAATTTAAACCCCGGTCAGCTTTTATACATCACCCAAAAAACAGTCAAATACAAGTAGATATGACAGAATATCATACTAATTCATACATAGGACAGGCCCATATGTATGTGTATCTAGCTCAACAAGCTAAATGCAAAACAAGTAAAACCTATACATATTAGAAGGAAATGAAATCTAGACAAACATCAAGCAATCTAATATGCACCTAGGTAGCTCAATAGGCGAGCTACCTTTCTTCACAGCTATGTCTTGGGCAGCTTCCAATATTCCAAAATACTTCTACCTTTTGTTTTCCGCTTGAACTTCATGGTAGCAAGCTTTAGCCGTACTGTTTGGACAATAATATCTCGCAGCTGGTTGACAGATCTTTCATTCGAAGAAAACAATCGGCTGTTCCTTTCTTGCCAGATGTAGTAAGCCGAGGCAGCAACCAAAAGTTTACCAATAATGGTCTTTGCCAGTTTATTTCGCGTTTTTGAGAGCAAAAATGTTGTAATATCATCCCATCGATTCGAGACTGATTGCATTCCTGCAAGAGGCTTGACCATATTCCAAACCTGCGAGGCAAAAGCACATTCAAAGAAAAGGTGGTTATGTGAATCCGGGCCATGCTTGCATAGAGAACAGCAAAGCAGGTTCACATATGGTTTACCTCTAAAAATAAAAAACGTTTTTGAAAAAAACCCTAAACTCTCTCTCTATTATGGGCGATTTTCTTCATCTCTTTTTTTAACTAATCTGACCGATTTTCTTGAATCTTTTCTTCATGTTTCTGCTATGGATTCATCCGTACAGGATTATGTTGAAGGTTTCTTTTTAATTCTGGTCAGTTAGTTTTCTCCTTTTTTTCGCTGCCCATATTAGATTAGGGTTTTCTTTTCTAGCTTCTTCTCCCGTTTTCCTGGAGTCTTTTCGTCTGTTTACTTCTAGTCTTTTAGAGATACACCTGATCGTGGCTACTTGTGTAGTTGAGCTAGATCGCTGGTGTGTCTCTAACGGATTTAGGGTTCTCATTCAGCAAGATTTTCTAGGGTTAGGGTTTTAGAAGGTTTTGTTCTTAATATAGTTACTTTTATTCGCTGTCCTTGGTTGTGTTTTTGTTTCTTCTTGTTGATGATCGGGACTGGGAGAGGTGTATGAAAAAGTCAACTGATAGTTCTGATATTCATAGTTTTCGAGCCAAGTTGGATTTTCTAAAACAGTCGTTTGATAAATCTGGTAATACAATCGATATGACAAAAAATAAAAAACCTAAAAATGGTTCTCCATTGCCGAACAAAACTCCAGTGGTCTCAACTTCTGGTGGGGGTGGGAATCAAAAGGAAAGTGAGGCATCTCCTATGCCAAACATGCCATCGTTTCCCTCGATGGATAAGAAAGATGTGGAAAATTCTGGTGGGGGTGAGAATCAAAAGATAAACACGACAGCTCCTATGCCTGACATGTCATCAGGTCCTCCGCTGGGTAAGAAGGATGTGGATAATGTTGAACATAGCTCAGTTAATGGGTCGGAGCCAGGTAGGGTTTCAAATACAGAAAATAATGCTGAAAAGCTAGCTGAGACTCAACCAGAGACAAAATCTGGTCTGGAAGATCAATCTGAACCGAAATCCTATGCTGCTAAGCTTAAATTAGGGTCGATTAAGAAGGTGGTTAATTTCAGGAAGATTGAAATCGTGCCAACTCAAGAAGGTGTCGATGTGGTGCTTCCTAAGGAATCGGTACGGATCATACAAGATAGGTATGCAAATACTCTTGTTGGGTATTTCTTGGGAGATAAGCTCGCTTATCCAGTAGTTGAATATTTTGTTAAGATGAATTGGACAAATTATGGGTTACAGAAAGTAATGATGAATGCAAATGAGTTCTTTTTCTTTAAGTTTGCGGAAAGAAATGGAATGATGCAAGTATTGGATGGGGGACCGTGGATGATTTGGAATATGCCAATATTTTTAAGTGCATGGTCGCCCTCTATGAAGTTGAAGAAGGAGGAGCTGAAGGAGGTTTCAGTTTGGGTGAAAATCCACAATGTTCCTCTTGCTGCATATTCTGATGATGGCTTGAGTATGATAGCGTCTAAGTTAGGTACGCCTAAAATGCTTGATGGGTATACTAGTTCTATGTGTACTAATGCATGGGGACGTAGTAGTTTTGCGAGGGCACTGATAGAGATAACAGCTGATGTGGACTTTAAAAAAGAATTATCAATAGCTATTCCAGTTGTAGATGGAGAGGGCTATACGAAAGAAACCATGCAAGTGGAATATGAATGGAGACCACCTAGATGCTCTCATTGTTGTGTATTTGGGCATCAATCTGCGGGTTGTCACACACAAGTACAATTGGAGAAGAAAAAGGCTAAAGTTGATGAAGATGGATTCACTGAGGTGAAGGGACGCAAGAAAGCTGGAAATACTTCTAGTTTTCATAATAACAATCAGAAAAAGAAGGTTATTTATCAACCTGTGGGGACTCATCAGAAAAAAAAACAAATACATTGGCTTCGGGTGCTAGTACATCTGCCACGGTTGCTACTAGCAATACTTTTGAAGCTCTTAATGTCGATGATGCCTCGGCTGGAAAAATAGAAGATACCCCAGGTACCCAATCAAAGCCATGTAATAATGTGTATAATGTTGAAATTGATTCTGATGGGGATGAGGTGGTTAATATTACTGAAAATGAGTCTGCTATTTTTATGGACGCGGGTACAACACCATTGAACTCAACAGGGGCAAGCACTCTTGCAGCTAGGGGTTCAAATGGGTAGTCTAGCCTCATGGAATATTAGGGGGTTGAACCTCCCCCTTAAACAAAATGAGGTTCGACAGGTGGTTAAGGAGAATTTAGCTTAATATCTGTGCAATTTGGAGTCGCATATGGACGTTTCCTGCTTATTTCAGACTTGTAAAAAGATATGTCGATCATGGAATTGGACGTCAAATGGGGGATTATGTAGTAAAGGAACACGCATTATTCTTGGTTAGAATGCTGATGTTGTGGATGTTATGGTTTTGTCTCAAACTAACCAGGTGATGCATGTTCAGGTGATTTTCAAGGTTGATAAAAAACCCATGTTTTGTTCGTTTATTTATGCAGTCTTGTCTTACAAAACAAGATCTGACCTCTGTGCCAGTTTGGGTTAAGCTATATGCTGTTCCTCTTGCTGCTTATACAGAAGATGGGCTAAGTATGATTGCGTCCAAACTGGGAAAACCTGTTTTACTTGACTCATATACAAGTCAGATGTGCTTGAGCTCATGGGGAAGACATTCGTATGCTAGGTCTTTGATTGAATTGGATGCGACTAAGAATTGGAAGGATGAGTTGATTATTGGTATTCCTGATCTGAATGGAGATGGTATTAAAAAGGAAGTGGTTGCTGTTGAATTTGAATGGGAACCTCCACATTGTAGTAGATGTAAAATATTTGGTCACACTGATAATTTATGTCCCTTACAGGTCACGAAACAAAAGGAAGCATCTACTATGGATATGAATAAGGATGATGGGTTTACCAGGGTTAATCGAAAGAAGGCTAAAAGGAAAACAAATAATGAGGTTCATCGGCAGGGTATTAAGCTAAATAAACCTAAGTCCAACTGGATATGGAAGCAAGCTACGGCTCCATCTACAAGCAAGCAACAGTCCTCAGTTTTGAAAGAGCCAAGTAAAGGGATACCTAAAGCTCCACCTAAATCTGATTCGAGAAATCCAAATGTAAGTACTAGTAATACTTTTTCAGTGCTAGGGGAGGAGGCTGAAGATGATATTCGTGAAGGAGTGCATCGTACTAGAGATTATTCTAAAGAACCATCCAGTTCGTTTTTAAATGAGGATAGTGATGATGATGAAGTTGAGGATGTGTTTGTTGAATCTGCTCAACCTCAAAAATCAACAGGTACCACAGGGGCAAGCACTCCTGCTTCAGTGGTTCCTAATGTATAACATCGTCGCCTGTAATATAAGGGGGACGAACCAACCCCCAAAACAAAAAGAGGTTCGTCAGGTACTTTCTGATAATAATTTGTCAGTTTGTGCCATTTTGGAGTCTCATGTATCGTCTGTTAAGTTGGAAGAATTGTGTAAAAGAGTGTTTCATGACTAGACTTGGACATCGAATGGGTCTATGTGTGTGAAAAGCCCTCGTATTATACTAGGCTGGAATCCTAATGAGGTTGATATAATGGTTGTTAATCAAACTGATCAAGTGATTCATGCCCAGGTCATTCGTAAAACTAACAAAAAAGTTCTATTTTGTTCCTTTATCTATGCTCACAATAGATATATTCAGAGGCGAGCTTTATGGAATGATCTTTCATTGCATAAGTTGTTTGTTGGCAATAATCCTTGGTGTCTTTTGGGTGACTTTAATGCTACGCTTAGTCTGGAGGATAATGCTAGTGGCTGTTCTAGTATGGATATTTCTATGCGTGAGTTCAATGATTGTGTTCGTGACATAGAAGTTAATGATGTTAACCGGGTAGGGTTACAATTCACTTGGAATCAAACACCCCAA
Source organism: Erigeron breviscapus (assembly GCA_034093135.1). Classification (NCBI taxonomy): domain Eukaryota; kingdom Viridiplantae; phylum Streptophyta; class Magnoliopsida; order Asterales; family Asteraceae; genus Erigeron; species Erigeron breviscapus. The sequence goes on from CM067175.1 coordinate 71,920,836, forward strand.
GGTGATCATGGTGTGTTAAAGAAATTGGATAGAATTATGGGTAATGCTTGTTTTGAGAACACTTTTTCTGGGACAATTGCTATGTTCCAGCCTTATCGAATGTCTGATCACTCGCATGCTGTTCTCAGATTACCCACGGCCTCCAAATTCCGTCCTAAACCTTTTAAGTTTGCTAATCTGCTTGTGTATCATGGTAAATTTAAAGAGGTAGTTGTTGAAGCTTGGTCGCATAATGTCAGGGGACATACAATGTATTGTGTTGTGCAAAAGTTGAAAGTTCTCAAAAAACCTTTACGTAAATTGCTTTATGACAAAGGTAACCTGCATGATAAAGTACTCAAATTACGTACTGATTTGGATGAATCTCAAATTGCTTTGGATCGAAATCCTTTCAATAAGGAGATTAGAGAAAAAGCTGCTATTTCTTTGCAGGTTTTTAATGAGGCAGTGTTAGATGAAGAGAGATTCTTGAAGCAAAAGGCTAAAGTGGAATGGTTATGTGTTGGGGACTCAAATTCTGCATATTTTCACAAAGTGGTCAAGGCACGTACTGCTAGGAGTCGAATCGATATGATTATGGATTCTAATGGTGGCATGATTAATGATGGCAATCAAGTTGCCTCGGCTTTTCTTGGTCATTTTATCCATTTTCTTGGGCAAGCGGATCTGGTTAGTCCTCTTAACACTTCTAATCTTTTTCGAACAGTTTTAACACATGATCAGGCTACTGCTATGGTTGCTTCAGTATCTGCTGAAGAGGTTAAACAAGCTTTGTTTTCTATGGGTGATGATAAATCGCCAGGACCTGATGGTTTTTCGGCTTGTTTCTTCAAAAATGCTTGGGATATAGTGGGGTCGGATATGATTAAAGCAGCCCAAGATTTCTTTATCAGTGGTAAACTGTTAAAAGAAATCAACCATACCATTATTGCTCTTCTGCCTAAGGTTTCTGCACCGTCGCGGGTCACTGATTATAGACCAATTTCTCTATGTAATGTATTATTTAAATGCATTACTAAGATCATAGCGAATAGGATTAAAGGAGTCCTTGGAATATTGGTTAGTGATAACCAGTCGGCTTTTGTTCCGGAGAGAAGCATTTCTGACAATATCCTTTTGACTCAAGAGTTGATGCATAACTATCATTTGGATCGTGGTCCGTCTAGATGTGCACTTAAAGTGGATATTCAGAAAGCTTATGACACAGTGAATTGGGATTTTCTTAAAAATATTCTTATTGGGTTTGGTTTTCACAATCAAATGATTTCTTGGATTATGGAATGTGTTGCTTCTACTTCATTTTCTCTTAATATTAATGGGAATCTTCATGGGTTCTTTAGAGGTAGAAGAGGTCTTCGTCAGGGTGATCCTTTATCTCCATACTTATTTACTTTGGTGATGGAGATTTTAACACTGATTCTAAGACGAAAAGTCAGGGCCTCAGAGTCGTTTTCATATCATCACAATTGCAGCGAACATGAGGTTATTAATTTATGCTTTGCTGATGATTTATTTATTTTTATGCATGGTGATGTGCTTTCAGCAAAGGTGGTTATGGAAGCTTTGGAGGAGTTTAAACAGGTCTCTGGACTTGCACCGAGCCTGCCCAAAAGCACGGCTTTCTTTTGTAATGTTCTCAATCATGTTAAAGTGGCTATTCTTGATGTTTTACCATTTGAGGAGGGTACTCTACCGGTCAAGTATCTTGGAGTACCTCTTATATCTTCACGATTGATGATTCGGGATTGTAAAGGTCTTGTTGAAAGAATTAAGAAAAGGGTTGATGATTGGAAGAACAGGTTTTTATCTTTTGCTGGTCGTCTCCAATTAATTTCTTCTGTGCTTTCTTCTATACATATCTATTGGTCTTCTGTTTTTATGCTCCCTTCTAGCACATTACTTGATATTGAGCAAATCATAAGAGGTTTCTTGTGGTGCCAAGGGGAACTACAGAAAGGTAAAGCTAAGGTTGCATGGGATACCGTTTGCTTGCCTAAGCATGAAGGAGGTCTTGGTCTTAGACGTCTTGAAGAATTTAATGTTGCATTACTAGTTAAGCATGTTTCCCATTTGCTTACTCATAAGGAGTCTCTATGGGTGAAATGGATGCATACTTATAGACTTCGAGGGAGAAATTTTTGGGAAATTTCGTGTCAAGGTAATATGACTTGGAGCTGGCGTAAACTTTTAAAGATTCGTCCGCTTATTAGACCTTATTTGTGGTTCCAGATTGGGGATGGAAAACTGGCATCTGCATGGTATGATAATTGGAGTGAGTATGGTTTTTTGAATGCATACGTATCTCCTAGAGGGATTACTAATGCTGGTTTTTCCTTGAATGATAAAGTAAGTGATATTATTGTTAATGGGGCGTGGGATTGGCCATCCATTTGGAATGCTAAATTTCCAAATTTGATTGTTCCTCATTTAAATCCTGAAGTGCGTGACAAACTGATGTGGAAGGATCAAGATAACAATCTAAGTGACGTTTCTGTTACTCGTATTTGGGATACTATTCGGTCTTCTGCTTCAACAGTCGATTGGTACCATTTGGTTTGGTATTCTCATAACATACCAAAGCATTCTTTCATTCTTTGGCTGGTTTTCAGGAAGAAATTAAAGACTCAGGATGTTCTTTGCTCATGCAATGTTCATGCACAATCAGCTACTCCTTTGGTGTGCTCGTTGTGTGAAACACAACCGGATTCTCATAGCCATTTATTCTTTGAATGTTCTTTCTCTTTACAGGTATGACGACAAGTTTGTAACAAAACTGGCTTCTCTGATCATATGGGAGTTTGGGATGATATTATTGGTGAAATGCACTCAGGTTCGCAGAAAAAGACTTCTCAAAATGCTGCTTTAAAGTTAACACTTGCGGCTGTTGTCTACTTCATATGGCAAGAAAGGAATGCGAGGCTTTTCAAGAAGAAGAGAAAACGTGTTACTCAGGTGACGGAAAGTATCGTCTCTACAGTTAGACTCAAGCTGGCGACATGTAAATTCAAGAAATCACGAAGACTTGAACAGTTCTTGACATCATGGGATCTTCCAGTTTTATTACATAATGTGATGTAAATTTTCTTGTCTAGCTGATAGGGTTTCTTTATTGTTTTTAGTATGGATTGTAAACCTGTTTATTGGTTGGTGCACTGATAGTGCATGGTTTGTAAGTCGTCTTGACATTCAGTCAAGCGCCTATTTTAATTGTGATTTATAAAATCGAACCAGGGGTGACGGCCTTTACCGATACTATAAGCATAGACGTGAGCTATGGCAAAATTTGGTGATCCATAAGTCTTTTGTTAACAATCACCCATGGGTTATTCTTGGGGATTTTAACTCGTCATCTTCATCCAAGAATGTATTTTTCTTTTCATTAGCAATCCTCTCAGTCTCACTAACCTCCTGAAGTAATGGTTCGCTTGGCATAGTCCCATAATCAGTTAGTGGATCATATGAGGTTTTAGCAGCTTCATTGACTTTAATTCCATCTCCATCCGCATCTTTTGCATCCAAAGCACCAAAAGAATTATTAAGGCTAATACTCGATGTATTTGTTGCAGAAGATGTACTAGCAATATTCGAGTTATCCTTAGCTTTAACAACCGGTCGGTACTCAAACTTTGGTTTTTGTTTATTTATATGAATACCTGGTTTACTATTAGCTTTCTTTTTTCGACTCACCTCAATAAAACCCTCATCATCGGGTTTTGCTACTGATTTAGTAGTAATACTGATCTGTTTCGGGCAGGTTTCATTTTTATGTCCAAATACACAACATGTTCAGCACCTAGGGGGCTCCATTCATATTCAACTTTAATCACCCCTTTTGTGAAACCCTCCCCATCTACATTGGGGACCGCAACGAGCAATTGGCTTTTCATATCTTTTTCAGCATCAAGTTCAACAATAGCACGAGCATAGCTACTACGACCCCATGAATCAATACACATAACATTCGTGTAATTATCTAGCTTAATTGGTGTACCCAATTTCGAGGCTATTAAACTTAAACCATCATCAGTATAAGCTGCCAGCGGTACATCATGAAATTTCACCCAAACAGCAATCTTTTTAATGTCTTCTTTTTTCAAGACAACATTTGGGGACCATATATTAAGAAAGATAGGTGTATTGCGTATTAACCAGGGACCCTCCGCCAACACCGCTTCCATACCTGTTTTAGTAGAGAATTTAAAGAAGAAAAACCCATTTGAATTCATCATGACTTTAATAAGTCCATGTTTTACCCACAAGTTCTTCACAGAGTACTCTACTACAGGATATGCTAAGCGTTCACCCAAAAAGTAACCATAAAGCACATTATCAAAACGAGATTGCACCTGCTTAACTGATTCTTTTGGAATGACCACGTCAACATCATCAACAACTTCTGTAGATTGAAGCAACCTAAAGTTAACCTTCCTTTGTTCTTGACCAGCTTGGACTTTTGAAGCATTCGAAGGTTTAACAATATCATCAGTTTTCTAATTCTCCTTATTCTGTTCCATTGCAATTGAATCGTTCATAGTTTGAGTATCCTCACCAGGTATAGCTTCCGAAGCCATGGGAGGTGGGTCTGTTTTTTCCAAAGAAGGCTGTTTGGAAGCGTCATCCCCTTCCCCATGTTGCAACACCTCTTTTAGAGAAGATGAGGGGTTTGGATCAGCAGGAGTTCAATGGTGGCAGATACACCACCACCTGCTAATCCACCATCAACATTACACCCATCGTCATCTCCTTGCTGCAAGTTTTTTCCCACTTCAGCCCTATCACTTACATTAGGGTTTTTCAGAATACGACGTGGCAAATGCTTGGTACCATCAATATTTTTGATCTTATCACCCAGCCCCGTCATGGGCTTACAATTATTACTACTATTTTTCTTCATGACAAGTTCTCACAAAACAAGAAACCCTAAATAAACCATGCACACAAGAGCAACACAGAACCCACAAACACAGACGAAAGCAGTAAACCCTAATTCTAGAAAAGCCAAACCCTAGTTCACCCAACTGATCTAGATCAGTTAGTGATACAGGTAACTCCAGGTATATTCCCGCAGGACCGAGAACCCGCACCACTAACCAACCAGATAAGAAGGACTGAATTAAGATTCAGGCGTCGAAAGAAAGAAGAAAAAAAACCCCAGCTGCGATCGTAAAAAGTTAATAACAAAAACTGTAATCAATAAAGGGATACAAGAAACCTGTATTAATCAACAATCTTGTTAGAAACAATGTTATAGATCGAGACATAGGGTAGCAAAAAGCCACATGTGAAATGAATGTCGAGATATATGGGGATTGAACCAAACCCCCGAACATAACGAGGTTCCACAAATGTATCTGAAAATCAATTGTGCGTGTGCGGTCTTGGAATCGCATGTGGCTTCGTCCCAACTTTAGAATTGTTGTTCTAAGGTTTTTCCTAGATGGAATTGGATGTCTAATGTGAATTTTTGTAATAAGGGATCACGGAATATTTTGGGGTGGGATCCAATTAGTTTCCATGTTATGATTCTCTCCCAAACGGACCAGGTTATTCATCCTCAGGTCTTTTTCAAAGACAATAGAAAATCTGTTATGTGTTCATTTGCTTATGCACACAATAGATATATTCAAAGACGTGATCTTTGGTAGAACTTGAATTTACATAAAGCTTTTGTTCATAATTTACCTTGGTGTATTCTGGGTGATTTCAATGCTGCACTTAACTTAGAAAATAGATTGATGGGCAGCTCAACGTTGGATATTGCCATGCGGGAATTCAAAGAATGTGTTGATAGAATTGAGGTCTCTAATGTGAATAAAGTGGGTTTGCATTATACTTGGAATCAGAAACCGGGTGGCGAAGAGGGCTTGATAAAAAAGATTGATCGTATAATGGCAAATCTGGATTTCCAAGATATCTTTGCGGGTTCTGTTGCTATCTTTCAACCATACCGAGATCATTCTCCTGCTATATTGCAGATACCAAGGAAATCCAAGTTTGTCCTACGACCTTTTAAATTTTCAAATGTACTTGTTCACAATGATAATTCCAACAGGCTGTTGCATCAGCTTGGGATCTTAAGGTAAATGACTTTCATATGTACTGTGTAGTGCAAAAATTAAAGTTGAAAAAGTCTCTTCGTAAGCTGTTGTTTTTTTTTGGTTAATGGGATACCCGTGTAAATTATATACCATCACCAAAAAAACATTACAAAACAAGTGGTGGAGCTGAATGCTCACCAGTTCATACATATGACATGCCATATGTATGGAATCAAACAAGTACTAGATGTCAGCTATATGGACACTATAGTATTACAATTTGAAACTAATGCAAAACTATCTTAACCAAAACTTCTGCTGGTATCACGCTTTCATCTCTTGGTGAAGGCAATCTCTCGTGGCACCTTCCAAGCTTTTAACCAATGATCAACCACGTATTCTTGAATCGGAGTGTCATTAACTTGAGTCGAATAGTAGAAATAATGTGATCAATAATCACATCAGGTGGTCTCGTCTGATGTGTGAAAAGGCGTAGATTTCTCTCTTGCCAAACAAAGTAAGCCGTAGCCGCAACAAGTAACCTCCCAATCACATTCTTGAAAGATCTCGACTTCGATTTGATGATCAGCCAATGTAGTACATCTTCCCATTTGTCAGAAACAGATGGAACTTCAGCCAAGATCTTTAATTTGCTCCAAATCTGTGAAGAAAAAGAACACTCAAAAAATAAATGATCATGAGAATCCGGACCTTTTTTACACAACGAGCAGCACTTGAGATTGAAGTTAGCATTTCCATTCTTGTTCCATTGCATCAGCATATCTTGGGTCTTAAGCTTTTTTCTCACAATCAGCCATACAAGAAATGCATGTCTAGGTATACATTGAGAAAACCACATAACGTTCGTCCATGGCACTTCAGCTTATCTCGCTCTAATAGTATCCCAACATTCTTTAGACGAGTAATTCTTGAAATTACCTTCGACATCCACCCAGCCAAGTTCATCCTTTATGTCAGATTGTAGCATTGGCCCTGGTATGCTGTCCAAAATTGGGTATTCATTCGCCATTGATCTGGCCATTTCCATACCCTATTATTACACAAATCAGCCACCCGAGAATCGAGATCATTGGGCTCAATAGACATTGCTCAGCCCATCTATCAAACCATACTGAAGTGTCTTTCCCATTCCCAAGTTTCGACCAAACAAAAGGTCTGATTAGATGGCGTAGCTGAAGCATTTTACGCCATCCCCAGTTGCAATTAGACGGTTGAGGAACATCCTAAAAACTTCTATCTTTAAGCTTATAAGAGTGAATCCATTTAACCCATAACGATTCCCTGTTCGTTAATATGCTCCACATATGATATACGATTAGTGATTTATTAACCTCATCAAACCTTCGAATACCCAAACCACCCTCGGATCTTGGTAAACATATAGCTTTCCATGATACCTTTTTGGTTAATGGGATACCCCTGTAAATTTTATACCATCACCAAAAATAATACAAAACAAGTAGTATGGCTGAAATACCATACTAATTCATATGTATGACATGCCATACATACGTAGATCAAGCAACCGCAAACAAATAATCAATCCTACTACATATCAGCCTAAACAACTAATATGAGTGGTAAATTAAGAAGGTATTATTCTAGTTGCGCCGAGTATAGTCAAACACCACCATATCTTGTGGTAAGTTCCAAGCTTGCACAAAGCGATCAACTTGAGTAGTTTTCTTGAACTTCAAAGTAACTAACTTGAGCCGAATTGTAGCAGCAATAAGATCCCCAATGAGAACAGGAGGACGTGTGCTACTAGTGAACAATCTTTGATTCCGCTCTTGCCAAATAAAGTATGCTGAAGCCGCTACTAAAAGTCTTCGAATAACACTTCTTGCTGAATTTGAAGTAGCATGAATCCGTAGCGTATCATAAATATCATCCCATCTTGAATCAACATGCTCCATTTGTGCTAAATGACGCACATGACACCAAACCTGTGAAGAAAAGCCACATTCAAAAAATAAATGGTTATGTGAGTCCGGTCCTTGTTTGCATAAAGGGCAGCAAACAAGGTTGTAGTTCATATTTCTTCCACCATGCCATTGCATCATTATATCTTGGGTCTTCAACTTACGATTAACAATAAGCCACATCAAAAAAGAATGTCGTGGAATAGCTTGTGGAAACCAAACAATCTTGTACCAAGGAACTTCACTTTTTTTCTCCCTTAACGTGTCCCACACTACAATGATGAGAACTCAACTTCTTTCCCATTAGAGTCTTTCCAATACAGATAATCTTGTTTAGTACGAATATGGTTAGGGCAGGGATCGGAATTAAAACTGGATATAAGTCCAGCCAGGCAGTCGGCCATTGCCACACTCCATCATAGCACAACTCAGCAACCTTAGTATTCAAGTATAGCCGGCCTGAATAATCTGTCTATTTGTCACAAATGTTCGAATTGGGCAAGCATCCGCCCATTTATCGAACCAAGCTGATGTGTTGAGGCCATTCCCAATCTGTGACCAAATATATGGACGAATTTGGTGCCTAAGTTGCAGCATTTTACGCCAGCCCCAACTACAATTAGATGGAATTTGGACGTCCCAAAAATTTCTTGCTTTTAATCTATATGAATGAATCCATTTTACCCAAAGCGATTCCCTATGATTCAAAATACTCCAAATATGGGTAACAATCAGTGCTTTATTAACATCCGCAATCCTCCTAATCCCAAGCCCCCCTTCTAACTTAGGAGCACACAATTTCTTCCAAGACACTTTAGCTTTGCCTTTAATAAACGTACCCTGATTCCAAAGGAATCCCCGCATTTTTGCTTCTAATCTATATGAATGAATCCATTTTACCCAAAGCGATTCCCTATGATTCAAAATACTCCAAATATGGGTAACAATCAGTGCTTTATTAACATCCGCAATCCTCCTAATCCCAAGCCCCCCTTCTAACTTAGGAGCACACAATTTCTTCCAAGACACTTTAGCTTTGCCTTTAATAAACGTACCCTGATTCCAAAGGAATCCCCGCATTTTTGCTTCTAAGTCATTCAAAATTCTTTGTGGTAGAATAAAAACTGAAGCCCAAAAAATATGAAGCGATGAAAGCACAAACCTGATAAGTTGGAGTCGGCCTGCGAAAGACAAGGACTTATTTCTCCAGTCAGTGATTCTTTTCTCCATTCTTTCCACCAAGATTTGACAATCCTTATACACCAATCGAGTAGAAATAAGTGGTACACCGAGATATCTTACAGGAAGACTGCCTTCAGCAAAAGGCATGATTGCTAGGATCGCCTGCTTAGTATGGTCAGGAACATTGCAGAAAAAAGCAGTGCTTTTTGGTAGGCTCGGTAGCAAACCCGACATATCACTAAATTCTTTTAACGAATCCATGATAACTCTTGCAGATCTAGTTTCACCTCGAGAGAAAATAAACAGGTCATCTGCAAAACACAAATTTATCAATTCCTGCTTATCACACTGTTTATGGAATCGGAAGCCTGGTGTATTCATAACCGACTTCTGCAGAATAAGAGTGAGCACTTCCATAACCAGTGTAAATAAATACGGTGACATAGGGTCACCTTGTCTCAGCCCCCTCTTACCTTGAAAGAAACCACAGAGATTACCATTGACACATATGGAAAAAGAGGTAGTAGAGACACATTCCATAATCCATTTAATCATAATTGGATGAAACCCAAATCCATTCAACACCATCTCCAGAAACTTCCAATCAACTGTATCATAAGCTTTTTGAATGTCAATTTTAAAAGCACATCTGGGGGGACCAGAGCTCCTATGATAATTATGCATTAGCTCTTGAGTCAAAAGGATATTATCAGAGATTTTCCTACCGGGAACAAAAGCTGATTGATTTAAGCTTACAATATCACTCAAGCCCTCCTTAATTCTATTCGTAATGATTTTACTGATACACTTATAAATAGTGTTACAACAAGATATAGGACGATAATCATTAACCGAGAAAGGAGTAGTTACCTTCGGAATTAGAGCAATAATAGTATGATTAAGCTGTCGAAGGATAGTACCATTTCTAAAGAATTCGTGGACAGCAAGACACACTTCATGGCCCACCACACTCCATGCCTTTTTAAAGAAAGCCGATGTATAGCCATCAGGTCCCGGGGCTTTGTTCTCTCCTATTGCAAACATAGCTTCTTTGATCTCTTCATCTGTAACCTTCCTTATCATTTGGGCAGCTCGATTAGTGTCAAGTCTTTTAGAAAATAGATCAGGGGACGGATATCTATTTGTATTGCCATTCACACCAAGAAAATTTGAAAAATGATTAACAAAAGCATTTGGTGCATCACCACCATCATGAACATCACCATTCAAATCCTTTATCAGCTCGATCCTTGATCTATGATTTTTACATTTAAGCGACTTATGGAAGAAAGCCGAATTAGAATCACCAACCTCCAACCATTCCACTTTAGATTTCTGTTTGAGGAAACGTTCTTCATCCAGTTGTGCATCCTTAAATCTTTTCAACGTTTCAGCTTCTTTCTTCTTTAATTCAGCGTCCAAAGGATTAGCATCAAGAGCTAGCTGAATTTCATCCAATTCCTTGCGCATATTAACCACTTTAACATGTAAGTTACCTTGCTTTTGTAACAAACGTCGCATCGGCTTTTTGAGGGCTTTGAGCTTCACTACAACGCGATACATAGCATGTCCCTGCACCTCCATATCCCATTGTCGTTGCACATCTTCAAGAAAACCCTGCTTATGCACAATAAAGTTAGGAAACTTAAATGGTTTAGGTCTCGTTCTAGCCACAGATGGAAGTTTTAGAACACATGGGGAGTGATCCGACACCCTATATGGCTGAAACTTTGCGCATGCAGCTGGAAATTCATCAACAAAGCTCATATTCCCCATTACACGATCAATTTTCTTGAAAATCCCAATACCCGTTTTTGGCTTTTGATTCCAAGTGAAATGAATACCCGAGCTGTTAATATCTATAACCTCAATTTCTTCAACACATTCCTTGAAATCACGCATTCCTGTATTAATTTGCGAGGAGCCCAGCAGGTTGTCTTCCAAGTTTAATGCTGAATTAAAATCACCCATTATCACCCATGGTCAATCATGTTTCATTAGGTCATTCCATAGCTCACGCCTTCGTTTATAATAGTTATCTGCATATATAAAAGAACAAAACAAGGCCTTCTGATCAACCTTAAATATAATTTGGGTGTGCATAACCTGATCTGTCTGTGAAATAACCATTAAGTCCACCATATCAGAATTCCACCCCACAATTATACGAGCACCCTTAGTACATAAACTAGCATTTGACATCCAATCCCAAGTTCTACAAACCTTCTTGCATATGGTATCTAAGTTACTAACATCGACATGAGATTCCATAATAGCACATACATTAAGATAATTTTCCTGCACTACCTGTCGAACCTCCTTTTGTTTCAGAGGGCGGTTCAACCCCCTTATGTTCCATGATGCGATACTACCCATTTGAACCCCCTAAACCGGGTGTGCTTGCCCCCTCCTTGGTTTGCTGTTCATTGGCCTTTGACGTGTAATCATCAATTATAATCTCATCCTCCTCATCATCCGAGCCAACATCAAAACGCTCCTCAAACTCCCTTTGCTTTTCCAATGCAATGCGCTCTTCTTCTGTAGTTTCAACAAGAACAGGTTCATTACACCGTTCCCCATAATCTGTTAGTACATCATAAGAGTTTTGTGTGGACAACGGTGTTTTTGAGGTACTTGCTTCCCCCGTATTCACTTTTGGTTTAACCACAGGTCGATATTCGAAATGTGGTTTCTGCTTTTGTTTACCTATAGCAAATCCTTGTTTAAAACTTTTCTTTTTTCCCACTAGTTGAAACCCATCACTATCTACTTATTTCCTTTTCTTTGGTTGTTATTTCACAACTTTTGCACATTGAGCAGTAGTATGTCCAAATACACAACATAGAGAACACCTAGGTGGCTTCCACTCATATTCGACCTTCATAGTCTCCTTAACATAACCCTCCTTATCCAATTCTGGAATAGCCATTGTTAATTCTCCCTTGAAATCATTATCTGCTGAAATTTCAATCAACGCTCTAGCATAACTACTTCTGCCCCAAGATTCGGTACACATTGAAGTAGTATAGGAATCAAGCAATTTTGGTGTACCAAGTTTAGAAGCAAGTATACTCAACCCATCATCCGTGTATGCAGCAATGGGTACATTATGGATTTTAATCCATACAGAATTGTTTAATATCCTCTTTTTTCAGTCTTGCTGTAGGTGTCCATAAATTAATAAACAAGGGCATGTTGCGAATTAGCCATGGACCACCTTCCATAACAGCTAACATCCCCTTTTTATCAGCAAATTTAAAGAAAAAGTATCCATCAGCATTCATCATCACTTTTTGAAGTCCATATTTCCCCCAGTTACTTTTAACATAGTATTCAACAACCGGATACGCAAGTCTATCACCTAGAAAGTACCCAAAAAGAGTATTTGCAAATTTATCTTGCATAATTCGAACAGAACTTCTAGGTAATACTACATCAACACCATCCTGTGTTTCCATGTTCTCGATTTTCCTGAAATTGACAGCAGCTTTAATTGTACCAGCTTTGAGTTTAGCAGCATAAGATTGTGGGTTTTTATGATCAGGATTCGGAATTCCCTTTCCCCCATTCAAGTCACTTGAAAATTCAACATGTTTATGAACAGGTTCAGCATTTAATGAACTCTTAGTCGATGTATCACCCAAATTCTGTTGTTGCACTGTCGATTCGTTTATCTTGGAAGATACCATCTCTTCAACAATTGGAGGAGGTTGATTCGGAGATACAAAAATTCAGCACCATATAAGCCCCCGTTTCCCTCCCCATGCTTCATATTAGGGTTATTATCATGGACAGGATCAGTTTGAACTTCCTCCTCTTGAACACTATCATGACTGCTCGATCCCAGTCCAGCCCCATGACCATCACTAGGAGTTTGAGGGGTGGCATTAGAGCCCCCACCTAGCTTATCCTCAATGTTAATTTTATTGGCATTTTTGTCCAGTTTACCGTCTTTCCCATGAGAAGTTTTTGGATTCTTAAGAATACTACGAACAGGCATCTTCTTCCCATCTATATTTTTTATCTTACCCGCAAGACCAGGGGGATTATCCCTGTTATGTTACCTCCTCTCTCATTCGAACTCATTTAACCATGCAAACCAAAGAAAACGAAATTCACCCAGAACCCTAGGAAACCACAAACAGCAAAAAAGAATGTAAAGCTAAATGACGAACAGAAGCAAAACCCTAATCACCAATAAGAAACCCTAATCGAGAATTAACTAGTCTTTATCGATTATGGAGATTCAGCGATCTAGCTGAACTAAACTGGTTAGCCACGATCAGAATCAACGTAATCAACAAGAAAAGAAAACCTGGATTAAGATTTGCGACAAGAAACAAGAAAGAAATTCGAACCCTAAATCGAGAAAACCTAACTCAAACATGCACATCAACTCCCATTAAACCCTAACGGATTCAATGTTTGTGAGAGGGACATATTCCATGATACCTTGGCTTTTCCTTTGGACATAGGACCTTGACACCACAAAAATCCTCTCATCTTTTTTTCCAGTTCTTTAATAATGCTCGAAGGTAGAATAAATACAGAAGCCCAGTAAATATGAAGAGAGGATAATACTGACCGAATTAATTGAAGTCTGCCAGCGAAGGATAATGATTTGTTCTTCCAATCAGTAATTCTGTTTTCCAATCTTTCAAGTAATACCTTACAATCCTTATGCAGGAGACGTGAAGATATTAGAGGAACTCCCAGATATTTGACCGGTAACCTTCCCTCCTCAAAAGGCATAACAGCCAGAATCGCTTGTTTCACATGTTCTGGTACATTACAAAAGAATGCAGTGCTCTTCGGCATACTCGGCACCAATCCAGACATATCTTTAAATTCATTTAAAGCATTCATCACTGTTTTTGCTGAATTAGTTTCACCCCTTGCAAACAGAAAGAGATCATCCGTGAAACATAGTTTCACCCCTTGCAAACATTCATCTTTGTAAGCTGTTGTATGAGAAAGGAAATCTACACAATAAAGTGAATGTTCTTAGAAATGAAGAGGAGGAGCAAAATCAGCTTATAGGCATAATTATTCATACGATCAGACTCAAGCTTCTTACTTGTAGATTCAAGAAAACAAGGCGTGTGGAAAGATTTCTGACACCATGGGATCTTCCATTTCAATTAATTTATTAATTTCATTCTGTAATAGCAGCTGCGTTTGGATTTAGATGAAGTCCAAAAGTCCATTGATAAAGAGCCTTTCAATGATACTCTTTTGTGAAAAACATGCTCATTACTTGCAAGCTTTTAATGATGCTGTGCTAGATGAGGAAAGGTTTCTGAAACAAAAAGCAAATGTAAATTGGTTGCGTGTGGGTTACTCTAATTCTGCCTATTTCCATAAAGTAGTGAAGGCACGCAAATCAAGGAACATAATTGATCCCATTATGGATTTGGCGGGTAATCGTTTTGATGGAGATGGTGTTGCTAATGCGTTTGTAGCCCACTATAAGTCTTTTCTAGGGTCTCAAGTACAGGTTTCTCCCTGGAATACCTCAAATCTTTTCAATAATAGACTCTCTAATGAACAGGCTGATTCTATGGTGAGAACGGTTACAGGAGAGGAAGTTAAAAATTCACTTTTTGCTATCGGAGATGATAAAGCTCCGGGGCCCGATGGTTTCACAACGGCTTTTTTTAAGTATGCTTGGGATATAGTTGGTCCTAATATTATTGATGATGTTTGTGATTTTTTTAATATCCTTGTTACCCAAGGTTGTTTCACCAAGCAGAGTTTCTAATTATAGGCCGATATCACTTTGTAATGTGATTTTTTAGTGCATCACAAGAATCATTGCAAATTAGATAAAGGACTCTTTGGCTGTTTTGGTGGGTTCTAATCAATAGGCTTTTATTCCTGGTAGACGTATCTCAGACAATACCCTTATAACTCAAGATTTAATGCATAACTATCACTTAGATAAAGAAGTGCCACGATGTGCTTATAAAGTTTATATTCCAAAAGCATATGACACGGTTGATTGGAGATTTCTAAAAAAGATACTACTTGCAATTGGTTTTCATACGAAGATGGTTCATTGGATTATTACTTGTGTGGCTACTTCATCCTTCTCTTTGAGTGTTAATGGGTCACTCCATGGTTTTTTTCTGGGAAAGCGGGGTTTGAGGTAGGGTGATCCTTGGTCACCTTAACTTTTTACGCTTGTAATGGAGATCTTGACATTGATTCTAAAGAGGAGAGCTCGTGATTCGGGAAGGTTTAAATACCACCCGAAGTGTGATAAACTTGATATAATTACTCTTTGTTTTGCAGATGACCGTTTTATCTTTTTACATGGCGACGTTGAGTCTGCAACAGTCATTATGGAAGCTCTTGATGAATTGAAAAATGTTTCCGGCCTGGCTCCAAGTCTCCCAAAAAGCATTGCTTATTTCTATAATGTCTTAAATCATATCAAGTTGTCGATTGTCAATGTCTTACCATTTGAAGAAGGGTCGCTACATGTAAAATATCTTGGAGTTTCTTTGGTGTCCACTAGACTTATTTATAGGGATTGTCATGAAATGGTTGAATGAGTTTGTTCCAGAGTCACAGATTGGAAGAATAAGTTTTTATCTTTTGCTGGAAGGCTTCAACTTGTTCAATCAGTTCTCTCTTCGTTGCATGTTTGTTTGTCTGCTGTCTTTATTCTATCATCGAGGGTGATCCAGGAAATAGAGCAGATTATGAGAGGTTTTCTATGTTTTTCTTCCAAAGAACGAAGGAGGTTTAGGAATCCGAAGGTTGGAGGTGTTCAGTGTTGCTCTAATGTCGCTACACATTTGGAATCATTATCTTTGAAAGAGTCTCTTTGGGTTCGCTGGATACATATGTACAAGTTAAAGGGAAATAGTTTGTGTGCGATTCCTAATCGAGGAAATATGTCTTGGAACTGGAGAAAGTTATTACAAATACGCCCATTGGTTCGCAAGTATTTTTGTTTTAAAATTGGTAACGGTGAATTCGCAAATTCATGGTATGATAATTGGTGTGATGAATCCCCTCTTTGTGAACGCTTGTCTAGCCGAATGATCTTTAATGCGGGGTACTCTTTAGCATCAGCTGTATTGAATATAATGTCTGATGGGTCCTTTAATTGGCCTTCATAGTGGTATAATCAGATCGATACTGCTGTTGCTCTGGTTTTAACTAGGGATCATGATGATGAAGTTTCTTGGAAGAATCACCAGGATGTCGTGGGAGTGTTTTCAGTGGCTAGAGTTTTGGAGACTATATGTCCAAGAGATATAAATGTTTAGTGGTACTCGGTGGTGTGGCACTCATCATGTATTCCAAAACATGCATTTCATCCCTGGCTTGTTATGAAACAAAAATTGAAGATGCAAGATATGCTCAGGTCTTGGGATGTAGCTCATTCAGCTACACGCTTCTATGTTCTCTCTCTGGAACGCAACAAGACTCACATACTCACTTATTCCTTGATTGTTCGCTACAAGTTTGGAGTGGTAAACATTCTTGAGTTGGTTTATCTATTAATGTTTCGACATGGGATTCAATCATGGCTGAGGATCCTTTGTCGAAAAAGAAAAATATTGATAGTATTGTCACTAGATTGGTTCCTGCAGTGGCGACGTATTTCATTTGGCAAGAGAGAAATGGGCGTTTGTTTTCTAAACAACAAGGTCTCGCTAAATTGATTAACGAGATTGTAAGTACTTTTCGTTTAAAGCTGATCACTTTTCATTACAAGCATAATGGGAGAGTTGAACGTATGAGAATTTGGAAGCTGCTTACTACTTTGTTGTCCATGAAGCTTTCGGTTTGGTCTTTACGTTTTATTAATTGCTAGGGTGCTTTGTTTTACGTCTAGCATTGTGTTTATGGCGAATGGCATGTCATTCGTCTTGATTTTTTCTTGTTACTATACGTGCTTGTATACAAGTCACATTGGCACCTCTCCCTTTGTGCCTGAACTTTATTGTTTTGGTTGCATATATATATATAAAGCTAACCAGGGTAAATGCCCTTTTACCCAAAAACATCCCTACGGATTCTATAGACACCTAAGGTGTTTTTGTTGATGTGTTGGATACTACTACAGCTTCCAATATGGTTAGGACGGTTACAATTGAGGAAATAATGTATGTAATGTTCTCTATCGGAGATTATAAAGGCCCGGGTCTGGATGAGTTCACTTCTATGTTTTTTAAGAAGACATGGAATGTTGTGGGTGAAGAAGCTTGTTTAGCAATTCAAGACTTTTTCAACCATGGGCGTTTCTTTAAGAATTAAACCACACTATTGTAGCTCTTGTTCCCAAAGTGAGTTAACCTACTACAGTAACTGATTATCGCCCTATATCGTGTTGCCATGTTATTTATAAATGTATCAGCAAGATAATAACGAATAGGATAAAGGCTGGTCTTGATGATTTGGTGAGTGTTAACCGGTCGGCCTTTATTCCTGGTAGGAAGATTTCAGATAATATCCTTCTAACACAAGAGCTCATGCATAATTATCACCTAGACAGAGGCCCGCCTAGATGTGCTTTTAAAATTGAGATCCAAAAGGCATATGATACTGTTAGTTGGAAGTTTTTGCAGGACGTTAACGCGTTTTGGTTCTCACCCTACTATGGTCAACTGGATTATAGTCTGTGTTACAAGTGTCTCTTACTCTATATGCATTAATGGTAACTTACATGGCTATCTTAAAGGTAAACGAGGCTTAAGACAAGGAGATCCGAGGTCACCATACCTTTTTACACTTGTAATGGAGGTGTTATCTACATCTTCAGCGTGCTTCAAATCGAAATGTATTCAAATTCCATGCTCAATGTAGTAAGCAAAAGATCATTAATCTTTGTTTTGTAGATGATTTGTTCCTATTTGCTAGAGGTGAAGTCCAATCTGCCAAAGTCATCATGGATACGTTGGATCACTTAAAAAGACATTTGGACTTGTTCCAAGTCTCGAGTACAACATCTTTTGCAATGTACCTGACCACACCAAGCAAGCTTATCTTGTCAATTATGCCATTTGAGGAAGGTAAACTCCCGGTTCGCTACTTGGGGTACCCTTATATTTCGACCAGATTGATCTACAAGAACCGTAAAATCTTGGTAGAATGAATGAAGAAAAGGATAGATGATTGGAAATCTATGTTCTTGTCATTTGCTGGTAGGTTACAACTCATCAATTCAGTCTTAGATTCTATGCATGTCTATTGGACATCTGTGTTTATTCTTCCTACTCGTATTATTACTATAGTCTTGGAACAAAAGATGAGGAACTTACTTTGGGGACATGGGTCTACGGCTAAAGGCAAGGCTAAAGTTTCAGGGAACTCAGTTTGCTTACCCAAATACGAAGGAGGGCTAGGGATAAAACGGATTAATGATGTGAACAAGGCACTCATGACATCTCATATATGGAGTATTCTGACAGATCGGAAATCTCTATGGGTACAATGGGTACATTTGTACAAATTGAAAGGTATAGCTTTTGGGATGTTGCACCTCGAGGCCCTATGAGCTGGAGTTGGTGTAAATTGATACAGTTGCTGACACTCTTAGGCCTCATATCTAGAAGAAAATTGGAAATGGATTAAAACTTCGGTTTGGAGTGATTAGTGGAATCCCCACTGTCCTTTGCGTAAATTTATCACCCCAATAGAGATAGTGAGTGCTGGTTTCAAATTAGATGATAATCTTGCTGCTTTATTGAAAAATGGACATTGGTTTTGGCCTCAAGCTTGGTATGACTTATATCTTGTTCTTATTAGTATGCAACCCCCTATACTTCAATATAATCTTCAGGATCAACTAATCTAGAAGAATTTTAGTGGTTTCGAGCCTGAATTCTTAGCTAAATGGTAATTCTGCCAATAACACTTCTGGCCGATCTCGAGTTACCTCTTGGCATAAGCCAATCAAGTGCATCTTCGAGTTTAGTAGAGACATTTTGCATTCCTGCTAAGTCTCTAATGCGCCTCCAAACCTGTTCAGAAAAGGCACATTCAAAAAATAAATGGTTATGAGAATCCATGCCCCTCTGACATAGTGCACAACATTGAAGGTTGAGGTTCATATTGCCACCCACATCCCAAGATTTCAAAAGATCCTGCGTTTTAAGTTTTCTTTGTAGAATCAGCCACATGTGAAATGAATGGCGAGGGATGCATTGCGAGTACCAAATCAGCCTATGCCAAGGGACAAGAGCTGATCGTATTCGAAGGGTATCCCAGACTGTCCTTGTGGTGAATGGCACAACATCACCTCGTTGATCTTTCCAAGCAACTTCATCCGGATATTGCTTTAATTGTAAAGGCATAAGCTGAATTAGAACCGGATATAAATCATACCAAGCAGTAGGCCAAGTCCAATTACCATCACGCCATAAGTCAGCAACACATGTAGTCAAAGAAAAACCAGCTGAATAAATAGCTCTTGGTGAGATAAATTTGATGAGAGGACCGCAACTAGCCCAATTATCATACCAAGCTGAAGTGTTTAAACCATTACCAACAACTGACCAAATAAACGGCCTTATCTGATCACGCAATTGCATAAGTTTTCTCCATCCCCAGCTAGAACCAGATTGGACTTTGACATCCCATATACTTCTACCCTTCAACCTGTAAGAGTGAACCCATTTCACCCAAAGAGATTCCCTATGAGTCAAAATACTCCATAGATGGGTGGTCATAAGTGCTTTATTCTGAATTTTCAAACTTTTAATGCCTAGACCGCCCTCTTCGTTGGGTAAACAAACTGTTTTCCATGCAACTTTGGCCTTACCATTTTTCATAGGTCCTTGGCACCATAAGAACGCTCGTATTTTTTGCTCCAATTCCTGCATAATTCTACTAGGTAGGCTAAATACTGAAGCCCAATAAATATGTAAGGATGATAAGACCGATTTCACAAGTTCCAACCGACCAGCAAACGAAAGTGATTTATTACGCCAATCAGATATTCGGCTCTCCATTTTCTCAACCAGAATTTTACAATCTTTTTTTTGGTTAATGGGTATACCCCTGTAAATTGTATTCCATCCACCAAAAACATTACAAAACAAGTAGTATGGTTGAGTACCATACTAGTTCGTATTTAGGACATGCCCTAAATACGTAAGCAAATCTATCTACCAAAGCTATTATTCCATCAAAGACAAAGCCACCCTATTTTACATGAAAAAACAAAGTGACTAAATTAAATAAATCACTAATCAAGCCTTCATTGGTCATAAATCACCAAATGCCGAGGCAGATTCCAATCTTCTACAAAACGATTTGCAAACTTTGTTGATGCGTATATCACGCGACAAACGACAGCGGAAGACTATTTTTGGTATTTTCTGGAATTTATATGAATTAAATAACAAACAAGACAATAAACTTAAAATGATAGATAAAGAATCCACCACCAAGACTCGTAAAGGCCAAGCCACCGGAATCAAGGATAAAGGAAACACTCCGCCCCACCACTACAATCAATAAAGGTCTAGCCACCACGATTATAGATAAAGGAAACCGAAGATTTAAAAGACCTCACCACAATATTTGATAAAGAATAAGTCACCACAAATATTGATAAAGGGGTCACTCCTAACCACCAAGATCAAAAGATCTATAAAGGTAAAAGAAGATTTTTGTAAGAAATAGAGGCTGCTCTATTAATTTCATTCAACATCAACAACTGATTTTTACAAGGAAAATAAACCTCTATTTATAGCCACATGCTCTACCTAGGAATTAACGAAATACAATAAAATATTCAAAAGTTGTCATATGCTACGGACCACCACTAATTAATTATCCAATGAAAAATGGACACGTAAAGCTTCTAGAAACATTCCCCCCTGCACGTGGTCCCACAATACCGTTAGTCACACGCTCCTTCCTTGACAGCTGTCATTCCTTCTTTATTGGACCCACGGATATAAGCCTTCAGTGGGGACTTTATTATCTGGACAATGGAACATAAATCTGGACTGCCACTGGTGGACCTTCAATGTTGGTCATTGGAGCTTGCCACTGGAGAAGTGTTACCACTGGTGACTGGACTGGTTCAGAAAAGACTTGTCTGAAATGGGCCACTGCTGGCAGAATCAACATGGCTTGTTCAGATGGCATGATCAGTTCAGTTTCCTTCAGCTCAGTTAGCTTCTTCAGTTCGCTGGGTTTCTCCAGTTCAGTGAATCTGGACATTTCCGCATCATTCTCCCCCTCTGAAAAGAGACTTGTCCTCAAGTCTTCGAGGTACTCATCCTCCAGATAAGGCATCAGATTTCCCACATTAAACGTGCTAGAAACCGCCATATCTCCAGGTAAGTCAACCTTGTAAGCATTATCGCCATATCTCTCCAGAATCTTGAACGGACCTTCAGCTCTGGGCATCAGTTTACTCTTTCTCTTCGCTGGGAACCTTTCTTTTCTCAGATGCACCCACACAAGATCACCTGGTGAAAAACTGGGCTGCTTTCTATTCTTGTTTGCTCTGGCCTTGTAACTGGCATTGGCTTTCTCTATTCTGGCCTTCACTTCTTCATGAATTTTCTTGACTTCTTCCGCTCTGGCCTCAGCTTCAATACTTGCCTTTGGTTCAATCGAAAATGGGATTAAATCAATGGGGGTCAGTGGATTGACACCATAACAAATTTCAAACGGTGATTTACTGGTAGAATAGTTAGGAGCTCTGTTGAAAGCAAACTCAGCATGAGCAAGCTTCAGATCCCAATCTTTCAGTGTCTTCTTCACCAGTGTTCTCAATAACATGCCAATTGTTCTGTTCGTGACTTCAGTCTGTCCATCAGTCTGAGGATGGTGAGACGTACTGAACAACAATCTGGTACCCATTAACCTCCATAGAGTCTTCCAGAAATAACTCAGAAATTTCACATCTTGATCTGACACAATTGTCTTTGGAATCCCATGCAATCTGACAATCTCTTTAAAGAATAAATTTGCTACTGCTGAAGCATCATTGGTTGTGTTACAAGCAATAAAATGTGCCATCTTCGAAAATCGATCAACAACCACCATTATTGAATCTTTTCCCTCTGGGTTCTGGGCAGTGCAACAATAAAATCCATACTGAGATCTTCCCATGGTTGGCTTGGAACTGGAAGAGGAGTATACAACCCTTTGTGAAAAGTTGCCTTCGCCTGGTGACAAGTTGGACATCGACTGATGATACTCTGGAAATCCTTCAGTAGACTTGGCCAGTAGAAATGTTCAGTGAGAATCTCTCCAGTTTTGTTAATGCCAAAATGGCCTGCTAAACCTCCCCCATGTGCTTCTCTTATCAGTAAATCTCTTATTGAACCCCTGGGAATGCACAACTTTCCATTTTTAAACAAGAAACCATCTTGAACAACAAATGGCCCTTTCTGGTGAACTTCAGTGAGGTGATCAGCAAAGTCTGGATCAGTAGCATACAACTCTTTAATGAAAGAGAATCCAAGAACTCTTGCTTCCAGAATTGATAACAGTGAATAACGTCTGGACAGTGCATCAGCAACAACATTACAAACTCCAGCTTTATGTTTTGAAACAAAGGAATAAGACTGTAAGAATTCTACCCATTTGGCATGTCTGGCATTAAGCTTGTGCTGACCGTTTATAAACTTCAGTGCTTCGTGGTCAGAGAATAAGACAAACTGCTTCGGTTTCAGATAATGTGACCAGTGAGTGATAGCACGAATTATTGCATAAAATTCTTTATCATAAGTGATGTACTTCAGTTTAGATCCATTCAGCTTCTCACTGAAGTATGCAACTGGTCTCCCTGCTTGCACTAAAACTGCACCAATACCTACTCCACTTGCATCACATTCTAGTTCAAACAACATATCAAAATCTGGTAAGGATAAGACTGGAGCTGAACTGAGCTTATCCTTTAGCGCTTCAAACGCCAGTTGGGCTGAACTCGGCCAGTTGAACACGCCTTTCTTCAGACAGTCAGTAATTTGGGCCACAACTGTAGAAATTTTTTTGATAAATCTTCTATAAAATGACGCCAGTCCATGAAAACTCCTTACTTCAGTAATTGTGGTTGGAACTGGCCATGAGCTGATAACATCAACCTTAGAGGGATCCATGGAAATTCCATTCTTAGACACAACATACCCCAGAAATATCACACTTTCCACCATAAAATCACATTTCTCCAGTTTTCCATACAACTGGTGTCTTCTCAACAGCTCAAACACCTTCTTCAGATGGCTAACATGATCAGCTTCAGATTTTGAATACACCAGAATATCATCAAAGTAAACAACAACAAACTGGCCAATGAGTGGTCTGAGAACTTCATTCATCAGTCTCATGAAGGTACTGGGAGCATTAGATAAGCCAAAAGGCATAACTAACCATTCATACAAACCTCCCTTGATTTTGAAAGCAGTTTTCCACTCATCTCCGTCTTTCATTCTTATCTGGTGATAGCCACTTCTGAGATCAATCTTGGAAAATACTCTGGAGCCATGTAACTCGTCAAGCATATCATCCAATCTGGGAATGGGATACCTATACTTAATGGTTATATTGTTGATGGCCCTGCTATCAACACACATTCTCATTGTACCATCTTTCTTTGGAACCAGAAGAGCTGGCACTGAACAAGGACTCATACTGGCTCTCACATAACCCTTCTCAACCAACTCATCGACTTGCCTCTGCAATTCTTTAGCTTCATTAGGCGAACATCTGTAAGCAGCTTTGTTTGGAAGAACTGAACCAGGAACCAGGTCAATCTGGTGTTCAATTCCTCTTACTGGTGGCAAACCTTCAGGTAGGTCTTCTGGGAAAACGTCAGTGAATTCTTTCAGTAAAGTCTTCAGGAGACTGGGGACACCAGTGAACTCCTTCTCTTCAGATTTTTCTACGACCAGTAACATCATAACTGGAGTGCCTTCAGATAATTCTTCTTCGACTTCAGTTTGAGATAAAAACAAAGGCTTACTGGGCTGGTCTTTCTTGACTTTCATCAGCTCATTAGGCTTCAAAGAAGTTAGTGTGACCTTCTTTCCACTTATACTCAAAGAATACGAGTTCATACGACCATCATGAAGAACATAATTATCAAATAACCATGGTCGACCCAATAAAATATGACAAGCATCCATAGGTACAACATCACAAACAATTTTGTCTTGATAAACTGACCCAATTGAAAATGGAATAGTAACTTGACGATTAACTTTTACCTCTGATCCTTCACTGAGCCATTGCAACTTGTAAGGTCGAGGGTGCTTAACTGTGGGTAGTTCCAGTTTCTCTACCATGTAAGTTGAAGCAGCATTAGCACAACTCCCACCGTCAATGATCAGATCACAAACTTTTCCTTTGACTGTGCATCTGGAGTGGAAAATGTTCTCCCTTTGGGCAGTATCAGTGGTAACTTCATCAGTATGCATCACTCTTCTGACAACCAACATTTCTCCAACATCTGCACCAACATAAGACTCTTCATCTTCTTCTTCATCTTCATCATACACTGGCTCACTTTCTTCAGTGTCGACATCTGGTAAACATTCAATCTCTTTGGCAGTCAAGGCTCTTTGATTAGGACACTGGGCCTGGAAGTGACCAAAACCATGGCACTTGAAACATTTTCTTCCAACTGGTTCTTTTGATCCTCCAGTTTCCTTTTCTTTGCCTTTGAAGGATTTCTGGACAGTTTCAGTAAATCTGGGAACTGGTTGACTGGTAACTGGTTGACTTGCACTGGTAGGAACCTTACTGAATGACTTACCTTCTTCTTCAGTTGTCTTTCAATTTTTTTTTTTTTTTTTTTTTTTTTTTTTTTTTTTTTTTTTTTTTGTTCTTGTATGAAACCTTCTTCTTCAGTTGTCTTTCAATCTGGATAGCCATCTTGCATGCACCTTCATATGTCCAGATAGGCTGCAATTCAATCTTCTCAGTAATGGTAGCATTCAACCCACCAAGGAATCTGGCGATAGTATGCTCTTCAGTTTCATTCACACCAGTTCTGGTCTTCAGATGCTCAAACTCTCTAATGTATTCCACAACTTCCTTGGCTCCTTGCTTCAGATTGTTCATCAGTAGATACTGATCTTGCTTGTACGACTGGGGAACAAACCTCTTCTGCATAACCTCTTTCAGTTTAGACCAGGTCTTGATTTTACTCTTGCCCTTATACTCCCTTTCAGATTTCATGTTATCATACCAAGATGAAGCATATTTCTTAAGTTTAATAATGGCAACTTTGAAACTTTTTCTATCATCATAACCCTTTATTTCCATTATTCTGTCCATCACCTGGATCCATTCAAAATACTCTTCTGGGTTAGAAGACCCATTAAAATCTGGTGGGTCTATCTTAATATCCCTAGTATCATCACCCTTATGCCTCCTACGCCTTTCTCTAGGATGTGGTTAATCAGAATCACTAGAGTTTCTAGGTGTACTATCAGATCTTACACTAGGACCTTGAGATTCAGAATCTCTTTCACTGGTAACAATATTTTCTCGATTAAATCGTAAACCACCATCTTCTAACATATGGACTATTTTACCAAGAGCTTCTTGTAGATCTTTTATTTGCCTATCTCTTCTAACATTATGAGCTTCTTCTAAAGTCATATCTCGTCTATATGCCATTTATAACCAACAACAACTCACAATCAATAGATCTAACAAAACAAACTCAGATCTGACTAAATCGAAACGAGATCTAACAAACAATACCCCAACGGACAAAAAGATTAAGAAACCTTTTTAAACCTGGCTCTGATACCAAATTTGATGCGTAAATCATGCGACAAACGACAGCGGAAGACTATTTTTGGTATTTTCTGGAATTTATATGAAATAAATAACAAACAAGACAATAAACTTAAAATGATAGATAAAGAATCCACCACCAAGACTCGTAAAGGCCAAGCCACCGGAATCAAGGATAAAGGAAACACTCCCGCCCCACCACTACAATCGATAAAGGTCTAGCCACCACGATTATAGATAAAGGAAACCGAAGATTTAAAAGACCTCACCACAATATTTGATAAAGAATAAGTCACCACAAATATTGATAAAGGGGTCACTCCTAACCACCAAGATCAAAAGATCTATAAAGGTAAAAGAAGATTTTTGTAAGAAATAGAGGCTGCTCTATTAATTTCATTCAACATCAACAACTGATTTTTACAAGGAAAATAAACCTCTATTTATAGCCACATGCTCTACCTAGGAATTAACGAAATACAATAAAATATTCAAAAGCTGTCATATGCTACGGACCACCACTAATTAATTATCCAATGGAAAATGGACACGTAAAGCTTCTAGAAACATTCCCCCTGCACGTGGTCCCACAATACCGTTAGTCACACGCTCCTTCCTTGACAGCTGTCATTCCTTCTTTATTGGACCCACGGATATAAGCCTTCAGTGGGGACTTTATTATCTGGACAATGAAACATAAATCTGGACTGCCACTGGTGGACCTTCAGTGTTGGTCACTGGAGCTTGCCACTGGAGAAGTGTTACTACTGGTGACTGGGCTGGTTCAGAAAAGACTTGTCTGAAATGGGCCACTGCTGGCAGAATCAACATGGCTTGTTCAGATGGCATGATCAGTTCAGTTTCCTTCAGCTCAGTTAGCTTCTTCAGTTCGCTGGGTTTCTCCAGTTCAGTGAATCTGGACATTTCCGCATCATTTGTATTCTTGAACCGTATTGTTGCAAGCTTTAAAGGAACTATCGTGACGATGATATCTGAAATCTTCTCCACATGTCTTGATTTGTTGGATAAGAGTCTCATGTTTCGCTCTTGCCATATGAAGTAAGCCGTAGCAGCAACTAATAATTTGCCAATTACAGTTCTTGCTGAATTCGACTTCCCCTTTTGAATCATCCATTCAGCCACATCATCCCATTTTTCTTGAATGTTTTGCATGTAAGCTAAGTGCCGAACTGTATGCCAAACCTGAGAAGAATAAGAACAATCAAAAAACAAATGGTTATGAGAATCCGGCCCTTGTTTGCATAACGGACAGCAAACCAGGTTGAGATTCATGTTTCCTCCAGCACTTCATTTCATCATTCTGTCTTGAGTGTTTAGCCTTCGAAGAAAAATTAACCACAGAATAAAAGAGTGTCTTGGTATCATTTGCTTGAACCAGACCACATTCCCCCATGGTACGTGCTGATGATGCTGCCTTAATGTGTTCCATACTGCATACGACGAGAACTCCACCTCATTGCCATCTTTATCTTTCCAACAAAGGGAGTCGTGACGATGTGGCCTTATGTCGACATGAGATAACCCGTTTAAAGCAGGGTACAACCAGCCATGCATCAGGCCAATTCCAGTTTCCATTTAACACAAGGTCACTCACTTTCATATGTAAGGAAAATCCCGCATTCCTAATGTCTCGGTAGGACACTAAATTACGAATAGGGCAATTTTCATTCCATTTATCAAACTAGACCATATTGTTCTTCCCATTACCTATTTTAGACCATATATGGGGACGTACCTGATCTCGGAGCTGCAATAATTTACGCCATCCCCAACTGCAGTTAGTAGGAATAGGGACGTCCCAAAGGCTTCGATTAGAGAGTCTATACGAATGTATCCACTTCACCCATAAGGATTCTCTATGATCTAAAATACTCCAGATGTGAGTGGTCATCAAAGCTTTGTTAACATCTGAAATTCTCCTTATACCTAAACCACCCTCATTTTTTGGCCTACGATAAGATCCCACGAAACTTTGGCTTTACCTCTAACATATTCTCCTTGGCACCAAAGAAAGTCTCGCATTTTACTTTCAAGTTCATCTATTATATCTTGCGGGAGGATAAATACAGATGCCCAATATATATGTAGGGATGCAAGGACAGACCGAATCAATTGAAGCCTACCTGCAAAGGACAGTGACTTATTCCTCCAATCTGTCACCCTTTTTTCCATACGTTCAACCAATACCTTACAGTCTTTATATGCCAATCTAGACGATACAAGTGGAACTCCAAGGTATTTAACCGGCAAACTTCCTTCCTCAAAAGGCATAATGTTCAAAATAGATTGCTTCAAACGATTAGGGACATTGCAAAAATAAACAGTACTCTTAGGCAAACTAGGCTTTAACCCTGACATGTTAAATTCATTTAAAGAACCCATTATTACCTTACCAGATCTCGTCTCACCTCTTGAGAAGATAAATAAATCATCTGCGAAGCATAAATTGGTGATACGCTGTCTATCACACTTATTATGAAACCTGAATTGAGATGCAAGCAACACATTCTTGTCCAACATAAGCGTTAACACTTCCATAACCAAAGTGAACAGGTACGGGGACATGGGATCACCTTGTCGGAGCCCTTTCTTACCTTTGAAGTATCCATGCAAGTTACCATTAATTGATAATGAGAATGAGGTTGTAGTAACACATGTCATAATCCACCTGATCATCGTTTGGTGAAATCCGAACCCAATCAGTAAAGCTCGTAAGAATTTCCAATCCACTGTATCATACGCCTTCTGAATATCAATCTTAAAAGCACACCGAGGGGGACCCAAGTCTCTATGGTAATTATGCATAAGTTCCTGCGTCAACAAGATGTTATCTGAAATTCGACGCCCAGGAATGAATGCCGATTGATTGACACTCACTAGTTCGTGTAACCCTTCCTTTATCCTATTAGTAATAATCTTGCTAATACATTTATAAAGAGTATTACAGCACGAGATAGGACGATAATCATTAATAATAGAAGGGGTTGTAACTTTAGGAATCAAAGCAATTAAAGTATGGTTGATTTGCTGAAGCAACTTGCCATTTCTAAAAAAATCATGAACCACCAAGCATATGTCTGATCCAACCACATCCCAAGCACCTTTGAAAAACGCTGACGTGTAACCATCCGGACCCGGTGCTTTGTCTTCTCCAATATCAAACATGGCTGTGCGGATTTCATCATCCGAAATGGATCTCACCATAGAGTTTGCACGACTTTGACTCAAAGTTTTTTGGAAAATATCATAGGGGACAGTGAGCGGATTGCTATCCTCCTTACCAAGAAAGTTCTGGTAATGATTAACTAAGGCCATCTGAGCATCTCCTTCTTCATGAAGAACTCCATTCATATCCTTAATGACTTCAATTCTACTTATATGGTTTTTACATTTCAGGGATCTATGAAAGAAAGCCGAATTAGTATCCCCAGCCTCTAACCATTCAATTTTCGCCTTTTGTTTTAGGAACCTTTCTTCATCTAGCCGAGCTTGATGAAAGTCTTTGAGGCAACAGCTTCATGTTCACGTAAGTGCGGATCAGAAGGATCATGATCAAAAGATATTTGGGCAGCATCTAATTCTGCACGTAGCATATCAACACGAGCATGCAAATTTCCCATGTTTTGAAGCATTTTACGCATGGGTCTCTTAATTGCTTTTAATTTTTGCGTGACCCGAAACATAAAATGTCCAGCCATTTCAGTCTCCCATTCCTTTTTCACAGCCTCAAGAAAACCATCCTTATGAATGAGAAAGTTTGGAAATTTAAACGGTTTTGGCTTAGCTCTTGAAATAGATGGCAATTTTAACACACACGGAGAGTGATCCGATATTCTATATGGCTGAAATAATGCACACGCAGCTGGGAAATCATCAATAAATTTCATGTTGCCCATTACACGGTCAATCTTCTTAAGAAGACCTGTCCCG
Organism: Erigeron breviscapus; assembly: GCA_034093135.1. Taxonomy (NCBI): domain Eukaryota; kingdom Viridiplantae; phylum Streptophyta; class Magnoliopsida; order Asterales; family Asteraceae; genus Erigeron; species Erigeron breviscapus. The sequence continues at coordinate 71,950,681 of CM067175.1, forward strand.
CGTTTGGGTTTCTGATTCCATGTGTAGTGTAAACCAGAACTGTTGATGTCCATGACTTCAATCTCTTCAACACATTCCTTGAAATCTTGCATACCAGTAGAGATGTTGGATGAACCCGAAGAGTTGTCCTCCAAGTTCAAAGAAGAGTTGAAATCACCCATAATCACCCATGGTTGGTCATGAAACAAAGGTCTTATGCTTACACAAATCAGCCCATAACGCTCTTCTCTCTTTATAGTAATTATGTGCATAAACAAAAGAGCAAAATAACACTTTTTGTTCCTGCTTGAAAATTACTTGTGTATGCATTACCTGATCAGACTGAGAAAGCACCATAAGGTCTACCACATCCGTATTCCATCCTAAAATGATACGTGTTCCCTTCGTACAAACACCACCATTTGACGCCCAATTCCATGTTCTACATATCTTCTTACAAATATCAACCAGACGACTAACATCTACATGAGACTCCATAATAGCACATATATTTAAATAATTATCATGGATCACATGACGAACCTCCTTTTGTTTCAGGGGTCGGTTCAAACCCCTTATGTTCCAGGAGGCTATGCTACCCATTAACCACATTTTGTACGGGAGTGCTTGCCCCCTCCGTGGTTGTTTTCTCATCAATGGTTCGCTTTGATGTTATATCATCTATAACTATTTCATCATCCTCATCATCCGATTCAACATCAAAGTGTTCGTTCAGTTTTTTCTTCTTTTCCAATTCCTTCCTTTCCTCCTCCGTAGTTTCAACCAGAACCGGTTCATTATAACCTTTTCCATAATCACTTAACACATCATAGGAGTTACTGGTGGGAACCGACACTTTTGAGGTGCTTGCTTCATCTGTTTTCGTTTTTGGTTTCACCACGGGTCGATATTCAAATTTAGGTTTCTGTTTTTGGACCGAAAATCCTTGTCTTGCACCTTTCTTCTTGCCAACTAATTGAAAACCCTCACTATCCACCTCCTTCCCAGCTTTAGGTTTAGGTGCACGAGTATATTTGGGGCATGTTTCAGAATCATGCCCAAATACACAACAATGCGAACAACGTGGAGGTTTCCACTCATATTCAACCTGCATAAATTCCTTTGAATAACCTGAACCATCCACTTCCGGGATAGCTATCGACAATTGTTTTTAAAATCCTGTTCTGCCGAAATTTCAATAAGTGCTCTAGCATAACTGCTACGCCCCCATGCATCAGTACACATTGAACTAGTATAAGCATCAAGTGATTTAGGAGTACCAAGCTTAGAAGCAAGCATACTCAATCCATCATCAGAATAAGCAGCAATCGGAACATTATGAATTTTTATCCAAACTGTTACCTCTTTTATTTCTTCTTTTGTAGTTTGGCAGTTGGTGTCCATACTTTGAGAAACAATGGCATACTTCGTATCACCCAAGCCCCCCAGTTAGTACATTTTGCATACCATCCTTGTCCGCAAATTTGAAGAAAAAGAATCCATTAGTATTCATCATTACCTTTTGTAGGCCAAATTTCTTCCAATTTGTCTTAACATAATACTCCACCACAGGATATGCTAGTCTTTCACCCAAGAAATAACCAAATAGCGTATTAGCAAACTTGTCATGTACAAGTCGAACAGATTCTCTTGGTAACACCACATCAACACCTTCTCCTTCCACCATATTCTCAATTTTCCTGAAATTTACAACTTGTTTAACAGAACCAACCTTTAACTTAGCAGCGTAAGATTGGGGCACATTCGTATCAAGAAGAGCAGCCTTCTCACCCCCAGTTATTTGTCCATCTTCTTGTTTTTCTGGAATACAATCCAGTTTTGATTCAGTATTCGCATGGGAATCACTACTAGTTTTGGCAACATCAGTTAAAACCACAGGTGAAGCTTGTGTAGCATCTGTCTTATTATCTTGCATTGCCACAGGAGTAACAGGTTTTTCATCGACATTATTCTGGGACAATTCACCCTTATTAGGGTTTCTCACCGGCCCACGCACAGGAACACGTTTTTTTCCGGTAAAAGGCCGTCACCCCTGGTTATATTATAAAATCAATAAAGAATAGGCAATCTAGCTTTAATGCTAGACTGACTTTACAAAATCCATGCACAATCGTGCAATAACCAAAATCAAAAGAGGTAACACACTACCTCACGTACATCAGACTTGTAAAAGAAAAAAATGAAGACAATTAAACATTTACCATCAATATTCTTGATCTTTGCAGCTAAACCACTTGGATCAATACCCTTATTCTTTTTCGATCTCTCCATTAACAATAATAATAAATAACCATGGGAACAAATTAAGCAAGGAAGAACACAACAAAAGCAGCTACGTGAAGAACAAGAAAGGACCGCCAAGCAAAACCCTAACCCTAGAAAGAAAACCCTAATCGCAAATCAAATCCCTTAACCGTTTAACAAGTTCAGACTGATCTAGCTAAACTACACAGGTAGCCGCGATCACAAACAAGTTAAAAAGTCAGAAAAGAAAAAAAATCAAATTAGGGTTTTAAGACACAAGACGAACAAGAAAACAAGAGAAGAAACCCTAAAAAAACGAAATTCTAATATAAAAACAGTAATTCTTGTGATCAGAGAACACAAAACATTACCATAATCAGTAAGAAAGATCGTTTAGAAGGGCACGAATGAGTGAAACAGGTTTGTCGCCAGTGTCTCCATCTAGGGGGAGAGAAAAAGGGTTTTTTTAACAACACTCACTTAAGTTCCGTCCTATGTGAGCAGCTCTTAAATTTTACAATCTCTATATAACAGCCTTGAAGAAACTAGGGGAACACCAAGATATTTGATTGGGAGCGTACCTTCCTCAAATGGCAGTAATTGCATAATGGATTGCTTAACCTGATCAGAAATATTGCAACAAAAAACCGTGCTCTTCGGAAGGCTTGGTACAAGCCCAGACATCTCCTTGAAATCATTTAAGGCATGCATGAGGACACGAACAGAAGCAACATCACCTCTGGCAAAGAGGAATAAATCATCTGCAAAGCAAAGATTAACAACCTTCTCTTTTTGACATTTGTTATGAAATCTGAACCTGGAAGGTGAAGAAGTAGCCTTATGTAATAGAAGAGTAAGTACTTCCATTACCAAAGTAAACAAATATGAAGACATAGGATCCCCCTGTCGTAATCCTCTCTTTCCGTTAAAATAGCCATAAGTGTTCCCATTAATAGATAAAGAAAAAGAAGTAGATGTAACACACTTCATAATCCAATTAACCATAATGGGATGAATACCGAAACCATCGAGTATAGAACGAAGAAACCTCCAATCTACAGTATCGTAGGCCTTTTGAATATCAATCTTGAATGCACATCTAGGAGGCCCTCGATTACTATGGTAATTATGCATAAGTTCCTTAATAAGATATTATCTGAAATCCTTCTACCCGGCACAAAAGCAGATTGGTTAAGGCTAACTAAATCATGTAACCCCTCCAAGAGTCTCGTAGTAATTATCTTGCTGATACACTTATAGATAGTATTACAACAAGATATAGGTCGAAAATCTGTAACAGAAGACGGGGTAGAAACCTTTGGAACCATAGCAAGAAATGTATGATTAACTTCCTGTAATAGTTGTGCAGTATTAAAGAAATCATGGACAGCTAAGCACACATCCTTACCAACCACATTCCAAGCATTCTTGAAAAAAGCCGACGTAAAACCATCCGGACCAGGAGCCTTATTATCATCAATAGAGAACATAGCAAGCTTTATTTCTTCATCTGTAACTCGGCGGATCATAGCATCAGCTTTTGTCTGCTCCAATTTCTTCACAAAAAGATCCGGGCTTGGGGAAAGTGAAGTCGTCCCTGCTACACCTAAAAAATTCTTATAGTGTTCGACCATAGCTAACGGAGCATCTCCCCCTTCATGAACAAACCAGCACTATCCTTAATCACTTCAATTCGGCTTCGGTGGTTTTTGGATTTAAGAGAATTGTGGAAAAAAGAAGAATTCATATCACCCACACTTAGCCAATGAATCTTGGATTTTTTCTTAAGAAATTCCTCCTCGTCAAGAACTGCATTCCTGAATTCTTTAAGAAATGGGCTTCTTTGTCTTTTAATTCTCGATTATTCGGATCCCCATCAATAAGATGCTGAATATTGTCAACTTCTTTTCGTAGCATGTCAACTTTTTCATGCAGATTCCCTTGCTTAATTAGAAGTCGACGCATAGGAGTTTTCAATGATCTTAATTTCTTTACAACCCGAAACATATGGTGTCCTTCAAATTCAGCCGCCCATGATTCTACTACTGCTTCCATAAATCCTTGCTTTTTGACCAGAAAATTAGCAAACTTAAATGGTTTAGGACGACTTCTAGTCACAGCAGGGAGTTTGAGTACACAAGGGGAATGATCAGAAACTCTGTATGGTTGAAACAAAGCACAAGAAGATGGGAATTCATCTGTAAAAGCAATATTACCCATAATTCTATCGATCTTCTTGAAAATACCATTTCCTTTCTTTGGCTTTTGATTCCAAGTGTAATGAAAACCAGAACTATTGATATCAAAAACCTCAATCAAATTAACACATTCTTTATAGAAGACGACCCAGCATAGTTATCTTCAATATTCAGCGATGAATTGAAGTCTCCATAATAACCCATGGTCTATTACTAACAAACTGATGATGTATGCACAAGTCACGCCATAACTCCCTTCTAGTTTTATAATCATTATTAGCATAGACAAAAGAACAGAAAAGTGATTTCTTGTCAACCTTAAAAGTGAGCTGCACATGCATAACCTGATCCGTTTGAGATAACACCATTAAATCCACAATATCCCTGTTCCAACCTGTAATGATACGAGTACCTTTCGGGCAAAGAGTACCATTAGAGGTCCAATCCCACAATCTACAAACTTTCTTACATATAGTAGATAAACATGATACATCAACATGTGATTCCAAAATGGCACACACATTGAGGTGATGTTCATTTACTATAAAACGAACCTCCTTTTGTTTTAGAGGGCGGTTCAACCCCCTAATATTCCAAGAAGCGATGCTACCCATTTAAAACCTCTACACCGGGAGTGCTTGCCCCCTCAGAAGTTTTATCAAGCTTTACATTAGAGATAGACTGCGCAGATTCATCAAATACCTCCTCTACCTCATCCTCATCCGAATCATCTATATTGGGTTTTTTACGGCTATTTTTAGCTCTTTCCAATCGTGCTTCAAGAGTATTCTGCCTAAATGTAGTTTCACTCTCATTCCCTTCAGCATTCAACACCTCAAAAGTATTCATAGTAGGAATCTGAGTGTTATTCGAACTAGTTCCAGCCTCATTGAGGTTGGTTTTAGGCTTAGAAATCGACTGGTATTGGAAATTTGGCTTTTGTTTCTTCAATGGAACTTGTTTATTTTTCCCTTTTCTGCCTACTACTTGGAACCCATCATCCGTAATCTGAGTAGTTTGTTTGACGTTTTTCACATTCTTGAGTGATGACCAAAAACACAAGAATGGGCACATCTTGGCGGTTTCCATTCATATTCCACTTGCATAACTTCTTTAGTATATCCATCCCCATCCAAAACTGGAATAGCAATAGTCACCTTATCCTGAAAATCCGAAACAGCCGAAATCTCTATTAATGCTCTTGCATAACTACTTCGTCCCCAAGATTCTGTACACATGTCACTCGTGTATGTATCAAGACCATTCGGATTTCCAAGTTTCGAGAACAGCAAGCTCAACCCATCATCCGTATAGGCTGCAATAGGCACATTGTGAATTTTAACCCACACCATGACCTCCTTAATGTCCTCTTTTCTCAATTTTGCATTAGGTGACCAGATATTAAGGAATATGGGTACATTGCGAATTAACCATGGTCCCCCTTCTAGAACCTTTGTCATACTAGTTTTATCCGCAAACTTAAAAAAGAAGAAACCATTGGCATTCATCATGACTTTTTGCAATCCGAATTTCGACCAATTGGTTTTCACATAATATTCAACAACCGGATAAGCCAACCTATCTCCAAGGAAATAACCAAACAAAGTATTCGCATATTTATCTTGAACATTACGAACTGATTCTTTCGGCAAAACTACATCAACATCTTCATAAACAAGCATATTCTCCATTTTCCGAAAGTTTACAACTTTTTTAATAGTACCTTCTTTCAATTTAGCAGCATACGAAGGTTGTACCTGATTATCCTTATGGATTTCACGAACATCAACTTCAGGTGCAAATTCAACTTTCTTGGGCTGATTCGTAGCTGCATCTGTTGCATGCTCAGTCGCAAACATTCTATCCACTAAAGCCGGATCTATGCCACTTGAACCATTCCCTATTGAATCAACACTAATATTGCTTTGAGTTTTTTTCACTTTCAACTCCCATCTTAGAAGAATCCACATCTTTCGTTGAATCTGTTGAATTACACTTTGGATTCCCAACAAAATCAGAGCTGCCCACATCTTTGCTGCCCATCGATGCAGATGATGACATATCAGGCGACACCACAATTTCTTTTTGATTCCACTACCACCAGTTGAAGTAACTGGAGTTTTGTTTAGCGATGGAGAACCATTCTTATGTTTTTTGTTCTTCGTCATATCAGTATTATTTCCAGAATTTTCAAACGATTTCTTCAGAATATCCAACTTTGCACGAAAGCTATGAATATCAGAATTATCAGATGAATCCTTCATACACCTCTCCCGAAAACAATCATCAACAAAATAGGAACAACAATGCAATCAAGGACAGCCAAACGATCGACTATATGAATCACAAGAATTCCGAAACCCTAACCCTAACAGTCCAAGCAGACTGAGAACCCTTAATCCGTTAGAGACGTACCAGCGATCTAGCTGAACTACACAAGTAGCCGCGATTAAGTATGTTGCTAAAAGATCAGAAGTAAAACAGTCGCAAGGATGGAGGAGGGAAGGAAAGAAAAAACGGAAATAAAAACCCTAATCTAGGAGGACGACGCAAATAAAAAATAAAAACCCTAATCGATCAGAAATCACAAGAATCCTTCAAACATAATCATGCACGGATGACCATAGCAAAATCATGAAGAAAAAATCCAAATAAAACGATCAAATTAGGGTAGAAAAGAGGGAAAGAAGTCGCCCATGCTAGAGAGAGAGTTTAGGGTTAAATCTCCAAGTTCGTCATTTTATATGGTCAAAAGTAGGTAATGGCTTGACAACCTCAGCTTGGTACGACAAGTGGGCTGAGCAATGTCCTCTTAGTCAATATATTACCCCAAGAGAGATTGCGAGAGCTGGTTTCAGTCTTTCGTCTAGGCTGCTGAAATTTGGAATAATGGCAACCGGACTTGGCAGGTTGTTTGGTACACACTCTACCCGGTTTTAATTCAAATTCCGAATGTGCAATTGGCTGAATCTAGAGATGTACTACAATGGAAAGACTATAATGATAATATGGTTAATTTCTCTACTTGGGAAGCATAGGACTCTATCAGAAAACGGGAACAATTAGTGCCATGGCATAGGATTATCTGGTTTTTTCAATGCATATCTTGGAACTCATTTCTTATGTGACTTATCATCCGCAGGAAATTGAAGACTCAAGATAGGCTGAACTATTGGGACAGTGAGGGGCAATATGAACCTCAATCTCCAATGTTGTTCACTTTGTCAGAGGGGACCAGATTCTCATAACCATCTTTTCTTTGAATGTTCCTTTTCAATACAGGTTTGGGAGAAAGTCAAACATTTGGTTGGAATGCATCATATTGCAGCGAAATGGCAGAATATTGTTGATTTTTTTACCGCGAGGGCTACATCAAGATCAGCAAAAAGTGTTGTGTGAGTCCCGAATATAGATGATTAAAACCCGACTGGCAAGTAATTCTAACTGGAAGAAGACCAGTTCAGAATTATGATCCAGATATGGATATGAACAAAAAAGTATAAGACTTAAAGTAAATTGCAAGAAACAATAAGTGCTGAAACTATATAAAGTAATATATATAATCAAGTATGTAGCATTGAGACACGATGTACTTTTCAAATGTATTTGATTTATTGATATAAACAAATACAAAGGTTGTTGCGGAACAAAGATAAACACCAAAGTGTAAATATCTAAACAACCTTAGAAATACAAGTGATCTAATAACTTGGAAATACTCGTAAGGATTACTTAGAGTATATCTCACAAGTTGCAATGCCAAAGTTTCAAGCACTTTGCAAGTTGTGAGAAGCCTTATATTTATAGGCCAAGTCCATGCTGATGTGGACTTAGGTCGTACAAATATGGTTGGGAGCATTTAAGGAATTAAACCTAATTCCTTACATGCTTATTTTAAGGTAAAGTGTGAAAGTCAATTGATGTGACATTTCATACTTTATTCCCAACCTTTTACTTAACCTTGTACTTTTATTAATAGATAAATCTATTAACCGGGTAAAGGTATGTAAAGTAAAAAGGCTTCCTCGTAATCAGTGTAAAAGTGTTGTAAGTACTTTTACACTGAGATGCTTCAGTCTTCGATCAGGTAGAATCTTCTCTGGGTTCTGCTTTTGAGATGATTCTCTTTCTTCAGTCTTCAGTCTTTGACTTCAGAATGAATGCTTTCAGTTTGGACTGATCTGAAACTGAAGTGAAGCTTCAGTGAACTAATTCTCAACTGCTTCAGAATTCTGTACAAGTATCTTCACTGATCTTCAACTATTTCTGGACAAATTATACTTGGTCGATTTATGACCTAACAAATTCCCCCTATTTGTTCTGAAATAATGCATGCATCTCAGACTTCTATCTATACATGTTTGTAAGTCTGAAATGCAAGTTTTTGTTTAAGTTGTAAAAAATTTCTAAGTACATCTTATAGATCATTGATGTCTCAGAATTTTACTTGTTGTTTTTCTAACTTAAACCTATCATCTACTTATTGGCTACAATTTGCAACATATATATACAGACATAATTGTTTGTTACAAATGTAAATGAAAATACAAGTAAATGATAATTCTGAAAAGGAAACTACTTCTTGACAGGCGTTGAACCAGAAGGTGCTTCAGTAGCTTTCCTCTTCGGTGTAGATTGTTCCTGTGTTCCAAACAATCTGCTCTCAATCTCTACCTTGGCCTGCATCTTTTTTTGTATTCTTGACAACCATGCGCCACTGATAGCAGACTTTGGTTTTGCCTTCAAAATCTGAATCATCTCCCTGTGTTCAGAAATGCCAAATTCGTGCACTGAGACCTGACTGTATTCCTCAGCTGTCATTCCTTCTCTTTTAACCACCAAGTCAAAAAGCTTCAATCCATCAGCTTTTGTTACTTCAACATCAATTATTTTTGCTGGATGGGATCGATGCTTCATATAATGATCATACTGATCCTTTTCATGTTTTCTTTGGATCTCAGCAGCATCATCAGAAATTGGCTTAAAACTGGAGAGATCAGCATCACGAATATTCTTTCTGGTTGATATTGGTCCAGTCACTTTGGGCTTGGTAGGTGGCCTCGTCAACTCTTTTTCCACCTTCAGAACACCGGCCAGAATTTCTTTCTTTTTGATATCCATCTCCACCTTCCTATTTTTCACCAAGTCTTCAATTGATAACTTGAAGGTGAGATGGTCCGGTTTTTGTTCCAGGGGAGAATACTGAACACCATACTCATAATCATGCATTTCACTCAATGCCTTCTGCACTCTAGGATCTTCTTTAATTTTCTGATATCTTTCTAAGGAAAGACCCAGAGCTGCAGCATCAATATGATCAAGGGTCCCCATTGACAGTGTTGAGCCCTTTCTCTTTCTTTGTTTTCCCTCCACATGATGTATTGATTAGAGACTTGCTTCTGCAAAGCCTTTAATTTGTCACCATCAGCAGCAAGATCATGCAAGGGATAGCCATGCTCATCCACATTTTCACCAACAACTAGCCTAGAATGCTTAGCATTTTTCTTCTTAGGTTCATCCACCACTGGGGCCTTTCCCTTATCTTTCTTAGCAGGTTCAGACTGCTTCTCTTCAGGTTTCCTTTGTTCCCCCTGAACTGAGGCACTACCAGATGGTACCTCAGTTTGCTTCTTCGGCAAACCAAAAGGCACTTGATCTTTTCCCCCTTTGTGGATCTCAGAAGGCATCTTGGCATATAAGTCAATGGTCGTCTGCATGGCCTTCAGAGGTTCCCAACTCTGCTGTTGTAGGCAATCAGAAATGCCCTTTGCCATGGTAGAGAACTGAGCCCTCAATCTGAAGGAAGAGTTAAGGGTCAGTGCCTCTTTTTCAGTAAGATCCTTCAGCATCTTTCTATCCTCTTCAGAAAATGAAGCAGGGGGAGGAGGAGCAACAATAACTTCCTTCTTGAGCAAGGTCAGAATTTCATCAAGTTGTTTCGATTGGCCTTCACAGTTTCATCAAGGGCATTAACAGACTTCTGAACAGCTTCAACAGCCTTGTCAACTTGTTTATGAGTGTCCCTTATGAGTTCATCGACCATCTTTCTGACCTTCTCTTCAACTTTCTCAGAAACTGAAGCAGAAATCTGAGCAATCAAGTCCTTAGAAAGCTCAGCCTTCAGTTTCTCAACCATACCAACACCAATTGAAGACCCAAGTGCTTTTTCATTAACACTGGGCTTCTTCACTAATTCATTAACTTCCTTCCCGACTGCCATAACCTCTTGTTTCATTAATTCAACACTAGATGTCAAGTTTGCAACAACTGAAGCTTGCACATCCCTCTTGGTCAGTCTGAAGGCATCCCTTATGGCTGAACTAATATGATTACAAGCATATACCAGCTCATTCAGCTTCCCAGCCACCAATCCCTCATTTCCAGCCACTTTGGTCAGTTCAGTGCCAAGAAACACCTGAACACCTTTCATTTCAGTGAGGGACTTGGTATTGGCAGTTAGAGATTGTGATAAGTTCTCAACCTTTTGAAGTAGGTTTTGAACTTCGGTGTTTTGCTTCTCTAACTGTGCTTCTACACTCAAAGGAGGGGGTGGTTGTGCAGAAACAGAAGCCACAAAGGGAATCTACCAAGCCCATCTAATGCCTTCTCCAATTGCATTTCAGTTGGACCCTCAGATTCAGTAGCAGAGTCCAACTCTTTCTGATGTGAAATACCCAGGGTTGAGGCTGAGTCAACTCACAAAACACAAGCACAGCGGAATTAAAACTATTTTTGTAAGATTTTCTGGATTTTTATAACAAAACACGCCCAAGCTGACTATAAGAATAAATAGTACAGCAACAATGAAACAGTGAGAATGGACTGAAACAAGAACACAAGATAAAATAAACAAGGATAGATAAGAATCTAATACTTGACTCGTAAAGGACTGAACCACCAGAATCAAATAGAAGAAACACTCCAAAACCACCACTATATTTGATAAAGGCTGAGCCACCACAAATACAGATAAAAGTAATGAAGATTTTACGATCTCACCACAATAATCTATAAAGGCAAAGCCACCAAGATTACTGATAAAGGGACCACTTCAAACCACCAAGATCAAAGATCCATAAAGGTAAAGAAGATTTTTAAAATGAATAGAATTCAGCTCTATCAAACTTTTCATAAACACACTCTGTTTTTTTACAATAGAAGGCAGCCTCTATTTATAGAGGAAATACAAGAGACAAGGAATATTCTACCCTAGACAACTAGTACAAGGTTGTTATAAATCAACCAATAGGAATAAAGAACACAATTTGTAGCTGCAGGGTAGTGGTGATTCTCTCTCTGGTCCCCACTCGTCTTCTTCTTCTCCCACGATCAGGTGTCACCAAAACAAGACAAAACATACAACCGAATTCTTATCCTTATTCAGAATCATCTAGAACAGCCACATACACGTGCTAATCACATGACTTGACCTGGTTATTGAAAGCATCAAAATAGATAAGTGTTTGAAAATCCCAAGCTGATTCAGTTCCAAGCTGACTCTGCCCAAGCTGACCCAGACTGGTCGTCCCAAGCTGACTCTTCTTCCAAGCTGACCCAGATTGGACGAATTTGCGAGCTGATCTTCAAACTTCCCCCACATTTCAGTCTTCCCACTTAAGTAAGGTGAATCCTAGGGGGCAGATAGGATCACCAATCATCTTCCCAAAGTGTGCCATCGAGGGAAGCATCATCATGGCCTGAGCTGAGTCTAAGCTGACTCGGTCTGAGTTGAGTTCAGGGCAACTCAGGGGCAATTTCGTATCATTTCTATTGGGGCTTTGGCACTTGGTGAATTTGGGGGTGTAAATGTTGTAATTGTGGTTGGAAAGTTGGTGAAGTAACATATGCAGGAGTTGAGCCTGGTGGAAAATAAGGATGTTTATGTGATGTTGGCGGTGGGCGATATGGTTGTTCAACAATATTTTGGATTTCTGGGGGAGGAGGGACGTTTGTGAGATCGAAGGGTGGCTCAGAATCAGACGACTGATTCTCCTCCAATAAATTCTCATCAAACTCGAAGTCAGCAAAGGAATCAAGATTCCCTTGAGGTGGCTCATCTTCATCCCAGAGGTCAGTATAAACTGCAGTCTGATCAGATATGCCCTGGTTCAGATCACTGGTACCTGAACCAGCTTCTGGTTCAACAACTGCTGCTGCAGATGCATCGTCACCAGATTTATGAAGTGTTGGCTCAACCAAAGTATCATCGCCAGTGACAGTAGACACGGGGGTTGCCTTAATGACTCTCGTACCATCTTCAAGAGTTACTTCATCGGCCGTAGAGTCTGGAACCTCAGTCTCAGGTGGTGTCACACCAAAGACTTCATCGATTCGTGCTTCAAAAGAGTGTAAGATTTGTGAAGTTTCAGGGGGTGCATGTGCAGACTCAGACTCTAATGTGAGTTGGGCGGACTCACTTATATTTTCTTCACCATCCCCTCCTAAAGAAGTTTTGGGGATGGCTGCTTGTGGGCTTCCCTTTGGACTCGATTCCTCTGGATCTTGTTGGGAAGATCCAGAGGGGTTTGCTTCGGTACTAATGTCCTTGGGCTGTGAGGACTTCTTAAATTTACGACGTTTCAATAAGCCCTTTGGAGATCCTGAGGGATCTTTTGGGAGATCCTCAGGTTGGTCAGTGGAGGAGGGAATTGGTGGTTGGGTAGAAGAAGTTGCTGGGGTTTTAAACAACTTCAACATTTGACCACCAGGTGCACCAATGGGTCTCGCATTCTTTTGCGACCCGCTCGGTGACCTTTCTGAGCCAGCCGGTCGTGCTGTTTCAGTTTTAGAAATTACCTGAGTCATTGCTTCAGAAAGTTCTGGTTCTGAAGTAGATGCCTTTGATAGATCCCTGCAGAACTCTGTTGCAGATGACTCAAGCCCCTCATCATGATACGCATCTCCAAGAAATGCCATGAAGCAGATGCTTTGACAGATCCCTGCAGAACTCTGTTGCAGATGACTCAAGCCCCTCATCATGATACGCATCTCCAAGAAATGCCATAAAGCAGATGCTCAGAAATCTGGGAAATGATATGTGTGGACTTCTTTTTCCCTTTAACTTCAATACCAACTGAGAGAAAAGTATCTCAGCGAAGTCCACTTCAATCCCATGCCATAAATAATACCCCATTTCCACTTGTGGCAAAGATATCTGATCCAATCCACCCCAATTTCCTCCTAGGCACTCGACAATCTGAGTCCAAAAATATCTCCAACAACCAAATCCAGGCAGAAAGATGTGTCCAGAAGTTCTCATATTGCCTTCTGCATCGACCATGTCATTATGACCCATGTCGCGCAGTACCTCCCTAAAATTAATTCCTTTAAGCCTTTTTGCATAGGCTGAGGAAGAAGGAAGGTAGTTCAAATGAAGGGCCTCCCTAAACCCATCAAGTGAAAGGACATACTGCTTTGTGCCCTCTTTCAAAGAAAAAGCAATGGATTTTTCATCCTTGCTTAAAGTAGCAGTATACCAGAATTCAAGTAAGTATCAAGTAACTATCGATGATACATTACTTGAGGATCAGCAGTCAAGGCGTAATGGATAGGGGACTCTTCGAGGAATTTATTAATCCTCCCCATTAGCGTTTTATGTTTGGCATTCAGTGTGGCCACAAAATTATTCATATTGAACCTAAGGGTCGTTGGCTCGAACCCTTTTGGCCATTGTGCACTGGCCTTGACTACCTTGGATGGTTTGTATTCGAAACCTATTAATGATTTGGCCTGAGAAACTTTAGCCATTTTCTACAAGGGAAAACTGAAAATGATAATGATTTTAGGGTTTTGGAATTTTGAAGAAGAAAGAATGAGAGAGAATGATGATTGAGAGTAAATGTAAAGATGAGTAAATGAAGGAAATGTTTTCGAAAATGGTATTTATATTTATTATGGAATACAGATGGTTTTCCATAATAAACAAAATAAAAATAATTTTGAAATTCAAACCCATAAAAGAAATAATATTTTAATTGAAATCAATTTTGATCGGGTTTGAAATCCGAAATAATTTGGGTTCACGGACGCATTTAATGCAAAGCAGTTAGGGGCCCCACTTTTGGAAATCTTTTCAACTTACATTAATAAAAAGTGATGATCATTTTTGTAACACCCGTCATTTAAAAAACTGGATTTTCAAAAACTTTGCCAAACGGCGGTTAAAAGTAGTGGATAAAGATCACTTTAAAACTACCCCATCCGTAACCGGATGGTACCTTTATAAATGGTGTTACTAACGTGCCCACATTATTACAATCTTAAATCATAAATAAAGTAGCCAAAACGTAAGGCTAAGGGAAGTCTAAGCATTCAACAATCTATGCTAGTCTTCTTTATTACTTCTACCCATCTCACCGAGCTAATCCTTTCCTAGCTCAAGCTTGCTTATCCTGAAGGCACAACTTTTTCAAAGAACAAGTGTTAGCTAATAAAATTAGCTAAGTAAGATAACATGAATTAGAAAACATTTGCCATTTCATAATATATTAACAAAAACGTGTCATAAGAGTTAATATCACATACATAGCATTGCACACAATAAACATAACACAATAGGATCATCATATTCCTAATGTGCCTAACTTTTCTTTCATATCTTTCTTTACACTTTAACTTTGCCCAGACGTATGCTAAGTGACTTATGCCACTTACATAGGGATGTGGGGTTGTGTATAGGCGGTCATAGACCATACATGGAGTCCTCACACCCGACATGATGGGTAAACCATAAGGTGGTCCATCGGCGTCGTTAAGGAATGACAAAGTCAATCCAACTGAATAAATTGTTTATGCCTTTACGCATTGGTGGTTAGTTACTCCACCCAGAATACTCAAACGTAACTATGCCACGGAAGGTATCATGATTCCCAAACCACATGACCACGTGCGCCCTAGCTCTGAGGAACTAGCACGGCAGCTTAACACAAGACTTTACATATGCTCCAGACTTCTTAATTATATTAGCTTAGGCTACACTTTCACCTAAACTAATCACATACATCATCTTTTACTTTAGGGCCCTTAATCGTGCACGTGTCATGGCAATCCTATTCATATGTCTAGTGACTAGGTGTTCAAGTCATGCAAACATTCATATAACACTTTAACATTTCATATCACATGCATAGCATCATACCGTTAAATCAGACATAACTTACTATCGATGGTAATCATACATATCCCATAAGACCTCCCATATAATCCCATAATCATACAAACATGCAATTATATCCATTTGAGGTTTTAACTTATAAAAATTATGTTTTGTTGTACCCTCAGGTGACGAAAGATGTTATCTTACCTCAATAAGAAAGCAATAACAAAATGTCACACCAATTAAGACTCAACAGTGAATGCTCAAACCTTCAGAACCTACGATGTACAAAAGAGTCCAATTAATTGCTAATTTGCTAAGTTTCTTTTTTAACAAATACTCACTATCATTGTCTTTTAATGAAGACTCAAGATCATGCTTTATTAGTAAATACTAAGTACTTTAAAGTGCTAAACATTCAAGAACTTTTATAGTTCAGTAATGACAATTTAAATCTCGAACCACAAGATTCAAAATGACAATTTCAATCTTGAACCACAAGATCAAAAATTACAATATCAATCTCACAAGATTCAAAACAACAATTTCAATCTTTTAGACTGCAAGGACCAAATATGTCAATTTAGAACTGCAGGGATCAAAATTGTCATTTTCAAAACTACAGGGATCAAAATCGTCACTTTCAAAACTATAAGGATCAAAAATGTCACTTTTGAAACTTCAGGGACCTTTTATGTCAATTCAGAAACTTGAGGGACTGAAATCAATAAGTTCAATACTGCAGGGTCTAGAAAGACAGATCTAAAACTGCAGGGGCTAAAAAGTAAATTCTGATCAAGACGACGTTATGGACTTGCGTTCGACGGGAGCTGCTGCTTCCTCCATTTTTTTTTTTAAATCAAACACTATAATGCTTATTGCATATGTAACTTCAAAACTGATTTCTACTTCGTTATACAAACGGATTTAATGATTCTTTTTGCAAAATCTTTGGTTTTCATCAAAGAATATAACTCCAGAAAATAATTCATTTTAATTTCCTTTTTAGAGAATAAACAACAAAAACGTTACAACATCTTTATAAATCTTTAAAACAAGATTCCCGATTCGTTATTCAACCAAATCAAGTGATTCTTTTTGCAAAACTCATGATTTTCAGTAAAGAATCTAATTCCAGAAGAAAATCCCATTTTAAATGTTTCTTTCTTCAGATCTAATGAAAAAGATGTTAAACACGTTACAAATCGGCTTTGAAATCCATATGTATGAATCAAGATCATTTCAAATAACTACATAACATTAAAATACATCAAAAAAGAATGATTTTACTGTACTCAACCCTTCTTGTATATCCGTCATCATTGAGATCCCAAAATATACCCGAAAACGTTAATTTTCGGTATGGAAATCTCTAGACACAAGCAAGGATCATTGTAATGGACACATAATGAACAAGAATAGATTACCTACTGATTTCCAGGAAGTGACCCACGAAATTTGAGAGAAAAAAATGAAGAAAAGTGAGAGAATGATGAAAAGCTAAGTGAAAGGTTATGAAATGTGGTGGCTTAAGTATGTGATCCGTTATTCAACCAAATCAAGTGATTCTTTTTGAAAAACTCATGATTAGCCTAAATACTAAGGCCCGAAGGTAATACGTACACTACGGAAGACCAATTAACGTCTTAGGCACATAATGGTGAACCGACACACCATATTAGCATCACATAACTCAATAACATCTTCACATATAGACACATTAATCATATCATCTAACAACAAATTAATCGCCTAACAATTAAAGAAACTAACGGCGTCAATGATCAACTAACGGTCAAACGATAGAAGTTGCCGATTGACTAACGACAAAGTCGAGGTCAAAGATCAAAAAGTTTAGGATGTTACAATTTTTACATTTACGGCGCCACTTATGTGACACATCAGCAAAAAGGTATCTTTATTCAAACGTTATACAGTAACCTTCACGTGGCCACACAAACAACCAAGTATCCAAAATACATTATAAAGGACTAACTCATTTCAGAAATGACTCACAAAATCTGAGCATGGTCAGATTTAAGGAATCTGAACCATCTCAGTTTACACAATTATTCTGAAATCATTTCAGAAATTCTGAGGCATTTCAGACAAAATATTTTTCAGAAAGCAAAATTCCCCCTTAGAGAAAAATTCTTTTAAACACAAAAATATTTGACACTTCCCCCTGAGGTAATGCTATACAGGATTTAGCATACCTAACTCACTGATGAGATGTTTAAACGTTTTGACATCCAAGGGTTTTGTAAAAACATCAGCGAGTTGTTTATCAGTGGGAATGAAATGAAGTTCAATGTCACCTTTAATAATGTGATCTTTTATAAAATGATACCTTCTCTATGGGTGATGATAAATCGCCTGGTCCTGATGGGTATTCTGCGGCTTTTTTCAAAGGAGCTTGGGATATAGTAGGGTCTGATGTAACTTTGGCTGTTAAAGATTTCTTTACGGGTGGCAAGCTTCTTAAGGAAGTTAATCATACGGTGATCTCTTTGTTACCTAAAGTGGCTGCCCCTACTCGTGTTACTGATTTCAGACCTATTTCGCTTTGTAACACTATATTCAAGTGTATTACAAAGATTATTGCTAACAGGATTAAAGACTGTTTGGATGATATTGTAAGTATTAATCAATCTGCGTTTATTCCAGGTCGAAAGATTACGGACAATATTCTCCTTACTCAAGAGCTTATGCATAACTATCATCTTGATAGAGGTACCTAGTCTTCCCAAGAGTACAGCTTTCTTCTGTAATGTTTTGAATCATATTAAAGTTTCAATTCTTGATATTCTTCCTTTTGAAGAAGGGAGCTTACCTATCAAATATCTAGGAGTTCCGTTAGCTTCTTCTAGATTGATGCTGCGGGATTGTAGAGAATTAATTGAAAGGGTTAAAAAGAGAGTAAATGATTGGAAAAACAAATTCTTGTCATTTGCTGGGCGTCTTCAACTTATTAACTCGGTTATTTCTTCTATGCATGTTTATTGGTCTTCAGTGTTCATCTTGCCTTCTCGGGTTATTTTGGACATTGAACAGATTTTGCGAGGTTTTCTTTGGAGTCAAGGAGAATTGAAAAGAGGAAAAGCAAAAGTTGCTTGGGAAGTGGTTTGTTTGCCTAAAGATGAGGGAGGACTTGGTATTCGTAAGCTTGAACAGTTTAATATTGCATTGATGTCTTCCCATGTTTGGCGTTTTCTTTCTTCTCAACGTTCTCTTTGGGTCAATTGGATTCATAGGTACAAACTTAGAGGTAAAAGTTTTTGGGAAGTTAAGGTCCCGAGTAATGCTACTTGGAGTTGGCGAAAGATGCTTATGATTCGTCAGGTTATTAGGAAGCATTTTCGGTTTAAAGTTGGTAATGGACGTACTATTTCAGCCTGGTTTGATTCTTGGTGTGACAATTGTCCTTTGATTGACAATTTAACTCCTCGGCTTATTCTTAGTTCTGGTTTCCTTATGTCTTCGAAGTTGGCTGATATTATGGTGAATGGTGATTGGATATGGCCAGATAGCTGGAATACTCGTTGTAATATGCCTACCCCTCCTAATCTTTATGATTCGCGTAAGGATGAGTTATTATGGAAAGATAGACAGGATAAATTGATTGAATTTTCGGTTGGGGCAGTTTGGGAAGATATACGCCCAAGAAGTGATAAAGTTCCTTGGTTTCACTTGGTTTGGTTCTCTCAATGTATTCCCAAACACTCGTTTATATTATGGTTAGTCGTATTGAGGAAGCTTAAAACACAAGATATGCTTAGAGATTGGGACTTGGTTGATGGATCGGATGGGAACGTATTGTTATGTCCTCTATGTGGGACACAATCTGATTCACATTCTCATCTTTTCTTTGATTGTAGTTACTCATCTCAGGTTTGGTCTTCTATTTGTGGAAAACCTCTAGTTCATTCGAGTCCTTCAGGGTGGGATGTTATTGTGGCTGATATTCTACAGTTCGCGCATAAGAAATCTGTTGTTAGTGTGGTGACCAAGCTCTCTCTAGCAGCTTCGGTTTACTATATTTGGAAAGAACGTAATGCTCGGCTTTTTGCTAAGAAGAAGAGGAGTGCTGATCAACTTGTTAATGAAATTATTCACACCATTCGATTAAAGCTGCTTACTTTTCGGTTCAAGAAGACTCAAAGAGTGGACGAGCTACGAATTGCATGGGATCTATCTTCTTTAATTATTCATGATAGTTAGAGTTTTGTAATTCTCATGTGTAATTATTAGCTTGTAGTGTGTTTTCCTGTTTTAAGTGGTTTTTGCACGTAGTGCATGGTTGTAATAGTCAATCTAGTACTCAACTAGATTGCCTGAATTTTCATTTTATATTAATTATAACCAGGGGTGACGACCTTTTTACCGAAAATATAAAATGATACCTGAGGTCGATATGCTTGGTTTTGTGAGAGATGGCAATGGCACTGGTGTTATCACAAAATATTGGTGTTTTTGAATACTTAACACCATAATCAGTCAGTTGGTTCTTCATCCATAAAATCTGAGCACAACAACTTGCTGCAGAAATGTATTCAGCTTTAGCTGTGGAGAGTGACACTGCAGTTTGCTTCTTGCTTGTCCAACTAACCAATTTGCCACCTAGGAAATGACAACCACCTGTGGTACTTTTCATATCTATTTTACAACCTGCATGATCAGAATCTGAATAACCCATTAGATCTAGACTTGAGCCTTTGGGATACCAAATACCAAGTCTGGGGACACCTTTAAGGTATCTGAAAATCCTTTTAACAGCATTTGCATGTGCTTCTCTGGGATCAGACTAAAATCTAGCAGATCATTCAAAAACCCTGAAAAATCAATAGTTGTGAGCAGTTCAAACAAAGTCGAAGATCAAAAGACAATATCGGGTCTGGTGAACTTCATGACAAACTTGACTATCACAAAGTGTCCAGTCTCAGTAGAAAGGACTGACAGCATGTGGAATATAGATACTGGAAGTTCTATTCATGCTACTGGAGATAGTAGTGTTTTGTCAGACTTTGTTAAGATTTCTGATGTTCAGGTGAACTTTGTCGGACCTGCTCAGGGGATCGCAACTGGTCATGGTAAAGTGAGCGTCACTAATCTTCATCTTGACAAGATGTATCATATTGAACATCTTAGTCAAAATCCTTTGAGTGTCAGTCAAATGCATGATGAGTGTCATGAGTGGGACAAGGATCATAAAAATGTTCTTCGTCTGATTCCTGAAGCCTCTAGGGTTGATGATACATCAACAAACAGAGGAGTAATTCTAGAAGAAAACGAGACATTACATTTGAGACACTCAAAGTCGACTCCATTAAATCCTGTGAAAACAATGGATGAAGTTTTGGAAAGATTTCGTGCATTGAAGAAATGAATGAGTATGGAATTCCTATTACGGAAGAAAATCTCAGGAGATTCAATAAGAAGAAAAATGTCAAGAGGATTTCCTGCTTCATATGTCGTACAAAGGGTCATGCTGCTAGTAAGTGTCCAAGTAAAGGAATGAATAGAGATTCTACTCATGCGAGGTCAAAACCTTCAAATACTAGTGTAACACCCCAACATGGCGGAATCATGGGGTATCACTTAGAAAAGCACAGCATGACATGGGAATTATGTAGAGTCAAACTATATGCATTCAATAGATTGAAACAATCCACAAGTTCATTACAATAATCAACATTCATCAAAATACACTCAATCCATACTTAAAAGAAAAATGTTCAAACGATAGTAGTTGATCCTAAACATAACCCGTTAAAGGGAAATAAGAATCACGGATCCAGAAAGTCCAAAGATAGTCCAAACCCTAGCAATGCAAGCATCTATTCATCCATTCTGTCTCTGATTAACTTGATTACCTGAAAAGTGTACTAAAGAGCGTCAACATAAAGTTGGTGAGTTCGTAGGGACAAGTAACAAGGAATAACCGTGTCGGATAACAACCGTTAACAATAAGTGAGGATTAGGAGAACTAATCACATCCAAGGAAAACCTATAAGGTTTCACATTATCACAATTCAATATAAGTCAACGTTCAACAACAACGATTCCATATAACGTTCAACAACGTTCCATAACAATCAATAACGTTCAACAACGGTGCGGCTTACATAGTTAATAATTAACAATGCGCTAACGGTGCGACTCACATGATAAACAATGCGCTAACGGTGCGACTCACATGATAAACAATGCGCTAACGGTGCGACTTATATAATGAATAATGCGCTAACATGTTCATATCAACAATTCAATCATACAATCAAATCAAATCAACAATCAACAGTTAAACAAACATGTATACTTTTCAGCCCGAATCTCAATTGAGTAGGGAGGGTTTACGAAACTCACCTTGATTGGATATGCAAGCTAAATACAAGTTATAGTCGAGTTATAAACGTCCAACAACCGCCACGTGTCCACAACCTATTAATATATATCATAGTGACATCAAAATCAACTCTATAACCCTACACAAGTTGGTTAAGTAAGTTTGAGTCACACCACAATCCCACAACACCTTAATGACTCTCCCGAACATGAACTATAACACTTTGACCCGACATTTTTAGGAATGGAAAAGGATTCAGATCAAAAGGACTTTACCATGAGAAAGTAGACTCTCTCACGATTCCAACGATAGGTCATATGACTCAATTGGACTTACGGATCAAAAGTTATAAGCGTTTGAAGTTGACAAAGAGTCACTGGTTCAGTAGATTTTCACTGCGCCGCAGTGGGGTCTGGCACCTCCCACTGCGCCGCAGTCAGATAATTCTGCTGCAGAAACTTAGCCAAAAACGATCCAAAACAACCCAAAACCCCATTTTTGACCATGGATGATCTATAACTCAATTTCAAGCCTAAATCCACATATTTGGACATAAACAAACATAACCCATCTCATAAATTCAATCCAAAACCTCAAAATCACTTCCAAATCATATCAAAACCCTAATGAAACTCTATTTGCATTTTGACCCGATTCGTGACCCAAAAACACTTTGATATAACTAGAAACATGTTAACAATCATGAAATGGTGAATTTGAGTTAAGTTGGACTTACCAAAAGAAAAGTCAACTCCGAGAATGAACTTGAAAGTGAAGATTTCTTGAACTTGGATAGCCAAATTTGAGATATTAATTTCTAGTTGATCACTTATTATGATGATGATTTAGATCAGAAATTAAGAAGAAGAATAAGAAGAAAAGAGTAGGAGAAATGGTCTGTGTGTGTGTTTGTTTTTGTGGTTCCAGAGAAAAGAAAATATAAGAAATAATAGAGATAGATAACCCTTGAGACTAATAGGGGTATTTATCCAGTCAAGGGATTAGGTTCATGATCAATAACAGACAACGGAGATTTCACAAATATTATTCTTTACATAAAGTTATGTCGGTCTTTGTCTCATTAATGAAATTATTAGATAACCACCGACACTGTGCCACCGACACTGTTCCACCGACACTATTGAAACCGTACATTATACTTAAGGTTTCGTATATACGTTCTTCCCTGTTACTACAGTTACTCAATCATCATTTATTTTATAATTTTCATCACATGTAATGGGCCAATATCATAGTCTGTTAATCATGGGCTTAATTCTAGAAATCCAATTATGACATTATAATTGGCCCAATTTACAGATAAACGAACACAATTAGGCCCAAAGTTTTTGTTTATTAAAGTAGTTAATCAAATTACATGCACAGTCAAACGGTAAAAATCATGAATGTTACATTCTTCCCCCGTTAAAGAATTTCGTCCCGAAATTTGAATCTAAATAGACTCGTTAAACAAATGGGGATACTTGGCTTTCATAGAATCTTCACGTTCCCAAGTAAACTCGGGTCCACGTCTAGCTTGCCATCTCACTTTGACAATCGTATATCGGGTATTCTTCAGCTTTCTAGTTTGTCGATCTAGGATTTCTATTGGTTCTTCCACAAACTTCAACGCTTTATCAACACGGATTTCTTCGAGGGGCACGTGAAGTGTTGGATTTGCTAAACACTTCCGAAGATTACAAACATGAAAAACATTATGAACTCCACTCAATTCTTGAGGAAGTTCTAATCGATATGCAACCGGACCAATACGCTCCAAGATCTTGAACGGGCCAATGTACCGTGGCCCCAACTTGCCACGTTTCACAAAATGAACCACACCTTTCCACGGGGAAACTTTCAATAACACATAATCACCAACTTCAAATTCGAGGGGTCGTCGTCTAACATTAGCATATTTCAATTGTCGTTCTCGGGCCACTCTTAACTTTTCTTTGATTTGTGAGATCACTTTCGTCATTTCAATAACAATTTCGGGCCCAACGAGTTGGCTTTCACCAACTTCTGCCCAAACTAGCGGTGACCTACAATCTCTCCCATATAATGCTTTAAATGGAGCCATTCCAATGCTAGCATGATAGCTATTATTGTAGGAGAATTCAACCAAAGGAAGATGCACATCCCAATTACCACCAAAATCAATAGCACAAGCTCTCAACATATCTTCTAACGTTTGAATTGTTCTTTCACTTTGACCATCAGTTTGCGGGTGGAACGCCGTACTCAAACCGAGACGAGTACCCATAGATTTCTGGAACGCCTTCCAAAATTTTGAAGTAAATCGGGCATCCCGATCGGATATCACGGAAATCGGCACTCCATGCTTGGATATAACCTCTTTGATGTATAAACGTGCCATAGTGTCAAATTTATCGTCCTCCCGGATGGCTAAGAAGTGAGCCGACTTAGTCAACCGGTCAATTATCACCCAAATAGTGTCCTGACCACTACTCGTCCTAGGTAACTTCGTGATGAAGTCCATAGCAATTTCTTCCCATTTCCACACCGGTGTTACTAGTTGGACTAGTAAACCCGGTGGTTTCTTGTGGTCGGCTTTCACTTGTAAACAAGTGAGGCATTGACTAACATACCTAGCAATGTCCGTCTTCATTCCCGGCCACCAATACAAGTCTCTCAATCCAAAATACATCTTGTCGGAACCCGGGTGAACCGAATAAGCCGACTTATGAGCTTCATCCATCAATTTCAATCGCCATCCTCCAAGAATGGGGATCCACAATCGATCAACAAAATACAAACCATTATCGTTCTTCCTATCAAACTGTTCTTCTAGACCGTGTAAAGCTTCATCGGTGAAGTTCTCCGGTCTAGTTGCCAATTCTTGAGCTTCGATAATGGAGTCACGGACACTCCTTAATACAGTGAAGCTCATGGCTTTAACTCGTCTTGGCTTTATACGTTCCTTCCGACTCAAAGCATCGGCTACCACATTTGCTTTACCCGGATGATACCGGATAACGCAATCATAATCACTCAACAGCTCAAGCCACCTTCTTTGCCTCATGTTCAGGTCATTTTGAGTGAAAATATGTTGAAGGCTTTTGTGATCGGTATAGATCACGCTCTTGGTGCCATACAAGTAATGCCTCCAACATTTCAAAGCAAATACCACTGCTCCCAATTCTAAGTCATGAGTCGGATAGTTCTTCTCATGCACCTTCAATTGTCTTGATGCATATGCTATCACCTTATCCCGTTGCATTAAGACACAACCCAATCCTTGCCCGGATGCATCACAATATACAACGAAATCATCGGCTCCATCGGGCAAGCTCAAGATGGGTGCATCACACAATTTGTCTTTCAACAATTGGAATGCTTGTTCTTGCTTTTCACCCCAATCAAACCTTCTTTCTCGTTGAGTCAACAAAGTCAAAGGTTGGGCAATTTTTGAAAAGCCTTCAATAAATCGTCTATAATAACCCGCCAAACCAAGAAATTGGCGAATTTCGGTTGGTGTTTCGGGGCGTCTTCAATTCTTTACTGCTTCAACTTTACTTGGGTCCACATGAATTCCTTCTTTGCTCACTACGTGACCAAGAAACTGGACCTCTTCAAGCCAAAATTCACATTTGGAGAACTTGGCATAAAGCTTTTCTTTCCGGAGTAACTCTAAGACTTGTTTCAAATGTTCCAAATGATCTTCTTTGGTCTTGGAATAGATGAGAATGTCATCGATGAAAACAATGACAAATTGGTCCAAGTAAGGCTGACACACTCGGTTCATCAAGTCCATGAACACTGCTGGTGCGTTAGTCAACCCAAAAGGCATCACCGTAAATTCAAAGTGTCCATATCTCGTTCGAAAGGCGGTTTTTGGAATGTCGTCTTCATGAACACGTAATTGATGGTAACCCGACCGCAAATCAATTTTGGAGAAGAAACGAGCACCTTGGAGTTGGTCGAATAAATCATCAATCCTAGGAAGAGGATAACGATTCTTTACCGTTAGTTTGTTCAATTCTCTATAATCGATACACATTCGGAATGTGCCATCCTTCTTTTTAACGAACAAAACCGGTGCGCCCCAAGGAGATTGACTAGGGCGAATGAAACCCTTCTCTTGAAGTTCTTTGAGTTGGGCGGCCAACTCTTGTAATTCGGTCATGGCTAAGCGATAAGGCGCTTTGGCCACGGGAGAAGCATTTGGAATAAGATCAATACGAAAATCGAGTTCACGAGATGGAGGCAAACCCGGTAGGTCATCCGGAAATACATCCGCAAAGTCTTTAACTATGGGCACGGTTTTCAATTCAATCTTTGTGATCTTAACACTATATACATTCCCATCCCATTGTTCGGTCGTTTCGCCTTGAACCACTAATTCTTCCCTATTTTCTAACGGAATCCTCACAGTTCGACTACCACAATCAATTACCGCGTTCATGGCCGATAACCAATCCATACCCACAATTACGTCAAAACTACCGATATCAAAAGGCATTAAGTCAATGTAAAATGGGTGATCACATAAATCTAACACACAATCACGAACAACTTGACTAATCCTAGACAATCCACCATTTACCATTTCAAGTTCAAAACAATAGGACAACGGGCTAGGATTAGCATCAATCAACGGAATAAAATCATTGGAAATGAGACTATAATCGGCTCCAGAATCAAATAACACGGTAGCATATTGGTGATTGAGGAGAAAGGTACCTGCTACGACATTAGGATCACCACGAGCCTCGGCCGCATTCACGGCAAAAGCTCTTCCACGGGGGGCCAATTGTTGGCGAGGAGCTTGAGGAGGTTGTTGTTGTTGTCCTTGGTTTCCTCGGTTTTGATTCGGACCGGCAATTTGCA
Organism: Erigeron breviscapus; assembly: GCA_034093135.1. Lineage (NCBI taxonomy): Eukaryota > Viridiplantae > Streptophyta > Magnoliopsida > Asterales > Asteraceae > Erigeron > Erigeron breviscapus. Next base: position 71,977,418 of record CM067175.1, read on the forward strand.
ACTGGTTAGGATGCACGGTCACTTGGACTTGTTGGCCAATAAGATTTGGGCACCGATTGCGGTAGTGGTCTTGGCTACCACATTCATAACAAGAACCCGGAACCATCGGGGGACGTATAACATTAAGGGGAGCAACATTTAAAGGACCATTCCGGGGGTTAGTTGGACAAAATCTTGAGGTGTGTCCCGGTAGGTTGCAATGAAAACAAGCATCACAATTCACAATGGGCCAATGATGGCGATTACACCTAGGGCATAAAGGACTACCCCCTGTGTAACCAACCCGTTGAGGACCCTTTGTTGGTACTACCGTCGCAAAAACCTTTCCACCACGACCATGGCGCTTATTATCACGCCGATCATCTTTCTTGGTGCCGCTTGACTCGGCAACATCCTTCCTTTTATTGTCATTTTTGTTATCATTCTTATTTAACTTACCACCTCTAATGAGTTCCAAGGTTATACTAGCAGTACGGGTGGTTGCCTCTTTGTAAGTCAAAGGCATGGTGGGGTGAGAGACAAGCACTCTCACTTCATGTGGCAATCCTGCAACATACTTCTCAATCTTAACCTCTTGGGGTCTCACATAATGAGGAATGATCCTAGAGAGTTGGCCAAAACGGCGTGTGTAACTCTCGTAGTCTCCTCCCTTCATGGCAAGTTTAGAAAATTCCACTTGCAATCTCCTCAGTTCATGGGCCGGGCAATACTTAGTAGTTATCATATTCTTGAACTCTCCCCATATAAGATTATTAGCCGCATCAATCCCCAATTCATCAACTTCTTCGTTCCACCACTCAAGAGCCCCACCTTTCAACATACCGGAAGCATAAGTGATTCTTTGGTGGTAGGCACAACCACTTCGAGCAATGATAGATTCAATGCTCTCTAACCATTCCAAGCAACCCGTAGCACCACTATCTCCATTAAATTCCGGGGCTCCACAAAGTTTGAAGTCTTTAAACAAGCATCCTGGTTGACGAACATCATAACCCGGTCTAGGTAAAACTTCTCCTACACCTACACCGTTTACATTTACGTTTTCTTGTTCATTTTGTACAGGAACCGCTTCATCTTCCGGTTCTTCTTGTTCATTATTATTTCCCATGGCCGCTTGAATTCGGGCCATAAGATCCGGCATGAGGTCATTTAGAGCTTGTGCGACAACCTCGGCGGTTATCAGGGGATTAGGATTGCCCCGACCACCTCGGCCACCACGATCTCCACGGCCACCTCTATCTCTGCCACCACGTCCACCAACTACTTCTTGTTCAATCGGGTCCTCGGGTTCATTCTGAGGTCCATAGTTAGTGTTAGCTCTCCTTGGTCTAACCATTTTCCTGGACACGCGTGTTAGATCAGCAAGTTAGTTCTCACACGAATAAGCAAAATCGACTGTCATATAACAAACATTACATTCCTAAATCCTTCTAAATCATCGCATGAATATAGTTATCTCTACAGGGATATTATCATGGCAATAATCTAAGGCTTCAGCAATCGTATAATTTACAATCAACAATACAATCACGAAAACATTCAACACTATATAAAAGGGTCAAGTTATAACAAGGTAGGTAAAGGGTGTACCAGCGGCTAACCCTCCACCTAATCAACATTTATTAAACATACCGGGGTAGCTACTATACTCTATCCACAAGGCGCAATCCATGAGATCATTAACTTTGTATGACATAGGATAACTTTCGATTTGTTGATCAGTCGCCTCTACGGTTACCGAATGTTATACTCCATTAATGTCATCGTTTCATTTTGCTTATGGGGGCAAATAATAAATGCTTCTAAAATTCAACACATCAACGTTCATCATAACATTTCCACAATTAACGGTGTATCCCGACACTATCATATACGTTCATCACAACAATTCTCACATAACAATCAAGTCATCATATTATAAGCAACCTACGAACTCCGTTTAAAACGTTTTTATGCATCATACAGTTCACGTTGCACACAAAGTTCCCTATCATGCATGCTAATATGAAATGTGGGTGTGATGGCTATAGACTAGGTAAATCCTCCTAGTTCTCTACAACCACGTCTCTGATACCATTCTGTAACACCCCAACATGGCGGAATCATGGGGTATCACTTAGAAAAGCACAGCATGACATGGGAATTATGTAGAGTCAAACTATATGCATTCAATAGATTGAAACAATCCACAAGTTCATTACAATAATCAACATTCATCAAAATACACTCAATCCATACTTAAAAGAAAAATGTTCAAACGATAGTAGTTGATCCTAAACATAACCCGTTAAAGGGAAATAAGGATCACGGATCCAGAAAGTCCAAAGATAGTCCAAACCCTAGCAATGCAAGCATCTATTCATCCATTCTGTCTCTGATTAACTTGATTACCTGAAAAGTGTACTAAAGAGCGTCAACATAAAGTTGGTGAGTTCGTAGGGACAAGTAACAAGGAATAACCGTGTCGGATAACAACCGTTAACAATAAGTGAGGATTAGGAGAACTAATCACATCCAAGGAAAACCTATAAGGTTTCACATTATCACAATTCAATACAAGTCAACGTTTAACAACAACGATTCCATATAACGTTCAACAACGTTCCATAACAATCAATAACGTTCAACAACGGTGCGGCTTACATAGTTAATAATTAACAATGCGCTAACGGTGCGACTCACATGATAAACAATGCGCTAACGGTGCGACTTATATAATGAATAATGCGCTAACATGTTCATATCAACAATTCAATCATACAATCAATCAAATCAACAATCAACAGTTAAACAAACATGTACACTTTTCAGCCCGAATCTCAATTGAGTAGGGAGGGTTTACGAAACTCACCTTGATTGGATATGCAAGCTAAATACAAGTTATAGTCGAGTTATAAACGTCCAACAACCGCCACGTGTCCACAACCTATTAATATATATCATAGTGACATCAAAATCAACTCTATAACCCTACACAAGTTGGTTAAGTAAGTTTGAGTCACACCACAATCCCACAACACCTTAATGACTCTCCCGAACATGAACTATAACACTTTGACCCGACATTTTTAGGAATGGAAAAGGATTCAGATCAAAAGGACTTTACCATGAGAAAGTAGACTCTCTCACGATTCCAACGATAGGTCATATGACTCAATTGGACTTACGGATCAAAAGTTATAAGCGTTTGAAGTTGACAAAGAGTCACTGGTTCAGTAGATTTTCACTGCGCCGCAGTGGGGTCTGGCACCTCCCACTGCGCCGCAGTCAGATAATTCTGCTGCAGAAACTTAGCCAAAAACGATCCAAAACAACCCAAAACCCCATTTTTGACCATGGATGATCTATAACTCAATTTCAAGCCTAAATCCACATATTTGGACATAAACAAACATAACCCATCTCATAAATTCAATCCAAAACCTCAAAATCACTTCCAAATCATATCAAAACCCTAATGAAACTCTATTTGCATTTTGACCCGATTCGTGACCCAAAAACACTTTGATATAACTAGAAACATGTTAACAATCATGAAATGGTGAATTTGAGTTAAGTTGGACTTACCAAAAGAAAAGTCAACTCCGAGAATGAACTTGAAAGTGAAGATTTCTTGAACTTGGATAGCCAAATTTGAGATATTAATTTCTAGTTGATCACTTATTATGATGATGATTTAGATCAGAAATTAAGAAGAAGAATAAGAAGAAAAGAGTAGGAGAAATGGTCTGTGTGTGTGTTTGTTTTTGTGGTTCCAGAGAAAAGAAAATATAAGAAATAATAGAGATAGATAACCCTTGAGACTAATAGGGGGTATTTATCCAGTCAAGGGATTAGGTTCATGATCAATAACAGACAACGGAGATTTCACAAATATTATTCTTTACATAAAGTTATGTCGGTCTTTGTCCCATTAATGAAATTATTAGATAACCACCGACACTGTGCCACCGACACTGTGCCACCGACACTGTTCCACCGACACTGTGCCACCGACACTGTTCCACCGACACTGTTCCACCGACACTATTGAAACCGTACATTATACTTAAGGTTTCGTATATACGTTCTTCCCTGTTACTACAGTTACTCAATCATCATTTATTTTATAATTTTCATCACATGTAATGGGCCAATATCATAGTCTGTTAATCATGGGCTTAATTCTAGAAATCCAATTATGACATTATAATTGGCCCAATTTACAGATAAACGAACACAATTAGGCCCAAAGTTTTCGTTTATTAAAGTAGTTAATCAAATTACATGCACAGTCAAACGGTAAAAATCATGAATGTTACAACTAGGATATGTTCAAGCAGTGATGGTCTCTCTTCAGACAATCTATCCAGGATTAATGAGAGAAATCTGAGAAGTAATTCTCAGAATGAAAAGGGAAAAGATATGATGGAAGAACAATACAAGAAATCATTAGGAAATCTTGTTGGTTCTTCTCAAAGACTTGCCATGCATGCTTTGTCCAATAAAAGATCAAGAGATTCAGTGAAGAAATCAGTTGGAGAATGTCATTTCAGACAAGTGTCTAATCTTACGACTTCTTCAAACCACTCTTCTCAAAAAGGGAGATCAAAGAATCCTGGCAATATGTATCCTTCATACTCGTATGAAGTGAAATCATCCGCCAAGCCTACAGAATATCACAGTTCTTATTATGATCGATTTGCTGGAAGAAGTGGTGATGGTTTCAGATCAACATCTCAGAGCTATAATGTTGGTGAGTCATCTAATGCTTTTCACAAGAAACAACATCAAGATGATTCAAATCAACTGAACAAGATTTTGGGTAAAGGAGGATGGGGAGAATTTGCATATCGGGATGATTCGGGAAGAATCCGGACAAAGAAAGTCTGGGTTCTTGACGAAGAAAACTAATTCCCTTCATTCGTGCGGAGGACACAGTCAAGGAGGACCATGTATTTTCGGTGATCGGTGACTGAGTCCTAGGCACATTTTTATTAGATAACATATTGGGTTATCGAACGTTTATTGTATTTTCTTCATTTTGAATCATTGTGCAAGTCCTATGTATGTTATTTATAATTTGTTTATAAAGGAACGTATTTGGGAAAAACGAGTATATTTAAAGTGCTACTTTATTTTATGCTTGTTAATAAATCATTTAAGATAACATGATTATTTATATAATGGTTGCTACCAGATGATGAATATGCAAAGTTGATTTATTTATGATCTCTACACTAAGGCCTTCAATCGATCGCATTTTGAGTTGCTAGTCCAGTTGACTGGAATGAGTAACCCTTAGTTACCATCTCTGAAGAACCAACTTTTATTCAGAAAATGCAACACAAAAATATAATAATGGTTTAAGGGGAAGTCGTTACTACAAGTGAAATGAAGAAAACATGTGGCATTTAAGTTTACTCATTTGATTAAAAGCCAAGAAACAAGTGTTATATAATTTAAAGGTAAATAATTAAGTAAAAATCACTAATTAATCACTATTATTGAATTAATAGAAATAATGCACAAATAAATGTATAAATCATAAAATTATAAAATAAAAAGCATAAAAATCAGTATATAATCAAAATATAATTATCCATGAATTTTAAAAGCAACTTAAGTACTTAAAAGTAATTATAAGGAATTTTTTTCGGTAAAAGGCCGTCACCCCTGGTTCGATATTATATATCACAATTAAAATAGGCGCTTGACAGAGTGTCAAGACGACTTTACAACCCATGCACTAGAAAGTGCACCGTCCAATAAGCAAGGTTACAATTCGCTGTAAAGAACATCAAAGAAACCTATCAGCTAAAACAAGATAGTTACATTGTATCATTTAATAAAACAGGTAAGTCCCATGATGTCAAGAACTGCTCAAGCCTTCTTGATTTCTTGAATCTGCATGTCGCCAATTTGAGTCTTACTGTGGAGAGAATACAATCCGTCACCTGCTTAATTTGTTTTCTCTTTTTCTTGAAGAGCCTTGCATTCCTTTCTTGCCATAAGAAGTAAACAGCAGCCGCTAGAGTTAACTTTGCAGCAACATTTTGAGAAGTCTTCTTTTGAGATCCTGGGCGCATATCATCAATAATGTCATCCCAAACTCCTGAATGATTAGATAAACCAGTTTTGTGACAAACTTGTTGCCACACCTGTAAAGAGAAAGAACATTCAAAGAAAAGGTGATTGTGAGAATCCGGTTGTGTTTCACACAGTGAGCACACCAGGGGTGTTGTTGATTGAGCATGAACATCCCATAGGCTAAGAACATCCTAAGTTTTCAATTTCTTCATGAAAACCAGCCACAGAATGAAAGAGTGCTTAGGTATATTATGGGAATACCAAACCAGATGATGCCAGTCGACATTTGGAGCAGAAGATCGAATCGTATTCCAAACACGAGTAACAGAGACTTCACTTATAGTATTATTTTGGTCCTTCCACATCAGTAGATCCCGTACTTCAGGTTTTAGCTGAGGAACAGTCATATTCGGGAACTTACAATTCCAAACAGATGGCCATTTCCAAGTACCATTAACTATAATGTCACTTACTTTATCTTTCAAGAGAAGACCAGCACTAGTAATCAATCTTGGAGATAAATATGCTTTAAGAAACCCATACTCGCTCCAATTATCATACCAAGCGGATGCCAATTTCCCATCCCCAATCTGGAACCAAAAATATTGTCTAATAAGAGGACGAATCTGTAACAATTTGCGCCAGCTCCAAGTCATGTTACCTTGACACGGAATTTCCCAAAAGTTCCTCCCTCGAAGTTTATAAGTATGCATCCATTTCACCCATAAAGATTCCTTATGACTAATCAAGTGGTATGCATGCTTAGCAAGAAGTGCAATGTTAAACTCTTCAAGACGTCTAAGGCCAAGACCTCCCTCACATTTAGGTAAACAAACCGTATGCCATGCTACCTTAGCTTTGCCTTTTTGAAGTTCTCCTTGACACCACAGAAAACCTCTTATAATCTGTTCAATATCAAGTAGTGTGCTAGAGGGAAGCATGAGAACAGATGACCAATAAATATGAATAGAAGAAAGCACAGAGGATATTAACTGCAGACGACCAGCGAATGATAAAAACCTGTTCTTCCAATCATCTACTCGTTTCTTGATTCTTTCGACATGAACCTTACAATCCCGAATCATCAACCTGGAAGAAATGAGGGGAACACCAAGGTACTTGACCGGTAGTGTACCCTCCTCAAAAGGTAAAACATCAAGAATAGCCACTTTAACATGATTAAGAACATTACAGAAGAATGCCGTGCTCTTAGGTAAACTTGGGGCAAGTCCCGAAACCTGTTTGAATTCCTCTAAAGCATCCATAACCACCCTAGCTGAATTCACATCACCATGCATAAATATAAATAAATCATCAGCAAAGCATAGATTAATAACCTCATGTTCTCTGCAATTATGATGAAATGAAAACGAATTTGAAGCCCGGACTTTTCTTTTCAGCATCAGCGTTAGAATCTCCATCACCAAAGTGAATAAGTATGGAGACAAAGGATCACCCTGTCGAAGTCCTCTTCTACCTCTAAAGAACCCGTGCAGATTCCCATTAATATTAAGAGAAAAGGAGGTAGAAGTGACACATTCCATAATCCAAGATACCATTTGCTTGTGAAATCCAAAACCAATGAGAATATTCTTAAGGAAGTCCCAATTCACTGTGTCATACGCTTTCTGAATATCCACCTTAAGAGCACATCTAGATGGACCACGATCCAAATGATAATTATGCATCAGCTCCTGAGTTAAGAGGATATTGTCTGAAATATGTCTTTCTGGAACAAAAGCCGACTGATTATCACTAACCAGACAGCCAAGAACACCTTTAATCCTGTTCGCTAGTATCTTAGTAATACATTTAAATAATACATTACATAGCGAAATCGGTCTATAATCAGTAACCCGCGACGGTGTAGCAACTTTAGGCAAGAGAGTAATAATAGTATGATTGATTTCTTTTAGCAATTTACCACTAATAAAGAAATCTTGAACTGCTTTAATCACATCCGAGCCCACAATATCCCAAGCATTTTTGAAAAAACAAGCAGAATAACCATCAGGTCCTGGGGATTTATCATCACCCATAGAGAACATAGCCGTTTTCACCTCTTCAGCGGTCACTGGAGCAATCATAGAAATGGACTGATCCTGTGTTAAAACATTTCGAAAGAGATTTGAAGTATTGAGATGACTAACCGAAACCGCCTGACCAAGGAAATGGAGATAATAACCAAGAAAAGCCGAGGCAACCTGATCCCCATTACTAGTCATGACACCATTGGAATCCAGAACCATATCAATTCGACTCCTTGCAGTACGTGCCTTAACCACTTTATGGAAATAAGCAGAGTTTGAATCCCCAACACGTAACCACTCCACTTTCGCCTTCTGTTTAAGAAATCTCTCTTCATCTAACACTGCTTCATTAAAACCCTGCAAAAATAAGGCCGCTTTGTCTCTAATCTCCTTGTTAAAAGGATTTCGATCCAAAGCTAGTTGGACTTCATCCAAATCAGTACGTAATTTGAGCACTTTGTCATGCAGATTACCCTTATCATAAAGCAATTTTCGTAAGGGTTTTTTGAGACCTTTCAGCTTTTGCACAACACAATACATTGCATGTCCCGTAATATCAAGTGACCAGGCTTCAGCAACTACATCTTTGAATCTCCCATGGTACACAAGTAGATTAGCAAACTTAAAAGATTTAGGACGAAATTTAGATGCCGTGGGGAGTCTAAGAACAGCAGGCGAATGGTCTGAAATCCGATATGGCTGAAACATAGCTATTGCCCCAGAGAAACTGTTCTCAAAACTAGCATTACCCATAATTCTATCTAATTTCTTTAGCAAACCATGATCACCTTGAGGTTTTTGATTCCAAGTGAATTGTAATCCTACCCGATTAACATCAGTAACTTCAATATCTCTAACACATTCATTGAATTCGCGCATAGAGATATCCATATTAGAGCAGCCACTAGCATTATCCTCCAAACTAAGTGTAGCATTAAAATCCCCCAAAAGACACCAAGGATTATTGCCAACAAACAGTTTGTGCATAGAAAGATCATTCCATAAAGCTCTTCTTTGAACATATGTATTATGAGCATAGATAAACGAACAAAAAAGAACTTTTTTGTCAGCTTTAAGAATGACCTGGGCATGTATCACTTGATCAGACTGATTAACAACCATGATATCAACATCATTTGGATTCCAGCCAAGGATAATACGAGGACTTTTAGCACACATACAACCATTAGATGTCCAAATCCAGTCATGAAACACTTTAGAACACAGATCTTTCAACTTAGCTGAAGACACATGAGACTCTAAAATGGCACAAACGACAGTTTATTATCAGAAAGTACCTGACGAACCTCTTTTTGTTTTGGGGGTTGGTTCATCCCCCTTATGTTCCAAGCTGCGATGTTATACATTAGGAACCACTGAAGCAGGAGTGCTTGCCCCTGTGGTACCTGTTGGCTTCTTCTGAGAATTACGAGATGCATCAGTAGCATCTTCAACCACATCGTCATCACTATCCATATTTAAAAACGAATCAGATGGAACTCTATGCAAATCGTTAGTGCAATGCAACCCTTCTTTAATATCATCATCGACCACCTCTTATAAAACAGAAAAAGTATTGCTAGTACTCACATTTGAAGTGCTTGTATCAGATTTAGGAGGGACTTTTGGTGTTCTTGAGCTGGGCGATTCACAGATGAAGGCTGTGGATCATTAGCAGGTGGAACTGGTGCTTGCTTCCATACCCAATTCGGTTTGGGTTTATTCAACTTAACTCCTTGCAAATGCACCTCCTTGTTCGACTTCCCTTTAGCTTTTTTACGATTAACCCTAGTAAACCCATCATCCTTATTCGGATCCATATTAGGTGTTTCCTTTTGTTTTGGGGCCTGTAAAGGACATGAATTATCAGTATGACCAAAAATTTTGCATCGACTACAATGAGGAGGTTCCCATTCAAATTCAACAGCAACAACTTCCTTTTTGATGCTTTCACCATTCAAATTCGGAATACCAATGATCAACTCATCCTTCCATTTCTTCGTCGCATCCAATTCAATCAAGGCCCTAGCATAAGAATGTCTACCCCATGAACTCAAACACATTTGACTTGTGTATGAGTCAAGCAAAACAGGTTTTCCCAGTTTGGATGCAATCATACTTAATCCATCTTCAGTATAGGCTGCTAAAGGAACATCATATAGCTTAACCCAAACCGGAACTGATGTTAAATCTTGCTTTGTAAGACAAGACGTGGGTGTCCATTCACTTAGGAAGATCGGAGTCGATCTAATCATCCAAGGACCTTTCTCCAAAACTTGTGTCATTCCATTTTTTGATTCAAATTGAAAGAAGAAAAATCCAGCGTTGTTCATCATAACTTTCTTCAAACCAAACTTTGCCCAAGCATTTTTAACATAGGCTTCGACAACTGGGAAGGCTAATCGCTCCCCAAGGAAATAACCATACAGAGAATTCATGAAACGACTATGTACCTCCCTTACAGATGTTAAAGGGATCATTATGTCCACACCTTCAACCGCAGATTCATCATTAAGCAGACGAAAATTTACCTTTTTTTGCACGTTGGCTTTCTTCAAAACATTTGCATAAGACACACCGCCTTGTGATTTCCCAGCATCAGCAGTTTGTTCCCCATCCAGCTTGGTAGATTGCGCATTTGAAACAGGAACATGCACAGAATCCTTATTTCCATGACCATCTTCACCACTCTTCGTATAAGAACAGTCCGGCATATTAGAGTTTTCAAAAACCCCAGGTGTATTTGCATGGTTGTCATCTGCACCCTTCTCGACACCACCATATTGAGCAGGTGGAGCATGTCTATCCCAAAACGCATCATCAACCTTAGGGAGATCCGGCATATCAGAAAATTCCGAATTAGGGTTTACAGGAACCCTAACCGGTTTATGAAACGTACCACCTTTTTCCATACGATCACTAGCACGATTTTTAATTTTATTAAATCTATCAGCTACTTCAGAAAAATCAAAAGACACAGCTCTCTTCATAAAATCAGGTCACCATAATAACAAAGACCAAAGAAAAACATGAAAACCCTAACCCTAGAGAAACCCTAAAACAATCGACCCTCTCTTAATCCGTTAGCAAAGTCGCCGGCGATCTAGCTGAACTAATACTTAGCCGCGATCTGACAAGAATGCTAAAAGATCAGAAAAAGGTGAAAGCTAGGGTTTCAGCGATTATATAAAAAGAAACGAATGAAAACCCTAAAAAAATGACTCAAACAGCCTCTAACATGCACATCAACGAATTCAAAAATCCAGGGGATTCAAGAACTAGTGAGAGGGACACATTAACAAGGAGAAGAGATCGAATCAAGAAGAGAAATCATGGGAAAAGGAGGAGCAGGAATCGCCATAGGGAGAGAGCATGGGTTTTTTTTTTAAATCTCAAGTAATTATAAGGAATTATTTGATTAATAAATCAATAAAATGAATAAATAATTAATTAATATATATTAAATTAAATAAGTGACTACAAAACAGAAAATATTCATAAATACCAATAATATAAGGTAACTAATGTCAAATAATATTATTAAGCAAAGTATACGGTGGAAATCATATAAATCAAAGTCAAACTACCGAAATTCCAATAAACGTACAAAGACGTATAATGAGAAATGACCTTCACCACCAAATATCTTCTAATCAAATAATGTGAACAATATAATACACTTGAACTCCATAATCTAATAACAACCAAAGATGGGCAAGTCTACTAGTATACATCTCATGATCTAGCTTACTAGTTCATGCTACACACACTTACGTTGTGTATATATACATACCATGGTTTAGGCTTGCTTGGGGAGCAACACAACTAGAAGAAGATCTCGCATTTGATCAGCCCCTAACACTCTCAAATCAAGTGAGTCATAGCCCCCTTTCAAACTCTTTTATGTGTTTTACTTTCGGGGTGAAAAGCATGATAAGTAAAATGGCTTTATATATATGAAATGATTCTTGAAAGAATGATTATGATATGGAATATATTGTATGTTCAATGTGATATAAGTTATATGATGAGCTTGAGTTCTGTCAAACTGTTTCACTTCGGTACACTACTATTAACTCCGAAAGGGGAGGCCTGTAATTAGAGGGTTGCGCAACTAGGAGTCGTCCACTCACCCACTAAAATAGGTAACGGTGGAATGTTGGTTGCCTTCGTGACGACCTTCACTTCCAGTCCGACCCGAGCGGTGCTCTAATCTACTTTAAATTTAAATGGTCGTCTCCATGACACGACCCAATTATGGTTAAAGCACTTGATTGACAGCTTGTGCTATGAAATGAAATATTTTGTTGGTTGGGACATGAAAAGGTCTTAGTAGTGGCATAAGCATTTACTCATCAAATTATGCCTTTGGCTAAATGTAAGTGATATTATTTATGGATGGACATTATGTGTTGAACATACGGTTTGGGTACGTATTTTACGATGGAAACTCTTGGAGACTTTATGATTTATTACTTCACTTTTTGGATCGATTGTACCTATGTTGGTAGCATAAACCTATGAACTCACTCAACTCTCGTAGTTGACACTTTTTCTTCATGTTTTTCAGGTCTAGAGCAGTAAGTTAGCTTTATGGACCGCCTCTTGGATGCTGTGTTTGCTTGTTACATGTTGGACTAGTAATGCGAACATTTGATCTTTTGATTATGAATTTGGTTATGTAATGGTTATTAAACGTCAACTTGAACTTGAAATCTTTTGAATTTGAATGGCATTTGAAACTTTATGTTGATGTTTTATATTTAAATCTTTTGTACCATGTCGTTCTGTGGCACTTCGTGTTTCCGCCTTAGTCGGGGTGTTACATCACATATACATGCCATTAAGTATCATAAGTTCACTCAAATGACTATAAAATGGCCAAAACTAGTGCGGTAAAAGTCTATATATTTATCGCTCATCACACACACTCCAACAGAATCTAACAAACAAAGTAAAACAATAAACGTCTACATGATCACATCGAATCCAAACAAGTATTCAGCCTACTAGCCTAGCATTATTAAAGGAATAACAAAGTCTGAAAAGATGAAAGACATTGTTTGATAATAAAAGTAAATAAAAGATGAAAGATCTAGACCAAGAATGAAGATCGGAAGGTGTTAGAAGCTCCAAAACCTCCTTGGAATCTGCAAAGTCGATCTAGGGTTTGTTAGAAATCCAAAAATAGTGATAAATTGTAATCTAGATTAGAGGAATTTCTTGTTGTTAATTCATAGATAAATGATTACTAAGGTTGAGGGGCTAATTGTGACAATTAGCATAATTGTAGAATTAGACTATAAATAGCCCTCTCATACCTTAGAGATCACAACAATAATTACACAGAACATTACACATAATTTTTATAACTGTTAATTCACACACAGTTACCTTCGATTCTCTCTCAAAACACACACAAACACCAAGAACACACACTATCCAAACCGCTATTGATGAATTGAATTCAGTGATAGAAATCGTGTTATAACAAGTGGTATCAGAGCAAAACATCATTCTGATGAAGATCCATAACTGAATTCAATCACAAATTCAACAAAATCAAAATTATTTACAATTCTGTTCGTATTTGTTTACCTACTGGTTCATCAAAATTCACACTTCAAATCACATAAAATCACAGTTATTTGTTCACCAATAGATTTGTGGTTATTGATAACATAATCCTGTCAAGTTTCAAGTTCCAATTCAATCTAAATCTCGAGATTGAATTTTGAGTTTTTGGCGCGAATTTTGAGGGATTTGAATCTGTTGTGTTTTGTGTTGAATTTTGTTCATAAACTTGTTGCGGACATGAATTCAATCAGTTTGCAAGTGATTTCGTGATCTAACTCCCAGTAATTCAAAAGATATTGAAGTTTTTTTTTGTTGTTAATGGAGTTTTTTCTGGAAAACTGATAAAATGAAGAAGATGACTCCAAAACGATCTTCACTAGGACGATCTTCCTAAGATCGTCTTAGTCGTTCAAAGCTCGTTTTTCATTCTTGTGCATTGTGGCTTGTTAGACGATCTTCACAAGATCGTTCTAGACAAGTGTGTGTTGTGAAGTGTTTGTTTCTGGCTAATTAATCCGAAAGGATTGGTTTGGTCAATTCAAATACTTATAAGTTTTGAGAAAGAAAACAAGACGATCTTCAACCAAGATCGTCTCATTTCCTAGAAACCTAAGACGATCTTCACCAAGATCATTTCATTTCTTTGAAACTTAAGACGATCTTCAACCAAGATCGTCCCAGTTCCTTGAATCATTTCAATCCAAAATCACTTTAATTCAAGACCGTTTCATTTCAAGATCACTTCATTTCAAGAACATTTTCATTTCAAGAACATTTTCATTTCAAGACCGTTTCATTTTCAAGACCGTTTCACTTCAAGATCGTTTCAATTTCAAGACTTAACCAAATTTCATCAAAATCCTAAGACGATCTCACTCAAAACGATCTCACTCAAGACGATCTCACCCAAGACGATCTTACCAAGGACGATCTTCTCAAGATCGTTTCATTTCCTGTTATTCTCAAGATCGTTTCATTTCCTGTTATTCTCAAGATCGTTTCATTTTCTGTTCTTAATTCAATCCAATCTTTCAAATCAAATCAATCTCAAATGGCTTCTCGTGAAGCATTGGCTTTGGGTTCAGATACAAGACCTCCAGTTCTCTACCGTGGTTCCTATGGACTATGGAAGAAAAGATTTATGGACTATGTGGAAAGTCAAAAATGGTCATATGATGAAAGATTCCATCATTAATGGACTTGCCGTTCATCGCCATCCCACTACTGATGCAATAATTCTAACTCCTGATCTTTTGAATGCTGAACAAAAAGATCGAACAGCTGCAGATAACAGAGCTAGGTCATGCTTATACAAAGCTCTACCGAATGAAATCTATGGCTCTGTTGATTCTTATGATACGGCCAAGGAGATATGGATGAGGTGGCTAGACAGATGGAAGGAGCTGACGTGACTTCGACGATAAGATTGACCAATATTTTGACTGAGTTTGACAACTTCGCGAAATTGCCTAATGAAACTCTTGAAGCTGTCTACTACAGATTCTGCAATGTCATAAATGAGCTGAGGAAGAACAATGTCAAGAAAACAGAGATTGAGCTAAACATCAAATTCATCAAAGCTCTTGGTCCAGAATGGGAAGATTTTGGAACACAGATCAAGCAACATCAAAATCTGACCAAGTTCACCATTCATACTCTTTATGAATCTTTCAAACTCAATGAAAACCAAGTCCTAAACAAAGCTTCATCAAACAAAATGCCAGAAGTTGTATCTTCTGATCCTTTGGCATTGATAGTTGAGAAGAAGATTTCTGAAGCTCTTAAAAGGCAAATGGTGGTTGTTTCTTCGTCTGATGAGGAGGGAGATGATCTGATGGCTACAAGAGATGGTGTTTCAGATGAACTATATCAAGCTCTTGCCGCGGTAACAAAGGCATTTCAAGAGGAAATTTTACAAAGCGAGGCCAACAAACAACAATCTCCGCACTTCTTCTACAAGTGCATTTCCCAAGAAGGAACACTATCATCCAAGGAGTAATGAGCAAGGTGAAGCTAATGGATCAAGGTATGGTGAAAAGAAGGAAATTTATGAGAAACAAGTTGTTGAGAAGGGTAAGGCATCAGACAAAAAGTGCTACAATTGTGGTATTCCTGGACATTTTGCTGTTGATTGCAAACAACCTCGAAAGCGGAACTATGAGTATTACAAGCAGAAGATGCTGTTAGCCAAACAAGTCGAAGCAGGACATGCATTGCTTAGCTGAAGATGACAAATGGCTGTTACTCACAGATGATGAAGATCAAGATCTCTCTGCTAATGTTTGCTATATGGCAAGGTTGGCCAAGAACAAAAGTCTTTGAAGCAGAAAGCACTGATGATGAATACCCAGATGATGAGGTAAATCTCGACTCTACTTTTTCTTTGATTAAGGACAAAGAGTCATGTAGATTAGCTTTATCAGATTTAACAACTCATATCAAGTCTTTAGCCAACAAAAACAAAAAGTTGAAAAATAGCATTTCATTTTCTAAAAGTGAATTTTCAAAACTTCTTGAAGAACATTCAAAATTACTTTTTGAACATGAAGCTATTAAACAAGATTTTCAAGCTTACAAAGATAAGATGTTGGTTAAAGAATGTGAGTTGAATGTCTCTCCTGATTCTAAGTTATTACAAAAATGTCAAAATCTTGAAAAGACCATTCATGATCTTGAAAAGGCCTATCAAGATCTTGAAATCCAAAAGACCAATGAATGGCTTCGGGCAAATGCAAGACAAATGGATGTTGATATTCTTAATAAAACTCCAAGAAGCTAAACCAAACAATGTTGAATTCGAAAGGAAGATTTCTGATTTAAATCATATTGTTTTCTAAAAGGCATTGAGATTGAGAATCTTGAAAAACAAGTTGAGGAATTTAAAAGAATATACTTTTCTATCAAGAAAAGTTATATAAAGTTGAACAAATCCTCTCTTGAATTTCACTGCCTATTTCAACAAGTAAAAATTGACAAAACAGAATTTCTTCTAGGGTTGGGATTTGAGAATATCACACCATTGCAAAAAGCCAAAGAGGAAATTGAACCCTTGTATGATGAAAAATTCCTACGACTTGGTATGATACAACAATTTATTCGTCATTGGATGACGAATTTGAGACTGATGAAGTTGAGAGAATACCAAAACAAGAATTTTTGGTTAATTATGATGCAATAAATGATTCATACAAAACAAAAGAATCTTCAATTTTCAAATTGGAAGAAATTGAATCAAATTTTCAAAACCAAGAATCTGTCTGTACTCCACCTAAACCAACTAAAATGTATTTTCCAACCACATTTTTGGAAAAACAAATAGAAGGTTACAACAAAAGGTAGAATCTCAACAAAAAGTTATTGATCATCTCAAGTCTCAAAGTCCGAATTCAGAGGATAAATGTATTGTTGTTGATACTAAGAAAGTTTGTGAGATTGCTTCTACTAAAACTGACCAAAGTGCTTTAGTAGACAATTCTACACAAACTACTTGTGATTCATCTACCAATACCTCTACTCAGACCTTGACTGATTCTTTTGGATGTACTTGTCAAAATACTGCTACATTTAATAGCTGAGGATTATGTGCAATCTGATTTTTCTAATGAAGAACTTGCACATAGTTTAGTTTTGATATGGTACTTTATATAGGATTTTTCACATGCAACAATGTTGATGAGTTAGTTGTTCACCCTAAGCCTAGTGCTAGTATAGGTGTTGATACTTCTACTCAATTTTTTTGTGAAACCAAAGATGTGTCAGTTCAAGTTGACACTAATTTCCGAGACTAACCATGATGTGAAGTTGGACACCAAGATTCCTGATTTTTCAAAATTTTCAACTAAATCTGAAATTAATCAATCTCCATTGAAATTTTCCTTTTCAAAAGATTTCACGAAAGATGATTTTGATAAATTCATGGAGGGAGAATATATTTTTGATTCAGAAACTGAGAAAAAGATTGAATCTACCAAAATCAAAGTGAAAAGAAAAGTGGAATCTCAAAAACCATTGTCCAAAGCTCCAACTTCATATTACTCAAAGAAACGAGTTAAGGCCAAACTCGTCAAGACTGAACCAAAGACCATTAAGTTAGAAACATTGCTACCCCTGTGAAACATGTCAAAAAGGAACAAGCTGAGACCCCACACAGGACAAAGTACACCAAAGTGAAACTTCCGAAAGACTATCCTAATGCTTCTCAATCTAGCTCTCAATCTAGTTCTATACCTAAGGTGTCTAAGTCTAGCACAGTTTCGCTAACTAAGGATGCATCAAATGGTACAACTAGATATAAGGATAGATATGGATGGTTTTCTCATGATAAACCAAAGAAGCAAGAAGTTTCCTCACCTCCAAAAGATTCCAAAAAGATGAAAGTGTTTAAAACTTCTAGTTCTAATCTTCTTAAATTCAATTCAACAGGTGGAAAGAGCATAACTAGTGGTGCTAGATGGGTTGCTAATACTTTAGTACCTAAGTTCACTAGTAACCAAAAGGATGTTGAGAAAAGGAAGAAAAGAAAGAGGAGAAAGAATGTTAATAGGAGGAAGGGTGTTCATGTTAATCAAAACAATTTTTCTTTGTCAAATAATGTTGAAAATACCAAGGCAAGACCTTGTGAGCTTGTAAACAATATTAATTCTCGTACTTGTGTATCTACTGATGTTAATGCTTGTAGACATGTTACTTTTAATTCTCATGTGAATGTTCGTACTTTTTATTCAAATGTGTTTGTTGATAATGTGCTTGTCAATGCTATGTTGATTCAAAAACATGTTTGAATGCGATTCCTAAATTATATACCCTGCCTGTTTTAACTAACCATAAAGGACCCGTCTTCAAGTGGGTACCTAAAAACGGTTAAATTTCTTTGATTGCAGGAAATAACCATCTGTGTTTGATACTCGATTCCGGGTGTTCGAAGCACATGACTGGAAATAAATCTTTGCTCAAGAATTTTGTTGAAAGATTCATGGGAACAGTTCGCTTTGGAAACAACAATTTCGCTCCTATCTTAGGTTTTGGAGACATTGAATGAAATGGAATTATCATCAAGAAAGTTCACTATGTTGAAGGATTAAGTCACAACTTGTTCAGTGTTGGACAATTCTGTGATAACAATCTTCAAGTTCTGTTTCGAAAATCTCTTTGCAAAGTCCAAACTCTAGATGGAGTTGATATTCTTTGTGGTGATCGTGATGATAACCTTTTTACCGTCAATCTCGATGATAACCAACCAACCGATAATATTTGTCTCATTTCAAAGGCTACTTCAAAGAATTCTTGGTTATGGCATAGAAGGCTTCTCATCTGAATTTTCAAACCATCAATACTTTAGTCAACAAGCATCTTGTTAAAGGCTTACCTGACTATAAGTATGAAAGTGAGCATGTTTGTCCTTCCTGTGCTGTTGGGAAGATTAAGAGAGCTTCTCATAAACCGAAGAAATCTCCAAATTCTTTAGCACCTCTTCATTTGCTTCACATGGATCTTTGGGGCCGATGAAAGTACAAAGCCGAAATGGGAAGAAATACATCTTGGTTATTGTTGATGATTATTCAAGATATACTTGGGTCAAGTTCCTTGCATACAAAGATGAAACAACTCAGATGTTGATAGATTTCATCACTAATACTCAAGTAAATCTTCAACTTCCAGTTCGTTACATCCGTTCGGATAACGGAACTGAGTTCAAGAAAGCTGTTTTTGATGAATTCTGCAAATCCAAAGGTATTACTCATCAATTCTCAGCAGTTCGCACCCCACAACAAAACGGTGTTGTTGAAAGGAGAAATCGATCGCTGGTGGAAGCAGCAGGACAATGCTTGCTTATTCCAAATTGCCATCCAATATGTGGGCTGAAGCTGTTGACACTGCTGTCACACTCAGAATCGGTCCATTATCAATCAGCGTTTCGAAAAGACTCCTTATGAGTTATTAACAAACGCAAACCCAACATCAACTACTTTCATATATTTGGGTGTGTTTGTTATACTTTGAATGATCGGGAGAATCTTGGAAAGTTCGAGAAGAAATGTGATGAAGGATATTTTGTTGGTTATTCCAAAACATCAATTGCCTATCGAATCTATAATCGTCGAACCAACACAATTCAAGAAACAATGAATGTTTGGTTTGATGAGATGTCAGGCATGATTTTTGAGCAAGAAGGTTTGCTACAAGTAATGATCCAAGTACTTCTACAAGGAATTCTACCTTAGCTTCTAAATTCAAGAAGTTTCCAACTCCAACAAGTGATGAATTAGATATTCTTTTTGAAGAATTCTATAATTCAAAACCGATTCATGATCAAGAACCTCAAGTCATCGTTGAACCAATTCAAAACAATGAACCTCTTCATAACAACGATCCAGTTCCTGACAACATTCATGAATTTTCATCAAGTTCTTCAGAGCAAGAATCCTCTTCTACTGATACTTCTCCACCATCCTCTCAGGATATCTTCTCAAGTGAATGTTCAAGAACAACCTTCTCGATTAACTCAGACAACAAATCCATTGAACACTCCAAATGTGTATGTACCACTTGATTTTGATCATCCAGCTTATGAGGAAAGAGTTATACCAAGTTATGACTCCATCTCTCAACAAAACTCAAGTTTCAATGATGGTGATGTTGATCTTCAACAACAAGATCCTCTTCCTCATGCTCACAAGTGGACACGTATGCAGAAAGACCATCCTACTGATCAAATAATTGGAGATCCACAAGCAGGAGTAACTACTCGTACTTCAGTAAATGAGTGTCTTGTTGCACTTTCTCTTAGCAATATCGAGCCCAAAACAGTATCTGAAGCTCTTCGTGATCCAGAGTGGGTTAAGGCAATGCAAGATGAACTCGCACAATTTGAAAGACTGAAGGTATGGAGATTAGTTCCAAATCCTAGAAACGATGATCCAATCGGAACAAAGTGGATATTCAAAAACAAAAAGGATGAGAATGGAGTGGTAGTAAGGAATAAAGCTCGACTTGTTGCAAAGGGTTATTGCCAACAACCTGGTGTTGATTCGACGAAACTTTTGCTCCAGTTAGCAAGAATGGAGGCCATTCGGATATTCTTAGCTTATGCCGCATTCAGAAACTTTACTGTGTTTCAAATGGATGTGAAGACTGCTTTCTTGAATGGTGACCTCAAATAAGAAGTTTACGTTGATCAACCAGAAGGTTTTGTTGATCCTCAAAGGCCAAACCATGTCTACAGGTTAGACAAGGCTCTCTACGGTCTTAAGCAAGCACCCCGAGCATGGAATGATTCTTTAACTACTTTCTTACTAAGAGGTGGCTTTACCAAAGGCACAATTGACCCTACCTTGTTCATTCGCAAACAAGGTAAGCATGTTCTACTTGTTCAAATATTTGTTGATGACATTATATTTGGGTCGACCAGTCAAACATTTTGCAAAAACTTTTCATCTCTTATGGTTAATCATTTTGAAATGAGCATGATTGGGGAAATGAATTACTTTTTGGGTCTTCAAATCAAACAATTACCAACTGGCATTTTTATATCACAAGGTAAATACATAAATGACATGTTGAAAAAGTTTGATATGACTTCATGTTCTTCAATTTCTACCCAATGGCTGCTCGAACAACAATTAATACTGATACAAATGGGAAACCATTTGACCAAAAGAGATATCGAAGTATGATTGGTTCGTTGTTGTACCTAACAGCATCTCGCCCAGATATAATGTTTGCAACATGTATGTGTGCTAGATATCAAGCTGCTCCAACTGATTTACATTATCAAGCTGTGAAACGAATCTTTCGATATCTGAAGGGTACACCCGATTTAGGTCTCTGGTATCCAAGGGATACTGGATTCAATCTAACTGCATATTCAGATGCAGATCATGCAGGTTGTAAACTTGATCGCAAGAGCACTTTCGGTACTCTACAATTTTTAGGCGATAAAATTGTGAGTTGGTCTTCCAAGAAACAGAATTGTGTGTCTCTATCAACGGCTGAAGCAGAATATGTGGCTGCGGCTAGTTGTTGTGCTCAAGTTTTATGGATGAAGACACAACTAACTGATTATGGTCTGAATATGATCATATCCCTATCTATTGTGATTCTCAGAGTGCCATTGCCATTGCAGTCAACTCAGTAAACCACTCTCGCTCAAAGCATATTGATGTTAGATATCATTTTCTCAAAGATCATATTGAGAAAGGTGACATCGAGCTCTACTTTGTGGTACTGACTTTCAACTTGCAGATTTGTTCACAAAACCATTGGATGAAAAGAGGTTTAACTTTCTTATCTCCAAGCTAGGTATGTTAAATCTTAAACCTTAACTCTTTTTTCCATTTGAAGGAATTCTTGACACATTCCAGAAAAACAAAATACAAAATTTGAAAAGAGAAAATCAAATACAAAAAGATATTTATTTCAAAGTGGCTTGCATATACTATGTATGCAACCCGTTCTTAAATGATATATTTATTGTAGAGTGTTTTTACATTCTAAGCTTTTGTTATTATACATAAATTGATATAAGATAACATGGAATCGAACGCCTTTGTGTACTTCCAAGTGTTCTTATATGAATATGTATGTGTGATAGCAATCAAGTTGTTCAAATAAAGTTTTCAAAACTCTCAATTGTTGATATGAGACGCAAAGGATCGAACGCCTTTGTGTACTCCCTTGTTGTCTTATCTTGTACAATTGATTGGATTTTCATTTGCTTAAATGTTTTAATTGCCTCCAACTTGTTGTTGTAAGATGCGAAGGATTGAACGCCTTTGTGTACTCCCTAGTTGTCTTACTCTCAACCTTGTTGTTGACTTTAGACTCTCAAACATTTTTCTGAAAATATCACAACAAAGATTTTACTATTTTTTGATCTCACAAAAACCATTTTTTTTGCTCCACCTTTCTATGGAAAACTTTTTGATCTATTCTTGCATAGATTAAGGAGGAGTTTGTGATTTCAAACACTTTCAAAACTTCAAATGTGTGCCAAATTTTTTTTACACACATTTGATGTTTTTCCAATGATTTTTAATCAAATGGAGTTCGGTGATTAGTTTGCACATGAGTGATAAGTATTTCTCAAATTTACTCCATGAATTTCATCATCGCCGATGAATTCTAACCCCGGAGTATTCACTTCTTTCATTAGATAGTGAGGGTATTTTGAGTGATGTTGTTTTCGTACAAATAGGATGGAGGGAGTAAAGTTGAAAAGTGAGAGGTTAAGGTGATATGATGTGAGAAAGGGCTAAAAGAAACAAATGCCTTCCCCAAAATTCTCAAAAAGCCGGGTAAACACGTTCCTATCGGATTTCATTTGTTGAAATTTCGATATTGAAGAAGTCTTCATGGACCCAGTGAAGCAATGCACATCTTTTCCTAACCACTCAAGTGTTTCTTAACAAATACTTGTTTCATTTCTCACAGAGATTTTCACATTTCTATTGACTCTTCATTTGTAAGATGTTGATATTGAAAAAGGGCGACATTCTGCTCCAGTCCCCGACTTCATTTTGCTCACGATGTGTCTAGAGCTATCTTGTTTGGTCATTAATTTGATCATCATTCATTTGTATTAGAACACATTCGAGTCATATCTTTGTGATATAATTGCTTATCTTTGTGATATAGCCGGAACATTCGTAGTGATATCTTAATTGATATTCCACGATGATCGAATGGAAATCCTACCAATGCTAACATCTTTTCCAACTTTGAACGTAGGTCTCATAATTACATTTATGTGATTATTGAGTTAAAAAGAAGTCTAAGTGACCTCGGTTTTCCCTAAAAAGTCTTTAAGGATAAAATTGTGGTTATCAAATGCTCGGTAGTGTTAACCATGATTTATATTCTTTGAAGCAATCTCGTGGTTGCAAAGCCGCAGATCGAACTATGTTAGAGAATTGTTTTGTGCATATCTCAATGATACATAGGAAATCCGAAAAATGTTATACATTTCAATCGGTCATTTCATTAATCCTTTCGATTTTTGAACATGCTAACGGATCATTCTTATCCGGTATCATTTCTCTTCACACAAACACAGAAAACACCAACACCATAATATAACGTTTGTCCCAACAACTTCAATCTTACGTTTTAGTCACTCCTAGGATTTCTTGGGTTGGGCTAATGGTTTGGGTTGATGTTTTGATGGTTGACATTTCTTCATGATCATGTTATTCCTTTTGACATTTAATCAATCAAATGTGTACATAATGACATTGGTTCCCAATTTTGTCATTATGAGGGGGAGAAAATATTATGATTGATTTACTGATTGATAAGGAAACAAGGAGAAAAGTTTGTGTTTGGTTGTTTCAATTGGGTTTAGGCTTATCAAAGTTCTAGGCTTATCAAAGTTTGTGTATAGGGGGAGAAATTTATTCATGATGTGACAATAGTTTCAGATTTTCACTAGACTTTAGGTGATTGAAATTTTGATTTTAAAAAGGGGGAATCTGAATTGACGTCAAAGATAAGAATGAAACCGAAGATGAAAGATTTTCACTCAAGATGCTTCAAAAGTTCAAAGATGCTCCAAAATGTTTATAATCATGGATTGAGGGGGAGCATGATTACTTCATAAGAATTTCATCCAAACTTCATTCAATTGCTTACTCTCCAAAGTGTTCAAGTTGATGTGACAAAGATCAAAGCTTCAAAAAGGTTGAAAGATTTGTTAGAAGATTCAAGTCAAAGAAGTAAAGCTTCAAACGAGTCTTCATCAAACACACTTCATTCAAGATCTTCAAGTCATACAACAACATTTTATCAAGAAACTCCAATGCATACATCAAGGGGGAGAGTTCATATTCATGAAACTTTATTCCAAGAAGATGAACTTCATTCAAGAATTCAAAACTGAAGAATCGAAAAGCTGAAGTTCACTCAAGAATCGAAGATTGAAACATTCGAAACCAAGATTCATACCTTCCGCATTTCAAAAGACAACTCTGATTCATGATTCAACAATTCTCGAAGATTCAAGTCACACACACTTGTTCGACTTCATTATTCTCTTTATTCAAGACTCACACGCATTCATTATTCTCTGTTCTAAAAGAACATTGAGAATCCTCACATGATTTAACTTCAAAGAAGTTCAAGACCAAGACCAAGACTGAATCAAGTTCTCCAAAGACAAAAGAGAAAGCTTTGAAGACTTGTTTCAACACACCAATTGTCTTCACCACCGGGCTCATCAAATTCATTCCTACAAGACAATATAACACGTACTTCATTACAATGTATCACTAAGGGGGAGAATGTTAGAAATCCAAAAATAGTGATAAATTGTAATCTAGATTAGAGGAATTTCTTGTTGTTAATTCATAGATAATGATTACTAAGGTTGAGGGGCTAATTGTGACAATTAGCATAATTGTAGAATTAGACTATAAATAGCCCTCTCATACCTTAGAGATCATAAGAATTACACAGAACATTACACATAATTTTTATAACTGTTAATTCACACACAGTTACCTTCGATTCTCTCTCAAAACACACACAAACACCAAGAACACACACTATCCAAACCGCCATTGATGAATTGAATTCAGTGATAGAAATCGTGTTATAACAGGTTGTTGCTGGGCGGCTAGGGCTGCTGAATCGGCTCTCTCTTAGGGTTTTGAGGTTTAATTCGGCTTAAATAGAGGTTAAAGTCGGTTGCTGAACCAGCGGCGCTGGTGGGCTTTCAGCGGCGCTGGTCCTGGGCTTGATGGGCTAGCGGCGCTGGGCTGAGGAGCGGCACTTGGTAGTTGGCCAGCGGCGCTGGCTAGGTGCCAGCGGCGCTGGTGACTCCTGCTGCAGCTTTCGCATCTTCGTTCGGCTCCCGAATCACTTCCTTGTGTCTTGTAACTTCATAGGCTTCCTTCTTGAGTCACTTGATGTCATTTACCCTCTCTCGCATCTTCCGTGAACCTGCATAAACATACGACTCATTAAGTACCGATAGTTCCAGAATATTAACTCATTTATACATTGAAATGAAGCCTTTCGATAGGGGTTTTTATCACAATATGGACGCTCATCAGTATACCAAATACATCATAAACTTTTTTGCTGATTAAAGAAAAAATATATAACAACCTGATTTTAAGTAACTGTTTTTTATTAATGGTGTAGGTGCCCGATCTGAACAAAAACCCACCTTCAGCCCGCAAGACAAAGTGAGTACGCGCCCACCACATCACGGTTCACCAACACACATGACTTTTTTGATGACCCGCAGGGTGCGCGAGTATGTACGAGCCGTCCCAATCCTGCCCGAGATACGAAACTTGTTCGGGGAGCCGTCCCAATCCGAGTGGGTCAATGAGAATCCAGGCTTTTTCAGAAACCTGACCCCATATCCAGGTCTTGATGATATATATACATTCGGGGACCCGTCCAGATCCTACGGGGTCCAAAATGTATATGCTGGGAAGTCCCAATCCTATGGTCCAAAATTTATATGGCTTCGAGGAAACATCCCAATCCTATGGGGTCAAGACCAGCCATATTAAAGCTTTGTTGATGACTTGTTCTGGGCACCACCGACACAACCTACATATGCACCCATATATGAAACAATGGATAGGCCGGTGTCAGAGTCAGAGTGCCAGTTGGGTTGGGTATGTTGCGGAACCAATGAACGCCAGGCTGTCCCGATCTTACGTATGGGCACTACCAGAGCTACCCGAGTACATACGACCTTACGTTGTCGGCGCACAGAATGTAAGGAGATGGTAGTTGTGGATTTCGAGCTACCGCTGTTGCTTTGGGGCTAGATGAGGATTACGGTTCGGAGTGGGTTCGTACGCAGATGCTCGAGGAGTTTGAATCTGACCTCGAAGGGTACATGCGAATGTATGGGTCCTCCGAGGGCCCACGCATAAAAAATGGCGACCCAAGGACCATTGGATGAGTAAAGTGTGGTTCCATATCCTCCTGGCCAATAAGCTGGGTATAATAATCAACTGCATAAGCCTACGTGACCCCCGCACAGTATTCCCGATGCATCATGGCTTGGATCAATTAAAGTTGGCTCAACCGATAACTATTGCTCTCGTAAATGAGGAGAGCCATTTTGTTACAGTGGAATTATTAGGTGAGTACCCAATGGCTTACAAGAATCCTGAATGGAATCAAAGATAGATTGTATTATGTTTTTTTTTTATTATTAATAAATATTTGTTTTCCAATAAGATAAATATTATATTTTTATATTATTATTTAATCGATATTTTATAAAAAACATCATAGTCAAATATAAACTTACATTAAAATAATACATATTCAAAATTATACATATTCAAAATAACGATATAAAATTTAATAAAAATTTACATATTCAAAATAACGATATAAAACTTAGATAAAAATAATACATATTAAAAATACTACATTAAAATAATACATATTCAAAATAACGATATAAAACTTAGATAAAAATAATACATATTCAAAATACTACATAAATTTTCTAACGGAAACCGTCTTCAGCTAGCAATTTATAATATGTTGCAAAGTCGATTTTTTGTCAATCAACTTTAGCAGTTTCTCAAGTTCAGAAGTTATTTTCGTCGATACTTGGTAATGTCGTTTCAAGATATTCGCTATGCTGCTCTTCACTTATAATGATTTCGCTGCCCCTTTTCCTTATTTCTTTGATTTTCTTCTTATGTTCGAGCTTTCTTTGTTCCATAAGAAGCTTACAATCATTAATTTTGTTGTAAAGTTCATACCCGTCATCTATATCCTCTTTACATTGCGCTTTCAATGCATGAAATGTTATCATAGGAGGTGATGATGGCAGATGACGATGAAGAAGCCATTAGCTTTGTTATAGAGAGGGTGATCGCCGGAAAATAGGTTGATGGCCGGAATATAGAGAGAAAATGGTTGATGTGGGTTTTTGTTGTTTGAGTTGTCTGGCTTCTATGGCTGGTATAAAAAGAAAATTAAGTTAAGCATTAGCGGCGACGTCGCCGCTAATGCTTGTCACTGTAGTCAATAGTGTCTGCAATCCGTCAGATGGTGGGTCCCGAGGCATTAGCGGCGACTTCGCCGCTAATGCTCTCCACGTAGGACCTTGGGGATCATTTATCCTGTACATATGTTGGGTATAAAATTAAAAGTTGATATGTTTGTATGTTTACGTATCATGATCAATTATTTATATTATGTCATAAACTTATGGTTAAAAACGATTGCTTTCAAAGAAAACCTACACATTTTAATCTACACAAAGAAAACCTCCAAACTACCTTTTTTATACTTCCACATACAATAAACTTTGATTTTGTTGATGATGATATTCAAAAGAAGAAGAAAATGGTTTGTTTTCATCAAAAAGTGAAGAACCAGATGACATCAAAACCCACTCTTGAGGCAAAATAGAGAAGCCCATAATTATAAGAAATAAATCCTAAAAAAAGATTGAATATTTTTTAAAAAAATACAAACTTTAGTTAAACCAAGAATACAAACAGAAATAAAGAAGTTCATAAAAAATACAAACTAATCACTATCACTATCACTATCATCCCCCAAGCGTTGTGTGGGGAATCCCGACGTGCTAGACCCGGCCTGGTCCCAAGGGTTGACCGTGGGCCAAGGGTTGAAGAATTGGTCCGTAATCACGGCTGGCGACTGTGGGCAGATGGGCCCGACGACTGTGCTGCTGGGCTGGGGCGTTAAAAGGAGGGTCATCTGGACGCGGAACCTCGACATTCAGTCCTCGGGTTCCCCTAACAATACGCCCAACCCCGCGGGTATGTCCCGATCGGGCCCCGAAAGTGTCCAAAAATGCCTGCGTTGGCGGGGTGGGGTTGGGCTGTTGGGAAAGTATCCGCTGGGATTCAACAAGCCGGGCCTGTACCACATTAAATCATAAACAAATAAATAAGTTAGTTATACTTAATAAAAATTTACAAAAAATACGAATTTAAGTGTTGTGCGAGAACTTACATGAATGGGACGAGCTCTTTCTTGCACTTGCCCATCGTGGTATGTGTGAACCCGCAAAAAGAACTCAGGCGGGGGCTCAGGTTGCCCATCATGAGTACGCTGTATATACATTAATCAAAGTTATATATATGTATGTGTATCTCTCTCTCTATATATATATACATATGTGGATATAAATATGTACATATAACTTACAGCGTATTCATATTGACGCTGAGCGTAGGATTGGGACCGTGAGTAATGACAAGATTATCTTGTCCATGCCTGTTATTCGCGTTTCTTTGGGCAAGAAGCATCCGGATGCTCCCTGGTCCAGTAATGCAGTAGACCCCTCAAAACTTCTTGAGGCATTGCATACGGCGGAACACCTTCGAATTCGGCGAGTCTATCTAACCCACCCCTTTCGATGAACCATTACCCCTTGAATTTGGATTTTTATCCCTGTAGTTCTTGAGGGCATCCTGACGAATCACGCTTTCAACAGCGACCCGTAAGGGGTGACCGTCTTCATGATTTAGATACCGGTCTAATTCGAACCGTCTCTGCAATTTTTTAGTAATAGTTAGCATCTACCCTATTTTTTTATGACGTATTTAAATTGTAAAATAAAATGTTTTATACCTGGAGCCAGGGAATAAGTCCATCCCTGATGTGTGGGGGCACCTGATCCCACGAGTCGTAAGTATGCGGGACGGTAGCGACATATGTCCCTAAATAGCTCTTGTACCATTTGGAGGTGTCACCGATAGTCTGCCACCTGCTTTGAGCAGCGTCAAGTAAAAGAGATAACGTCTTTCTTTTGAAACTCCCGCTCCATTTTCTGGTTAGCAGCAGCTCTCCCTGAGCTCATCCCAGCAAAACAAAATAAAAACAAATATATAACAAATATATATATAGAGGAGAGAATATAAGAAAAAAAATATATACATATATATATATATATATTTGACATACATCTATATATACTTACCCCCCATACGCCTGCAGCCCCATTGCGGATTCCACCCCCAATTCGGAGGGTCATTGCCACCATCTCCGCCATGAACGTCAGCCATTTTAACCTACATAAGTTATACACAAGTTATAAATCAATAAAAACAATTATCAAGGTTAAAAAAGGCGCAAATGAAATATATGCATATTTTGGACACAAATCTTTTTTCCAACTTATTATACCTAAAATGAGCACATTTTTTTCAACTTATTTTTATAAGCTTCTTTTCTAACAATAATACTTGCAATCATATTAACCTAATAACAACTATATTAACAATTACAATCATACTAACAAGTGTTTTCTAACATAATACTAACAATCATATTAACAATAACCATAAAATTTCTAACAATCATATAATTTCTAACTATGATAACATAACATTTTTAACACTAATTACAATCATAATAACTTTTCTAACATAATATATTAACAATCATATTATCAATAATCATAAACTACCAATAATTTCTAAAAATCATATAATTTCTAACAATCATATCATTTTTAACTATAATAACATAACCTTTCTAACACTAATTTCTAACAATCATAATAACAATGTTTTCTAACATAATACTACAATCATATTAACAATAATCATAAACTATCAATAATTTATAACAATCATATCCTACAAATTTCTTACAATCAAACTAACAAACGTATAATTTCTAACTATAATAATATAACATTTCTATAACTAATAATAACATATATTAAAAATAATAACAACAATAAAAAAGTAAATGAGTGTTAGTAAACATACAAAGAAAACGTCGGAAAAGTGGGTCGCCGGAAAAGTGGAACCGGGTCGCCGGGAAAGGAGTCGCCGCTAAAACCTCGCCTTAAAGGGTGGTGGGGTGGCCGGATTTTCTCTCGCCGCCTGAAAAGTTGCCGGAAAATAAAGAGGGTGGCCGGAATTTCGTCACCAAAAAGAGGGTGGGGGTGGTCGGATTCTTAATAGAGAGGGTGAGGGGATTGATGGCCGGAATATGGAGACAAAATGGTTGATGGGGATGGGGTTTTTTTGTTGTAGAAATGATCAATCTGGCTTGCGGTTGCGTTTAAAAAGAAAAATAGGTTTTAGTATTAGCGGTGACGTCGCCGCTAATACTAGGGGACCCAGGCGCGTGAAACGGTCGCTGTCCTCTGCAGGGTGTCAGATGGGGCCCTCGCTATTAGCGGCGACGTCGCCGCTAATACTACCTGGTGGGATACCCTTTCACGAATTGAATGAGCAAACCGACTAAATTGACTAAAGTTGACCAAACCGACCAAAGTTGACTAAAGTTGACCAAATCGAGGTAGTAATCGAAGTCCGAGGTCTCAATTGAAATTTGAGGTCTTAAATTGATTTTGGGGTCTTAAATTGAATTTGGGGTCTTATTTCACTAAAAGACAAAATTGAAATTGAGAGGCTAGATTTAAGAGGCTAAATTTGAGAGGCTAGTAAATCTGGGGTCTTATTTGTAAATACGAGGTCACAAATGAAATACGAGGTCACATTTGAAATACGAGGTCACAAATGAAATACGAGGTCACATTTGAAATACGAGGTCACATTTGAAATACGAGGTCACAATTGAAATACGAGGTCACATTTGAAATACGAGGTCGCAAATGGAAATACGAGGTCTCAAATCGACGGGGTCGCAAACTGGGCTGTTCTTCCCCAAAATTCATTCTAGAAAACCCTAATCGTTTCTTTCGATCTGGAAGGTGTTTTTAACATCAGATTGTACTTTTAGACTCCCTAAAATAATGGGAAAACAATCCTAAAGTCAGAAACTCAAAAAAACGGACTTAATCTTAAAGACCCATTTGAACAAAGTTTATAAAAAGTGTACAAAAATTCTTATAACTCAAGATTTTGTAAATGAAATCACACGGGACTTTGACAAAAGTTTTGGTATATGTTTCTAAACATTTTGGGCATAAAAAGGTTTGGTACTTGGCGGGTGTAGTGTGTGTATTAAGAGAAAAACCGAAAATATTCAAAAGAAGAGCATAAAAAGGGTTTTTATTCTTACATCAAATCCGACCAAAATAGATGTTTGTAATGATGCTTAGAAGGTAGAAAAACTGTTTTTAACACTATATCTAAACAAAAGTAAGGTTGAATTTCATTAAAATAACTTGGTGTTTATGAGGTAGTAAAGGTGAGGTAGTAAAATGGGTTAGCAAAGTGAGGTAGCAAAAAGGGAGGTAGTAAAGACTTGTGTGTGTTTTTTCTTTTCTTGGAGGCTAAGTTGATGGAATGAGGGTTTTGTGGAGAATAAGGAGTATTTATATGTAGGGCAAAAATGTAAGGTTTCTATGCTAACTCAAAATGCGATGCGAATAGAATACGAGGCTACACCAGGAATACAATGCCAAGACAAAATACGATGCCGATACATAAATACGAGGTCGTTTTACAATTACGATGCCGACTAAACATTACGAGGTCGTTTTACAATTAAGATGCCAACTAAACATTACGAGGTCGTATTTTGAAATTTAAAACTTTAGTTTGACTTAAAATCTTTCATGGTCAACTCATGGGTGTTACAGAGGGAGTTCTTATTGGTCCAAACAGATCCATGTGAAGCAAATCTAAACAGCTGTCGATGGTTGAGCATGTCTTTGATTTGAAAGTAGCTTTGTGTTGTTTTTCTTTCTCACGAGGACCACACACTTATCCTTCTCATATTCAATCTCAGGCAGACTAGACACCAACTCTTTCTTACACAACTTGTTGATGTCCTTGAAGTTCATATGAGACAACCTCTTATGCCACAACCAATTCAATTCATCTTGAGTCTTTGACATGAAGCAGACTTCTTTTGTCACAGTTGGATTTCTCATGTCAAAAAAATACAAGGAATCATCTCTGTTCGCAATCAACACCACATTACCTTCTAAATCTAGAACAATTCCCTTATCAGATCGAAATCTTACTTCATAGCCGGCATCACACAACTGACTCACACTTATCAGATTATGCTTCAAGCCATTTACATAAGATATCCTTCTGAAAGTGAGAGGACCATTTGAAAGTATACCAAACCCTTCAGTTCTTCCTTGAGAGTCATCTCCAAATGTAACACTAGGACCAACACTTGTCCTAAAGCTACATAGCAGGGACTTACATCCGGTCATATGCTTGGAACACCCACTGTCCAAGTGCCAGGTATGTGCATCATGATAGCCCTCAGGTGGAGCAGTCTGACTGGTAGATGCTTTGTGAGCTGACTCAGATTGCTGTTGTATCTTGACAAGATCTTCAGCAAACTTTTGAGTGGCTTATCTGGCCATGAAGCACTTGGCATCTTTGTACTTCTCATCATCAGATGAAGTAGCACTCTCAGCCCAATCTTTGGCTATCAGACTCTTCTCATCTTTCTCAACCTTCTTACTCAGCTCAGCTACTTGTGAAAAAGACGAACAAAATTGTAGATAATTTTGATTTTTGATGAATTTGTGACTGAATTCAGTTATGGATCGTCATCTGATCGATGTTTTTCTCTGATACCACTTGTTATAACATGATTTATAACACCGAATTCAAGTCATCAATGGTGGATTTGGTGAGTGTGTGTTCTTGGTGTTTGTGTGTGTTTTGAGAGAGAATTGTGTGTAAAAGTTATCAGGTATTAAAGTTATGAAAGGATTATACCAAAAGTTATGATCAATAAGGTATGAGAGGGCTATTTATAGTCTAACTACACAATTATGCTAATTGTCACAATTAGCCCCTCAACCTTAGTGATCATTTATCTATGATTTAATAACAAGAAATTTCTCTAATCTAGATTACAATTTATCACTATTTTTGGATTTCTAACATTCGCAATTATTTCAACACCTCAGTATACTGAACTTTCAAGATCTTTAAGCACACAACCTCACGAATGAAAGTTTGGTTACATAATTGATCTAAGTCTTCAACGTAGATTATCTTAGGTAATTTTTGACCAAAACATAACCCGTCATAGTAAACTATTAAGAAAAAAACATAT
>CM067175.1:72012058-72054462 GCA_034093135.1 Erigeron breviscapus
TCTAAGTTGAATGATCTCAATTAATGCATTAATTATATGCATTTACCCTTAATCAAACTAATGAGAAGACAAAAAGCTACAATCAATGAAAATACCCCCATTAGAACATAACTAAACCCATCATTAAAAACAAAGGAAAAGAAAACAAAGGAACCAAGCTTATATTTGATCATAACTAATTTGTTACGAAATGCAACACTAGTAGTCACTAATAATTACATTATTTGAATGTGAGTAATAACTCTCATGTATAAATCTAATAAAAATAACATAATAAATCTAAATTTGATATGTCTAATTTATACTCCATCTTAATACATTCTTATTTCCATTTTATACACTGTGACTAAAATGCTGTTAAAAAAGTTCAAGTTCTATCCCTCCCTCACGCTGAAACACATAGCAAAACTTTTTTGTACATTCCCCCAACTAGAAAAGGTAAAGCCACATTTAACCAACGCTTTTCAAAAATACCACCGCAACGCCCGGAGATTCATCTAGTATTCTATTAATGTAGCTTCATTAACTTTGATTTTTTGAAATTTTCATGGTATTTTTTAACTTTCAGTTCAAAAAAATAAAATCGTTTATTAAGGTTGTAAGTATATGATTCTTAACCAGCTCAAGCGTTTGATAAGGCTACAATTTTAAAACTTATTTCCAATTTTAAATCTACGATACAATGACTATACTGCAGTGTCGGTCCTGAGTTAATCGATGCTATGGACTAGACAACTGAAAATTGCCCCGACTTAATTGTGAAAAAAAAAGAAGCCCAAATCTGTTTCATCTTTAACCCAACTCACCATCACAAAACCCAAAACATCAGAAAATCTTTTTCCACCCCTTTCAGGCTCTCATCACTCGGTCAGTCCCTTCTTCCTTCCTTCCGTCACTCATTCATTTTATTAATTTCTTAAACATTTTATGCTGCACATTACTCAAAATAATGTTTTTTTCTTATATAAGTAATTATATATAAAATCATAGTTTATGCTCTGTTGCGCTAACTTTGTTTTCATAGTTGCCCACCAAGTGTTTGATGAAATGTCTGAATGAATGTAATTAGTTGTGTTCTCATTATACTTCAAACACATTTTAGTTATTTGCTATGTGGCTTTTGAAATCTTATTCTAGTAATGACTATAAATCGTGAAAACCTAGTTACATCCTGTTTCAGTTACTCAACATTTTTGAAAAGATGTTATGATATATGAGATTCATTTTCAGTTATATTATTTGTTTATAATGAATGATCTTGTATTATTTAAAACAAATGAGATAATGGGGGGTTATGTATTTTTCATTTGATCACTGTAGGGATTTTGATTTGTTAGGCGAAAATGGCGTTGGGATTAATACTTGGAATAGGACGGGCATATAGAAGGAAACAAACATCTTCACTCAACATTCTTACTTCCAAGACCGGACCTCGTGATTACTACAAGGGCAAGAACTGTAAACCAATCGGTTTCCACACACGTAAAGGTGTATTCTTTTACTCTCACCGTGTGCTTATTCATGCTTAATTGTGCCCGCCACCAACGTAGTTGACTTAATTTACTAAATTAGGTTGTTTTTTGCTACAATAAGCTCTTTTTCTACCATTGACATATTACATATACCGTTTGTCTATATTTTTTGGTTTCAAGATTTTTCTCATTTATTTGAGCGTAGCGGATTTTGTCTTTGGTGGTCGTGATATATAATGTTTTCTTAGGAACCAAAGCTAGTTTGTTGAACGATACACTTAGTCCCACCCAAAAACTAAGTAGTTGGCTTGTCTCTCCCAGAAATTTAGTAACTAATAACAATCTCGACAGATACTTCTTCAGTTTATCTAACAGTTTTGCTAACCAGCTATACATAGGGGGGTTAATCCTTTATTTAAACCCAAGTTTTTATGCCTTATAGTGCGACCCAAATCCACCTCAACCAGGGCATGACTTTGTACCATTTGATGCCTCATGTGTAAATGGGTTTGAAATGAAGTTAAAAATAACTTATAATAATTGGGCTATTCATGTTTTTTATGCCTGGGGTGTTTTAGAACACGTGTATTTGCATAGAAACTACAAACTAATGGTCTTCTTCCTAGAATGCGAAGGTTGATCCAGTGGATCTTATATTAGCCTTCTTCCCTGATACATTGTGGAATACATCATACTTTTTTTTTTCTTGCGATTAATCGCTTATATGTTTATATGACATATGTGTTCTTCATCATCAGCAAGTCATCTTCGTTGTGTGCATAAAGGTTTTCCATTTTTCCAGCTGAATGAATATACCTTTTATCTATATGGTGGTTTGAAATCCCTATAAAGTAGATTTGATATTGGAAGGCTCATATTATCCCTAATAATCCGTTTCGAATCAATTTAGATAATTTAATACTAGTCAAAGAAAATTATATGATATTAGGAATCCAGGCATGGAGTGTCTAACACCAGAGGAGAACTTTCAATATAAAGTTTACCCAAAAAGGTTTTCAGAAACTTGATATAAGAAATACAATGAACTCTGGATCAAATTATGAATTTACATAATGCGTTCAATAACTATTCATAGGAAGAAAGTTACTTGGTGACTACTTTACATACATATGGAATAAAATTAAATGTTCACTTGAAGGTGTGAAGTAATATTGGTTCATTTTTATGCTTGTACATATATTGGCTTAAGGATTTGAAAGTTTGTTATTTTTATGCTTGTACATATATTGGCTTAAAAGATGAATAGCCTATCCAATAGTAGAAGATTAAGCAATGAGAAGAAAGCTAGAATGGATTTCATTGCTTCGATGATTGATTTCTAGTGATAGGACTGTTGGTTTGTTAGTTATTACTCCTATTCTGATTTGTGTTTTCAAAAAATACATGGGCGTTAATTAATAGTTGATTCATTAGCTCTTATGTATGTCATTGCAAGTTCATTTATGAGCTGATTAAGTTGTTGGAATTGCACCTTGGTTGGTGGACTTGGAGGTGCATGCCTCGCTGACCGTAGGAATACATATGTATGCAATGTCTCAGGCGCACTTTGTTAAGCCATATGTCTCGCACCTCGTATTTTAGGACCCTTTGCTCTTTGCGCTTATTAAAACCAAGAATATATGAGATTTTAGCCTCACCTTAACTATAGGGTTTGGGGGAGATAAAAGTCTACTAATGAATAATAGCATGATATGTGTAGACTTACAATAGAGTTATTGTGTTAGTGGCGTTGAAGGCATTTAAGCAGAGTGTCAAGATATTGAAGAATTGTTACCTTTTACCTTCTAGTAATACATATAGTGGCCGCTAATATTTACAATCGGAATATTTTTTCTACTAACAGAATATCATAACCAAAGACTCTTGGTTAGTTGTTTTTATGGTATAGAAAGTTTCATATTCTTCTAATTTCTAGATATAGCATTTAAGACGTGTTAAAGTTACATATTTTTATTGTTGTTTTACATTTGTATAGGTGGTTATGTTGTGGTGCAAGAGAAGTTGCCAAACTATGTGGTTCCAGATTTGACTGATTTCAAGGTACTTAATTATGTCTTTGTTTATAGCTTTCTGGTGTAATTCAATATGAACACATGCATATGCATATAGGAACTTTGATCTCTCACTCTGAAGATATCTTAACATCTACAGTATGGATGATATGCGTATTAATAAATTGATCGGTATTCTTATTCTTCAGGTCACCTAGAAAAAGTTATGTTTGAACTTTATATAAAAAAATGCAAAAACAAAATTCAAGAGGGAAGTTTTTTTACATGAAAGGCATGCTGAAATAGCTAAATATGTGATTGTGGATCCTATATGCTTAACATGTCCCTCATAGCTAGAAAGAGATCTTTATACACGTAAAATATAATTATCCAATAACTTATTTAAAAGTTTGCGTTATTGACTCGAGTCATGACATTTGCAGCTGAAGCCATATGTTTCCCAGTGTGCAGTCAATGCTACCACAACAGATACCGGTGCTGGTTCAGGCAAGTGAGTTTGGCCTACATTGCTCGGGATTTCTTTATCTTGTTAAACATAAAACAACTACTGCAACTGAAATACAGGTTTTTCATAAGTTTCTAATACTAGTTTAGAAGCCAAAACTCATGATTTCAGTTGCTCTGCATGAAAGTTATTGCAATATTTTGTGTAATGATTATATGAAATTAGAGCAACAAAACAAGCGTTAACATGACTGGCTTCAAGTAGAGACATTACAAAATGTGATTTGGGCTATAATGGTTTTGAATAGGCGTTCTTTGCTTGAGGGGTCGATAATGGATCGGTTTACCATTTTTCTTGGCTAGTAAACCTGTTAAACCAAATTAAATAAGAACCAAACTAAGTTTTAGTTCAAGTTGAAATTAACTAGTTCTGTCTATCGAATCTGCTGCCTTCTCAATGT
Organism: Erigeron breviscapus; assembly: GCA_034093135.1. Lineage (NCBI taxonomy): Eukaryota > Viridiplantae > Streptophyta > Magnoliopsida > Asterales > Asteraceae > Erigeron > Erigeron breviscapus. The sequence continues at coordinate 72,016,469 of CM067175.1, forward strand.
ATCTTGTTTAAAGTTGTGCTAAATAAAATAACTAGCATGTATCCGCTTAAGCGTCGGATCGACCACTTTGTGGTCAACAAATGATGGTGTCCGTGACTTATTTCGCTACGTGTTTTCATTATATGTTTATTATATGATTCAAATTATAATTGAGATTGAAATGCATTATATGGTTGTAACTATTAATAGTTGGGATTAAAAACAATGTGATTTGAGGATGAGTAGTTGAAGATTGAAGGTTATGAGGTGTTTTAAAGATTGGTGGTGACTGGTGACAGATTAAATAATTAATAATATTAGTTTAAAGAGAAATGAAAAGCATAATCCTGAAACTATGTTTAATCTAACAACTTATTGAAAATATACATATACTAGTTTTTAGGCCCGTCCGATGGACGGGTAGATTTAAAAAATATTTTTCAGGTTTCGTTTTAAGGAAATTAGGTTTCGCTTGAAACAATACGTATTATAGATTCCGTATCAATGAGTTATAGTTTATATGCTAAGATATACATTTTTACAGTAAATGAATGGAGAACAATTTTCAATAGGTATATTTTCATCAATCGGATGAGAGTTTATTGTATACATAATCAATTGTATACAAAATTGAATGGGGAGAAAAAATAATCGGTGTGTGAATGTTCTGCAAAAACTTTTCAAGATAGATTAGGTTGAATTGTTAGAACTTGTTGTGGAAGATTTTTGATTGAGGTTTTATTTTCTTTTTAATTTTTATGTAAACATAAAAGTATAAGTAAAAGAAATAAACGGGGTGTTGGTCGCTGGGTGGGGTTTCAATTTTTTTTTTATGTTGTATTAAATTAAAGTAAATTAGAAAAAAAAATGGCAAAAATAAAAGGAGGGGTGGGCGGGAATTTGGTCTCAAGAGGGGTCCTGGTGACTCCAAATGCTTCTTCAGAATCCTCTTTTAGTATAGTATTAGATTAGATATCAGAGTTTGACAATTTTATGAATATCCAAACAAATTAACTAGACTCAGAGGACTATGTTTATCATCTATAGTATAACGGATTAAATGAGAATTGGCCAGTGAAAAAATTGTGTTTATATAAGTAGTTTTTTGGGTTAAAACATTAAAAGAGTACAATTTTGACAAGCTGCGATGAATCTAAAGTGGTATGACTTGACATGGTCATAAATCAACAATTTTGAAAGAAAAATAAAACAAAATATTAATTTCTCATATATTGTTGTTAAAAACAATTGGAACAGACCGTTAATAATCAAGTGGCTTGAAAATTTTTGATGTTCCACCCTTTGACAATGCATCGCAGGTTTTTTGAGGTTTGCTCTTATTTGTAAAATACATCAGAATTTCTTGATTGTTTACCTTCTTTTTGTAATCTAACTTGCAAAAATGATGAACCATTGTATCAAGTTTTTAAAGAACGTAGACTCTGCCAATAATATGCCGTTAGTATCAAAGCCTCGTATTGTTGAGCAATACACAAACAATATACGTATGTCACATTTTTCTTTTGTTTTGGTTTATATGTTAGAAATGATCGGGTTTGAGATAGTTAAATCAAGGATTATATCACTACATTCGCTCCAATTTCAATGTGGTTTGTCGTATTCTATTTTTGGAAATTTAGTAACATTTTAAGTGAACCTTATGTGTCATATCCATAATACTTTGCTTTTGCTTCATTATTTCATTCAATTTTGTATGAAACCCATCACTAATATTAGAGCGTCTTAGCATAAATGGTAAAATGAAAATGTAGACAGCCGTTTTACCATATATGGTAAAATGAAAATGTAGACAAGCTAAACCCCATAGCGTATGTAACAAATGCTTATTATATGAATGTAGTTTTATGTAAGTAAATAAAAGAATGCTTTTTCGCACGCGATAACAAAGTGTCACTAGTCAAAAAAGTTCACTGATAGGATGACCATTTTTTCTAAACAGCAAACTTTATGATTAAATACCCCAGTAATCTTAAACTATCCTCATGACTTGAACCTTGGTCTTTACGACAAGAGGCAAAAATTTCTATCAAGTAGGCTAATCTCATACTGTCACATGACCAATCTATAAAAAGAGTAAAGGTAAAACAATGTTTCGAATAGTGTAATTCGTTGGATATATGTTAATTGCTTTTAAAATATCTAATTTTAAGAATATAAATTAAAGATGAGTAAATGTTTAAATTTTTTTCAATTATATAAATAATCAAATTATTTGTTTAGTATTCAACTTGAACTTCTTTGGTAATTTCTTTGAATGCAACGACGTCTATAAGTTTGTAATTTGAGTTTTACTTATTTTGGACAACTTGCCGCCAGTACATATCAATCAAATATTAGAAATTTTAATTAATTAATCCGTAGGCTTCCAAAGAATTTAAGCAGTCGGTGATAAACTGTATCATATATAATTAAACTATATAATTTGTTGTTATTCGAACCGACTTGCGACTAAGTAAGTTGCTCCATGGAAATATCGTTCTTTCCTTTCTTGACGTGAACCACACTCATTCCTGACTTCCAAAACGTTTACCAGGCTTGTCCACAAATAACCCCACATTTAGTTTTTGTAAGTAATTAGAAAAATGACAAATCTGGACTAGTCACATTTAGTATTACAGATCAAAATTTGAGATAAAAGAAAAAAAAATGAAATTTATGTATTAGCATTAAATTTTTAAGTATATATTTAAGTCTACTAAAGTATTATATATATATAGCCAGATATCTGAAAAGTAAAATTCACACAGACCTATCATAATTATAAATTAAATATATGTGGCCACTTACAGATATATCTAAGGTAGTACTCAAATCCGAGAATTCTTGTGAATAAACAAATCTCCTTCCCTTCAGACGATATGGTAATGGTTTGATGTTGATTATCTGGTAACTTTACAAAGTAGCATGGTTGGACTAAGTGGTTAACATTCTTGTCTTTGGGGACAGAGGTCAAAGGTTCAATTCTCATCACATGCAAAGACCGGATGTCCTTTTCTATCATTTAGATAGAACCTGAAATCAGTCTCTCTACCTAGGTAGTGGAAAGGCTGTTTACATCTCAACCTTCCTCATACACCGTCGAGGTATTAAGACCCAAAACTCGTGAAAAACGGCATTGAGTGTTACATTTTCGTAATCTTAATAAAGACTTACCTTTTTTTTATATAAACTATAGACTACGTAAACGGGTGATTTCTTTAAGAGTGCGTCAAGTTACAGACAGTGAATCTTTTTTATTTGGATGTATCCCGGTCTAACTGAGTATCACGTGATCATTTTTGACTTTTTATTGTCCACTTTTCAAGTTGTATCTCATAGATTCGAACCCGATATTTCTGATAATAAAAAAAAAGTCCACAAGGCTAACTATTAAACAATGTTGGAGTTAGGTGGTTTTCTTAAACCACATTATCAAGTTTAAATAAAATTTCCTGACTTAATTAATGTGTGCTAAAATGACTAGTAATCTTTACAAAGTGCAACATTTACTAGAAAGTTTTCACGCAATGAGATAGTGGTTGTGTGGTTGTTCAGGTTGTTTAAGAAATTGATGTAAAAATAACTTATATGAACAAAGTAATGTAATTATTAGTTAAATGATAGACGATATAAATTAACAGTGGTAGCTTAAGTATATCAAATGAATATATTTGTATTTCAAATTTGGTCCGGTGGTTGGAATCCCACCTTGTGACTTTCAGCTTCGAGTCCCCATTTGGCCAATTTAAGATACAAGGTAGTCCTTTTATGAGGGCTTAACCTGGGTATACCCAGGTTCAAGTCTGAAGGGGCAGGGTTTAACTCTATTAATTGTTGTGCCTTCGGGCGGATTGGTAGGGGGCTTTCCTCCCATTGGGTACAGGTAGGAGGTGAGGGGCTCTCTAGAGCGGACTCAGTTAAGACAACGTAAGCTAGACCCTCTGATGCGAGTAATCCATACCTTTCAAAAAAAATGAATATATTTGAAATAAAAAAATCATACAACAACAACAACAACAAGACTCAATCTCTGAACGGAGTATTAATTCATCATATGAGAAAAAGAAAAAAGAAAAATATTTTAATAAGTGGTATTGATGATGAGGATATATATACCTGGCAAAGAAATTGCTAAGTAAATGTTGCATTTAGTCTGATATGATTTAGTGGTAAATGTTCATTTGAATCCTTAATTTTTCATGAAACCCAAGGACCAAATCCTAGCATTTGATCATCTCAATCAATGGCTAGGATTGAAACTTATGCCTTAATTAAAAAAAAACACGGAGGGGCATATATGTAAATTTGCTTAACAAAAAAAAAACTTTTTTCCCCTTTCCTCCTCCTGATGGAAACACACACACACACAAACACACACTCCTCCCTCTCTTCTCCTCCTTGGACGGTGACCACCACCATATCCGACCGCCGCCACCACCACCACCACCACCACTACAATCTGGATCTTCATCTCAAACCACTAGCAACAACAACAACAAGTGGAAGATGATGTTTTAGATATTATTAGAGTGATATTTTATGTAGTATATGTTTTTTATATAAAAAATGGATAAACAAACCATTTTTATCCATGATTTGTAGTTTTTTTCTCTTATTTTTGTTTTTTATATGATAAGAAGTTGTATTTTTGGTTGTTGTTGTTTAAAATTTTTATAATGAGTTTTGCCCACAAAGTGTTTGATGAAATGTCTAAACCAAAATATATGTATTAAATCAAATTTGATTATATACGTATTTACTGATTGTACAGCCAATCATACTTGATTGTACATAGATCAATTCTAAAATTTGAATTTGTTAAATTTGTGTTTTGTAACTTTGTTTGTGCAATCAAATTTGATTATGTATTGAGTTTTTAGTTACCTGTGTGTTTGTGACTATATGTCTATAATCAAATTTGATTATGTGTTGATATTTTTAGTGATTTCAGTTTTTACAACTTTATGTATAGAATCAAAGTTGATTATGTATAGAGAATTTAGACAAAACAAATGAGTTCCATATCAAGAAACCTATTCAAAATCAAATTTGATTTTATGCATATGGTGTCAAACTTATACAAAATCAAATTTGATTTTGTGCACACATTGAGACAAAACAAATGAGTTCCATACAAAGAAACTTATTCAAAATCAAAAATGATTTTAGGCATACAGTGTAAAAAGCTATACAAAATCATATTTGATTTTATGCATACATTTACACAAAACAAATAAGTTCCATAGAAAGAAACCTAAACAAGATCAAACTTGATTTTACGCATACGGTTTCAAAAACCTATACAAAATCAAATTTGATTTTGTGCACACATTGAGACAAAACAAATGAGTTCCATATACTAAACTCATTCAAAATCAAAATTGATTTTACGCATACAGTGTGAAAAAGCTATATAAAATCAAATTTGATTTTATGCATACAGTTAGACAAAACAAATTTAGTCCATAGCAAGAAACCTACACAAAATCAAAATTGATTTTACGCATACGGTTTTAAAAACCTATACAAAATCAAATTTGATCTTGAGCACACATTGAGACAAAACAAATGAGTTCCATATCACTAACCTATTCAAAATCAAAATTGATTTTACGCATACAGTGTAGTAAGCTATACAAAATCAAATTTGATTTTATTCATACATTTAAACAAAACAAATTTAGCTCATACCAAGAAACCTACACAAAATCAAAATTGATTTTACGCATACGGTTTCAAAAACCTATACAAAATCAAATTTGATTTTGTGCACACATTGAGACAAAACAAATGAGTTCCATCCGCTCCGAAATGGGTGTCCTTTTTAGGGTTTTAGAATGCGTCCCTCCCCCTCCGAATCAAATTTGATTTTCCACGTCCCTCCCCTACTAAATCCCGCTCTAGGGTTTAGGGTTTGAAGGTCGAGGGTTAGCCGTTAGGCTAACCTTACGACTTCAAACCCTAAACTAAAGCGCGGGGCCGAAGGCCCCCGTGATCACACTTCCCCCTCGGATTCGCTTTTAGCTCCCAAGGGTTTAGATTTTAGGGTTTTAGAATGCAACTTTTCTAAAATGTATGCATAAAATCAAAAATGATTTTGCATAGATTTTTAACATTATACATGTGAAATCAAATTTGATTAGCAATTAAGCTTTAGTTTAGGGTTTGAAGTCGTAGGGTTAGCCTAACCGTGATCACACTTCCCCCTCTGATTATCTTTAGTTTAGGGTTTTGAAGTCGTAGGGTTAGCTGTTAGGCTAACCCTACGACTTCAAACCCTAAACTAAAGCGCGGGGCCGAAGGCCCCCGTGATCACACTTCCCCCTCGGATTAGCTTTTAGCCCCCAAGGGTTTAGCTTTTAGGGTTTTAGAATGCAACTTTTCTAAAATGTATGCATAAAATCAAAAATGATTTTGCATAGATTTTTAACATTATACATGTGAAATCAAATTTGATTAGCAATTAAGCTTTAGTTTAGGGTTTGAAGTCGTAGGGTTAGCCGTTAGGCTAACCCTACGACTTCAAACCCTAAACTAAAGCGGGGCCGAAGGCCCCCGTGATCACACTTCCCCCTCGGATTAGCTTTTAGCCCCCAAGGGTTTAGCTTTTAGGGTTTTAGAATGCAACTTTTTTAAAATGTATGCATAAAATCAAAAATGATTTTGCATTGATTTTTAACATTATACATGTGAAATCATTTTTGATTAGCAATTAAGCTTTAGTTTAGGGTTTGAAGTCGTACCCTACGACTTCAAACCATAAACTAAAGCGCGGGCCGCAGGCCCCCGTAATCACACTTCCCCCTCGGATTAGCTTTTAGCCCCTAAGGGTTTAGCTTTTAGGGTTTTAGAATGCAACTTTTCTAAAATGTATGCATAAAATCAAAAATGATTTTGCATTGATTTTTAACATTATACATGTGAAAATCATTTTTGATTAGAAATTAAGCTTTAGTTTAGGGTTTGAAGTTGTAGGGTTAGCCGTTAGGCTAACCCTACGACTTCAAACCCTAAACTAAAGCGCAGGCCGCAGGCCCCCGTAATCACACTTCCCCCTCGGATTAGCTTTTAGCCCCCAAGGGTTTAGCTTTTAGGGTTTTAGAATGCAACTTTTTATAAAATGTATGCATAAAATCATAAATGATTTTGCATTGATTTTTAACATTATACATGTGAAATCATTTTTGATTAGAAATTAAGCTTTAGTTTAGGGTTTGAAGTTGTACGGTTAGCCGTTAGGCTAACCCTACGACTTCAAACCATAAACTAAAGCGCGGGGCCGAAGGCCCCGTGATACGACTTCAAACCCTAAACTAAAGCGCGGGGCCGAAGGCCCCCGTGATCACACTTCCCCCTCGGATTAGCTTTTAGCCCCCAAGGGTTTAGCTTTTAGGGTTTTAGAATGCAACTTTTTATAAAATGTATGCATAAAATCATAAATGATTTTGCATTGATTTTTAACATTATACATGTGAAATCATTTTTGATTAGAAATTAAGCTTTAGTTTAGGGTTTGAAGTTGTAGGGTTTGAAGTTGTAGGGTTAGCCATTAGGCTAACCCTACGACTTCAAACCTAAACTAAAGCGCGGGCCGCAGGCCCCCGTAATCACACTTCACCCTCGGATTAGCTTTAGTTTAGGGTTTGAGGCTAACCCTACGACTTCAAACCCTAAACTAAAGCGCGGGGTCGAAGGCCCTCGTGATCACACTCCCCCCTCGGATTTGATTTTGAATAGGTTTAATGAAATTCCATATATCTACACAAACAAATGAAATTCCATCAAATTTGATTTTGAATAGGTTTAATGATACCGAACTCATTTCTTTTGTCTAGATGTATGAATAAAATCAAATATGATTTCGTATGGGTATTTCACGCTGTATGCTTAAAATCATTTTTGATTTTAAATGGGTTTCTTGGTATGTAACTCATTTTGTTTTGTCTCAATGTGCTATACAAAATCATATATGATTTTGTATAGCTTTTCCCCATTGTATGCGAAAATCATTTTTGATTTTGAATAGTTGATTTTGAATAGTTGATTTTGAATAGGTTTTCAGACTTTATGAGTAAAATCAAAAATGATTTTGAATAAATTTCTTTTTAAGGAAGCCATTTTGACTCAATGTGCTACACAAAATCATATATGATTTTGTATATTTTCTTGACAATGTATGCGTAAAATCATATATGATTTTGTATAAGTTTTTCACACTGTATGCATAAAATCAAAATTGATTTTAAATAGGTTTATTTGTATAGAACTCATTTGCCTTGTCTCAAATTTATACGTAAAATCATATATGATTTTGAATAAATTTTTCATAGTGTATGCTTAAAATCAATTTTGATTTTGAATAAGTTTATTTGTACGGAAGCATATACAAAATCATATATGATTTTGAATATGTTTAATGATACCGAACTCACTTTTTTTGTCTAGATGTATGAATAAAATCATATATGATTTTGTATAGGGTTTTGACACTCTATGGGTAAAATCATTTTTGATTTTAAATGGTTTTCTTTGTATGGAACTCATTTGGTTTTGTCTCAATGTGTTATAAAAAATTATATATGATTTTGTATAGGTTTTCCCCAATGTATGCGTAAAATCATTTTTGATTTTGAATAGTTGATTTTGAATTGGTTTTTCACAATGTATTCGTAAAATCATTTTTGATTTTGAATAGTTCATTATAATATAGGATTTTCACACTGTAAGAGTAAAATCAAATATGATTCTAGGCATAAGAACACAAGTAACTAAAACCTCAATACAAAATCAAATTTGATTGTACAAAACAAAGTTACAAAACACAAATCTATAGAATCTATATACAAAATCAAATATGATTTTACACATACAGTTACAAAAACAGAAATCTCTATAATCTCTATACATAATCAAATATGATTATGAACATAAAAGTAAACAATAACAGATAACAAATCGAATTTGATGTTACTCATACATTTCCACAAAACAAATGGAGTTTATATCCATACAAACCTTTACACCAAAAAATTTAATTCAGAATCATAAAGTTGATTAAATCATATTATCAAACATTGATTTAGACATTTCATCAAACACCTTATGCAATACTCAATCAAATGTGATTTGATATTAAATCATATATAAGAAACTTTGGTTTAGACATTTCATCAAACACCTTGTATGCAATATTGTACCAAACAACAAAGTCAATTGAATAACTAATAAAATTTAACAAGTTCAAATGTTAGAACTGAGAAAATTCGAATTTACATAACAAAAAGTCGTAATATTCGTATTCAATACATCCTTCATTGATATTAACATCTCAAGATCCATTGATGATGACTGATGAAGATGATGATGACGACGGAAATGATGGCTGTGCCATTTCGATTGGAACGCGACGGTGACCTAAACACGATGGGGGTGGTGGTGGTGGTGATGGTGGTGATGTTAGTGGTGATTTTCCAAGAGGGGGAGTGAGAGAGAAAGAGAGATCTCTTGTGTGTGTGTGTGTGTTTGGAACTAGATAGCAAAGAAGTGGGATAATGTGTCAAATGACGAAAATACCCCTCCGTGTTTTTTTTAATATCAGCCGTAGATCTGTTTTGATCCAAGGGCTGAGATTTAGCCCTTGGGTTTCACCAAATTTTATGTTTTCACATGAATACAACTCATGATTTAGTTGGGGTATACATTTTATTGTTTTTGAAATCTTCGTAAGTTTAGTTTTACAAGTTTTTTGTGAAATTGCTAAGTAAATGTTGCATTTACTTTGATAGAATTTAGTTGGGTATAGATGTGATTCTTTTCGAGATCTTTGTAAGATTGTCTTTAAAATATTAAATTAAGAAAGTTTAGATTTACAAGTTTTTGTGAGAATATTTGATTGTTTAAACACAACACGACTTTTCTGACGGTTGTTAACTTGTTTTGCTTAGTTGCAAAGTATATTGTACTTCCCATTATATATAGCTCTGTGGTTGAGCACCAACTTTTCATGCTGGAGATCTCGAGTTCGAGACATGGGAAGAAGAACATTTGAATGAATTTTATAATAAATGGCAGAGTAAATGATCTACACCTTTCAAAAAAAGAGTTGCAAAGTATTGTTGATTTCGGTGTTTTGGTCTCGGTGTTTTGGTCTTTATTAGTTTCGGAGTAATTCAGAGAGACGCCGACATCATCATTCCATTCCACTTCATGAGTAAATTGCAAAGTTGTTTCATGGATTCTTTCGAATTATTGTACGTATTAATTAATATTTAATATTTAATATTAATAAAATAAGAAACCACTTCTTCATAAAGAAAAATAATTTATGCTAACACACCTCCTACCAACATTACTACGAAGTACTATCCTTTTTAATTTCTTAAATTCCATCTATATATACACATAAAAATAAAAGGGAGAAACTTACCTTGGACTCACCCTTCCTCTCAGTTAGTTCTTTAAAAAAATATTAGATTTAGACCTGTATCATATACATAAATTATAATAAAAAAAAGTAATTGGATGGAAACTTCCTGATCCCATGTATCATTTGGTACCCACTAATCCCCCAGCCAGGCTAGTGTCCAGGTAATTCTCAACCACTTAATAATCCCCTGATTATCTCAAGTTTGCCTTTGGCAAGACTCGAACCCAAGACCTCCCCTGAAAATATAACCCAAAAAACCTTATAAATTTAAATGTAATATATGAAAAAAACATACAAATAAAAATTTAAATGTAAAGAATATAATGAAGTAAAAAATATATATAGTAGTAGAACACTAAAAACATATACCTAATTATTTACTCTTTTGTAATACCTTTTTATAGAAGACATTCGTTGTAGTCTTTTTTCGTACTTCACATCTTTGTCGCATATCCACATTTTGATACTTTTTTCCGATTTAACTCAAGAGATTGCAATGTATAATTGTCTGTGTGAAAACATGACGACGTTGTACTATAAGCCAACACTTGATAAAGTTTGTCCTTGATTTTTGTTAGTTGTTTTTGCGAAAGAAACGGCCAACGAGAACTATAATAATCCATAAAATCTAAATAGTATTTTTTTTATCTGATGGTATTGAGAAAAGTGAGTGTGGGATTGTCACACACTCAACTTAGGTGAAAAACTTCTCACATATTATTTTTTAATGTTTTTTGTATAATGAATAAATGATTGGCACTCATGATTTTCATGGGAAAAAAAAATCAAGATGTGAAGGATTTTTCACCCAAGTTGGGTGTGATGCAACCTCACCTTCACTTCCCCCATTATATTTTGTAGTGAAGTCTATAGGTATTTTTTACTTTGCTATTTTTATTTATATAACTAGCACTACTCGCACAATGCGACGATGATCATGGCAGCGACGGTGTGGTGGTGGGGGCGATTGTTGGTGGTGAATGTAGCGTCGAGTGATGTAGATAATTGATGTAAAAGTAATTGATGTAAGGGTTAATGAAGATATTTTAAAAGATAAAATTAATAGTATAATAATCGTTAGGAGTATTTTAGGCAATTTCTTCATGTAATTTTTAATATGAGGTTTTTTTTTTTTTTAAATTATAGTATAGATAACATAGTAGTTAGGCGTAAAAAGAAATTATGCAAAACAAAATAGAGCCATGCGTGCATTAGATATTGAAGTCAACCTAAACTAGCCTTTGCTTCTCACTTGACTTTTCAAAAACTTACCAAGTTTATATGGTCAAAAAAAGTAATATTAATACAAGTCGCATAGAAACTCCCATGAACCCTCATAGAAACTTAATCATCAAAACTCTATAAATACAACACAAAATACACAAACAACTGATACCAAATTCACTAACCTAGCTTAAGCTACATACATATAAACAGACGTACACAAAAACAAAATGAACAATATTCAAAAAAGAACATCATCCTCCTCCTCCTCAAGAAAGTGTAAGAAACACACGAAACATCATCAATCTCCTGGAGTCTGTCCATTGTGTCTAAGAGAAAGATTATTAAAGTTATCGAAATCTTCATCTCGCGTTATCACGTACGCGTCTTCATCTTCATGTTCGTCTTCGTCTGTCTCTTCTGTATCTTCAGTTTCTTCTTCTTCATCTGGTAACTTATCCCCAATGCATGATTATCGTAAAAGTCATACTTCTTTCTTGATGAACAAGCTAAAGAAAAGCAAATCCGTGGCGGTTGTTAGGGAAAGGATTGTGGAAAATGATACCAAGAAGAAAGGAAATTTTTGGTCAAAGTTGATGCATTCAAGAACCATGAGAGAAATGTTGACCACAAGGGCTTGACTTGGTGTTCATTTTCAAACATATTTCTCTTGATTTTAGTTTTAGTAACCACACAACCATTTGTACGATAAAACACATACACGTTCTTCTTCTTCTATATTTGTTCTCTTTTTGGATATGTTTGCAAATTTAAAGAGGAGGTGCGTCAAAATTATATATTTACATGAATATAGCTAGGAACACGTACAAATATTATAGATCCAATCATGTATTAATGTGTACTAAAACAATATATTATAGATATGATCCATGTGTTGTCAACTAAAAACAAAAAGTTCTTTTTTGATACCAAAATTCTTATATTTGATTAACACACTTGATGTATAAATTAACCATATATGCATATTCCTAAGGACGGATCTAGCTTCAGGGAGAGGTGGTTGTGGCCTTAATTAGTTACTTACTGCTATATACTTTGTACGTATTTTACAGATTTATATATAATAATGAAGTTAAATTATAAGCTAATTGGTTCAAAGGTTGTACTTCAGAAGTCAGGGTTTCAAACTTACTTTTTTTCCCATCAAAATCGTTGAACGACTAAAACATATGTACATATATAAACTTTATTTTAAGGTAACTATATATTAGAAATTAGATTAGATTTATATTTAGACTAAATATGAAACATACGTAGGTTTAAAGAATGTGTCATGGGTTGTTTAAATAAACTCTCAATCCTGTTTTAATTTATTGGTATATATATATATATATACTTTCCCTAGAGAACCATTTTTTTGCAACAACCATGAGAACTCTCAAATTATGTATTAGATCACATATTTTTTGTTCATTCACATGTGAAATGATATAAAAAAGTATGTTGTAGAAGAAACTTTTTTAAAAAACCTTCAAAATAGCCTTTTGTGAACTTGTGAATGAATATGTTCACGTTTTCGTTAACATGTGAACAAACGACAATATATAAGGTTTTGATTTTTTTTTCCTTCTATAACATATATTTTTATAATGTTTCACATGTGAATGAACAAAAAAACATGTGATCCAATACATAATTTAAGAGTTCTCAAGGTTCTTACAAAAAAATGGTTCTCAAAATAAGGGTCCCCTATATATATATATATATATATATATATATATATATATACACCCTTTATATATTGATGGTTTCAAAAAATGTGTTTTATAATTTTTGTTTTCAAAATAATATTCATAATATTTTTACGTATAAAAAGAAGAAAAGAATTAAATGATAGAGAAAATAATTTTTTGTCAAAAATTGTTATAGACATATTTTCAGAATTTGTTAAATAGTATATATTAAGAAAAACAAAAAGAAAAGTAGAAAAAAGAAAATAAATTAAAAAAAAAAAAAAGAGAAAAGAGAAGAGAAATATTAGTTTTAGGAGTGTAAGGTGATGTCAGTGTAGAAATAAGATGTTGTTTTAGTTATAGACTTATAGCCTATAGGATAGATAATATTTTTACCCGCGCGTTGCCGCGGCATACGTATTTTACACGATAAAGTTTTGGACCCAAATTTATGTCAAAATATTCGAACCCAAACTTAAAAAAAGACAACTAAGTATGTAGTAATAACAATAAAAAAATTTTTAAGAAATAAACAATAATATTAATGTTTTAAATGTTACATGAACGTAAGACGTAACGATGATAAAAGTTGTTATATATATATATAAATATATATATATAATAAATAATATATATATGTAATTAGGTAATATATATATGTATATATATATACATAATATATGTTAATTTATATATATATATATATATATATATATATATATATATATATATATATATATATATATATATATATATATATATATATATATATATATATATATATATATATATATATATATATATATATATATATATATATATATATATATATATATATATATATATATATATATATATATATATATATATATATATATATATATATATATATATATATATATATATATATATATATATATATATATATATATATATATATATATATATATATATATATATATATATATATATATATATATATATATATATATATATATATATATATATATATATATATATATATATATATATATATATATATATATATATATATATATATATATATATATATATATATATATATATATATATATATATATATATATATATATATATATATATATATATATATATATATATATATATATATATATATATATATATATATATATATATATATATATATATATATATATATATATATATATATATATATATATATATATATATATATATATATATATATATATATATATATATATATATATATGTAAGGTGATGTCAGTGTAGAAATAAGATGTTGTTTTAGTTATAGACTTATAGCCTATAGGATAGATAATATTTTGGCCCCTTCAAAAATATTCAAAAGTTTCTTTAATACTTATTATTTATAACATAAGTATCTGACTCGCTTTACAAAGTGACTAAGTAATACCAAAATAACCTCTTGGCTTTACAAATTGAGTAATTCCAAAATATCCTCACACTTTGCAGATAGACAGGGTCAATTCACATTCCATAGTTTTCGGAGGATAGAAAATATTTGATGTGATGGTTTATCATTGTTACATCAATAGTTAATCACTATATATATTTTAGGGTAAATTACACTTTTCGTCCCTGAAGTTGGCAGTTTTTGCACTTTTCGTCCCTAACGTTTTTTTATTACAATTTTGACCCTAAAGTTGGCAGATTTTTGCAATCGACGTCCCTCGCCAAACGGTGTTAAGTTTCAGCCGTTAAGTCGGTCACGTGCAAAACACGTGAGGGACTGAAAGTGCAAAAATTAGAAGTTCAGGGACTGAAAGTGCAAAAATTAGAAGTTCAGGGACGAAAAATGAAAATTATTTTCTGTTGTCGGAAAACTTCATCTTCTCCGGCTTACTTTCGTCGGAAAATTCGCCGGAAAACTTGGAATGTCGATATCTCACTCGTTTCTTCGAATTAGACCACGAAACCACCACCAAACTTCTCAAAATTAATTTCCGCACGAATCCTAATCAAAAAATTTTAGATTCAACTTACTAGTGAGATACTACAACATCCTGTCTTGCTTTCTGGTCGTCGAATCATGGTGGTGGTATGGTGGTGAATAGTAGCAGCCGTAACAAGTTGAAGGTGATGACGAATAGTGGTAGTTTAGTAGTGAGCAGCATCCGTAGTAGTAGAGTAAGCCGCAGTTTGGTGGTTGTGGTGGTGACAACTACAAAACAGAGCAGCAGCAGCAGTGCTTGGTGGTGGTTGTTATAAGAACGAGTAGGAGCAGCAGTGGTGATTCGATGGTGGCTGGGTGGTCGTGAAAGTAGCAGCAACAACCACGAGCATCATGGTGGTGATGTAGGCAGCAACAATGGTGCTTCAGTGGTGGAATGTTAGTACGAGAGTGTGGCAGTCGTAGTAGTAACAAGTAAGCCGGAGAAGATGAAGTTTTCCGGCAACAGAAAAATAATTTTCATTTTTCGTCCCTGAACTTCTAATTTTTGCACTTTCAGTCCCTGAACTTCTAATTTTTGCACTTTCAATCCCTGAACTTCTAATTTTTGCACTTTCAGTCCCTCACGTGTTCTGCACGTGACCGACTTAACGGCTGAAACTTAACACCGTTTGGCGAGGGACGTCGATTGCAAAAATCTGCCAACTTTAGGGTCAAAATTGTAATAAAAAAACGTTAGGGACGAAAAGTGCAAAAACTGCCAACTTCAGGGACGAAAAGTGTAATTTACCCTATATTTTATTAGAGTTATAAACTTATTCAAAAAAATGTTTGATGATAAGAAGAATTATATCTATAATCATAACACAATTGAGTTAACAAATTTAATATCACGGTAACAAATAGTCAAATATTAATCTGACTTAAGACATGGAGAAAACAACTCAACCATTATTGTATATATATAACTAGCTAGTCACATATACGAAACAGTCATAGCGCTGCATATGTCAAAGATTTTACTCGTTCAAATTAAATTATTACCAGACGTCTGAAAATATATGCATGCATATGTACATTAATTTTAATTTATAACTTGGTTGGTCAAAAATAAGATCAAAGGATGGTTATAAGTTGGGAAAATATGTGTTGTTAATGTTTTCTGCATTGTAATTTTTGATATATTACAGCTAAGGTAGATTATCCTAACTTGTTACTTTGCAAACTTATATGTTATTTTATTAATGTAATGCTTTTAATTTATAAATATGGGTAGTGATCTGTACACCACATACTTTTAGCCGTACACCACCAAACGTGTTTCACGGTATTATACAGTACAACACTTTAAAGCACATTTGGCTATAAATATGTGTCTTTTTTTAAATATCGTTTTTAATTAAAAAATTAATAAAGTAAAGTGATGATAAAGAAAATGTAAAGGTGCGGCTAGCTATTGAAAGGAGTATGTCAATTTAAAATTACTAATTAGATGACATTGAAGTGTCAAAATTGATGAGTAAAAAAGAAGGTTATTATTAAAAGAGGTCTAAATAAATTAAAATTAATTAACAAAATAGGAAAAAATGAGACGTAGAGTTACTACGTCCTCCGGCGGCATCCGATGAGATCTACTATTGTAACATGGATTTGAATGAATTACAATTTTATTGAGAATTATTTTCTTTCAATTTCTTTTTATTAGATGAATGATTCTTATCATAAAGTTACTCTTATTATACTATAACTATTTAAGTATAATTTGTGTTTATCAAGCATTTGAATAAAACAAACATAATGATTAGTTTGCGACTTCCTTATATTAGAAACGACGCTTTACAACTAGATTTGGAGTTGCAAGAACGTCTAGTTTGGCTAGCTAGTGGAAAATTATCTTTTGAGCGTTCATTTCACAATGTGTTGTCTGTCATAATGGAAGAA
Source organism: Erigeron breviscapus (assembly GCA_034093135.1). Lineage (NCBI taxonomy): Eukaryota > Viridiplantae > Streptophyta > Magnoliopsida > Asterales > Asteraceae > Erigeron > Erigeron breviscapus. Next base: position 72,033,666 of record CM067175.1, read on the forward strand.
TACCAAAGTACGTGTTTCCTTGAACATATGCTCATACTAGTCTCCCGGGAGACATTACATTTAATGTATACGGTCGTAACATGTAGTATTTCACATTGACTTCTTTAACGCTTCCTATATTAAGATCTCGCACATACTTATACTTTTGACATTCATCGAATCCTATAACCGAAGACCATACATGACAATATATACATTGACAAAGTTTATAAACAGTTGTTCACTCAACTTTAACTTCACAGTAGGGGTGTTCATGATCCGGTTTGATCCGGTTTTGACTATATCTCAAACCAAATCGACATTTCCGGTTTCATCGTATATCAAACCAAACCAGACCAATTGTGTTGTCAAACCGAACCGAACCAAACCAAACCATGTAAGCCGGCCCGGTTTGGCCGGTTCGACAGTTTCAAGTTACTTTTCTTTTTCTTTTATCTCCAAACTATGTAAGATGACTTCAAGAAGGTATGCATTTATATAATGTGTGTGAAATACTTTTACATGGCTACTGAGTTTTTAAAACCATACTTTGGATATCAAAAGTCCAAAGTAATATATTTACATAGTTACCGAGTTTTTAAAATCATACTTAAAATATCAAAAGTCTAAAAGAGTGTTAATATGTAACACCTGTCGTTTAAAAATATGGATTTTCAAAAAATTTCGCCTAATGACGTCAAAGAAAGCGGAAGTAAACTTTAAAAGACCAAACCAAAAGAATCTGTTTGGTTCATTTATTAATTGGTGTTACTAGCAATGTCATCAAAATAAGTTCAAATGGAAACCCATCGGTTGTCCAACATTAAACAACCGACAACAATGTAAATACAAGTCATTAATGTCTAAACATAAATCAAATGTCTAATGCGAGCAGCCACTATGGGTAAACTATAGCCATCCTCGTTGCAATCTACCCATGCCTCGCACTTCTTACATCTACCTGCTCACTAATGTTGGACCTGAGGGCACAACACATTTAAAAAGAACAAGTGTTAGCTAACAAATTAGCTAAGTAAGATAACACATCATTAATAAAATATTTGTCCATTTAAACATTATAGAAAAGTCACATTTCATCTTTAAGGCACATATCATCACAAGTCATCACATCTATTCTATCACATCTTGCATTAAATATCTTTCATATAGGATGGGTCATCCTAAATGTGCCTAGTCATCTTTTGCATCTTCACATATAACATCTAAACATGTTTGTAGTTGTGACATAAGTCACGCATCTCATATAAGGTGTAAGTTTGTGTGTAGGCGGTCATAGGACCATACAGGGAACCTCACACCAGACTAGATGGACAAACCTTTCGGCGGTACATCAATGTCGTTAAGGAATGGTAAGCCAATCCCGGAGTAATCCGTATGTTCAAGACAATGGGGCTGGTCAAACCTCCCGAATTACTCTTCACATCTAAAACCATGTTACAAGGAGCCACCCAAGCAACCACATCTACGCACTAGCTGGGCAAGGGCAAGTACGGGTTAAGCTTAACACTTTCATCTAAATTACGAGCTCGATTTCACATCTCATATAGTTTAGGTGTGCACATTTCCTAAACATTCATCATATAGTTTCATCTTAACATTTGGGCCCTTAAATGTGCACGTGTCATGACAACTTATAAAGTCTAGTGAACTAGATGAACAAGCCACGTGATCATCACATTTCACATCTACACATGCACATATACATATCATTTCTCATAGCATATCATAACAATTCATATCATCTCATAGCATACCATAACAATACATATCATCTCATAGCATACCATAACAATACATATCATCTCATAGCATACCATAACAATACATATCATCTCATAGCATACCATAACAATACATATCATCTCATAGCATACCATAACAATACATATCATCTCATAGCATACCATAACAATACATATCATCTCATAGCATACCATAACAATACATATCATCTCATAGCATATCATACAATACATATCATCTCATATCCCATATCCCCTCCCGTATAATCCCGAATACCCATAAGCAAACAAGATACCATTTGGGGAAGTTATTATATGAAAACTATGTTTTTGTTGAACCCTCAGCGTGACAAAGTTGTGTATCTTACCTCGAAGAAGCGCACAACAAATGATAACTAAGATACCGTGCAAAGCAAGTATTCCCGACTACCTATAATCATTAAGCTACCGTGCAAAGCAAGTAATCACCCCATTTCTTCAACCTTCATAAGTGGTACACACATTACATTCAACGAAGACTATTCATTTGGCGGATAAGACCTTCAGACACATGTCCTTATTAACTTGCTACTATGACTCACATGATTCATTGAACAAAGGGTCGACTCGCCATAACTTTTGATGCATAACATATCCCTCCATAGAGTCTTATGGTTAGACCATAATACCCACTTTGTTCATTTTAAGCTTTCTTTGCTCACCACAAAACCTTCAGTCAATTTTGAGCTAATCAGAACACTTCTTTAACGATTCCAACTTCATGAACTATTATCTTCATGATCTTTGGCTCCACAACTTTCCTTTCAATAACATGTCATATCATGAAGTGACATCCAACGCCTATGGCATAACCATGGTTTCATATGAACACAACAATAAATCTCGATGCACCATCACACAATCATATGATTTTCCTGAGTTTCTATATCATTCTTCCTCTTTCCCATCAATCTAGGAGTGATAGGCACCATTTGAGTTCACCATTCCCTTCATACTTTGCCAAAACATATTTGAAAATTATTTACATAGCGGCCGTCTCGATTTGAAGCATTCAACAATTAGCTTTCACACTTTAAGAGAACTTCTTTAACATACATCTTTTTTTTCATGTCCAATGAAACGGTGTAATAGTTCACCAGGAAATAAACATTCTTGGACAGCCAGTTTACTAATGGCTCATATCATAACAGTACCTTTAGCTTCCCACGCAACCTTGTCTCTTAGTCCTTGATAACGTGACTCCTCACTTCCGTTAAAGGATCATTAAATAATTATTTTGTAACAAAACTTTCGGTGTCTAGTCTTGGCTTTTAACCCTATCACACGTCAACATATAAGATTTACTACACCTCTTATCATAATAGGTCGTATCACATTTCAGGCGACATCCAAATAAGCATGTCACCACGGTTCATAAGCCTCCTCAAGTACAACTTTGGTCATTTCGTTCTCGGATACCGAAATCTTACTATTAAACGTATTGCTTCATGATGGTTCATCTCGACTCTTCTGACTATGCTCCCGTTCTACTACATTCTTTGTCTCAAAGAACATTATCTTGAGCTGATTCGCCGTAGTCAAGCACTCACCATAACCTCGCCACCACGGACTTAGCTAATAAATAAAACTTTGTTCCCTTCAACATTAAGCGTCGGCTGCTCCCTTATCTTTTACTCACTTTTGACGAATTTAAAACTAAGCCTCTTCGAGTTGAAAATCGTAATAACGCTCTTTACGCAAATATGATGTTCTTCGTCATACTTAGAATAGGCAAGATTTTCATCACTAAAAGTAATGACTGAACGATCTAGAGAAAACTTTAGACTTGATTCCTTAAATTCATACACAACAAGGACTTTCGTTATCATGAAGATATTTCGTAAAACTCAATAGGAACATTATGAGGGTAGCAATAGCTTTAGCAAGACTTTCATCATCAACTTCAACATAAAGTTGCAAGACCGTAAATCTATCTTATAGAAAGAAATACATCCCACAATCGAAACCGTTAACTCCTTCCTATAAGTAAGAACAATACGGAAAAGTGCTTTTGCATGACAGTAGCACTAGACACACATCACTTGAAGGCTCGACCTCACGATCACAACGAAACCGGGAACATTATTAGAGCGTCTCAAAACTACGGGTGGCCTCGACTTTAGAAATATAATCTTTGCCTTACATGAGTGAATCACATAGGCGAGAAACATGATCAATTCGGAATCAGATGCTCTTAAAAACTTTTACTTCTTCTGCTTTAAGAAACTATAAATAATTCCATCATCCAACTTCTTAACTTTTCTTAAGGGAAAACTCTTTTATTTTGAGAAGCAATCATACATAAAATTTTGTACAAATATAAGATATCAACATGACCTTTACATTCATGCAATATAAGGAAGAATCTCCCCCTGTAGATACTCGTCCCAATCGTCACATATCGTTCCGTAGCGAAATCAAAACTAAACGAGTCGTAAATCCAAAATAAATCAAAATATGCGCCGCATGGATGGTGCATGCGCCGCATATTTCAAAACTGGGCACATATGCGTCGTATGAGAGAAATATGCTCCGCATATTTCACCTATTTTTGTCACAGAAAACACCAAGCGTTTGTGCAACACCAAATATGCACTGCATAGAAGATCCATGCGCCGCATATCGGGCTTCCTTCAGAAGACCCAATTCCAAAACTGGGCAAATGTGCGCCGCACCCCCTTTTGGTGCGCCACATATCGTCCGGTTCGACCAAGTACCCCCATGTTTTAATCCTTTAAACAAATTCCTTTCAAACCCCAAACCTTAATCCCAAGCACAACTTTAACACTTCGCAGCTCGAATGTAGTCTCACATCATAACATGGTGTTCATAGAATGGAAGAGCTTCATGGTTAAGGGTTCAATCAACCTTAGTGCTAACTTCTTTACTTGATTCTGCTTCATCATTCTTTATTCCATTTATACGTGTCTACTCTTCGCGCGGTTAAATATGATACCATTCAGTGATTCCATCATTCCCATCTTCACTTTATTCGGGTCAACACAGACACAGTCTCACAAACACACACATGTCGTGATACATTTACAATTACGTTCGCGACCGGAATTGTAACTGTATCCTTCCACACGTGTGTCCGGTAACCCTTCTATGCGTCACCTACTTATGACCCTTCAAGTATCCAGCATCAACTCTACTCGTCACACTTCAAATCCAAGTCCTTTAAGCTCGTGGGCTCAACAACATAATACAACACTTCATAGAGATCTTACCAACTTCGTTACTTTCTACACCGGTCAACACAAGTATGGCCATACAAACACGCTCGTGTCGTGATACGCTTGCAATTATGTTCCGGACCATAATTGTAATTGTATCCTTTCACTTGCATGTTCGTTACCACATTTGTGTATCGTCTTTTCTTCACCAAATCCATTTACGCGACCTTTATCACGCATACAACATATATATTTTCCATTGTGGTCCTTTTCACTAACCTCGTGGGTTCGACATTGATAGAATACCATTTCACCTAATCCTCCAACTTTTGTCCATCTCAACAACTTCTCACATAATATAAAGCACAAGTTTATCAAATTCAATTAGAGAAATAGAAGATCACCTCGAGGACCGTCTATCGAAGCAATAGAATAATTAGCGACGGAGAAGCGAGAAACGGAAGAATAAAGGCTAAAAGACACATTCACATATCAATAAACAATCATCACATAGCCTTAATCCTACACTCTCACTCATCCCAAACTCGTCCTAAGGCATTTCATCTCAAAGGCTAGGCATACCTACTTAAGCCTAACTTGATCTCTATCGGTTTAAGTCCAACTACTATGGCAAACCTATAGTCATTGGTTCACTTAAACCATTTCTCTGATACCACTTGTAACACCTGTCATTTAAAAATATGGATTTCCAAAAATTTTCGCCTAATGGCGTCAAAGAAAGCGGAAGTAAACTTTAAAAGACCAAACCAAAAGAATCTATTTGGTTCATTTATTAATTGGTGTTACTAGCAATGTCATCAAAATAAGTTCAAATGGAAACCCATCGGTTGCCCAACATTAAACAACCGACAACAATGTAAATACAAGTCATTAATGTCTAAACATAAATCAAATGTCTAATGCGAGCAACCTCTATGGGTAAACTATAGCCATCCTCATTGGAATCTACCCATGCCTCGCACTTCTCACATCTACCTGCTCACTAATGTTGGACCTGAGGGCACAACACATTTAAAAAGAACAAGTGTTAGCTAACAAATTAGCTAAGTAAGATAACACATCATTAATAAAACATTTGTCCATTTAAACATTATAGAAAAGTCACATTTCATCTTTAAGGCACATATCATCACAAGTCATCACATCTATTATATCACATCTTGAATTAAATATCTTTCATATAGGATGGGTCATCCTAAATGTGCCTAGTCATCTTTTGCATCTTCACATATAACATCTAAACATGTTTGTAGTTGTGACATAAGTCACGCATCTCATATAAGGTGTAAGTTTGTGTGTAGGCGGTCATAGGACCATACAGGGAACCTCACACCAGACTAGATGGACAAACCTTTCGGTGGTACATCAATGTCGTTAAGGAATGGTAAGCCAATCCCGGAGTAATCCGTATGTTCAAGACAATGGGGCTGGTCAAACCTCCCGAATTACTCTTCACATCTAAAACCATGTTGCAAGGAGCCACCCAAGCAACCACATCTACGCACTAGCCGGGCAAGGGCAAGTACGGGTTAAGCTTAACACTTTCATCTAAATTACGAGCTCGATTTCACATTTCATATAGTTTAGGTGTGCACATTTCCTAAACATTCATCATATAGTTTCATCTTAACGTTTGGGCCCTTAAACGTGCACGTGTCATGGCAACTTATAAAGTCTAGTGAACTAGATGAACAAGCCACGTAATCATCACATTTCACATCTACACATGCACATATACATATCATTTCTCATCTGATATGGCGTATCATTGCATATCATCTAAAAAGCATATCATCCCATAGCATATCATAACAATTCATATCATCTCATAGCATACCATAACAATACATATCATCTCATAGCATACCATAACAATACATATCATCTCATATCATTGGGGTAGCATTTCAGGCTTCAATATTCATCTACATAGCCCATATCTCCTCCCGTATAATCCCGAATACCCATAAGCAAACAAGATACCATTTGGGAAGTTATTATATGAAAACTATGTTTTTGTTGAACCCTCAGCGTGACAAAGTTGTGTATCTTACCTCGAAGAAGCGCACAACAAATGATAACTAAGCTACCGTGCAAAGCAAGTATTCCCGACTACCTATAATTATTAAGCGACCATTAGACGAGCTAAACAATACCCACACAATTATGGTCATAACTCAGACCTAAACACCTATAAACATGTCCCATTACAATGCTTGATGCATTGAAGATTCGATTAGTACTTTAGAGCTCACAGAACTCGACGAAACTCGACCTTCACTCACTAATTCAACCTTTCAGGTACTTTGGCATTAGAATAATCCTTTAAAAGCATTACCATTAGAAAGTAGACTCTCCCAAGATTCCGTGGATAGCTTATTTGTCAAAAACGGAGTTACAGTTCAAAAGTTATGGTCGTTTTCAAATTCAGTCTCTAATTGCGTCGCAGTGGGAAAATTGCGTCGCAACTTAAGTCGCTGCTGTCCTATTGCGTCGCAGTTTAGTGACTGCGGCGCAACAGCCCCCGTTTCTGCACACAACACTTCGTTTAACCTCCAAAACTTAACCAAACACACCCCAAACGACCCCAAACCTTATGAACGACTTTTATACCTCAAAATTCATCATTTTAAGACCATAATGATGCAATGAAATCATTGATTAACCCCTGCTTGATTTGCATCACAAAAACAAACGTTTTAGGTTACCGAATCGATCGAAACACACGTTTTTGACATCAATTAATCCTCTAATGACCTAGACCAGTAATCAAACGAATAATATAATTGAAAAGACATAAAATCAATGTTATTGTACCTCTATTACCTGAAGGTTACAAAAAGGATGCAAAAGCTTGATCAAAACACTCTCGAATCAACCAAACGATGATGAAATCGAACAAGGAATTGATTGTGGCAATGGGTGGTGGTTAGGGCTCAAAGAGAAAAGGATAATAAGAGTAAGTAGAAGCTAATGACCTGCTCCTAGACCCTAATCCCGTTTTTTAGTTTTCACCTATGTCAAAACTAGCCCCTAGACTTCCTTATGCCTCATTTTAGGCTAAAATCACCTATTGGGAATACTTACAACACATTAAATACTTTAAGCACCTCCAAAGGCATATAGAATATACCTTAAACACATTAGCACATCAATCATTAAGGCATATAAGCCTCACACGTATAGCACATTAAACACATCTAAGCATTAACTCGTTTAGAGACTTAACGGTAGCAAAGTGTTGACTTAACGACTCAAGTCAACCGTTACACAAAAAGTTTGGGATGTTACATAATATTATATTGTACATGTTAATAAAGTTTGTAAATGTTAAATAAAACCACCCATAGAATATATTCAGTAACTTTAACATATATGTGAAATAATTATATTAATTATATATATCGGTCCGGTCCGGTTTTGACGGTTTGTTGTTTGTTCAAACTGTAACCGGACCAAAGAAACCCGGTTTTTCAAAATTTAAACCGTTGGACCAGACTTTAACAACTCAATCCAACCAAACCAATCCAATTATCCCGGTTTGGTCCGGTTTTAATGGTTTTACGGTTCGAGGAACACCCCTACTTCACAGTTTTCACAACTCATTTGCACAACCAAAATAGATCCAATAAACTACAAACAGAGCCAATAATCAATATGTGGCACCAAAATGAAAAGTAGCCTATGATTTTGTCATGTTTACTATTTGTTAACAACAAAGTATACAACATTAATTTGTCTAGAATACATTTAACTTGAACATAAATAACCAACACTAAGGATATTTGTTATTATTGTATTAAAATATGTGATAACATCTTTTCGACTATTGTTTGACAAAGTATAAAATTGTTTCTCGTTAAATAATCTCATCATAGAAACCAACACATAGATGTCTTATTATTTAGCACGAATAATAACACGACAACCACACACTAAAATAATAATGTATAAATTATCCAAATAAGCATAAAGATGATATTACTTACAAAAGCGACACGGGTGGACATACAAAAATTTCAACTATTATTTAATACGTGATATCAAAATACTAAAATTGAAATACAAAATAAAGATGAGTACAACGAAATCATGTGAAAATCAAATGGCAAATAAAAATAAGGCAAGGGTAACATGGAACAAATATTGTCTCATTCAAAATATATGGACATATGGATAATGTGAGTTCGTTGGTAGATTTCAATGGTTAAAAAAAAAGAATAAAAAAAAAAAAAAAAAAAACAAAATCTTAAGAAAAACAAATAAACCAAAAAAAGAAATTAAAAAAAAAAACAAAAATGAAAAAATAAAAGGAAAATGTCTGGCTCGGAAACCAATTACGCTATTTAGTTTATATGTAACTAAATTGGTTTAGTTGTCTAAAAAGAGGTGAAGCAATTTGTATTTATATATAAAGATCTTCGGTTTAAATCTTAGCATTGACGTGTATATATATATATTTTTTTTATAAAATATACAACTAAAATTTCAAACAAGAAATTTAGGTTTTCGAGACGACAAATATCATCTTCAAATTAAGAAGATAAATACACATTTGAGAAGTTCATTCAAGAATGTAATAAGCATCACTCAAACAGTCAAATATATTATCTCTACTTAGAAGATAAAGCAACTATTTTTTGTTCAAAACCGCCGGTCTGTCCTTCATGCCAAACAACCCATTCCAAAAAGAATAAGCTAAAATGCGTTTGTTATTATTCTTAACATAAGAATGATCACTGGTATAGATATTGGCATCCGTGGACGCTATCGTCGCATGTCTTCATTCTTCATTCTTAACGCTATCGTTACTTTATCTTCTAATGTATTTGTTTTTTTAACGGCAAACTTCAATTATTAGTGATTATCATTGCAGTCTTCTTTCTTCAATCTCTCCTTGGACCACTTGATCGAAAGCTAGCTCATTAGTTTATCTTGTAACGAATAGTCGTCTAACATGAGATCTCTTATGCATGAATCTGGAAAAGGCACGTACCGTTAATTAATTCTAGCTTTGTGTAAAAAGAGTTAATTGACGGCTGATGTGTGGAAGATGATATATGAAAGGTGGGTATTTTGGTCAAAGTTGATGCATGCATATTCAAATTCTGAATGCGAGTCATCTAATGTGAGTATGTGATGACCACCAGCATTTTCCTTTTGATATATAAAGCAAGTTTAAAAAGACAAATAACATTTTAATATTTAAATATTGAAAGAGAAAAGTGAATTGTGAATATATGACTGTTAGATACTAAGTTTAGTATAAAATCTTTCACATATTAATTTTTTAATATTTATTGTATAATATATAAATGATTGAGACCTATTTTTTTTATGGATTAAAAAACCAAAATGTGATGAGAGGTTTTATACTCAAGCTTAAGAATTCAACAACCACATACAGTATTCTCATTTCTCATATATATACTCTGTATGTGCATTTAGACATACTTATCCCTTATAATTTCTAATACTAAAATGAATAATATAACTTACAGTTAAAATTAAATTCGATAATAATAACTAATTTAATTAATCACATTTGTTATTGCATTACCAATTACATTTACCATAATATAATACCATCAAATAATTAAAAAACTGTATAAACCCTCGAGGAAGAAACCTTACCTTGTCAAGACTCGAATATGAGACTTTGAAGATTAAAACTCTCACTAATGACCAACCCACCTACGTGAATTAGTTAGATTACTTTCATTCTTCATCTCAATGGCTATATTGTGAAAACGTACTTATTTATGTAACTCCTTGATGTGTCGTATTTTATACCCATTTCCCACATTGTATTTAGTTGATTTTGCATGGTTTATGAGTCGTTTTAGTATACATTTGGTGTGTTTATGGTATTTGTTAGTGTTTCAGGCTACTGACAGGTACTTGCGCGTATTTCTGGAAGAAACGACATTTTTGAGGCAAAAGGAGTGCTTATTGAAGTTGTACGAGTCGCGAGGCTGCATTTGGAGTGTGGTCAACAAAAGTCAAAGCTGAAAAAGACCAGTTGCGCCGCAACTCCCAATTGCGCCGCAACCGAATTCCAGAAGAATAAGTTGCGCCGCAGCTCTTCCAGTTGCGCCGCAACGCCCTTTGTTCCTGGCCAGCCACGAGTCAACATTAGTCAAAGGTCAATGCAAGTCAACGGCAAGTTGCGCTGCAACCTAAAAGCAGAAGAATAAGTTGCGCTGCAACTCCCACAGTTGCGCCGCAATGCGTTCAAGTTCAAGCCAGCTTTGGTCAACGAAAGTCAAAGTCAAAGCCAAAAGTCAACATTTGTTGCGCCGCAACTGGGCCCGATTCTGGCAGATTTTTGAGGGCATATAAATAGCTTGCAAAACATTCCAAAACCCTTCTTCTCTTTTTAGCAGCCGTTTTTGGAGCCCTAGTTTGAGATATTAATCATATTTTAGGTTTTCAAACACGATTGGATCTATTTCGTTCATAGCTTTCGATTATTATCATTAGGTAACAATGAATTCTTCATATTTTGATTGTTATTCTTATTTTAATATGAGTGGCTAATCGCTTCATCATCCATCTTGATGGAGTGAGACAATATGTAAAGATTGCACAATTTTATTAATTCAATGTTGATTTTATTTAACGTTATATCGAGATCTTAGCGTATTTCTTCCTTATTATTTATCTTGAATTGATTGGTGATTTATGTGTGTCTTTAATGGTAGTTATTGATTACATGTATTTCATTTTGATTGTTTGGGTACAAACGATTGGATCTATGACGGGTACGGTAGATAATCGTTCATGATAATAGGGAGAAATGTGTTAACGGTTGGGTACAATCGATAGGTATAACTGTTATTTCAATAACCAAACCAATTATTTGATTAGGAAAGTTATAAAAGATGTCTTGGGGTACCGGTCTTTGTAACGAAACTAGTGTAAGCAAGAGAGTCAAATGATATCATTAACTTGACGGGTACGGGGTTGGTGCTTTGTTTGAGTCTCGGTTATTTAATCAACTAATTTGGGTTTGAACTTCATTTATGTGCAATCTAAGCGTATTGTTGAGCGAAATCAAGATGGATGCCTTTTAAATTATTGTCTTAAAAACATTTTCAATATCGTTTACGGACGATCCCTGCCCCGGTCATACCGGATTTCTTTTCGATTAATCCTTTGGGATTACTAATTATTTACTAACTTTTGCAATGTGACAATTCGGTCACAACCCCCCTATTTACTTGAATTACTTAATGTCAACAATTACTTAGTTTTAGTCCCTGTGTTCGATCCTGGACTTACCTTTTAGCTATACTATATACGAACGGGTCCACTTCCCGCGAGTGTGTAGTAGTCAGTTTTAGGGTATTTCTTGTTTTAATTTTTAAACTCGATTTTACACATCAAGTTTTTGGCGCCGCTGCCGGGGACTTAATTTTAAGTAGTTGTTAATTTTGTGATTCGATCCTTTTTCACATTCATTTGTGAGAAAGTTATTGCTTCTTAGATAGTTTGTATTTTATTTCATTTCAATTATACCACAGGTGCGGTTGACGGTTTGTTTGTGGTGATTGTGCAGGTTCTTGCTAGTTGATGAACACAAGAGCTTCTGGCCGACCTTTGCTTAGCCCTTTGTCTATCCAGGGAAAGTCAGACGTCGCTTAGTGTCAAGAGATAACCAGGAACCATCCACATCAGTCAAAATAGATTTAGAAACCGAAACCAGTATTCCACCCACCCAGAACTCGGAAGATCAGTTGGTTAATCAGTTGGCCGATCAGTTGAAGAGATCATCGGAGTTTTTCAATACAGGTGAAGATTCAGATTCAGAAGTAGAGGAGAAAGTTCAAACACCTGAACCAAGTGTACTTGTATTCCCTCGGGTTAACCTTAATATTAACCAACAACCAAGGGGTAGAAGAATGGGTGATGAACAACCGGTAGATCCGAATGCCCGTCCGTACGGGGAGAGAAGAAGAAATATACCGGCGGACCGGGGCACAGCTATTCGCCCTCCGGCTATTTTAGATTTCTCTTTGAAAGGGAATCACCTCAAGAGTGTGGAAGAGGATAAGTTTGATGGGATTCGAAGAAATGACCCATATGCACATCTTGAGAGGTTTGAGAATTTGTAGGCTATATCAGTATGGAACAGGGCAAGCTGAGGCTGTTAAGTTGGAACTATTTCCTTTAACTCTCACTGGAGATGCAGCTGCATGGTTTAAGGAGTTACCCGATAACTCATTTACCACTTGGGCCGAACTTCGAGAAGGATTTATTGATGAGTTTTATTCTGTGAGAACTCAAAGGCAATTAGAAAATAAAATCAGAGGTTTTTCTTAAGAATCCGGTGAAGATGTTGTTGATGCATGGAAACGGTTCAAGGAAATGCTCAGAAATTGCCGGACATAGTATGGGTACGAAGAAAGTTTTGAGATTTTCTATGATGGTTTGGATAGAAAAACCAAAAGGGAGCTCGGTTATGCATTTGGGGGTAGTCTAAACAACATCTCCCCAAATAAAGGATATAAGATTCTTGAGGATATGGCTAGGGAGTATTCTACAAGAGATGAGGACCGAGACAAGAGATCTAGTAGAACCACCGTGGCTAAGGTGGAAGGTAGTGAGGACTCTAAGCTTATTACCGAAGTCAAGGCTCTCTCGAAGCAAATGAATGAGAGATTTGATAGTCAAGATAATAGATTCAAGAGCCTTGAGAGATGTTAAGGTTATGGCCGACGGTTGTGAGCATTGTGGAGACTTGCATTATACGGAGGATTGCCCGGATAAACCAGTGCAAGATGTTAGTTATGTTCAGAATCAAGGGAATTTCAACCAAAATACCGGTTTATCAAAACCGGCCATCAGGTAGTTCCTTACCCTACTTCTTCTTTTAATGCTAACATTCTGGTTATGGTGGTAACAGGTTTAGTAGGTTCACCAATCAACGAGGCTCGGATCCAGAATTAAGAGACATAGTGAAGGAGTTCATTGGTGCCCAAAAGGCAACTAATGAACATGTTGCAGAAGAGTCCAAGAAGGTGATTTCTGTTTTGGACGCTTTGACTACTCGCTTAGATGGATTGGGGCACAAGTTGGATCAAGGAGCAAAGAATCAACAAGCCACCATTAAGGATTTAGAAGGAAGGATTGAGAGGCTAGGAAACTCAAATAGGCAGCCCGGTACTCTACCGAGCAACACTCAGCAGAACCCAAAGCCTCAATTCAATAACCAAGGGCAAAATAATCAAGGATCGGGACAGAAGTATACCCCTCCTAATGCTCGAAATGAGCAAGTGAATGCCATCACCACGAGGACAGGTAAGAATTATGACTCTGCAAACCCTTTACCTAATGATTCTTCTCCACTTGTGCAGGTAAATGAAGCTGATGAGACTGTTGATGATGAAATTGAGATGGAACCGAACCAAGCCGTGCCGATACCGGCCGTTCCATCCAAACCCGCTGAGAAACCGACGGTGAAGCTTTATCAACCAAAGATTCCATTTCCTCAACGTTTGAGGAAAGAAAAAGTCAAGGAATATTTCAAGAAATTTGTTGATCTTATTCAGTCTGTTAATATAACTGTTCCTTTAGTTGATTTGCTTGCAGGTATGCCAAATTATGAAGTTCCTCAAGGAACTTATCAGTGATAAGAAGAAGCTTGAAGAGGCTAAGACTGCAGTTTGAGTGCCGAATGTTCAGCAATCATTCAGAATCAGATTCCTCCCAAGTTGGAAGATCCAGGGAGTTTTCTAATTGCTTGTTCTTTTGGTGCTTATTTGTGTGAGGCATTGGCCGATCTTGGGGCTAGTATTAATTTGATTCCTTATTCCGTTTATAGAAAGTTGTCTCTAGGAGAGTTGACCCCTACCCGCATGAGCATTAGGCTGCGGATCGTTCTTTCCAATATCCCATGGGGATAGCGGAAAATTTGCAAATTAAAGTAGGGCATATGATATTTCCGGTTGATTTTGTTATTCTTGAGATGGTGGCGGACGCCAAAGTCCCCCTCATTCTTGGCCGACCATTTCTGATGACCGCGGATGCTATCATCCGGGTTAAGGCTAAGGAAATTTCCCTAGGGGTCGGTAATGACCGAGTTGTTTTTAATGTTGATAGAGCACTAAAGCATCCTTACTCTTGTGATGAAACTTTTTTCAGGTTAGATGTGATTGAAGAAGAAGATGCTTTGGAGAAAGAGCTCATGGATTTCTTGGACATGGAAGAAGGTGAAGCATTGCTATCTTGCAGTGAAGAAGAGCAAGAGTTGGTTGGAGATATGATGCAAGAGATTATGGCATTAAGTGTTGATGAAACTCCACCGAAAGATGAGACCTTTGAAGAGATCACGGTTAGTGATAGCACACGGGTGCTAACCTCGGTAGAGAACCCTCCTACCGACTTGGAACTCAAGCCACTTCCGGACCATCTTGAGTATGCATATTTGGAAGGTACATCTCTTTTACCCGTTGTCATCTCATCCTCATTAATGGAGGATGAGAAATCTAGACTTATGACCGTCCTAAAGGCCCATAAAAAGGCCTTTGCATGGAAAATT
This sequence comes from Erigeron breviscapus, assembly GCA_034093135.1. Lineage (NCBI taxonomy): Eukaryota > Viridiplantae > Streptophyta > Magnoliopsida > Asterales > Asteraceae > Erigeron > Erigeron breviscapus. Next base: position 72,049,187 of record CM067175.1, read on the forward strand.
TCTGATATTCCGGGTATAAGTCCAGAATTTTGCAAACATACCATAAACTTTGTTGATAATGTGAAACCGGTTGTGCAAAGGCAACGAAGGTTGAATCCAAATATGAAAGATGTGGTTAAAAAGGAGATTATAAAGTTGCTTGATGCGGGAATCATATTCCCCATCTCGGATAGTTCATGGGTAAGTCCGGTACATTGTGTACCGAAGAAGGGTGGGATGACCGTAATTTTAAATGACAAAAATGAATTGTTTCCCACAAGGACTGTCACGGGGTGGAGGGTATGTATAGATTATCAGAGATTAAATGATGCTACCGTAAAGACCATTTTCCCTTGCCTTTCATTGACCAAATGCTCGAACGGCTTGCCGGAAACGAGTACTTTTGCTTCTTGGATGGGTTCTCCGGGTACTTCCAAATACCCATTGACCCCAAGGACCAAGAGAAGACCACTTTTACTTGCCCTTTTGGCACTTATGTCTATAGAAGGATGCCATTTGGTCTTTGCAATGCCCCAGGTACTTTTCAAAGATGTATGATTGCCATATTTCAGGACATGATCGAAACATCCATGGAGGTGTTTATGGATGACTTTTCGGTTTTTGGTAGTTCTTTTGAAAATTGTCTTGAAAGTCTTGATAGAATGCTTGAAAGGTGTGAAAGGGCACACTTGGTCTTGAATTGGGAAAAGTGTCATTTTATGGTGAAAGAAGATATTGTTTTGGGACACAAAGTTTCAAGAGCGGGATTAGAGGTAGATAAAGCAAAAATTGATGTTATAGCTAAATTGCCTCCACCCACTAATGTTAAATCAATTCGAAGCTTTTTGGGTCACGCCGGGTTTTACCGTCGATTTATAAAAGATTTTTCGAAAATCACCCGGCCAATGACCAAGTTGTTAGAGAAAGATGTCCCATTCAATTTTGATAAAGAATGTCTTGATGCATTTAACTCACTTAAAGTTAAATTGACCAATGCTCCCATTATGTCTCCACCCAATTGGTCATTACCGTTTGAGTTAATGTGTGATGCTAGTGATTATGCTTTAGGGGCCGTGTTGGGCCAAAGGGAGGATAAGCATTTCCGCCCTATCTCCTATGCTAGCAAGACCTTAAACCCGGCTCAACAGAACTATACCGTGACCGAGAAAGAGTTATTAGCCGTGGTTTATGCATTTGATAAGTTTAGACCCTATTTGGTTTTGAATAAGACTATTGTGTTCACCGACCACTCGGCTTTGAAGTACTTGTTCTCGAAACAAGATGCTAAGTCTCATTTAATTCATTGGGTCTTACTTTTACAAGAATTTGATATTGAGATTAAAGATAAAAGTGGGGCTGAAAATGTGGCAGCCGACCACTTAAGTAGGCTCTAAAACCCTCACCTTGAGGAGTTAAAGGAGCATGATATTAATGATGTTTCCTGATGAGTTTCTAATGCAGGTGGATGTGGAAGAAGATCCATGGTTTGCAGACATTGCTAACTATTTATGTGCAGGTGTTCTTCCTTAGGAAATGACTTATCAACAGAAAAAGAAGTTCTTTTCTGAGATTAAGCATTATTTCTGGGAAGAACCATATTTGTTTCGAATGTGTGCAGATGGCTTGATCAGGAGATGTGTGGCCGGTGCAGAAACCCGGAAGATTTTGGATGCATGCCACTATGGAAAAACCGGTGGTCATTATGGACCATCTGTAACCGGTAAGAAGGTTTTGATGCAGGATTTTATTGGCCTTCAATCTTCAAGGAAGCTCAAACATTAGTGGAGACGTGTGAAGTTTGTCAACGTCAAGGTAACATTTCAAAGAAGGATGAGATGCCACAAAACTTCATTCAGGTTTGTGAGGTATTTGATGTTTGGGGAATTGATTTTATGGGACCCTTTCCGCCTTCAAATAAGTGTCTTTACATTTTAGTGGCGGTAGATTATGTGTCGAAATGGGCCGAGGCTAAGGCCTTGCCAACTAATGATGCAAGGGTTGTCATTGATTTCTTAAAGCAATTGTTTTGTCGTTTTGGTTGTCCTAAGGCCTTAATCAGTGATCGTGGAACTCATTTCGCGAATCACCAACTTGCTAAGGTGTTGAAGAGGTATGGTGTTCATCATCGTTTCTCTACTTCTTATCACCGCAAACGAGTGGTCAAGTAGAAAATACCAATAGGGCTTTAAAACGAATCTTAGAGAAAACCATAGGTGATAATCCTAATTGGTCTAAGAAGTTGGATGATGCATTATGGGCTTTTAGAACCGCATTTAAGACTCCAATTGGGACTACACCTTATAGTTGCTTTATGGGAAGACATGTCATTTGCCTTTAGAAATAGAGCATAAAGCTTATTGGCTCTTAGGAATTGCAATATGGACTTAGTTGAAAGTAGTGAATTGAGAATGTTGCAATTGCATGAGTTAGATGAGTTGAGGTTGAATGCTTATGAGAATTCTATGCTTTACAAAGAGAGGACTAAGGTGTGGCATGATCGTAGGATTAGAGAAAAGGATTTTAAAGCCGGTGATAAAGTTTTGTTATTCCTTTCCAAGTATAAGTTCAAGCAACCCAAGTTGACTTCTAGGTGGACCAGCCCTTTTGTGATCAAACATGTCTATCCGTCTGGTTATGTTGAATTGTTTAAATCGGATGGAGCTACTTTTATTGTTAATGGTCACAGGTTGAAAGCTTTATCATGAAGAAGAGGAAAATGTGGGAGTCGTCGTTGACGAGCTTCCATTTTTCGAAAGGAATTAATGAAGAAAGGACTGTGAGTCGAGCTAAAGACTCGTAAATAAATTAAGCGCTTCGCGGGAGGCAACCCGTGTTTCTTGTTTTCATTATTGTTTAATTGTCATTGGTAATGTGTTTTAATAAGAATTGCAGGTAGGACCCGCTCTCATGCCTTCCGGTAAGTTTTTCAAGGAAGAAAACAAAGGTAAGTGTGTGTGTGTGGGGGGGGGGGATTGCGCCGCAGCTTAGAGTTGCGCCGCAATGATTCTGTTGGGTTGCGCCGCAACTACATGCGTTGCGCCACAACCTATCCTTCTGTTTTTCAATTGTGCCGCAGGTAATGTATGTGCGCCGCAACGTGTCATGCAACTTCATGTGACAGAAAATCGAAAATCTAAAAAAAAAAAAAAATTGAGTTCAAAAATAACCCATTGCGCGCAACGGGTGGGGTTGCACCGCAACCCGGGTCAACAGAGTAAATAAAAAGGGGATCGGTGCTCATAACTTACATACACTTATTTTCTCCAATAATTGAGCACCTATCTTCCTTCTCTTCTGCCTACCAACCGATCCACATTCAATTTTCTTCCAAATTCCCTTTAATTTTCAATTTTAATCTTTCTCTTTAATCATCACAATGGTAAGAACCGGAAAGGTATGTGATTCTTTAACCTCTCTTGTTGATTTTAATTAGTTAAGTTAATAATGTTCTTGCATCCATTCGAATTTATATAGATCTTATGCTTAATTGCTTCTTAAGTTCAAATTGGTGAGGGATTTGCAAGAACAATGAGGGGTTGGTTGTTTTGATTGAAGGATTGAAGATTTGTTTTTGTGGATTGTGTTATTCAAATTAACTTAGGGTTAACTAAAGTTGGTTTTTCTTAATTAAATGCTAAACTCTAAGGATTAAATTGTTATTTGACTATGTTATGGAATTTGTGTTCATCCCTGCTTCCGCTCGACCTCAACCCAGAAACACAGGCGTTGCGTCGCAACTCCAAGTTGCGCCGCAACTGCAAAACAGATAGATAAGTTGCGCCGCAACTGTCCTAGTTGCGCCGCAACTCATCCTTTTTCAGACCTGTGTCCTTTATGCTTATATGTCGGGTTTCCAGGTTTTAATTGTTTCTTGTATGTGTAGGAACCCACTTCTTCTAGCCGTGCAGGACGAGGCAAGGGAAGAGCCTCATCGGCTGTTGCACCTGTTGAAAGTGGTCTAACTCCCGAATCCACTGTTATGGGAATTCCGACTCACCCATGGTTACGATTCCCTAGAGCCCCTATTGAGAAAAAAGTTGAATATACCAACAGGTTAGCATCTATTTATCAGAAAGACATAGTTGAGCCTCGGTATATGGAATCGAGTATGTTAGACACGTTAAATGCTGGTGGGGGCATTAGTAGGTATATGCATCTAATCGGTAGTTCAAATACATGGATGGTAATCCCGTGGCTAAGAAATTTAGTTTATGGTTTGACATATTTCAGAATCGGGAAGTAGTGTGTAAGGAGTGGTGTTTAGAGTTTTACTCGAGTATTTCGGTTGAGAACATAGGGAAAGTGAAGGATGTTTTTACTGAGCTGGTTATATTCTTTCGTTGTGGGGGTGTTAATAGAACCCTTACTATTGCTGAGTTTGGGTTGTGCACAGGGATGTACACGAGTTTGTCTAAACACGTGGTCATCACGTGTTTACAAATTAACACGCGTTTGTTAATGGGCTATGGGCTTTAAGACATACGGTCCATATTAGCACGCGTTTATGAACAGTATAGTATAAATACACACACATAATACGTATTTTAACAGTGATATTAGATAATACACAGAAACTCTGTGCAATTGTAAACTCGCGCGCGTTTAAGGTCTTAGGTTGTTTCAACAACGAAAGACGATAATATAATTAAGCAAACAGGTTATCACGAGAGGATTCCGCACTCTCGTCATAACTATAAGCGTTCTCGTTGACGATCAGTCCACAAGGACCTACAAGTATAAGGATAGGCACATTTAGGGTGTTTCATCCTATTATGTAGTTTTGATGATGTGATATGCTTGATGTGTGTTGTGCTTTAATGACGTTGATTAAATCCACAATGTTTGAAATGGATAAATGTTTTATAACTTGAGTGTTATCTTACTTAGCTAATTCGTTAGCTAACACTTGTCTTTTGAAATGTGTTGCTCCCTCAGGTTTAGCGTAGCTGAGGTAGTTGATGAAGAAGAGCGAGGAATGGGTAGATAGCTTGCTGATGACCTTAGCTACCCATAGTTGTTGCACATTTTTAGACTCTTGTTTATGTTTTGGCATTTATGTAGTTTGCATGTTATGTAGTCGGTTGTTTTGTGTTGGGCAGCCGACGGGTTTCTATTTAAACTTGTTTTGACGATATGACCGAGTAACACCAGTGATTAAAGAAACCAAACAGATTTTAATTGGTTTGGACTTTCAAAGTTTACTTCCGCTTTGTTATAACGCCGTTAGGCGAAAATTTTTGGAAACCCGTATTTTTAAATGAAGGGTGTTACAAGTGGTATCAGAGAAACCCTTGGGA
>CM067175.1:72055462-72205462 GCA_034093135.1 Erigeron breviscapus
TTTGTGAACGTTCGTTCGTTTATGTTCGTGAACAGTCGTTCGTGAACAATAGTTCGATTATGTTCGTGAACATTTGTTCGTTTACGTTCGATTACATATATTAATACCTAATCAATTATACTTTAAAAAATAGTTTAAAAATAAATATTTTTTATATCATATAATATATATATTATTAATAGATAGTTATCTGTATTTTAAGAAAAAAGTTTAAATAAAAATACTTATTTTATAAATATTTTGTTCGTTTGTGTTCGTTCATTAGTGTTCGTTCGTTTGTGTTCGTGAACATTCGTTCATGAACACAAACGAACGAACATGAACAAGTCATTATGTTCGTTTATCTGTTCGTGAACCGTTCGTTAAGTTAAACGAACGAACATGAACAAGGTCTCGTTCGTGTTCGTTCGGTTCGTTTACACCCTAGTATGTGGATGTAACGTGTATACACATATCATATATGCATGTATATATGAACGTATGAAAAGTAAGTACGCATATATGTATGTATTACTCATATGTATATACACTGTACACTATGTATCATCTATTTGAAAACCAAAGTTTGTTCTGAAGGTAATTTGTGTTTAAAACTTTTTGAAATTAATGGATGTACTTATGTTTACAATAACGTCAAATTAAGATATTTTATGCAAGAAAAAGATAATGTTAATAACATATGGGCGGGTTAAATAGAGTACAAGCAATCCAAAAAGAACAAGGGGATCAATCTCCACCGTTGGATCAAGCATCTTCTTCCTCCTTCTTCCTTCTTCTCCGGCGACCGTCACCACCTCCTCCTTCTTCCTTCTTCTCCGGCGAGACAACCACCGCCACCACCTCCGGCGACATCTCCGGCAATCATCAGTTTTGTTTTCGGGTGGATACGGTACGGGCGTTGCCCTCATCCGTTCTAAACTGGTTGTCACCGGACGCATATGGAAATCGTATGGATTTGATGGGCGGCGATCCAAGAGATGGTGGCGGTTTGATACGGTACGGGCGAAGCCCTTGCTGTCGGCGCCGGCGCCGTGGTTGGGGTGGTCGGAGATGATGGTGGTGGCGGTGGTTGTCTCGCCGGAGAAGAAGGAGGTGGTGGTTGGCGGCGGCAGTCTCGCCGGAGAAGAAGAAGGTGACACAGCAGCCGGAGAAGAAGGAAGAAGGAGGAGGAAGGCTTGATCTGAGCCCTTGATCGGACGGCCATGATTGATCCCTTGTACTTTTTGGATTGCTTGTACTCTAATTATCTTTCCCCTATATTATACATCTTTAGTTAATGAATAACTTTTTTAATGAGTTTTTTTTTAAAGTTTAGTTTTATTGGAATATTGTGTTTTGTGTTTTCTTTTTTTAGTTATATGAAAGTTATGCATGTGTGTTTATCATAAAGGATAAATTAGTTTTAATATTTTGTGAAGGAAAAAGAGTTATTAATAACATGGGAACATTTTTAATTAAAAGGCAGAAAATTTAAATTATAATATTTTTTTAAGGTGAAGGTTACAATGTGTAACATTTTTTTAAAGCTAAGTATATTTTTTATAAAAGACTAAAAAAAATGTAAATATTGATAGAAAGCAATATAAAGTGTCAACTAGTGAAATTTTTTCCAAATTAAAGGTTTGAAATTGATTCTATTGGTCAACAAATTAAATGTCTTTTTTGGAAGTTTTGTTTTTTGTACTATTAACATACCGTGATTGCTGTCTCTAATTCTACTAAAGGATATTAGCCTAGCATAAGAAAAGGGTATGTGTCGAGTATTTAGGGTGTCCAACTAGGAAAGAGGAGGTTAATTATGAGGTAAGCATTTAGTTTATTAAATGAGTTAAGATTTAGTTAGAATCTAAATATATATTTTGTGTGAGTTTCAATAATTCACAAATCTTTCTGCATACTCTTCCAAAAAGTTGGTCAACATTTTTTTCTTTGTGTACTCTTCCTCTTTACGTTTCTTTCACTCCACATATCAACAATTTAAAACTAGAACAATACCCGGTCCTTGACCGGGTTAGACCAATGAATTGACAAAAGTGCAAGTATCCCAATAAATTAACAAAAGTGCAAGTATGTTTAAAGTACTTGAAACATGTTCAAGTTTGTCCATAAAGATAGAGTGAATTATAAAGACATAACATGAAACGTCGCAAAACCAAACATAAGATAGTAGAAAAAACAATGAACGATAAATGTTCAAAATAATTAATTGACTTCTATGGGTATGATAAGCTTACCTGTTCATCAACTAATACAAAGTCCTCTGAGAACACGCGACCTGTTTTCGGATTTGATGTAGTCCATGCACGCGAAACCATAACATTAATTCTCCATTTATCAGTAATTTCTGGACGCAAATCACGAATATAACGATAACAGCTCATTGTCAACGTATGATAACTGCAATGAAAAGAAACAAAGTCATGTACAAAAGTATACAGGTCATATATAGAGCTATTGATTGTCGATGCTATATCTTAATGTTTATCTTTACTAATACCTCTAGGCAAATTATAAAAAACCTCCTTATATACAATTTTTCGAGTTAGATTATTAGCACACATCCCTCCATTATCAATATAGAATCGAAGACCTGCTCGAGAGGTTACTCGTGATGCAACAACATAAAGCTGCCCATGTGTAAATGCCGGTTTTGGAAGGTATGCACAAACATGATTAAACGTTTGACCCTGGCTTTTGTTGATCATGCCAAGTTCTTCAGAGAAAGTCTTCCTTATCTTTCAGAAGATGTTTTGTACAATCAGCGGTTATGCTTACAGAATCAAGAAGTCATGTTTACTGATGAGGAGATTGAAAATTTCACCCTCCAAAAGATAGAGTCTATATTAAATACTAATAATAGGTCGTTGAGTGATTTTCCAGACCTTCCCCAACTTAATCATGAACTGACTAATCTCGGAAGAAACAAACTTATAGCCGATGAAAGAAGGTACATGGTCAACGAAGAAATGCATTTATGGTCCACTTTGTATGGTGGATTAAATCCATCTCAAAAGGATGTGTATGATAACATCATGCAAGCTGTAGATGCCCAGAATGGGGGCCTTTTTTTTGTTTATGGGAGTGGTGGGACCGGAAAAACCTATTTGTGGAGAACAATTATATCTCGAATACGTTCCGTTGGTAAAATTGTTTTATCTGTTGCATCTTCTGGTATTGCATCATTGTTGTTACCAGGTGGCCGAACATCACATTCAAGGTTTCGTATTCCTGTAGAAATTGACAACGAATCGTGTTGTGCAATTGATGTCACTTCAGATCTTGCTGAGTTAATCCGAGTCTCGGAACTAATCATCTGGGATGAGGCTCCTTTACAACATAGGCATGCTTTTGAAGCTGTTGACAGAACTTTCCGAGATATTTGTAAGCTGGATAGACCCATTGCTGAAACCCAAGTGTTTGGGGGAAAAGTTATGGTTCTCGGTGGAGACTTCTGACAAATTTTACCAGTTATCAAAAATGCAGGTAGGGGTGATGTCGTTGCTGCCTCTGTTAACACTCCCATATGGCCGCCGACTTGTTAACAGAGGCAGCAACGACATCACCCCTACCTGCATTTTTGATAACTGGTAAAACTTGTCAGAAGTCTCCACCGAGAACCATAACTTTTCCCCCAAACACTTGGGTTTCAGCAATGGGTCTATCCAGCTTACAAATATCTCGGAAAGTTCTGTCAACAGCTTCAAAAGCATGCCTATGTTGTAAAGGAGCCTCATCCCAGATGATTAGTTCCGAGACTCGGATTAACTCAGCAAGATCTGAAGTGACATCAATTCCACAACACGATCCGTTGTCAATTTCTATAGGTATACGAAACCTTGAATGTGATGTTCGGCCTCCCGGTAACAACAATGATGCAATACCAGAAGATGCAACAGATAATACAACTTTACCAAGGGAACGTATTCGAGATATAATTGTTCTCCACAAATAGGTTTTCCCGGTACCACCACTCCCATAAACAAAAAAAAGGCCCCCATTCTGGGCATCTACAGCTAGCATGATGTTATCATACACTTCCTTTTGCGATGTATTTAATCCACTATACAAAGTGGACCATAAATCCCTCTCTTCATTGACCATGTACCTTCTTTCATCGGCTATCAGTTTGTTTCTTCCGAGATTAGTCAGTTCATGATTAAGTTGGGGAAGGTCTGGAAAATCACTCAACGACCTATTATTAGTATTTAATATAGACTCTATCTTTTGGAGGGTGAAATTTTCAATCTCCTCATCAGTAAACATGACTTCTTGATTCTGTAAGCATAACCGCTGATTGTACAAAACATCTTCTGAAAGATAAGGAAGACTTTCTCTGAAGAACTTGGCATGATCAGCAACCGTACAAAACAATAATATAGTTACAAAAAGCTCCCGAAGTTGATTACCCAACTTCCATTGGAATGCATCTTTTATTGATTGGATCCATTCAGTGTCATCTCCTAGCAAATGCAAAGCCTTGCACACTGACATAAAAGAGTCATGCACTACACCATCCACTGTAAGGATATCTTTGAAGCTTTCTGCACCGCGTACGACATTCAGTAACATCCTAAGATAGTACTTTTGTCCCATTGAAGGAGGGACGTAATAAAGTCGGCCAACAGACTTACTACCACCTCGTGGCTTCCATGCCATGTCTCGTTGATGCCATGTGAACTCAGTGGGATATTCAGGATAAGTTAGATGACCACCTTCTGGATATAATTGGTTTGCAGTCATCCATTCTGTAAATTTAGTCTTTGCAGCAGTTTCCCTCGAAGCAACTCTTTCCACGTTTTCACCACTTCTGAAACAAACTGTGTTGCATCCTTCTAAATGAAAAGGAAGCCTCTCGACCGCTATTGAACGATAATGCATTTCATATCCTAACAATTTCCAACATGCTTCGGAAGCAGACACGTAACGACAATTCAGGTAAGCCTCAATTTCGTTTTCTTGTTCCAAAATCGTCTGATATGATGTTCTGTTGTTTCTGTTGCTCTGTCCTTCAATCAAAACAGTTGCACGATCTGGACCTTTATTAAGATAATTGAAAAGGTATTTAACCAAAGAACCCTGGTTACACCATTCAAAGTTAATATGGCAACCATATTTGACAACCAAGTCAATGTTATGGGGAACAACGAATTGATTGTCTAGCAAAATTTCCCTTCGACCAACTTTTGCTTGCCTTCCATTATTAGACCTCTTATATCGTAGCCAACCATCACGATTAACAAATGTTTCCTCGCAATAGTCTTTTGGGAATCCTTGACATCTGTCACCGGACATACACGAATTTGAACGATTATGCTCTCCACAAGGACCATGCATCATATGTTTACGAACAGCTTCAAATGCAATCGGATCATGTTCTTCAGAAGGAAGCTCAGCAGAGATGACATGATCAATATCTTCAGGTAAAGAAATCTTATCATGTTTGTGTAAAAATATGAGGGCATGGCAATGAGGCAATCCATTTTTATGTTAGAATATGAGGGATCAGAATCATCGTCATCATCTCCCGAGTTTACAATGGGCCTCAGAATGTATCGTAGGGCCCAAGCCCAAAGTGTTAGAGTCGGAAGCCCATGTAATTAGTGTCGGTCATTTGACCTAATTAGGTTTTTAACTTGTGTATAAATATGGGACGATTTGTGTTACCCAGTAATCAAGAAAGAAATAAACAAACCTTTTCGTTATCACTGTTTAACATGGTATCAGAGCCGTCAATCGGTTCATCATCTACACAATAACCCTCTGGTAATCACCTAAATCAAAACCCAAGCCACCATGGCCGAAGAAGAAGCCGGTAGCTCAAATAATGATTTGGCAATACAATTAGCCAATTTGTTACAGAACAATAACAATCAATCACAGAATCCAAAACTATCAGACAACTTGCAAATCAACCTCAAATTAAACAACCAAAATTACGCTTTATGGACTCGGATGATTCGAGTCGCCATAGGCGGAAAATCCAAATCATTATTAAATCATTTAACCGAAGAACCACCAACAAAGGCAACTATTGAAAAATATGAAAAGTGGGAACAAGAAGACCTGATCGTGTTTTCTTGGCTTATTCAGAATATTGAACCCATATTGGCCGGAAATCTCACCGAGTTCTCCACGGCCAAAGAACTATGGGATGCCTTAGCAATCACTTACAGTAGCGGAAGAGACAAGTTACAAACTTTTAATCTTCATGTTAGATCCAATGAACTGAAACAAGCCGATAAATCTCTTGAAGATTTCTGGATCGCCCTTCAAGGGATCTGGGGAGAAATCGATCGGATCGACCCTAACCCCATGAAGTGTCCAGATGATATCAAGACTTTTGCCAAAATCAAATCTGATCAAAAGCTATTTCAGTTTCTTAATGGTTTGGATCGAAAGTTTGAACCCATCAAACGTGAGATTATTCGAATCGATCCACTTCCTACCGTCGAAGCCGCATATGCCTCTGTTCGAAAAGATGCCGCTCACCAAAATATTTTGGGAGCAACAAGAAATGAACTAGAAGGTATAGCTTCCGGCTTTGTTGCCGGAAAATTTAGCAGCGGTGGTTCAAAGGGATTCCGGCGAATCGACGGCAAGAAGAAAGAGGACAAATCTCGACTTTTATGTGATGAGTGCGGTATGTCTAAGCACACCAAGGAGCAATGTTTCGAGATTATTGGATATCCCGATTGGTGGGTTGGCCCCAAGAAACCTACCAAGAGAAACACCAACTCAAATAATCAAGGTGACCGGAAATTGGAGAAAGGAGTTGGTGGTGTTGCGGCGGCTGTGATTGGAGAAGAAAGGTGTTTCTCAGTGGTTGAGGGTAAGAAGAGAGAAGATAAACTCTCAAAGCCATCACAATCACCTGCATATGAATGTCGACATCAAACAAAACAAATAAATCATATGTTTCCTAAAATATCTTTACCCACTAAAAATAATAATATGGCAAATGGATCGGGTAGTGGGCTCAAAAATGGGCCGAGTTCAATTGCTAAAGGCTTTATGACCCGATCTAGTCAATCTAATTCGGATGGATCCTGGATTTTCGATTGTGGTGCTACCGACACTATGACTTATGATTTATCTGATTTTTCAGTTTTTTCAAAACCAAGAAAAACTCATATTCGGGCTGCAAATAAAGGGAAAATGGATGTTATGAATGGAGGAACTGTCACAATTACTCCAAACATAAATTTAACTAACTGCCTTTATGTTCCGTCTTTATCTCATAAACTTTTGTCAATCAGTCATGTGACAAAAGAACTAAATTGCTCAGTACTCATGCATCCTACCTTTTGTTTATTACAGGATATCAGGACGGGACGGATCATTGGGCGTGGCACTGAGAGAGAAGGACTGTATTATGTTGATGAAGTTACTGAAAGTGGGTCTGTCATGCTTGCTCATGGAACTAGTGAAAGAGAACAATGGCTATGGCATAGAAGATTGGGGCACCCGTCAGTTAGTTATTTGCATATTTTGTTTCCAAAACTTTTCCCGTTAAATAAAAAGATTGAATGTGAAACCTGCATTTTAGCAAAAAGTCATAGGCAATCATTTAAACCTCGTAATGATAGAGTTGAGTTTCCTTTTTCTTTAGTTCATTCTGATGTTTGGGGCCCCGCACCGGTTAGTGGAGGTCACAATTTTAAGTATTTTGTGATTTTTGTGGATGATTGCACCAGAATGACATGGATTTATTTTTTGAAAAATAAAGATGAAGTCTATGATAGATTTACTGTGTTCTACAACATGGTTCAAACACAGTTTCAGACATCTATCAAAATTATGAGAACAGATAATGGTGGGGAGTATGTGAATTCACAAATGAATCTGTTTTTTCAATCCAAGGGAATAATCCATCAAACCACTTGTCCTCACACCCCTGAACAAAATGGTGTGGCTGAAAGGAAAAATAGGATCCTTTTAGAGATAACTAGGGCTCTTATTATTGAATCCTTAGTCCCAAAGAGTTTTTGGCCTGAAGCCTTAGCAACTGCCACCTACCTAATCAACCGTCTTCCTACAAAGATTCTTGACATGAAAACCCCTTTGAAAGTACTTTCTGAATTTCATAAGCCACCATCAGTTCTTACTTTACCTACTAGAGTTTTTGGGTGTACTGTTTTTGTTCATATTCCAAAATCATATCGAAATAAACTTGATCCATGTGCTGAGAAATGTGTTTTTGTGGGATATGGAGGCACTCAAAAGGGGTATAGATGCTACAACCCTCATACTCGTCGTATGTTTACTACGATGAATTGTGATTTTTTGGAAACCAAGTATTTTTACTCTCAAGAACTCAGTAGTCAGGGGGAGGAACAAAGTGACACACTGAGTTGGCTTCAATATTCATCAGAAGGTCAACCAAGTTCTTCTACAACTGATAAAGATTCTCCAGATAAAGATTTACAGTCCTCCTCTCAAAGTGACAACCCGGGTCCAGACCTGATATCCGAGGTAAGCAATTTTGACCCAAGTCATACTTTGGATATTCCTGCTAATGAAATGCAGGAAAATATAAATGGAGAGTCAGAAAATGTAGAAGGAGAAACCACAGAAAGTGTTCCAGAAAGATATGTTCTTCCACCACGCTCTACCAGAGGGATTCCTGCAAAGCGATACTCTCCAGAAAGATATTCTCGGTCTACTAAGTATCCGGTATTTGCTAATATTGAGAAGGTTTTTTCTCCAAAGAAGCAAGAGCATTTGCAGCAAAGTTATATTCTGAAGAGATTCCTTCAGGAGTAGAGCATGCTTTGAAATTTAAAAACTGGAAGGAGGCTATGGATAGTGAAATGGAGGCTCTTATTAAGAGTGATACGTGGGAAAAGTGTGTCCTTCCGACAGGGAAGGATCCGGTAGGATGCAGGTGGATATATACCATCAAATATAAACCAAATGGGGATGTAGAAAGATACAAAGCAAGACTTGTTGCCAAAGGATACACTCAGACCTATGGCATTGACTATTCAGAAACTTTTTCTCCAGTTGCAAAGCTAGATACAATAAGGGTTCTTTTCTCAATAGCAGCAAATTTGGGTTGGCCCCTTCATCAATTTGATGTGAAGAATGCCTTCTTACACGGAGAATTACAAGAAGAAGTGTACATGGAAGCTCCTCCAGGATTTGCTCACGGCTTTAAGGATGGAGAAGTTTGTAAGTTGAAGAAGGCCTTGTATGGGCTTAAACAATCACCCAGGGCATGGTTTGGAAGGTTCACTATTGCTATGAAGAAATATGGATATCAACAAAGTAACTCAGATCACACGTTGTTTCTTCGTCATAGAGGGAATCTTGTGACATGTCTGATAATTTATGTTGATGACATGATTATAACAGGAAATGATGAAAAAGAGATTAATCAACTAAAATCAGCTTTGTTTGCAGAATTTGAAATGAAAGATCTGGGAGATTTGAAGTATTCTTGGAATAGGTTTTTAGGTCACAGCATGGAATTTTTATTTGTTAGAAGAAATATATTAGATCTTCTGGCAGAAACAGGAATGATTGATTGTAAGCCAGCAGATACACCCATGGTCATAAATCAGAAGTTGTTTGTGAAGACAGATGCTAAAGCCACTGATAAAGGAAGATATCAAAGGTTGGTGGGGAAACTTATTTATTTGGCTCATACTCGTCCAGACATAGCATACGATGTTGGAGTAGTTAGCCAGTTTATGCATCAACCTCAGGAAGATCATATGGATGCAGTTTTGCGAATCATTAGGTATCTCAAAGGGACTTCAAATCATGGGGTGTTATTTAAGGCTAATGGTCACCTCAAAATTCAGTTGTATACTGACGCAGATTGGGCAGGGGATAAAGGTAATCGAAGATCCACTTCAGGGTATTTCTCATTGGTAGGTGGTAACTTGGTTACATGGAAAAGTAAAAAACAGAAAGTTGTCTCCTTGTCTAGTGCTGAAGCTGAATTTAGAGGTATAGCTCGAGGACTAGCAGAAGCTTTGTGGTTGAAGAAGCTTGTGTCTGAAATAGGTTTTGCACCTAAAGAAAGTATTCGAATCATGAGTGATAATGAAGCTGCTATCCAGATCTCAGAAAATCCAGTTCAACATGATAGAACCAAGCATGTGGAGGTTGATCGTCACTTCATAAAAGAAAAGTTGGAAAATGGAATTATCAAGTTACCGTTTGTAAAGTCTGAAGACCAGCTGGCTGATATTCTAACAAAAGCAGTGGGAACCTCTATGTTTCATAAATGTCTAAGCAAGTTGAATTTCGGAAATCCCGATATCCAACCTGAGGGGGAGTGTTAGAATATGAGGGATCAGAATCATCGTCATCATCTCCCGAGTTTACAATGGGCCTCAGAATGTATCGTAGGGCCCAAGCCCAAAGTGTTAGAGTCGGAAGCCCATGTAATTAGTGTCGGTCATTTGACCTAATTAGGTTTTTAACTTGTGTATAAATATGGGACGAGTTTGTGTTACCCGGTAATTAAGAAAGAAATAAACAAACCTTTTCGTTATCACAGTGAGGCAATCCACGTTTTTGAAACTCAATGGTATAAATAACTGGAGACGCCAAAACAAACAAAACCTATGATTAACAAACAATAATGAAAGTATCCATAGAATATGAAGGCACATTATACATATATATACATAGATATAATATATATATATAAGATATTATCTATATATATGTATATTTTAAAATAGCACGTACTTGCTTCCACACGTCCAAAATGATGTTTTTTATCTATGTCCTCCATTAGCTCATCTAATTTAATCTTAAACATGCGGGTAATGATCTCTGGTCTATCAACTGGTGGTTGTCCAGGTATGCTATTTTGAACATGACGGGCAATCTCGACCCAACTTGGGTTGCAGGTCATGGTTACAAAAAGATCTGGAGTACCAATTGAACGACATATGGCCATAGCGTCCTGATATTGTTGGATCATATGTCTAGGCCCACCATTGAACGATGATGGCAGGATAATTCTTCTTCCAATAGCATCAGCATCTGTCTCTCCATTTGCAACATGATCATGCAAGCCATTATATAATTCAGAACGGATGGTATGCTGATTCCTTTTATACCAGTCCAAATCATGATCGAGAACAGCAGTATAAGCATCGACTATGTATGTATGAAACAACCGCCCAGCTTTATGCAATGTTTTACCTTCACGGATTCTCTCTTGCAAACGAAAGCAATAATACTCCCTCAAGCTCATCGTCTTTCTCTTAGCGTTTGTAGGGACATTTAAAGGTATGTACAAACGATACCCATCCTCTCCATAAGGGAAAAGCAAGGATATTGCAATGCCATAAAACTTGGGTGTAGCTCAGTTATACTCTTAATAGGATATCTACCCGGCTCACCACCCCTTTGCTCAACTATTACATCTCGAGAATCAGTGGGATTACCATCACCCGGAATAAGTGCAGCCACCTCGGATGCAGTTGGTAGGTTGTATTGTCGTCCATCTCTTTGTCGGGTAGCAATGAGACGAAGAGTAACACGCTCCATTGGTGAATCCCTAAACCTATCTTTTGCCATCCTAAATGATTGTACCAGGGGATTAACAGCATCAAGCATTGTTATCAGTTCTTGAAGTAACATCCGCAGAATTGCGTCATCTCCATTTGAAGAACCTGGTCTGTTCAATGCGTAAAGACGATTTTCAACTTCATTTTCAGTGTCAAATATATACAACTGTGCAAACCTTGGACGCCCATCCTGGTGCATTGGCAACAACGTCCCAATACGGTGATGGTTATGCCCGTTTAGGCAGAAAGTGTAAGGACCACCTCCGTCATTAAGATCTGTAAGTATTTTCCCCCCTGTTGATGTGAAGGAAAACATTGCGCAGAAACTCTTTATGTTTTTTCTGAATACTTTAGAACGTTCTCCTACGTTATAATCCATCAATTCTTGTAATAATTGCGGGGGCTGTTGTAAAAATGGTAATTGAACTTTTCCTTCACGGCAACACGTTGAGAATTTTGGATTAGATTTGGAAGATTTTCTAACCGTTCGTTCACCATACCAAAACTTTGCTTCACAATAAACACACGTGTATGTAGCATCACCACAATCCCAATATTCCGTCATCCTACCTGCAGTCAGAAAATATGATTTAAAGTTAAATGAGCTACCATACACAAAACTTGTATAATAACAAAGGAAATTATTTCTGGAGATAGTTCCTTACGTTGTTGACGTGCAAGGCGATACGCATCAGTCTGTTCAGGGTCAGGGCTTTGCACAACATTTTCACGAATAGTATTGGCCTGTATTGTAGAAGTAGTATTTACCACATTCACATGATTAACACCATAGCCGGCTGTTTCATAAGGGGTGACCGCGTGAGATGATGTGGTATGATTAATCGCATTACCATTAACATCAATGACGGTTCTTGACGATATCATGACTGCAGGTGTGGGCAGAGGTGTTGTAGTAATGGTAGATCCCATAGAATTCAATCCCACTTGACTGTTTTCAAGAAAGCGAGGTCTAACATTTCGAGGAACTGAAGCACTCAATCGAGGTCTACCCCGAGGACGGGAAGATGGGACAGTAGGACTGGAATTCACATTAAGATGTTTCACATGGGGCGGTGTTGTTTCCCCAGTTTGTACTACACTAACTTCTGGGCCATAAGGGTTACCATCGACACCAATGACGGTTCTTGATGATATCATGAATGTAGATGTGGGCAGAGGTGAGGTAGTCATAGGAGTGTCCGTTGAATTCAAACCCATCTGACTATATTCATGAAACCAAGGTGTAACAATCTGAGAAACTGAGGATTGGACTGTAGCACGGGAATTACTATTAACAATTTCTCCAGTGGGGGATGTAGTTTCCCCAATATGTAATGCGCCAACTTGTGTTGCTTGATTTGGTGAATTATTAACAGAAGGTAAAGGTTTTGTGCTTTTCGTATCTCTTTTCATGGGGGTAGTTACGGGTGATACAGAAACATTTGTGATATCTCTTAAAACATCAACAGTTGCCATAGGGACCAACCTGATGGGACTACCTTCATCAGAGCCCTCACTAATATTCATAGTAAGTGACATATCAAAGTCTTGAGGTGTACCGAGAGGAAGTAAAGATGGGACTGTAGACTGAGTAAGTGTAGAGTTTGTGGTTGATGCTAGGGCTACACGCGGGGCACGAAACTGTTGTGTTTGATTCGGTGAAGTAGGATAAGAACTTAAAGGTTTTCTACTTAAAGGGGGCCGACCTCTACGTTTTGTCACAAGAGTTGTTTCAGATGAAACGGGGACATTAGTGATGTCGCTCAAGACTTGAACATTGGGTGTGGACATAGAAGAAACATGGTTAAGTGGACAAACATTAGTCCTAGGTAATTGAGGAATCGTTTGGTTACTATTTTCATTTCCAATATTGGACATATTAGAAAGCTACTAAAAAAACTAAAATGTGTTCAGAAGTCATATAATGTAATTATATAGATGCATCAAGATAGCAACAAAAATGGATGGAAGTGTTTATATGCATTCTGCGTAATAATTTAGATGCATCATTTATTTCCCTTGATATTAGTAACATTATTTCGTGCTTCACAAATGACAACCAATCTGAAATATTTTTGTAGCATTACTTGTCCTAATAACAATGTAGACTAACATTTTATGTAGAGAAACACTAACCTTGTGAAAACAATAACAATAATGCAATGTGTTGTGATGCTTATTGCCTGTAAAAATACACATCAAAATACATAGTTGAAATTTGTGTTATAATTGTAACTGTTAGGAATTTAGTCAATGTAATTTATTTATTTTTAGAACGAAGTCAATGTAATATAGTCAATGTAATTTTGACTTTGTTTAAATAAGCAAATGTTGAAATTTCAACTTTTTCTCATTCAATTTTATACTTCTGGTGGGAATATTTATTGACTTTGTATGCAAATATTTATTGACTTTCTGGTGGGAATAATTGTAACTGTTAGGAATTTAGTCAACGTGAATTCTTTTGTGTTATACTCGGTTAGGAATTTAATCAAAACATTTGTACGTGATACCCGGTCCTTGACCGGGTTAGAACAATGAATTGACAAAAGTGCAAGTATCCCAATAAATTAACAAAAGTGCAAGTATGTTTAAAGTACTTGAAACATGTTCAAGTTTGTCCATAAAGATAGAGTGAATTATAAAGACATAACATGAAACGTCGCAAAACCAAACATAAGATAGTAGAAAAAACAATGAACGATAAATGTTCAAAATAATTAATTGACTTCTATAGTATCTTGAACCTTGGAATCATCGGCGTCCTTAATTATCTTATCTTTATCTTCCATAGCAGCATCATTAATCATGTTGCATTCATTGATCTTGCCCAAAGGTTCCACATTTGTGCCATTTGAGTCCCTAATAGGAGCTTCAATTATGGTTGTAGAAGTTACACGAGGCCCCCATTGAATTTCATCCATCATTGCTTCTTCACATTCGGTGACCTTTGGATGCATTTCATAATCATGTAAATCTGAGTCAAGTGTAGATGCTGTATTGGCAACAACCGGGAGCAACGGGGGCACTACACGTGGCATAATGGCATTGACGTTGTTTAAGACACCAAGTTCAGCACCATAGTAGTTTGTGACTGTAAACCTACGTGAAAATTCAGGTTTCATATTGTATTGATCAACTTTGATACCGAACACGACCGGGACTGCAATTAAGGTATTAATAAAGAACTCAATTATCCGGTTAGGATCGCCAGCACCCTATTAAAGAAGTATGATAAGTTAACTATGCATGCTGATAAAGATATATTAAAATTTGTGAAGTAACAAACCTCTTGCGACTCCCTAGCAATTAACTCATCGACTGTGCATCCTATCAGGTTAGCAGCATTATCTTTGAAAAGAACACAATCCATGATCTCTTTGTTGCTGTGTACTCGTACTACTAACCTGTATCTGTAAAAACAAAATATCAGTACAAAGTCCAAAAATAATATACCGAAGCACGATATGTATGACTTACGCTTGACGTGGTGTGACATTCTGGTTACAATGAGCACAGTAATATCTAACGCCCCAAAACTCCACACCTCTAAGGCAGTTTGTGCATTGTATGTACTTCCAATCCTTTGATACATCGAAGTTAATCACCGTACCCTGAATGATGAATTTTGTTCCCTAAAGCAGTAATTAAAAAAAAGTAGTTAAAATAAGTTTAATCTACCTAATAGCCTATATCATGATGTCCCTTCTTGATCGACCGGGTATCCAAAGACAGGCTCTTTTAAACTGTGTTATAAGAAATATAGACACGCGAGCTTAAAGTGTGAATTGATCATTATTCAAACTTAATGAAATCTTATCAGACACTCAGAATGTAATCTATTACAACTGTTTTATTAACTATATCATGGTATTGAGATTTGAAGTACATGAAGTCACCTAAATATATAAAATGCAACAATATTCTTATGTTTCTTACCACATCAACTCCATCAACCATACACTTATAAAGATCTGGAATGCTTGTAATTGTCAACTCTTCACATTGAGGATCCGTCGATGTAAAAACAACCGGATGAATTGACCTATAAAAGAAGAACCTAAAATTATAAGCATTAATTTTTTACTTATAGTGTTATGGATCCAAATATGTATTGTTACCTTTGATTATATGTAGCAACCTCGATGATCCTCGGGTTCAAATGGAATTGCGATGCAACAGTCGTAGACAGTTGTGGTCGACCTTGTGACATAAAAAAAATGATTATTGATTATTAAAAAAAGGTATAATCGACAATGTAACATCCGCTAATTTTGACTCGTTGACTTTGCATGTAATATGACTAACAATATAGATTAATAAAGTATTCGGGTCGTTTTGGTGATCAAATGGCAATGTGGAAGTTATTTGGGTCGTTTCGTGAATTAAATGACATTGTGTGATTCGAGTCGATAACACGTTTTGATGGGTGTTTAAATGTGTAACGATTGTATTTTGGCGGGAGAAGAGAAGCGGGTCGGCCCGTGGGTAGTCCATGACCCACCAGCCACCAATGACCCATCCTCCCCCTTATCCTTCCTTTTCCCCCTCTCATTTTTCTATCTTAAAATTCTTCAAACTTATCCTTCAAACCTAAAAGCTTCACATCATCAGGAAACAACGAGACCCCCCTATTCAATGTAGAATCAAGCTGAAGAACAATGTCCTGAACCTTTGAATAGATTTCCTGAAATGTAACAGAAACATAAAATATAAAGAATGTAATAAAAAATGATCCTACACGTGTGGAGTTGCTACACATGGGAAGGTAACACTTTAACATTTGTATGACAGTGCTACACCTGTGTAGGTCATAAATTACACATGTGAAGGTGATAAAAGGTTTACCTCTACAGAAGACTCAACCGATGCACAAGCAGTGGCAAGAACAGTAACACCTCCTTGATCAACTTCATCCTCTGAAAATGGAGGCTGCAATAGAAGCTTACCGAAATTTCCATTAGCTTTAAGCTCCGCCTCGACTCGCTCTGACAAATAAATACGATTCCAGTACTTGATGGCTGGTCGTGAGCGAGGAATCGGGAAACTTTCACAGATGGTGGATTCAACATAAAGCAACTGCATCATCGTGTAAATGAATTTAAACACACAAACACATAAAGAAAAGGCAGAAACGTAATGAAAACAAAATATTACTTGCAAAAACGTCATCGGCCCAGACCAATGTGTATCCCTAGGCAGTGGCCATTTCTTCTTGCATCCTTTGAAATGACGAATCAGAAAACCACACCAATCAATCGACTTGATGTCGGTATCTTCTGTTATGCGGTCAAGAATTGCCTTTTGGCAGCCAACAGTGTAAGCACCACTCATATCCAAAGTGATCATCATGACGACAAAAAGCATCAAGAAATTAAGCTTGAACGATAAACCAGCCTCATCGGAATGTTTGAGAACATCCGCAACATTCTTAGGACGAACATTCGCCAAACCAAAATCAGATTTCCATCGATCAGAGAAAGAGACTTCATCATCATCAACATTCTTTAATGGCAACGACAAAAGATTTATATCACCCATTGGGATCCCGAGAATATCACGAACAGCTTCACGATTGATATTGATGGAAACAGAATCAAAAGTGATCTTCAAACCTTCTACATCTAACTTATCAATAACAAAAAAGCCTAACGAACCAGGAAGAGTGTCAAGTTTCATATCCAGAAAACTACCAAAACCCATCTCTCTAATAACTCTTTTCTGTAGTTCTTTCAGAATATCCAAAACTTCAAAAAGCAAGTTAGGAGATGTCCTAATCCTAACACTAGGAAGAACATCAACTTTCAACTTCTACGTCCTTTGTTTAACAATGGCTCCCTTTTTTGGACTTTTCTTGGACTTTTTACTCTTAACTGACTTCACAACAACCTTTGAAACATCTCCAGTACGACGTTTCTTCGACTTGTGAGAAACATCTTCTGTATCAGTTTCAGTCATCCGTTTGTTGGCTGTTTTAACGGACTTAGCAGGGGTGACCTTGTTGGAATTATCAGCTTCAACAGCCTTAACGAGAGAAACCTTCTTCGCACGGTTTGATGACACAAAGTCAGAATCAGAAGAAGACTCAGAGGCATCAGCAACCTTTTTAGAAGATTTTGATTTCAGAGATTTGGGTTCCGATACATCTTTATCATCATTTTTATCTTGGGAAACTATAATAAAAAAATAAATACATATAAGCAAATCATCAAAAAGCTACAACTAGACTAAAACAAATAAATATAAACAAGATAAGCAATTAAAATGAGAAATTTTCACATGTGTAGCAAGACTTTATCCTTAGCCAAATACATCAACAACAAATATCAAAATCATTATTAACCTAAATAAACATTATCAACTGCTTACAGTTAAACATTTCTAAAAGTAACTACCTACACATGTGTAACTAACTAAAAAACAAGAAATAATCAACAATGAAAAATAATATATATCACCTAATAACGAAACAACAACAATAACCAGAAGAATAACAACATAAATATCTCTAAATAAGTAAGAATAAAAAATCATCAACTACACAAAAATCATATACAATCATCAAATTAAATAAAACGTAAATATAAATGTAATGAAATAAACCGAAATGCATACCAGGAGATTTAGATCGTTTTGCGGACTTCTTCCTCATCGTAACCCTAATTTGATCGGAAAAAATTTGAAACCCTAATTTCAATCAGATTTTCAAAATAAGATACTTTTCACCAGAATCTCTAGTATTATTTGATGATATGAAGATAGAAAACGGAAATTGATCGGAAATCAAGGATAAAACACGATCAAAAATGGAGAAATAACCGGCGGAGAAAACTATGTGTGAAGAGAGGGAGAGGATTTGAGAGGGAAGAAAGACTGAGAGAATGAGAGAGTGAGGGAGGAAGGATTGTGTTTGGTGGGAGGTTGGAAATTACCACGGTACCCTTTCAAGGGTATCCGTGTGTTATTGAACTTTTAATCTGATCCACACAAATAAATTGATCCAAGGGCTGTGGTTAGTTCCTGGGTTCTTTTTTATTTAGCAATTCTTAATTAACCCCCTCATAGTATAGATATATATAAATTTAGTATAATACAGAATATTATCTATCATAACGATTTATTAACATAACCAAAAGAAACATGGAGATTTATTTACTAAGCAATTTGAATACCTTTATAGATTTTTTTTACATACTTTCGATTCTCGCTGGGGACAAAAAAAATAACTTTTTTAAGGTACCCGTTACCAATGAAGCTTAGACCCATATGTGAGTTTAAATACGCGGGTTCGATCCTTCGGGATGCCCAGATCATGTGGAGATTAGGATGGAGGTATTTTACCGACATCATATAGCTTATACGGGGTGGGTCGGTGGGTATCCAATTGTGGTACCGGAGCTAGGGTTCCCCTCATTACCCTTTTTTTTATATGATTTCTAATATGATTTTAGCTTATGCTTTTTTATTTATTTTTCAATCTTATAGTTTGATATACATATTAAAGAACGTAACACGGTGTCAGTGTAAGCATTGTCAAATTCTTAATGTGTTCATAAGTTATCATTTAAATACGAGAATGGATAGTATTTCTCATCTACTTTTTACGATATGTTTTTCATTTAATTAATACACTTAAAATTTTAGTATCTTATGTAAAGAATTATTGATTCATGTATACTATATTATAAAAAGAATAGCCCCCCATGTTGATAGTTACATGGGAGAAAA
Organism: Erigeron breviscapus; assembly: GCA_034093135.1. Lineage (NCBI taxonomy): Eukaryota > Viridiplantae > Streptophyta > Magnoliopsida > Asterales > Asteraceae > Erigeron > Erigeron breviscapus. The sequence continues at coordinate 72,074,725 of CM067175.1, forward strand.
TGTTTAAAATACCCTTAATGATTATATTACATTATTAATTCTTTATCTTTTAAAATATTTCAATTAACCTTTTAAATCAATTACTTTTTACATCATTTATCTAACAACTCGACCCTGCCTCTACCACCAACAGTCGTCCCCACTACAACACTGTCGCCGCCACGAACACCGCCGCATAGCGCGGGTACTGTACTAGTATATAATCATATAAATACTTCATATGTGGATTCCATTAAGTTTCTTTCTTTATCTTATCCCTTAATTCTTTCAAATTTCATCATTCTATAATTAGGTTGATCTTTTATTTATTTTTGGATTTAGATTGATTTACCATTATCATTTATCAATAAAAAAATGATAAATTAACCTAAATCATTAACCTAAAAAACAATTTAAACCTTAAAAATTTGACATGTGAATTTTCATTAAGGGTGTGTTTCATAGCTGAAATGAACGCAAGAAAATGGAAATGAAATAATTTTCTTGTTTGGTAGAGAAAAGATGTCGAAGACACAGGGATATAGATTTCTTGGAAAATAGAATACTTCATGTTTTATTTTCATCATATTTTGGAAGAAATCATTTTCATTCAAAGAATTTCTTCGTGTTTACATATTGAAAAATAAAACGAATTTAAACAAAAAAAGGTATAAATATGTGATTTTTGCACATTTCCATCAAAATCTGAAAAAAATCATGTCATCTTCTATCCTCTTTCACGTATGATTTTTGAGAAATCTTTGTTTTTTCAAATGCTACTTCTCCATTTTGTTAGAGAATGAGTATAATTATGAAGGCCACATGCTCACATTCCATTATTTGATTCTACTGTTAGAACTTTATTTTTGGATCATTTTTATTGTATTATTTTTGTTTTGATTTGCAAAAGCTGAGCGACTCATGGTGGTTGGGTTCATTTCCAGTTATAAATTAATAGATGTAGGTTTAAATTAACTCAATGTTGTATGTTGTGTACTCTTTAAAATATCACCATTTTTTTGATTAAGTTGAATGATCTCAATTAATGCATTAATTATATGCATTTACCCTTAATCAAACTAATGAGAAGACAAAAAGCTACAATCAATGAAAATACCCCCATTAGAACATAACTAAACCCATCATTAAAAACAAAGGAAAAGAAAACAAAGGAACCAAGCTTATATTTGATCATAACTAATTTGTTACGAAATGCAACACTAGTAGTCACTAATAATTACATTATTTGAATGTGAGTAATAACTCTCATGTATAAATCTAATAAAAATAACATAATAAATCTAAATTTGATATGTCTAATTTATACTCCATCTTAATACATTCTTATTTCCATTTTATACACTGTGACTAAAATGCTGTTAAAAAAGTTCAAGTTCTATCCCTCCCTCACGCTGAAACACATAGCAAAACTTTTTTGTACATTCCCCCAACTAGAAAAGGTAAAGCCACATTTAACCAACGCTTTTCAAAAATACCACCGCAACGCCCGGAGATTCATCTAGTATTCTATTAATGTAGCTTCATTAACTTTGATTTTTTGAAATTTTCATGGTATTTTTTAACTTTCAGTTCAAAAAAATAAAATCGTTTATTAAGGTTGTAAGTATATGATTCTTAACCAGCTCAAGCGTTTGATAAGGCTACAATTTTAAAACTTATTTCCAATTTTAAATCTACGATACAATGACTATACTGCAGTGTCGGTCCTGAGTTAATCGATGCTATGGACTAGACAACTGAAAATTGCCCCGACTTAATTGTGAAAAAAAAAGAAGCCCAAATCTGTTTCATCTTTAACCCAACTCACCATCACAAAACCCAAAACATCAGAAAATCTTTTTCCACCCCTTTCAGGCTCTCATCACTCGGTCAGTCCCTTCTTCCTTCCTTCCGTCACTCATTCATTTTATTAATTTCTTAAACATTTTATGCTGCACATTACTCAAAATAATGTTTTTTTCTTATATAAGTAATTATATATAAAATCATAGTTTATGCTCTGTTGCGCTAACTTTGTTTTCATAGTTGCCCACCAAGTGTTTGATGAAATGTCTGAATGAATGTAATTAGTTGTGTTCTCATTATACTTCAAACACATTTTAGTTATTTGCTATGTGGCTTTTGAAATCTTATTCTAGTAATGACTATAAATCGTGAAAACCTAGTTACATCCTGTTTCAGTTACTCAACATTTTTGAAAAGATGTTATGATATATGAGATTCATTTTCAGTTATATTATTTGTTTATAATGAATGATCTTGTATTATTTAAAACAAATGAGATAATGGGGGGTTATGTATTTTTCATTTGATCACTGTAGGGATTTTGATTTGTTAGGCGAAAATGGCGTTGGGATTAATACTTGGAATAGGACGGGCATATAGAAGGAAACAAACATCTTCACTCAACATTCTTACTTCCAAGACCGGACCTCGTGATTACTACAAGGGCAAGAACTGTAAACCAATCGGTTTCCACACACGTAAAGGTGTATTCTTTTACTCTCACCGTGTGCTTATTCATGCTTAATTGTGCCCGCCACCAACGTAGTTGACTTAATTTACTAAATTAGGTTGTTTTTTGCTACAATAAGCTCTTTTTCTACCATTGACATATTACATATACCGTTTGTCTATATTTTTTGGTTTCAAGATTTTTCTCATTTATTTGAGCGTAGCGGATTTTGTCTTTGGTGGTCGTGATATATAATGTTTTCTTAGGAACCAAAGCTAGTTTGTTGAACGATACACTTAGTCCCACCCAAAAACTAAGTAGTTGGCTTGTCTCTCCCAGAAATTTAGTAACTAATAACAATCTCGACAGATACTTCTTCAGTTTATCTAACAGTTTTGCTAACCAGCTATACATAGGGGGGTTAATCCTTTATTTAAACCCAAGTTTTTATGCCTTATAGTGCGACCCAAATCCACCTCAACCAGGGCATGACTTTGTACCATTTGATGCCTCATGTGTAAATGGGTTTGAAATGAAGTTAAAAATAACTTATAATAATTGGGCTATTCATGTTTTTTATGCCTGGGGTGTTTTAGAACACGTGTATTTGCATAGAAACTACAAACTAATGGTCTTCTTCCTAGAATGCGAAGGTTGATCCAGTGGATCTTATATTAGCCTTCTTCCCTGATACATTGTGGAATACATCATACTTTTTTTTTTCTTGCGATTAATCGCTTATATGTTTATATGACATATGTGTTCTTCATCATCAGCAAGTCATCTTCGTTGTGTGCATAAAGGTTTTCCATTTTTCCAGCTGAATGAATATACCTTTTATCTATATGGTGGTTTGAAATCCCTATAAAGTAGATTTGATATTGGAAGGCTCATATTATCCCTAATAATCCGTTTCGAATCAATTTAGATAATTTAATACTAGTCAAAGAAAATTATATGATATTAGGAATCCAGGCATGGAGTGTCTAACACCAGAGGAGAACTTTCAATATAAAGTTTACCCAAAAAGGTTTTCAGAAACTTGATATAAGAAATACAATGAACTCTGGATCAAATTATGAATTTACATAATGCGTTCAATAACTATTCATAGGAAGAAAGTTACTTGGTGACTACTTTACATACATATGGAATAAAATTAAATGTTCACTTGAAGGTGTGAAGTAATATTGGTTCATTTTTATGCTTGTACATATATTGGCTTAAGGATTTGAAAGTTTGTTATTTTTATGCTTGTACATATATTGGCTTAAAAGATGAATAGCCTATCCAATAGTAGAAGATTAAGCAATGAGAAGAAAGCTAGAATGGATTCATTGCTTCGATGATTGATTTCTAGTGATAGGACTGTTGGTTTGTTAGTTATTACTCCTATTCTGATTTGTGTTTTCAAAAAATACATGGGCGTTAATTAATAGTTGATTCATTAGCTCTTATGTATGTCATTGCAAGTTCATTTATGAGCTGATTAAGTTGTTGGAATTGCACCTTGGTTGGTGGACTTGGAGGTGCATGCCTCGCTGACCGTAGGAATACATATGTATGCAATGTCTCAGGCGCACTTTGTTAAGCCATATGTCTCGCACCTCGTATTTTAGGACCCTTTGCTCTTTGCGCTTATTAAAACCAAGAATATATGAGATTTTAGCCTCACCTTAACTATAGGGTTTGGGGGAGATAAAAGTCTACTAATGAATAATAGCATGATATGTGTAGACTTACAATAGAGTTATTGTGTTAGTGGCGTTGAAGGCATTTAAGCAGAGTGTCAAGATATTGAAGAATTGTTACCTTTTACCTTCTAGTAATACATATAGTGGCCGCTAATATTTACAATCGGAATATTTTTTTCTACTAACAGAATATCATAACCAAAGACTCTTGGTTAGTTGTTTTTATGGTATAGAAAGTTTCATATTCTTCTAATTTCTAGATATAGCATTTAAGACGTGTTAAAGTTACATATTTTTATTGTTGTTTTACATTTGTATAGGTGGTTATGTTGTGGTGCAAGAGAAGTTGCCAAACTATGTGGTTCCAGATTTGACTGATTTCAAGGTACTTAATTATGTCTTTGTTTATAGCTTTCTGGTGTAATTCAATATGAACACATGCATATGCATATAGGAACTTTGATCTCTCACTCTGAAGATATCTTAACATCTACAGTATGGATGATATGCGTATTAATAAATTGATCGGTATTCTTATTCTTCAGGTCACCTAGAAAAAGTTATGTTTGAACTTTATATAAAAAAATGCAAAAACAAAATTCAAGAGGGAAGTTTTTTTACATGAAAGGCATGCTGAAATAGCTAAATATGTGATTGTGGATCCTATATGCTTAACATGTCCCTCATAGCTAGAAAGAGATCTTTATACACGTAAAATATAATTATCCAATAACTTATTTAAAAGTTTGCGTTATTGACTCGAGTCATGACATTTGCAGCTGAAGCCATATGTTTCCCAGTGTGCAGTCAATGCTACCACAACAGATACCGGTGCTGGTTCAGGCAAGTGAGTTTGGCCTACATTGCTCGGGATTTCTTTATCTTGTTAAACATAAAACAACTACTGCAACTGAAATACAGGTTTTTCATAAGTTTCTAATACTAGTTTAGAAGCCAAAACTCATGATTTCAGTTGCTCTGCATGAAAGTTATTGCAATATTTTGTGTAATGATTATATGAAATTAGAGCAACAAAACAAGCGTTAACATGACTGGCTTCAAGTAGAGACATTACAAAATGTGATTTGGGCTATAATGGTTTTGAATAGGCGTTCTTTGCTTGAGGGGTCGATAATGGATCGGTTTACCATTTTTCTTGGCTAGTAAACCTGTTAAACCAAATTAAATAAGAACCAAACTAAGTTTTAGTTCAAGTTGAAATTAACTAGTTCTGTCTATCGAATCTGCTGCCTTCTCAATGTATCTTGTTTAAAGTTGTGCTAAATAAAATAACTAGCATGTATCCGCTTAAGCGTCGGATCGACCACTTTGTGGTCAACAAATGATGGTGTCCGTGACTTATTTCGCTACGTGTTTTCATTATATGTTTATTATATGATTCAAATTATAATTGAGATTGAAATGCATTATATGGTTGTAACTATTAATAGTTGGGATTAAAAACAATGTGATTTGAGGATGAGTAGTTGAAGATTGAAGGTTATGAGGTGTTTTAAAGATTGGTGGTGACTGGTGACAGATTAAATAATTAATAATATTAGTTTAAAGAGAAATGAAAAGCATAATCCTGAAACTATGTTTAATCTAACAACTTATTGAAAATATACATATACTAGTTTTCAATGGACGGGTAGATTTAAAAAATATTTTTCAGGTTTCGTTTTAAGGAAATTAGGTTTCGCTTGAAACGATACGTATTATAGATTCCGTATCAATGAGTTATAGTTTATATGCTAAGATATACATTTTTACAGTAAATGAATGGAGAACAATTTTCAATAGGTATATTTTCATCAATCGGATGAGAGTTTATTGTATACATAATCAATTGTATACAAAATTGAATGGGGAGAAAAAATAATCGGTGTGTGAATGTTCTGCAAAAACTTTTCAAGATAGATTAGGTTGAATTGTTAGAACTTGTTGTGGAAGATTTTTGATTGAGGTTTTATTTTCTTTTTAATTTTTATGTAAACATAAAAGTATAAGTAAAAGAAATAAACGGGGTGTTGGTCGCTGGGTGGGGTTTCAATTTTTTTTTTATGTTGTATTAAATTAAAGTAAATTAAAAAAAAAATGGCAAAAATAAAAGGAGGGGTGGGCGGGAATTTGGTCTCAAGAGGGGTCCTGGTGACTCCAAATGCTTCTTCAGAATCCTCTTTTAGTATAGTATTAGATTAGATATCAGAGTTTGACAATTTTATGAATATCCAAACAAATTAACTAGACTCAGAGGACTATGTTTATCATCTATAGTATAACGGATTAAATGAGAATTGGCCAGTGAAAAAATTGTGTTTATATAAGTAGTTTTTTGGGTTAAAACATTAAAAGAGTACAATTTTGACAAGCTGCGATGAATCTAAAGTGGTATGACTTGACATGGTCATAAATCAACAATTTTGAAAGAAAAATAAAACAAAATATTAATTTCTCATATATTGTTGTTAAAAACAATTGGAACAGACCGTTAATAATCAAGTGGCTTGAAAATTTTTGATGTTCCACCCTTTGACAATGCATCGCAGGTTTTTTGAGGTTTGCTCTTATTTGTAAAATACATCAGAATTTCTTGATTGTTTACCTTCTTTTTGTAATCTAACTTGCAAAAATGATGAACCATTGTATCAAGTTTTTAAAGAACGTAGACTCTGCCAATAATATGCCGTTAGTATCAAAGCCTCGTATTGTTGAGCAATACACAAACAATATACGTATGTCACATTTTTCTTTTGTTTTGGTTTATATGTTAGAAATGATCGGGTTTGAGATAGTTAAATCAAGGATTATATCACTACATTCGCTCCAATTTCAATGTGGTTTGTCGTATTCTATTTTTGGAAATTTAGTAACATTTTAAGTGAACCTTATGTGTCATATCCATAATACTTTGCTTTTGCTTCATTATTTCATTCAATTTTGTATGAAACCCATCACTAATATTAGAGCGTCTTAGCATAAATGGTAAAATGAAAATGTAGACAGCCGTTTTACCATATATGGTAAAATGAAAATGTAGACAAGCTAAACCCCATAGCGTATGTAACAAATGCTTATTATATGAATGTAGTTTTATGTAAGTAAATAAAAGAATGCTTTTTCGCACGCGATAACAAAGTGTCACTAGTCAAAAAAGTTCACTGATAGGATGACCATTTTTTCTAAACAGCAAACTTTATGATTAAATACCCCAGTAATCTTAAACTATCCTCATGACTTGAACCTTGGTCTTTACGACAAGAGGCAAAAATTTCTATCAAGTAGGCTAATCTCATACTGTCACATGACCAATCTATAAAAAGAGTAAAGGTAAAACAATGTTTCGAATAGTGTAATTCGTTGGATATATGTTAATTGCTTTTAAAATATCTAATTTTAAGAATATAAATTAAAGATGAGTAAATGTTTAAATTTTTTTCAATTATATAAATAATCAAATTATTTGTTTAGTATTCAACTTGAACTTCTTTGGTAATTTCTTTGAATGCAACGACGTCTATAAGTTTGTAATTTGAGTTTTACTTATTTTGGACAACTTGCCGCCAGTACATATCAATCAAATATTAGAAATTTTAATTAATTAATCCGTAGGCTTCCAAAGAATTTAAGCAGTCGGTGATAAACTGTATCATATATAATTAAACTATATAATTTGTTGTTATTCGAACCGACTTGCGACTAAGTAAGTTGCTCCATGGAAATATCGTTCTTTCCTTTCTTGACGTGAACCACACTCATTCCTGACTTCCAAAACGTTTACCAGGCTTGTCCACAAATAACCCCACATTTAGTTTTTGTAAGTAATTAGAAAAATGACAAATCTGGACTAGTCACATTTAGTATTACAGATCAAAATTTGAGATAAAAGAAAAAAAAATGAAATTTATGTATTAGCATTAAATTTTTAAGTATATATTTAAGTCTACTAAAGTATTATATATATATAGCCAGATATCTGAAAAGTAAAATTCACACAGACCTATCATAATTATAAATTAAATATATGTGGCCACTTACAGATATATCTAAGGTAGTACTCAAATCCGAGAATTCTTGTGAATAAACAAATCTCCTTCCCTTCAGACGATATGGTAATGGTTTGATGTTGATTATCTGGTAACTTTACAAAGTAGCATGGTTGGACTAAGTGGTTAACATTCTTGTCTTTGGGGACAGAGGTCAAAGGTTCAATTCTCATCACATGCAAAGACCGGATGTCCTTTTCTATCATTTAGATAGAACCTGAAATCAGTCTCTCTACCTAGGTAGTGGAAAGGCTGTTTACATCTCAACCTTCCTCATACACCGTCGAGGTATTAAGACCCAAAACTCGTGAAAAACGGCATTGAGTGTTACATTTTCGTAATCTTAATAAAGACTTACCTTTTTTTTATATAAACTATAGACTACGTAAACGGGTGATTTCTTTAAGAGTGCGTCAAGTTACAGACAGTGAATCTTTTTTATTTGGATGTATCCCGGTCTAACTGAGTATCACGTGATCATTTTTGACTTTTTATTGTCCACTTTTCAAGTTGTATCTCATAGATTCGAACCCGATATTTCTGATAATAAAAAAAAAGTCCACAAGGCTAACTATTAAACAATGTTGGAGTTAGGTGGTTTTCTTAAACCACATTATCAAGTTTAAATAAAATTTCCTGACTTAATTAATGTGTGCTAAAATGACTAGTAATCTTTACAAAGTGCAACATTTACTAGAAAGTTTTCACGCAATGAGATAGTGGTTGTGTGGTTGTTCAGGTTGTTTAAGAAATTGATGTAAAAATAACTTATATGAACAAAGTAATGTAATTATTAGTTAAATGATAGACGATATAAATTAACAGTGGTAGCTTAAGTATATCAAATGAATATATTTGTATTTCAAATTTGGTCCGGTGGTTGGAATCCCACCTTGTGACTTTCAGCTTCGAGTCCCCATTTGGCCAATTTAAGATACAAGGTAGTCCTTTTATGAGGGCTTAACCTGGGTATACCCAGGTTCAAGTCTGAAGGGGCAGGGTTTAACTCTATTAATTGTTGTGCCTTCGGGCGGATTGGTAGGGGGCTTTCCTCCCATTGGGTACAGGTAGGAGGTGAGGGGCTCTCTAGAGCGGACTCAGTTAAGACAACGTAAGCTAGACCCTCTGATGCGAGTAATCCATACCTTTCAAAAAAAATGAATATATTTGAAATAAAAAAATCATACAACAACAACAACAACAAGACTCAATCTCTGAACGGAGTATTAATTCATCATATGAGAAAAAGAAAAAAGAAAAATATTTTAATAAGTGGTATTGATGATGAGGATATATATACCTGGCAAAGAAATTGCTAAGTAAATGTTGCATTTAGTCTGATATGATTTAGTGGTAAATGTTCATTTGAATCCTTAATTTTTCATGAAACCCAAGGACCAAATCCTAGCTATTTGATCATCTCAATCAATGGCTAGGATTGAAACTTATGCCTTAATTAAAAAAAAACACGGAGGGGCATATATGTAAATTTGTTTAACAAAAAAAAAACTTTTTTCCCCTTTCCTCCTCCTGATGGAAACACACACACACACAAACACACACTCCTCCCTCTCTTCTCCTCCTTGGACGGTGCCCCACCATATCGACCGCCACCACCACCACCACTACAATCTGGATCTTCATCTCAAACCACTAGCAACAACAACAACAAGTGGAAGATGATGTTTTAGATATTATTAGAGTGATATTTTATGTAGTATATGTTTTTTATATAAAAAATGGATAAACAAACCATTTTTATCCATGATTTGTAGTTTTTTTCTCTTATTTTTGTTTTTTCATATGATAAGAAGTTGTATCTTTGGTTGTTGTTGTTTAAAATTTTTATAATGAGTTTTGCCCACAAAGTGTTTAATGAAATGTCTAAACCAAAGTGTATGTACTAAATCAAATTTGATTATATACGTATTTACTGATTGTACAGCCAATCATACTTGATTGTACATAGATCTATTCTAAAATTTGAATTTGTTAAATTTGTGTTTTGTAACTTTGTTTGTGCAATCAAATTTGATTATGTATTGAGTTTTTAGTTACATGTGTGTTTGTGACTATATGTCTACAATCAAATTTAATTATGTGTTGATATTTTTAGTGATTTCAGTTTTTACAACTTTATGTATAGAATCAAAGTTGATTATGTATAGAGAATTTAGACAAAACAAATGAGTTCCATATCAAGAAACCTATTCAAAATCAAATTTGATTTTATGCATATGGTGTCAAACTTATACAAAATCAAATTTGATTTTGTGCACACATTGAGACAAAACAAATGAGTTCCATATCACTAACCTATTCAAAATCAAAAATGATTTTAGGCATACAGTGTAAAAAGCTATACAAAATCATATTTGATTTTATGCATACATTTACACAAAACAAATAAGTTCCATAGAAAGAAACCTAAACAAGATCAAAATTGATTTTACGCATACGGTTTTAAAAACCTATACAAAATCAAATTTGATCTTGAGCACACATTGAGACAAAACAAATGAGTTCCATATCACTAACCTATTCAAAATCAAAATTGATTTTACGCATACAGTGTAAAAAGCTATACAAAATCAAATTTGATTTTATGCATACAGTTAGACAAAACAAATTTAGTCCATAGCAAGAAACCTACACAAAATCAAAATTGATTTTACGCATACGGTTTTAAAAACCTATACAAAATCAAATTTGATCTTGAGCACACATTGAGACAAAACAAATGAGTTCCATATCACTAACCTATTCAAAATCAAAATTGATTTTACGCATACAGTGTAGTAAGCTATACAAAATCAAATTTGATTTTGTGCACACATTGAGACAAAACAAATGAGTTCCATATCACTAACCTATTCAAAATCAAAATTGATTTTACGCATACAGTTTCAAAAACCTATACAAAATCAAATTTGATTTTGTGCACACATTGAGACAAAACAAATGAGTTCCATCCGCTCCGAAATGGGTGTCCTTTTTAGGGTTTTAGAATGCGTCCCTCCCCCTCCGAATCAAATTTGATTTTCCACGTCCCTCCCCTACTAAATCCCGCTCTAGGGTTTAGGGTTTGAAGGTCGAGGGTTAGCCGTTAGGCTAACCCTACGACTTCAAACCCTAAACTAAAGCGCGGGGCCGAAGGCCCTCGTGATCACACTTCCCCCTCGGATTTGATTTTGAATAGGTTTAATGAAATTCCATATATCTACACAAACAAATGAAATTCCATCAAATTTGATTTTGAATATGTTTAATGATACCGAACGCATTTCTTTTGTCTAGATGTATGAATAAAATCATATATGATTTTGTATAGGTTTTCCCCAATGTATGCGTAAAATCATTTTTGATTTTGAATGTTCTTTGTATGAACTCATTTGTTTTGTCTCAATGTGCTATACAAAATCATATATGATTTTGTATAGGTTTTCCCCAATGTATGCGTAAAATCATTTTTGATTTTGAATAGTTGATTTTGAATAGGTTTTCAGACTTTATGAGTAAAATCAAAAATGATTTTGAATAAATTTCTTTTTAAGGAAGCCATTTTGACTCAATGTGCTACAAAATCATATATGATTTTGTATAGGTTTTCCCCAATGTATGCGTAAAATCATTTTTGATTTTGAATAGTTGATTTTGAATAGGTTTTTCACAATGTATGCGTAAAATCATTTTTGATTTTGAATAGTTCATTACTTGTCTCAAATTTATACGTAAAATCATATATGATTTTGAATAAATTTTTCATAGTGTATGCTTAAAATCAATTTTGATTTTGAATAAGTTTATTTGTACGGAAGCATATACAAAATCATATATGATTTTGAATATGTTTAATGATACCGAACTCACTTTTTTGTCTAGATGTATGAATAAAATCATATATGATTTTGTATAGGGTTTTGACACTCTATGGGTAAAATCATTTTTGATTTTAAATGGTTTTCTTTGTATGGAACTCATTTGGTTTTGTCTCAATGTGTTATAAAAAATCATATATGATTTTGTATAGGTTTTCCCCAATGTATGCGTAAAATCATTTTTGATTTTGAATAGTTGATTTTGAATTGGTTTTTCACAATGTATGCGTAAAATCATTTTTGATTTTGAATAGTTCATTATATATAGGATTTTCACACTGTAAGAGTAAAATCAAATATGATTCTAGGCATAAGAACACAAGTAACTAAAACCTCAATACAAAATCAAATTTGATTGTACAAAACAAAGTTACAAAACACAAATCTATAGAATCTATATACAAAATCAAATATGATTTTACACATACAGTTACAAAAACAGAAATCTATATAATCTCTATACATAATCAAATATGATTATGAACATAAAAGTAAACAATAACAGATAACAAATCGAATTTGATGTTACTCATACATTTCCACAAAACAAATGGAGTTTATATCCACAAACCTTTACACCAAAAAATTTAATTCAGAATCATAAAGTTGATTAAATCATATTATCAAACATTGATTTAGACATTTCATCAAACACCTTATGCAATACTCAATCAAATGTGATTTGATATTAAATCATATATAAGAAACTTTGGTTTAGACATTTCATCAAACACCTTGTATGCAATATTGTACCAAACAACAAAGTCAATTGAATAACTAATAAAATTTAACAAGTTCAAATGTTAGAACTGAGAAAATTCGAATTTACATAACAAAAAGTCGTAATATTCGTATTCAATACATCCTTCATTGATATTAACATCTCAAGATCCATTGATGATGACTGATGAAGATGATGATGACGACGGAAATGATGGCTGTGCCATTTCGATTGGAACGCGACGGTGACCTAAACACGATGGGGGTGGTGGTGGTGGTGATGGTGGTGATGTTGGTGGTGATTTTCCAAGAGGGGGAGTGAGAGAGAAAGAGAGATCTCTGTGTGTGTGTGTGTTTGGAACTAGATAGCAAAGAAGTGGGATAATGTGTCAAATGACGAAAATACCCCTCCGTGTTTTTTTTAATATCAGCCGTAGATCTGTTTTGATCCAAGGGCTGAGATTTAGCCCTTGGGTTTCACCAAATTTTATGTTTTCACATGAATACAACTCATGATTTAGTTGGGGTATACATTTTATTGTTTTTGAAATCTTCGTAAGTTTAGTTTTACAAGTTTTTTGTGAAATTGCTAAGTAAATGTTGCATTTACTTTGATAGAATTTAGTTGGGTATAGATGTGATTCTTTTCGAGATCTTTGTAAGATTGTCTTTAAAATATTAAATTAAGAAAGTTTAGATTTACAAGTTTTTGTGAGAATATTTGATTGTTTAAACACAACACGACTTTTCTGACGGTTGTTAACTTGTTTTGCTTAGTTGCAAAGTATATTGTACTTCCCATTATATATAGCTCACTTTTCATGCTGGAGATCTCGAGTTCGAGACATGGGAAGAAGAACATTTGAATGAATTTTATAATAAATGGCAGAGTAAATGATCTACACCTTTCAAAAAAAGAGTTGCAAAGTATTGTTGATTTCGGTGTTTTGGTCTCGGTGTTTTGGTCTTTATTAGTTTCGGAGTAATTCAGAGAGACGCCGACATCATCATTCCATTCCACTTCATGAGTAAATTGCAAAGTTGTTTCATGGATTCTTTCGAATTATTGTACGTATTAATTAATATTTAATATTTAATATTAATAAAATAAGAAACCACTTCTTCATAAAGAAAAATAATTTATGCTAACACACCTCCTACCAACATTACTACGAAGTACTATCCTTTTTAATTTCTTAAATTCCATCTATATATACACATAAAAATAAAAGGGAGAAACTTACCTTGGACTCACCCTTCCTCTCAGTTAGTTCTTTAAAAAAATATTAGATTTAGACCTGTATCATATACATAAATTATAATAAAAAAAAGTAATTGGATGGAAACTTCCTGATCCCATGTATCATTTGGTACCCACTAATCCCCCAGCCAGGCTAGTGTCCAGGTAATTCTCAACCACTTAATAATCCCCTGATTATCTCAAGTTTGCCTTTGGCAAGACTCGAACCCAAGACCTCCCCTGAAAATATAACCCAAAAAACCTTATAAATTTAAATGTAATATATGAAAAAAACATACAAATAAAAATTTAAATGTAAAGAATATAATGAAGTAAAAAATATATATAGTAGTAGAACACTAAAAACATATACCTAATTATTTACTCTTTTGTAATACCTTTTTATAGAAGACATTCGTTGTAGTCTTTTTTCGTATTCACATCTTTGTCGCATATCCACATTTGATACTTTTTTCCGATTTAACTCAAGAGATTGCAATGTATAATTGTCTGTGTGAAAACATGACGACGTTGTACTATAAGCCAACACTTGATAAAGTTTGTCCTTGATTTTTGTTAGTTGTTTTTGCGAAAGAAACGGCCAACGAGAACTATAATAATCCATAAAATCTAAATAGTATTTTTTTTATCTGATGGTATTGAGAAAAGTGAGTGTGGGATTGTCACACACTCAACTTAGGTGAAAAACTTCTCACATATTATTTTTTAATGTTTTTTGTATAATGAATAAATGATTGGCACTCATGATTTTCATGGGAAAAAAAAATCAAGATGTGAAGGATTTTTCACCCAAGTTGGGTGTGATGCAACCTCACCTTCACTTCCCCCATTATATTTTGTAGTGAAGTCTATAGGTATTTTTTACTTTGCTATTTTTATTTATATAACTAGCACTACTCGCACAATGCGACGATGATCATGGCAGCGACGGTGTGGTGGTGGGGGCGATTGTTGGTGGTGAATGTAGCGTCGAGTGATGTAGATAATTGATGTAAAAGTAATTGATGTAAGGGTTAATGAAGATATTTTAAAAGATAAAAATTAATAGTATAATTTAATCGTTAGGAGTATTTTACAATTTCTTCATGTAATTTTTAATATGAGGTTTTTTTTTTTTTTAAATTATAGTATAGATAACATAGTAGTTAGGCGTAAAAAGAAATTATGCAAAACAAAATAGAGCCATGCGTGCATTAGATATTGAAGTCAACCTAAACTAGCCTTTGCTTCTCACTTGACTTTTCAAAAACTTACCAAGTTTATATGGTCAAAAAAAGTAATATTAATACAAGTCGCATAGAAACTCCCATGAACCCTCATAGAAACTTAATCATCAAAACTCTATAAATACAACACAAAATACACAAACAACTGATACCAAATTCACTAACCTAGCTTAAGCTACATACATATAAACAGACGTACACAAAAACAAAATGAACAATATTCAAAAAAGAACATCATCCTCCTCCTCCTCAAGAAAGTGTAAGAAACACACGAAACATCATCAATCTCCTGGAGTCTGTCCATTGTGTCTAAGAGAAAGATTATTAAAGTTATCGAAATCTTCATCTCGCGTTATCACGTACGCGTCTTCATCTTCATGTTCGTCTTCGTCTGTCTCTTCTGTATCTTCAGTTTCTTCTTCTTCATCTGGTAACTTATCCCCAATGCATGATTATCGTAAAAGTCATACTTCTTTCTTGATGAACAAGCTAAAGAAAAGCAAATCCGTGGCGGTTGTTAGGGAAAGGATTGTGGAAAATGATACCAAGAAGAAAGGAAATTTTTGGTCAAAGTTGATGCATTCAAGAACCATGAGAGAAATGTTGACCACAAGGGCTTGACTTGGTGTTCATTTTCAAACATATTTCTCTTGATTTTAGTTTTAGTAACCACACAACCATTTGTACGATAAAACACATACACGTTCTTCTTCTTCTATATTTGTTCTCTTTTTGGATATGTTTGCAAATTTAAAGAGGAGGTGCGTCAAAATTATATATTTACATGAATATAGCTAGGAACACGTACAAATATTATAGATCCAATCATGTATTAATGTGTACTAAAACAATATATTATAGATATGATCCATGTGTTGTCAACTAAAAACAAAAAGTTCTTTTTTGATACCAAAATTCTTATATTTGATTAACACACTTGATGTATAAATTAACCATATATGCATATTCCTAAGGACGGATCTAGCTTCAGGGAGAGGTGGTTGTGGCCTTAATTAGTTACTTACTGCTATATACTTTGTACGTATTTTACAGATTTATATATAATAATGAAGTTAAATTATAAGCTAATTGGTTCAAAGGTTGTACTTCAGAAGTCAGGGTTTCAAACTTACTTTTTTTCCCATCAAAATCGTTGAACGACTAAAACATATGTACATATATAAACTTTATTTTAAGGTAACTATATATTAGAAATTAGATTAGATTTATATTTAGACTAAATATGAAACATACGTAGGTTTAAAGAATGTGTCATGGGTTGTTTAAATAAACTCTCAATCCTGTTTTAATTTATTGGTATATATATATATATATATACTTTCCTTATTTTGAGAACCTTTTTTTTGTAAGAAACATGAGAACTCTCAAATTATGTATTGGATCACATGTTTTTTTGTTCATTCACATGTGAAATGATATAAAAAAGTATGTTGTAGAAGAAACTTTTTTAAAAAACCTTCAAAATAGCCTTTTGTGAACTTGTGAATGAATATGTTCACGTTTTCGTTCACATGTAAACAAACGACTATATATTAGGTTTTGATTTTTTTTTCCTTCTATAACATATATTTTTATAATGTTCACATGTGAATGAACAAAAAAAACATGTGATCCAATACATAATTTAAGAGTTCTCAAGGTTCTTACAAAAAAATGGGTTCTCAAAATAAAGGTCCCCTATATATATATATATTATATATATATATATATACACCTAGTTTTCAGCCCCATCCGATGAACGGATAGTTTCAAAAAATGTGTTTTATAATTTTTGTTTTAAAAATAATATTCATAATATTTTTACAGATAAAAAGAAGAAAAGAATTAAATGATAGAGAAAATAATTTTTTGTCAAAAATTGTTATAGATTTGTTTCATTGTTAATAATAGTTTTATAAAGAAAAACAAAAAGAAAAGTAGAAAAAAGAAAATAAATTAAAAAAAAAAAAAAGAGAAAAGAGAAGAGAAATATTAGTTTTAGGAGTGTAAGGTGATGTCAGTGTAGAAATAAGATGTTGTTTTAGTTATAGACTTATAGCCTATAGGATAGATAATATTTTGGCCCCTTCAAAAATATTCAAAAGTTTCTTTAATACTTATTATTTATAACATAAGTATCTGACTCGCTTTACAAAGTGACTAAGTAATACCAAAATAACCTCTTGGCTTTACAAATTGAGTAATTCCAAAATATCCTCACACTTTGCAGATAGACAGGGTCAATTCACATTCCATAGTTTTCGGAGGATAGAAAATATTTGATGTGATGGTTTATCATTGTTACATCAATAGTTAATCACTATATATATTTTAGGGTAAATTACACTTTTCGTCCCTGAAGTTGGCAGCTTTTGCATTTTTCGTCCCTAACGTTTTTTTATTACAATTTTGACCCTAAAGTTGGCAGATTTTTGCAATCGACGTCCCTCGCCAAACGGTGTTAAGTTTCAGCCGTTAAGTCGGTCACGTGCAGAACACGTGAGGGACTGAAAGTGCAAAAATTAGAAGTTCAGGGATTGAAAGTGCAAAAATTAGAAGTTCAGGGACTGAAAGTGCAAAAATTAGAAGTTCAGGGACGAAAAATGAAAATTATTTTTCTGTTGCCGGAAAACTTCATCTTCTCCGGCTTACTTTCGTCGGAAAATTCGCCGGAAAACTTGGAATGTCGATATCTCACTCGTTTCTTCGAATTAGACCACGAAACCACCACCAAACTTCTCAAAATTAATTTCCGCACGAATCCTAATCAAAAAATTTTAGATTCAACTTACTAGTGAGATACTACAACATCCTGTCTTGCTTTCTGGTCGTCGAATCATGGTGGTGGTATGGTGGTGAATAGTAGCAGCCGTAACAAGTTGAAGGTGATGACGAATAGTGGTAGTTTAGTAGTGAAAAAAAAAAGAGAAAAGAGAAGAGAAATATTAGTTTTAGGAGTGTAAGGTGATGTCAGTGTAGAAATAAGATGTTGTTTTAGTTATAGACTTATAGCCTATAGGATAGATAATATTTTGGCCCCTTCAAAAATATTCAAAAGTTTCTTTAATACTTATTATTTATAACATAAGTATCTGACTCGCTTTACAAAGTGACTAAGTAATACCAAAATAACCTCTTGGCTTTACAAATTGAGTAATTCCAAAATATCCTCACACTTTGCAGATAGACAGGGTCAATTCACATTCCATAGTTTTCGGAGGATAGAAAATATTTGATGTGATGGTTTATCATTGTTACATCAATAGTTAATCACTATATATATTTTAGGGTAAATTACACTTTTCGTCCCTGAAGTTGGCAGTTTTTGCACTTTTCGTCCCTAACGTTTTTTTATTACAATTTTGACCCTAAAGTTGGCAGATTTTTGCAATCGACGTCCCTCGCCAAACGGTGTTAAGTTTCAGCCGTTAAGTCGGTCACGTGCAAAACACGTGAGGGACTGAAAGTGCAAAAATTAGAAGTTCAGGGACTGAAAGTGCAAAAATTAGAAGTTCAGGGACGAAAAATGAAAATTATTTTCTGTTGTCGGAAAACTTCATCTTCTCCGGCTTACTTTCGTCGGAAAATTCGCCGGAAAACTTGGAATGTCGATATCTCACTCGTTTCTTCGAATTAGACCACGAAACCACCACCAAACTTCTCAAAATTAATTTCCGCACGAATCCTAATCAAAAAATTTTAGATTCAACTTACTAGTGAGATACTACAACATCCTGTCTTGCTTTCTGGTCGTCGAATCATGGTGGTGGTATGGTGGTGAATAGTAGCAGCCGTAACAAGTTGAAGGTGATGACGAATAGTGGTAGTTTAGTAGTGAGCAGCATCCGTAGTAGTAGAGTAAGCCGCAGTTTGGTGGTTGTGGTGGTGACAACTACAAAACAGAGCAGCAGCAGCAGTGCTTGGTGGTGGTTGTTATAAGAACGAGTAGGAGCAGCAGTGGTGATTCGATGGTGGCTGGGTGGTCGTGAAAGTAGCAGCAACAACCACGAGCATCATGGTGGTGATGTAGGCAGCAACAATGGTGCTTCAGTGGTGGAATGTTAGTACGAGAGTGTGGCAGTCGTAGTAGTAACAAGTAAGCCGGAGAAGATGAAGTTTTCCGGCAACAGAAAAATAATTTTCATTTTTCGTCCCTGAACTTCTAATTTTTGCACTTTCAGTCCCTGAACTTCTAATTTTTGCACTTTCAATCCCTGAACTTCTAATTTTTGCACTTTCAGTCCCTCACGTGTTTTGCACGTGCGGACTTAACGGCTGAAACTTGACACCGTTTGGCGAGGGACGTCGATTGCAAAAATCTGCCAACTTTAGGGTCAAAATTGTAATAAAAAAACGTTAGGGACGAAAAGTGCAAAAACTGCCAACTTCAGGGACGAAAAGTGTAATTTACCCTATATTTTATTAGAGTTATAAACTTATTCAAAAAAATGTTTGATGATAAGAAGAATTATATCTATAATCATAACACAATTGAGTTAACAAATTTAATATCACGGTAACAAATAGTCAAATATTAATCTGACTTAAGACATGGAGAAAACAACTCAACCATTATTGTATATATATAACTAGCTAGTCACATATACGAAACAGTCATAGCGCTGCATATGTCAAAGATTTTACTCGTTCAAATTAAATTATTACCAGACGTCTGAAAATATATGCATGCATATGTACATTAATTTTAATTTATAACTTGGTTGGTCAAAAATAAGATCAAAGGATGGTTATAAGTTGGGAAAATATGTGTTGTTAATGTTTTCTGCATTGTAATTTTTGATATATTACAGCTAAGGTAGATTATCCTAACTTGTTACTTTGCAAACTTATATGTTATTTTATTAATGTAATGCTTTTAATTTATAAATATGGGTAGTGATATGTACACCACATACTTTTAGCCATATGTCACCAAACGTGTTTCACATTATTGTACAGTGCAACACCCTAAAGCACATTTGGCTATAAATATGTGTCTTTTTTTAAATATCGTTTTTAATTAAAAAATTAATAAAGTAAAGTGATGATAAAGAAAATGTAAAGGTGCGGCTAGCTATTGAAAGGAGTATGTCAATTTAAAATTACTAATTAGATGACATTGAAGTGTCAAAATTGATGAGTAAAAAAGAAGGTTATTATTAAAAGAGGTCTAAATAAATTAAAATTAATTAACAAAATAGGAAAAAATGAGACGTAGAGTTACTACGTCCTCCGGCGGCATCCGATGAGATCTACTATTGTAACATGGATTTGAATGAATTACAATTTTATTGAGAATTATTTTCTTTCAATTTCTTTTTATTAGATGAATGATTCTTATCATAAAGTTACTCTTATTATACTATAACTATTTAAGTATAATTTGTGTTTATCAAGCATTTGAATAAAACAAACATAATGATTAGTTTGCGACTTCCTTATATTAGAAACGACGCTTTACAACTAGATTTGGAGTTGCAAGAACGTCTAGTTTGGCTAGCTAGTGGAAAATTATCTTTTGAGCGTTCATTTCACAATGTGTTGTCTGTCATAATGGAAGAATACCAAAGTACGTGTTTCCTTGAACATATGCTCATACTAGTCTCCCGGGAGACATTACATTTAATGTATACGGTCGTAACATGTAGTATTTCACATTGACTTCTTTAACGCTTCCTATATTAAGATCTCGCACATACTTATACTTTTGACATTCATCGAATCCTATAACCGAAGACCATACATGACAATATATACATTGACAAAGTTTATAAACAGTTGTTCACTCAACTTTAACTTCACAGTAGGGGTGTTCATGATCCGGTTTGATCCGGTTTTGACTATATCTCAAACCAAATCGACATTTCCGGTTTCATCGTATATCAAACCAAACCAGACCAATTGTGTTGTCAAACCGAACCGAACCAAACCAAACCATGTAAGCCGGCCCGGTTTGGCCGGTTCGACAGTTTCGAGTTACTTTTCTTTTTCTTTTATCTCCAAACTATGTAAGATGACTTCAAGAAGGTATGCATTTATATAATGTGTGTGAAATACTTTTACATGGCTACTGAGTTTTTAAAACCATACTTAGGATATCAAAAGTCCAAAGTAATATATTTACATAGTTACCGAGTTTTTAAAATCATACTTAAAATATCAAAAGTCTAAAAGAGTGTTAATATGTAACACCTGTCGTTTAAAAATATGGATTTTCAAAAAATTTCGCCTAATGACGTCAAAGAAAGCGGAAGTAAACTTTAAAAGACCAAACCAAAAGAATCTGTTTGGTTCATTTATTAATTGGTGTTACTAGCAATGTCATCAAAATAAGTTCAAATGGAAACCCATCGGTTGTCCAACATTAAACAACCGACAACAATGTAAATACAAGTCATTAATGTCTAAACATAAATCAAATGTCTAATGCGAGCAGCCACTATGGGTAAACTATAGCCATCCTCGTTGCAATCTACCCATGCCTCGCACTTCTTACATCTACCTGCTCACTAATGTTGGACCTGAGGGCACAACACATTTAAAAAGAACAAGTGTTAGCTAACAAATTAGCTAAGTAAGATAACACATCATTAATAAAATATTTGTCCATTTAAACATTATAGAAAAGTCACATTTCATCTTTAAGGCACATATCATCACAAGTCATCACATCTATTCTATCACATCTTGCATTAAATATCTTTCATATAGGATGGGTCATCCTAAATGTGCCTAGTCATCTTTTGCATCTTCACATATAACATCTAAACATCTTTGTAGTTGTGACATAAGTCACGCATCTCATATAAGGTGTAAGTTTGTGTGTAGGCGGTCATAGGACCATACAGGGAACCTCACACCAGACTAGATGGACAAACCTTTCGGCGGTACATCAATGTCGTTAAGGAATGGTAAGCCAATCCCGGAGTAATCCGTATGTTCAAGACAATGGGGCTGGTCAAACCTCCCGAATTACTCTTCACATCTAAAACCATGTTACAAGGAGCCACCCAAGCAACCACATCTACGCACTAGCCGAGCAAGGGCAAGTACGGGTTAAGCTTAACACTTTCATCTAAATTACGAGCTCGATTTCACATCTCATATAGTTTAGGTGTGCACATTACCTAAACATTCATCATATAGTTTCATCTTAACATTTGGGCCCTTAAATGTGCACGTGTCATGACAACTTATAAAGTCTAGTGAACTAGATGAACAAGCCACGTGATCATCACATTTCACATCTACACATGCACATATACATATCATTTCTCATCTCATATCGCGTATCAATGCATATCATCTAAAAAGCATATCATCCCATAGCATATCATAACAATTCATATCATCTCATAGCATACCATAACAATACATATCATCTCATATCATTGGGGTAGCATTTCAGGCTTCAATATTCATCTACATAGCCCATATCCCCTCCCGTATAATCCCGAATACCCATAAGCAAACAAGATACCATTTGGGGAAGTTATTATATGAAAACTATGTTTTTGTTGAACCCTCAGCGTGACAAAGTTGTGTATCTTACCTCGAAGAAGCGCACAACAAATGATAACTAAGATACCGTGCAAAGCAAGTATTCCCGACTACCTATAATCATTAAGCTACCGTGCAAAGCAAGTAATCACCCCATTTCTTCAACCTTCATAAGTGGTACACACATTACATTCAACGAAGACTATTCATTTGGCGGATAAGACCTTCAGACACATGTCCTTATTAACTTGCTACTATGACTCACATGATTCATTGAACAAAGGGTCGACTCGCCATAACTTTTGATGCATAACATATCCCTCCATAGAGTCTTATGGTTAGACCATAATACCCACTTTGTTCATTTTAAGCTTTCTTTGCTCACCACAAAACCTTCAGTCAATTTTGAGCTAATCAGAACACTTCTTTAACGATTCCAACTTCATGAACTATTATCTTCATGATCTTTGGCTCCACAACTTTCCTTTCAATAACATGTCATATCATGAAGTGACATCCAACGCCTATGGCATAACCATGGTTGCATATGAACACAACAATAAATCTCGATGCACCATCGCACAATCATATGATTTTCCTGAGTTTCTATATCATTCTTCCTCTTTCCCATCAATCTAGGAGTGATAGGCACCATTTGAGTTCACCATTCCCTTCATACTTTGCCAAAACATATTTGAAAATTATTTACATAACGACCGTCTCGATTTGAAACATTCAACAATTAGCTTTCACACTTTAAGAGAACTTCTTTAACATACATCTTTTTTTTCATGTCCAATGAAACGGTGTAATAGTTCACCAGGAAATAAACATTCTTGGACAGCCAGTTTACTAATGGCTCATATCATAACAGTACCTTTAGCTTCCCACGCAACCTTGTCTCTTAGTCCTTGATAACGTGACTCCTCACTTCCGTTAAAGGATCATTAAATAATTATTTTGTAACAAAACTTTCGGTGTCTAGTCTTGGCTTTTAACCCTATCACACGTCAACATATAAGATTTACTACACCTCTTATCATAATAGGTCGTATCACATTTCAGGCGACATCCAAATAAGCATGTCACCACGGTTCATAAGCCTCCTCAAGTACAACTTTTGGTCATTTCGTTCTCGGATACCGAAATCTTACTTTTAAACGTATTGCTTCATGATGGTTCATCTCGACTCTTCTGACTATGCTCCCGTTCTACTACATTCTTTGTCTCAAAGAACATTATCTTGAGCTGATTCGCCGTAGTCAAGCACTCACCATAACCTCGCCACCACGGACTTAGCTAATAAATAAAACTTTGTTCCCTTCAACATTAAGCGTCGGCTGCTCCCTTATCTTTTACTCACTTTTGACGAATTTAAAACTAAGCCTCTTCGAGTTGAAAATCGTAATAACGCTCTTTACGCAAATATGATGTTCTTCGTCATACTTAGAATAGGCAAGATTTTCATCACTAAAAGTAATGACTGAACGATCTAGAGAAAACTTTAGACTTGATTCCTTAAATTCATACACAACAAGGACTTTCGTTATCATGAAGATATTTCGTAAAACTCAATAGGAACATTATGAGGGTAGCAATAGCTTTAGCAAGACTTTCATCATCAACTTCAACATAAAGTTGCAAGACCGTAAATCTATCTTATAGAAAGAAATACATCCCACAATCGAAACCGTTAACTCCTTCCTATAAGTAAGAACAATACGGAAAAGTGCTTTTGCATGACAGTAGCACTAGACACACATCACTTGAAGGCTCGACCTCACGATCACAACGAAACCGGGAACATTATTAGAGCGTCTCAAAACTACGGGTGGCCTCGACTTTAGAAATATAATCTTTGCCTTACATGAGTGAATCACATAGGCGAGAAACATGATCAATTCGGAATCAGATGCTCTTAAAAACTTTTACTTCTTCTGCTTTAAGAAACTATAAATAATTCCATCATCCAACTTCTTAACTTTTCTTAAGGGAAAACTCTTTTATTTTGAGAAGCAGTCATACATAAAATTTTGTACAAATATAAGATATCAACATGACCTTTACATTCATGCAATATAAGGAAGAATCTCCCCCTGTAGATACTCGTCCCAATCGTCACATATCGTTCCGTAGCGAAATCAAAACTAAACGAGTCGTAAATCCAAAATAAATCAAAATATGCGCCGCATGGATGGTGCATGCGCCGCATATTTCAAAACTGGGCACATATGCGTCGTATGAGAGAAATATGCTCCGCATATTTCACCTATTTTTGTCACAGAAAACACCAAGCGTTTGTGCAACACCAAATATGCACTGCATAGAAGATCCATGCGCCGCATATCGGGCTTCCTTCAGAAGACCCAATTCCAAAACTGGGCAAATGTGCGCCGCACCCCCTTTTGGTGCGCCACATATCGTCCGGTTCGACCAAGTACCCCCATGTTTTAATCCTTTAAACAAATTCCTTTCAAACCCCAAACCTTAATCCCAAGCACAACTTTAACACTTCGCAGCTCGAATGTAGTCTCACATCATAACATGGTGTTCATAGAATGGAAGAGCTTCATGGTTAAGGGTTCAATCAACCTTAGTGCTAACTTCTTTACTTGATTCTGCTTCATCATTCTTTATTCCATTTATACGTGTCTACTCTTCGCGCGGTTAAATATGATACCATTCAGTGATTCCATCATTCCCATCTTCACTTTATTCGGGTCAACACAGACACAGTCTCACAAACACACACATGTCGTGATACATTTACAATTACGTTCGCGACCGGAATTGTAACTGTATCCTTCCACACGTGTGTCCGGTAACCCTTCTATGCGTCACCTACTTATGACCCTTCAAGTATCCAGCATCAACTCTACTCGTCACACTTCAAATCCAAGTCCTTTAAGCTCGTGGGCTCAACAACATAATACAACACTTCATAGAGATCTTACCAACTTCGTTACTTTCTACACCGGTCAACACAAGTATGGCCATACAAACACGCTCGTGTCGTGATACGCTTGCAATTATGTTCCGGACCATAATTGTAATTGTATCCTTTCACTTGCATGTTCGTTACCACATTTGTGTATCGTCTTTTCTTCACCAAATCCATTTACGCGACCTTTATCACGCATACAACATATATATTTTCCATTGTGGTCCTTTTCACTAACCTCGTGGGTTCGACATTGATAGAATACCATTTCACCTAATCCTCCAACTTTTGTCCATCTCAACAACTTCTCACATAATATAAAGCACAAGTTTATCAAATTCAATTAGAGAAATAGAAGATCACCTCGAGGACCGTCTATCGAAGCAATAGAATAATTAGCGACGGAGAAGCGAGAAACGGAAGAATAAAGGCTAAAAGACACATTCACATATCAATAAACAATCATCACATAGCCTTAATCCTACACTCTCACTCATCCCAAACTCGTCCTAAGGCATTTCATCTCAAAGGCTAAGCATACCTACTTAAGCCTAACTTGATCTCTATCGGTTTAAGTCCAACTACTATGGCAAACCTATAGTCATTGGTTCACTTAAACCATTTCTCTGATACCACTTGTAACACCTGTCATTTAAAAATATGGATTTCCAAAAATTTTCGCCTAATGGCGTCAAAGAAAGCGGAAGTAAACTTTAAAAGACCAAACCAAAAGAATCTATTTGGTTCATTTATTAATTGGTGTTACTAGCAATGTCATCAAAATAAGTTCAAATGGAAACCCATCGGTTGCCCAACATTAAACAACCGACAACAATGTAAATACAAGTCATTAATGTCTAAACATAAATCAAATGTCTAATGCGAGCAACCACTATGGGTAAACTATAGCCATCCTCATTGGAATCTACCCATGCCTCGCACTTCTCACATCTACCTGCTCACTAATGTTGGACCTGAGGGCACAACACATTTAAAAGAACAAGTGTTAGCTAACGAATTAGCTAAGTAAGATAACACATCATTAATAAAACATTTGTCCATTTAAACATTATAGAAAAGTCACATTTCATCTTAAGGCACATATCATCACAAGTCATCACATCTATTATATCACATCTTGAATTAAATATCTTTCATATAGGATGGGTCATCCTAAATGTGCCTAGTCATCTTTTGCATCTTCACATATAACATCTAAACATGTTTGTAGTTGTGACATAAGTCACGCATCTCATATAAGGTGTAAGTTTGTGTGTAGGCGGTCATAGGACCATACAGGGAACCTCACACCAGACTAGATGGACAAACCTTTCGGTGGTACATCAATGTCGTTAAGGAATGGTAAGCCAATCCCGGAGTAATCCGTATGTTCAAGACAATGGGGCTAGTCAAACCTCCCGAATTACTCTTCACATCTAAAACCATGTTGCAAGGAGCCACCCAAGCAACCACATCTACGCACTAGCCGGGCAAGGGCAAGTACGGGTTAAGCTTAACACTTTCATCTAAATTACGAGCTCGATTTCACATTTCATATAGTTTAGGTGTGCACATTTCCTAAACATTCATCATATAGTTTCATCTTAACGTTTGGACCCTTAAACGTGCACGTGTCATGGCAACTTATAAAGTCTAGTGAACTAGATGAACAAGCCACGTAATCATCACATTTCACATCTACACATGCACATATACATATCATTTCTCATCTGATATGGCGTATCATTGCATATCATCTAAAAAGCATATCATCCCATAGCATATCATAACAATTCATATCATCTCATAGCATACCATAACAATACATATCATCTCATAGCATACCATAACAATACATATCATCTCATATCATTGGGGTAGCATTTCAGGCTTCAATATTCATCTACATAGCCCATATCTCCTCCCGTATAATCCCGAATACCCATAAGCAAACAAGATACCATTTAGGGAAGTTATTATATGAAAACTATGTTTTTGTTGAACCCTCAGCGTGACAAAGTTGTGTATCTTACCTCGAAGAAGCGCACAACAAATGATAACTAAGCTACCGTGCAAAGCAAGTATTCCCGACTACCTATAATTATTAAGCGACCATTAGACGAGCTAAACAATACCCACACAATTATGGTCATAACTCAGACCTAAACACCTATAAACATGTCCCATTACAATGCTTGATGCATTGAAGATTCGATTAGTACTTTAGAGCTCACAGAACTCAACGAAACTAGACCTTCACTCACTAATTCAACCTTTCAGGTACTTTGGCATTAGAATAATCCTTTAAAAGCATTACCATTAGAAAGTAGACTCTCCCAAGATTCCGTGGATAGCTTATTTGTCAAAAACGGAGTTACAGTTCAAAAGTTATGGTCGTTTTCAAATTCAGTCTCTAATTGCGTCGCAGTGGGAAAATTGCGTCGCAACTTAAGTCGCTGCTGTCCTATTGCGTCGCAGTTTAGTGACTGCGGCGCAACAGCCCCCGTTTCTGCACACAACACTTCGTTTAACCTCCAAAACTTAACCAAACACACCCCAAACGACCCCAAACCTTATGAACGACTTTTATACCTCAAAATTCATCATTTTAAGACCATAATGATGCAATGAAATCATTGATTAACCCCTGCTTGATTTGCATCACAAAAACAAACGTTTTAGGTTACCGAATCGATCGAAACACACGTTTTTGACATCAATTAATCCTCTAATGACCTAGACTAGTAATCAAACGAATAATATAATTGAAAAGACATAAAATCAATGTTATTGTACCTCTATTACCTGAAGGTTACAAAAAGGATGCAAAAGCTTGATCAAAACACTCTCGAATCAACCAAACGATGATGAAATCGAATAAGGAATTGATTGTGGCAATGGGTGGTGGTTAGGGCTCAAAGAGAAAAGGATAATAAGAGTAAGTAGAAGCTAATGACCTGCTCCTAGACCCTAATCCCGTTTTTTAGTTTTCACCTATGTCAAAACTAGCCCCTAGACTTCCTTATGCCTCATTTTAGGCTAAAATCACCTATTGGGAATACTTACAACACATTAAATACTTTAAGCACCTCCAAAGGCATATAGAATATACCTTAAACACATTAGCACATCAATCATTAAGGCATATAAGCCTCACACGTATAGCACATTAAACACATCTAAGCATTAACTCGTTTAGAGACTTAACGGTAGCAAAGTGTTGACTTAACGACTCAAGTCAACCGTTACACAAAAAGTTTGGGATGTTACATAATATTATATTGTACATGTTAATAAAGTTTGTAAATGTTAAATAAAACCACCCATAGAATATATTCAGTAACTTTAACATATATGTGAAATAATTATATTAATTATATATATCGGTCCGGTCCGGTTTTGACGGTTTGTTGTTTGTTCAAACTGTAACCGGACCAAAGAAACCCGGTTTTTCAAAATTTAAACCGTTGGACCAGACTTTAACAACTCAATCCAACCAAACCAATCCAATTATCCCGGTTTGGTCCGGTTTTAATGGTTTTACGGTTCGAGGAACACCCCTACTTCACAGTTTTCACAACTCATTTGCACAACCAAAATAGATCCAATAAACTACAAACAGAGCCAATAATCAATATGTGGCACCAAAATGAAAAGTAGCCTATGATTTTGTCATGTTTACTATTTGTTAACAACAAAGTATACAACATTAATTTGTCTAGAATACATTTAACTTGAACATAAATAACCAACAATAAGGATATTTGTTATTATTGTATTAAAATATGTGATAACATCTTTTCGACTATTGTTTGACAAAGTATAAAATTGTTTCTCGTTAAATAATCTCATCATAGAAACCAACACATAGATGTCTTATTATTTAGCACGAATAATAACACGACAACCACACACTAAAATAATAATGTATAAATTATCCAAATAAGCATAAAGATGATATTACTTACAAAAGCGACACGGGTGGACATACAAAAATTTCAACTATTATTTAATACGTGATATCAAAATACTAAAATTGAAATACAAAATAAAGATGAGTACAACGAAATCATGTGAAAATCAAATGGCAAATAAAAATAAGGCAAGGGTAACATGGAACAAATATTGTCTCATTCAAAATATATGGACATATGGATAATGTGAGTTCGTTGGTAGATTTCAATGGTTAAAAAAAAAGAATAAAAAAAAAAAAAAAAAAAACAAAATCTTAAGAAAAACAAATAAACCAAAAAAAGAAATTAAAAAAAAAAACAAAAATGAAAAAATAAAAGGAAAATGTCTGGCTCGGAAACCAATTACGCTATTTAGTTTATATGTAACTAAATTGGTTTAGTTGTCTAAAAAGAGGTGAAGCAATTTGTATTTATATATAAAGATCTTCGGTTTAAATCTTAGCATTGACGTGTATATATATATATTTTTTTTATAAAATATACAACTAAAATTTCAAACAAGAAATTTAGGTTTTCGAGACGACAAATATCATCTTCAAATTAAGAAGATAAATACACATTTGAGAAGTTCATTCAAGAATGTAATAAGCATCACTCAAACAGTCAAATATATTATCTCTACTTAGAAGATAAAGCAACTATTTTTTGTTCAAAACCGCCGGTCTGTCCTTCATGCCAAACAACCCATTCCAAAAAGAATAAGCTAAAATGCGTTTGTTATTATTCTTAACATAAGAATGATCACTGGTATAGATATTGGCATCCGTGGACGCTATCGTCGCATGTCTTCATTCTTCATTCTTAACGCTATCGTTACTTTATCTTCTAATGTATTTGTTTTTTTAACGGCAAACTTCAATTATTAGTGATTATCATTGCAGTCTTCTTTCTTCAATCTCTCCTTGGACCACTTGATCGAAAGCTAGCTCATTAGTTTATCTTGTAACGAATAGTCGTCTAACATGAGATCTCTTATGCATGAATCTGGAAAAGGCACGTACCGTTAATTAATTCTAGCTTTGTGTAAAAAGAGTTAATTGACGGCTGATGTGTGGAAGATGATATATGAAAGGTGGGTATTTTGGTCAAAGTTGATGCATGCATATTCAAATTCTGAATGCGAGTCATCTAATGTGAGTATGTGATGACCACCAGCATTTTCCTTTTGATATATAAAGCAAGTTTAAAAAGACAAATAACATTTTAATATTTAAATATTGAAAGAGAAAAGTGAATTGTGAATATATGACTGTTAGATACTTATTAGTATAAAATCTTTCACATATTAATTTTTTAATATTTATTGTATAATATATAAATGATTGAGACCTATTTTTTTTATGGATTAAAAAACCAAAATGTGATGAGAGGTTTTATACTCAAGCTTAAGAATTCAACAACCACATACAGTATTCTCATTTCTCATATATATACTCTGTATGTGCATTTAGACATACTTATCCCTTATAATTTCTAATACTAAAATGAATAATATAACTTACAGTTAAAATTAAATTCGATAATAATAACTAATTTAATTAATCACATTTGTTATTGCATTACCAATTACATTTACCATAATATAATACCATCAAATAATTAAAAAACTGTATAAACCCTCGAGGAAGAAACCTTACCTTGTCAAGACTCGAATATGAGACTTTGAAGATTAAAACTCTCACTAATGACCAACCCACCTACGTGAATTAGTTAGATTACTTTCATTCTTCATCTCAATGGCTATATTGTGAAAACGTACTTATTTATGTAACTCCTTGATGTGTCGTATTTTATACCCATTTCCCACATTGTATTTAGTTGATTTTGCATGGTTTATGAGTCGTTTTAGTATACATTTGGTGTGTTTATGGTATTTGTTAGTGTTTCAGGCTACTGACAGGTACTTGCGCGTATTTCTGGAAGAAACGACATTTTTGAGGCAAAAGGAGTGCTTATTGAAGTTGTACGAGTCGCGAGGCTGCATTTGGAGTGTGGTCAACAAAAGTCAAAGCTGAAAAAGACCAGTTGCGCCGCAACTCCCAATTGCGCCGCAACCGAATTCCAGAAGAATAAGTTGCGCCGCAGCTCTTCCAGTTGCGCCGCAACGCCCTTTGTTCCTGGCCAGCCACGAGTCAACATTAGTCAAAGGTCAATGCAAGTCAACGGCAAGTTGCGCCGCAACCTAAAAGCAGAAGAATAAGTTGCGCTGCAACTCCCACAGTTGCGCCGCAATGCGTTCAAGTTCAAGCCAGCTTTGGTCAACGAAAGTCAAAGTCAAAGCCAAAAGTCAACATTTGTTGCGCCGCAACTGGGCCCGATTCTGGCAGATTTTTGAGGGCATATAAATAGCTTGCAAAACATTCCAAAACCCTTCTTCTCTTTTTAGCAGCCGTTTTTGGAGCCCTAGTTTGAGATATTAATCATATTTTAGGTTTTCAAACACGATTGGATCTATTTCGTTCATAGCTTTCGATTATTATCATTAGGTAACAATGAATTCTTCATATTTTGATTGTTATTCTTATTTTAATATGAGTGGCTAATCGCTTCATCATCCATCTTGATGGAGTGAGACAATATGTAAAGATTGCACAATTTTATTAATTCAATGTTGATTTTATTTAACGTTATATCGAGATCTTAGCGTATTTCTTCCTTATTATTTATCTTGAATTGATTGGTGATTTATGTGTGTCTTTAATGGTAGTTATTGATTACATGTATTTCATTTTGATTGTTTGGGTACAAACGATTGGATCTATGACGGGTACGGTAGATAATCGTTCATGATAATAGGGAGAAATGTGTTAACGGTTGGGTACAATCGATAGGTATAATTGTTATTTCAATAACCAAACCAATTATTTGATTAGGAAAGTTATAAAAGATGTCTTGGGGTACCGGTCTTTGTAACGAAACTAGTGTAAGCAAGAGAGTCAAATGATATCATTAACTTGACGGGTACGGGGTTGGTGCTTTGTTTGAGTCTCGGTTATTTAATCAACTAATTTGGGTTTGAACTTCATTTATGTGCAATCTAAGCGTATTGTTGAGCGAAATCAAGATGGATGCCTTTTAAATTATTGTCTTAAAAACATTTTCAATATCGTTTACGGACGATCCCTGCCCCGGTCATACCGGATTTCTTTTCGATTAATCCTTTGGGATTACTAATTATTTACTAACTTTTGCAATGTGACAATTCGGTCACAACCCCCCTATTTACTTGAATTACTTAATGTCAACAATTACTTAGTTTTAGTCCCTGTGTTCGATCCTGGACTTACCTTTTAGCTATACTATATACGAACGGGTCCACTGCCCGAGAGTGTGTAGTAGTCAGTTTTGGGGTATTTCTTGTTTTAAATTATTAAACTCGATTTTACACATCAAGTTTTTGGCGCCGCTGTCGGGGATGAAAAATTTAAGTAGTTGTTTAATTTTGTGATTCGATCCTTTTTCATATTCATTTGTGAGAAAGTTATTGCTTTATTAGATAGTTTGTATTTTATTTCATTTCAATTATACCACAGGTGCGGTTGGCGGTTTGTTTGTGGTGATTGTGCAGGTTCTTGCTAGTTGATGAACACAAGAGCTTCTGGCCGACCTTTGCTTAGCCCTTTGTCTAATCCAGGGAAAGTCAGACGTCGCTTAGTGTCAAGAGACAACCAGGGACCATCCACATCAGTCAAAATAGATTTAGAAACCGAAACCAGTATTCCACCCACCCAGAACTCGGAAGACCAGTTGGTTAATCAGTTGGCCGATCAGTTGAAGAGATCATCGGAGTTTTTCAATACAGGTGAAGATTCAGATTCAGATTCAGAAGTAGAGGATAAAGTTCAAACACCTGAGCCTAGTGTACTTGTATTCCCTCGGGTTAACCTTAATATTAACCAACAACCAAGGGGTAGAAGAATGGGTGATGAACAACCGGTAGATCCGAATGCCCGTCCGTACGGGGAGAGAAGGAGAGATATACCGGCGGACCGGGGCACAACTATTCGCCCTCCGGCTATTTCAGTAGATTTCTCTTTGAAAGGGAATCACCTCAAGAGTGTGGAAGAGGATAAGTTTGATGGGATTCGAAGAAATGACCCATATGCACATCTTGAGAGGTTCGAGAAGATCTGTAGGCTATATCAGTATGGAACACGGCAAGCTGAAGCTGTTAAGTTGGAACTATTTCCTTTAACTCTCACTGGAGATGCAGCTGCATGGTTTAAAGAGTTGCCCGATAACTCATTTACCACTTGGGCCGAACTTCGAGAAGGATTTATTGATGAGTTTTATTCTGTGAGAACTCAAAGGCAATTAGAAAATAAAATCAGAGGTTTTTCTTAAGAATCCGGTGAAGATGTTGTTGATTCATGGAAACGGTTCAAGGAAATGCTCAGAAATTGCCCTGGACATAGTATGGGTACTGAAGAAAGTTTTGAGATTTTCTATGATGGTTTGAATAGAAAAAACAAAAGGGAGCTCGGTTATGCATTTGGGGGTAGTCTAAACAACATTTCCCCAAATGAAGGATATAAGATTCTTGAGGATATGGCTAGGGAGTATTCTACAAGAGATGAGGACCGAGACAAGAGATCTAGTAGAACCACCGTAGCTAAGGTGGAAAGTAGTGAGGACTCTAAGCTTATTACCGAAGTCAAGGCTCTCTCGAAGCAAATGAATGAGAGATTTGATAGTCAAGATAATAGATTCAAGAGCCTTGAGAGAGATGTTAAGGTTATGGCCGACGGTTGTGAGCATTGTGGAGACTTGCACTATATGGAGGATTGCCCGGATAAACCAGTGCAAGATGTTAGTTATGTTCAGAATCAAGGGAATTTCAACCAAAATACCGGTTATCAAAACCGGCCATCAGGTAGTTCTTACCCTACTTCTTCTTTTAATGCTAACAGTTCTGGTTATGGTGGTAACAGGTTTAGTATGTTCAACAATCAACGAGGCTCAGATCCAGAACTAAGAGACATAGTGAAGGAATTCATTGGTGTCCAGAAGGCAACTAATGAAGAAGTTGCAGAAGAGTCCAAGAAGGTGATTTCTGTTTTGGACGCTTTGACTACTCGCTTAGATGGATTGGGGCACAAGTTGGATCAAGGAGCAAAGAATCAACAAGCCACCATTAAGGATTTAGAAGGAAGGATTGAGAGGCTAGGAAACTCAAATAGGCAGCCCAGTACTCTACCGAGCAACACTCAGCAGAACCCAAAGCCTCAATTCAATAATCAAGGGCAAAATAATCAAGGATCGGGACAGAAGTATACCCCTCCTAATGCTCGAAATGAGCAAGTGAATGCCATCACCACGAGGACAGGTAAGACTTATGACTCTGCAAACCCTTTACCTAATTATTCTTCTCCATTTGTGCAGGTAAATGAAGCTGATGAGACTGTTGATGATGAAATTGAGATGGAACCGAACCAAGCCGTGCCAATACCGGCCGTTCCATCCAAACCCGCTGAGAAACCGACGGTGAAGCTTTATCAACCAAAGATTCCATTTCCTCAACGTTTGAGGAAAGAAAAAGTCAAGGAATATTTCAAGAAATTTGTTGATCTTATTCAGTCCGTTAATATAACTGTTCCTTTAGTTGATTTGCTTGCAGGTATGCCTAATTATGCAAAGTTCCTCAAGGAACTTATCAGTGATAAGAAGAAGCTTGAAGAGGCTAAGACTGCAGTTATGAGTGCCGAATGTTCAGCAATCATTCAGAATCAGATTCCTCCCAAGTTGGAAGATCCAGAGAGTTTTCTAATTGCTTGTTCTTTTGGTGCTTATTTGTGTGAGGCATTGGCCGATCTTGGGGCTAGTATCATTTGATGCCTTATTCCGTTTATAGAAAGTTGTCTCTAGGAGAGTTGACCCCTACCCGCATGAGCATTAGGCTTGCGGATCGTTCTTTCCAATATCCCATGGGGATAGCGGAAAATTTGCAAATTAAAGTAGGGCATATGATATTTCCGGTTGATTTTGTTATTCTTGAGATGGAGGCGGACGCCAAAGTCCCCCTCATTCTTGGCCGACCATTTCTGATGACCGCGGATGCTATCATCCGGGTTAAGGCTAAGGAAATTTCCCTAGGGGTCGGTAATGACCGAGTTGTTTTTAATGTTGATAGAGCACTAAAGCATCCTTACTCTTGTGATGAAACTTGTTTCAGGTTAGATGTGATTGAAGAAGAAGATGCTTTGGAGAAAGAGCTCATGGATTTCTTGGACATGGAAGAAGGTGAAGCATTGCTAGCTTGCAGTGAAGAAGAGCAAGAGTTGGTTGGAGATATGATGCAAGAAATTATGACATTAAGTGTTGATGAAACTCCACCGAAAGATGAGACCTATGAAGAAATCACGGGTAGTGATAGCACACGGGTGCTAACCTCGGTAGAGAACCCTCCTACCGACTTGGAACTCAAGCCACTTCCGGACCATCTTGAGTATGCATATTTGGAAGGTACATCTCTTTTACCCGTTGTCATCTCATCCTCATTAATGGAGGATGAGAAATCTAGACTTATGACCGTCCTAAAGGCCCATAAAAAGGCCTTTGCATGGAAAATTTCTGATATTTCGGGTATAAGTCCAGAATTTTGCAAACATACCATAAACTTTGTTGATAATGTGAAACCGGTTGTGCAAAGGCAACGAAGGTTAAATCCAAATATGAAAGATGTGGTTAAAAAGGAGATTATAAAGTTGCTTGATTCGGGAATCATATTCCCCATCTCGGATAGTTCATGGGTAAGTCCGGTACATTGTGTACCGAAGAAGGGTGGGATGACCGTAATTTTAAATGACAAAAATGAATTGTTTCCCACAAGGACTGTCACGGGGTGGAGGGTATGTATAGATTATCAGAGATTAAATGATGCTACCCGCAAAGACCATTTTCCCTTGCCTTTTATTGATCAAATGCTCGAACGGCTCGCCGGTAACGAGTATTTTTGCTTTTTGGATGGGTTCTCCGGGTACTTCCAAATACCCATTGACCCCAAGGACCAAGAGAAGACCACTTTTACTTGCCCTTTTGGCACTTATGTCTATAGAAGGATGCCATTTGGTCTTTGCAATGCCCCAATTACTTTTCAAAGATGTATGATTGCCATATTTCAGGACATGATCGAAACATCCATGGAGGTGTTTATGGATGACTTTTCGGTTTTCGATAGTTCTTTTGAAAATTGTCTTGAAAGTCTTGATAGAATGCTTGAAAGGTGTGAAAGGGCACACTTGGTCTTGAATTGGGAAAAGTGTCATTTTATGGTGAAAGAAGAAATTGTTCTGGGACACAAAGTTTCAAGAGCGGGATTAGAGGTAGATAAAGCAAAAATTGATGTTTTAGCTAAATTACCTCCACCCACTAATGTCAAATCAATTCGAAGCTTTTTGGGTCACGCCGGGTTTTACCGTCGATTTATAAAAGATTTTTCGAAAATTACCCGGCCAATGACCAAGTTGTTAGAGAAAGATGTCCCATTCAATTTTGATAAAGAATGTCTTGATGCATTTAACTCACTTAAAGTTAAGTTGACTAATGCTCCCATTATGTCTCCACCCAATTGGTCATTACCGTTTGAGTTAATGTGTGATGCTAGTGATTATGCTTTAGGGGCCGTGTTGGGCCAAAGGGAGGATATGCATTTCCGCCCTATCTCCTATGCTAGCAAGACCTTAAACCCGGCTCAACAGAACTATACCGTGACCGAGAAAGAGTTATTAGCCGTGGTTTATGCATTTGATAAGTTTAGACCCTATTTGGTTTTGAATAAGACTATTGTGTTCACCGACCACTCGGCTTTGAAGTACTTGTTCTCGAAACAAGATGCTAAGCCTCATTTAATTCGTTGGGTCTTACTTTTACAAGAATTTGATATTGAGATTAAAGATAAAAGTGGGGCTGAAAATGTGGCAGCCGACCACTTAAGTAGGCTCGAAAACCCTCACCTTGAGGAGTTAAAGGAGCATGATATTAATGATGCTTTTCCTGACGAGTTTCTAATGCAGGTGGGCGTGGAGGAGGATCCATGGTTTGCATACATTGCTAACTATTTATGTGCAGGTGTTCTTCCTAAGGAAATGACTTATCAACAGAAAAAGAAGTTCTTTTCTGAGATTAAGCATTATTTCTGGGAAGAACCACATTTGTTTAGAATGTGTGCAGATGGCTTGATCAGGAGATGTGTGGCCGGTGCAGAAACCCGGAAGATTTTGGATGCATGCCACTATGGACCAACCGGTGGTCATTACAGACCATCTGTAACCGGTAAGAAGGTTTTTGATGCAGGATTTTATTGGCCTTCAATCTTCAAGGAAGCTCAAACATTAGTGGAGACGTGTGAAGTTTGTCAACGTCAAGGTAACATTTCAAAGAAGGATGAGATGCCACAGAACTTCATTCAGGTTTGTGAGGTATTTGATGTTTGGGGAATTGATTTTATGGGACCCTTTCCGCCTTCAAATAAGTGTCTTTACATTTTAGTGGCGGTTGATTATGTGTCGAAATGGGCCGAGGCTAAGGCCTTGCCAACTAATGACGCAAGGGTTGTCATTGATTTCTTAAAGCAATTGTTTTGTCGTTTTGGTTGTCCTAAGGCCTTAATCAGTGATCGTGGAACTCATTTCGCGAATCACCAACTTGCTAAGGTGTTAAAGAGGTATGGTGTTCATCATCGTTTCTCTACTTCTTATCACCCGCAAACGAGTGGCCAAGTAGAAAATACCAATAGGGCTTTAAAACGAATCTTAGAGAAAACCATAGGTGATAATCCTAAAAGTTGGTCTAAGAAGTTGGATGATGCATTATGGGCTTTTAGAACCGCATTTAAGACTCCAATCGGGACTACACCTTATAGGTTGCTTTATGGGAAGACATGTCATTTGCCTTTAGAAATAGAGCATAAAGCTTATTGGGCTCTTAGGAATTGCAATATGGACTTAGTTGAAAGTAGTGAATTGAGAATGTTGCAATTGCATGAGTTAGATGAGTTGAGGTTGAATGCTTATGAGAATTCTATGCTTTACAAAGAGAGGACTAAGGTGTGGCATGATCGTAGGATTAGAGAAAAGGATTTTAAAGCCGGTGATAAAGTTTTGTTATTCCTTTCCAAGTATAAGTTCAAGCAACCCAAGTTGACTTCTAGGTGGACCAGCCCTTTTGTGATCAAACATGTCTATCCGTCTGGTTATGTTGAATTGTTTAAATCGGATGGAGCTACTTTTATTGTTAATGGTCACAGGTTGAAACTTTATCATGAAGAAGAGGAAAATGTGGGAGTCG
This sequence comes from Erigeron breviscapus, assembly GCA_034093135.1. Lineage (NCBI taxonomy): Eukaryota > Viridiplantae > Streptophyta > Magnoliopsida > Asterales > Asteraceae > Erigeron > Erigeron breviscapus. The sequence continues at coordinate 72,113,705 of CM067175.1, forward strand.
TCGTTGACGAGCTTCCATTTTTCGAAAGGAATTAATGAAGAAAGGACTGTGAGTCGAGCTAAAGACTCGTAAATAAATTAAGCGCTTCGCGGGAGGCAACCCGTGTTTCTTGTTTTCATTATTGTTTAATTGTCATTGGTAATGTGTTTTAATAAGAATTGCAGGTAGGAACCGCTCTCATGCCTTCCGGTAAGTCGTTTTCAAGGAAGAAAACAAAGGTAAGTGTGTGTGTGGGGGGGGGGGGGGGGGGATTGCGCCGCAGCTTAGAGTTGCGCCGCAATGATTCTGTTGGGTTGCGCCGCAACTACATGCGTTGCGCCACAACCTATCCTTCTGTTTTTCAATTGTGCCGCAGGTAATGTATGTTGCGCCGCAACGTGTCATGCAACGTTTCATGTGACAGAAAATCGAAAATCTAAAAAATAAAATAAAAAAAAAAAATAATAAAAAATATTTGAGTTCAAAAATAACCCATTGCGCGCAACGGGTGGGGTTGCACCGAAACTCGGGTCAACAGAGTAAATAAAAAGGGGATCGGTGCTCATAACTTACATACACTTATTTTCTCCAATAATTGAGCACCTATCTTCCTTCTCTTCTGCCTACCAACCGATCCACATTCAATTTTCTTCCAAATTCCCTTTAATTTTCAATTTTAATCTTTCTCTTTAATCATCACAATGGTAAGAACCGGAAAGGTATGTGATTCTTTAACCTCTCTTGTTGATTTTAATTAGTTAAGTTAATAATGTTCTTGCATCCATTCGAATTTATATAGATCTTATGCTTAATTGCTTCTTAAGTTCAAATTGGTGAGGGATTTGCAAGAACAATGAGGGGTTGGTTGTTTTGATTGAAGGATTGAAGATTTGTTTTTGTGGATTGTGTTATTCAAATTAACTTAGGGTTAACTAAAGTTGGTTTTTCTTAATTAAATGCTAAACTCTAAGGATTAAATTGTTATTTGACTATGTTATGGAATTTGTGTTCATCCCTGCTTCCGCTCGACCTCAACCCAGAAACACAGGCGTTGCGTCGCAACTCCAGGTTGCGCCGCAACTGCAAAACAGACAGATAAGTTGCGCCGCAACTGTCCTAGTTGCGCCGCAACTCATCCTTTTTCAGACCTGTGTCCTTTATGCTTATATGTCGGGTTTCCAGGTTTTAATTGTTTCTTGTATGTGTAGGAACCCACTTCTTCTAGCCGTGCAGGACGAGGCAAGGGAAGAGCCTCATCGGCTGTTGCACCTGTTGAAAGTGGTCTAACTCCCGAATCCACTGTTATGGGAATTCCGACTCACCCATGGTTACGATTCCCTAGAGCCCCTATTGAGAAAAAAGTTGAATATACCAACAGGTTAGCATCTATTTATCAGAAAGACATAGTTGAGCCTCGGTATATGGAATCGAGTATGTTAGATACGTTGAATGCTCGTGGGGGCATTAGTAGGTATATGCATCTAATGGGTAGTTCAAATACATGGATGGTAATCCCGTGGCTAAGAAATTTAGTTTATGGTTTGACATATTTCAGAATCGGGAAGTAGTGTGTAAGGAGTGGTGTTTAGAGTTTTACTCGAGTATTTCGGTTGAGAACATAGAGAAAGTGAAGGATGTTTTTACTGAGCTGGTTATATTCTTTCGTTGTGGGGGTGTTAATAGAACCCTTACTATTGCTGAGTTTGGGTTGTGCACAGGGATGTACACCCAAGAGACGTTGGATGATCCTGCTTTCGAGCGTCTTTTAGCCATTTCTGTTAGGGCTACTTCTGGTTTTACTAGGGACGCAGGTGATTTCAGGGATTACTATAACCGGGTTTCTGGGGGTCGCACTTGGAAAGCGGCTTGTGGGGCGAATACACTCCAATCGCCGATTTTGCGCTTGTTCCACAAGATGTTGGTCCATTCTTTTGTCCAAAGGACTAATCACCCGGACAAGCTATATATGGAGGATTTGTGGTTGTTGAGGTTGTTTGATGAGGGAGATGTGTATAGGAAAGCATGTGCCCCCTATGTGTTGGCAAAACATATGGGGACCAAAGGAGTTCGAGATAGGGGGTTAGTCTGCGGTCACTTCATTTCCAAAATGGTGAGATATTTTGAAGGTGCTGATAATGCAGTCGGTTTGAACTTCAAACCTATGAAGCCATTCACCTGGAATGATTTAAAGAGGTGGAAATTGATTAAGCCTTTAGCTCATAAGAATAATATTCCTGAGCTGATTGATTTTGGTGGTGCTGATTCTGATGATGAGGAGGAGGAAGATGATGATGATGATGCTGAGATGGCTGATGCACCAGAGCAGCCGCTAGAGTCCGCACGATGTACTAAGCGTCATGCCACCACTACACCTTCTGAGGGACCATCTTCTTCTGTTGCCGCCCATGCAGGTCCATGGGATTTTACTTCTTTGGGGACTATGATCAATAACATGTGGGAGTCTCAGCAGAACTTTCAGCAGTCCCATGAGCAGTTTCAGTCGAGGGTGGACAGTGATTTTAGGTGGATGGGCTCAGGTATGGGTCATTTGATGCATGATCAGCATAGATATCAGCCCATGTGGGAGGCCCAGTATAGGGGTGAGCAGTTTCATCCACCTCAGCCGATTCCAGACTACAGCCCTCCTAGTATCTTCATTCCAGAACACAGATCCGGAGGTGGATTCTTCTATCCACCAGAGTGTCAGTATGAGATGCCTCATTCCCATGATCTTGGAGGGACGGGGCCCGATAACCCTGTTAGCTTTGGATCTTTTGCAGGTACAGAGGCTGGTGCAGATGCTGGAGGATCAGGTTCGGCAGAACCATCTTTTGTTGAGCAGGTGGTTGGATCGATTTTTGGTTCAGGACCTATGCCTGGTTACCCCTACCCTCCTCAGTGATTTATGATGGGATTTTGCTGCTGCTGTCTGTTGGTGATGATGGCTTGTACATTTATTTGTTTGAACAATCTTATTTCCGTACTTTTTATTTTCATTTGTTTGGTTTGTAATCACCCATAATATGGGTGATAGAACATCGTATTTTACTTTTCCATTTCCATTTGAATAATTAGGGTTAGGATGATTGCATGGTTTATTTGATTATGTTGCTCGTTAATGGTGTGTTCATGTTGATAGAAAGTTGAATGTCATGTGCATATGCTGGCAGTAAGTTCAGCGACATATTTTGTTGGCATCATATTCAGGCATGGAACATACATCATACCCGGCAAGTTTTTCTTGTTCTTGATTTTGTTTTTGTTTACTTTCCCCTATTTCCCATAGTTTGCCTTAGTTCTTTGGACATTGAGGGCATTGTCCAACTCAAGTGTGGGGGGGTGGTAAATAGGAAAAAGTCGGGTATTTTTGACGAATTTTGAACTTTTGCATGCTTGTCCTTGTAGTTAATTGCTTTTGTCACTTAATTATAGAACTTAATAAGCAATTTGACTACACCTTGGGTACAAAATTTTAATATGTGGAATGTGTTTTGACTGATTAATTAGGCAATCCCTTCTGGATTAATAATATAACTAGCACGCTCAAAGCACCAAAACACCCAAATTGTGAGATTATTGATTCATTGTTAGTTATGATAGGTGTTACGGTTTTGGAATTATTAGCCTTGTTAATTTGTCCCTCTCGTAGGCTTTTGGATTTATCCATGAGTAAGGGTTCTATTTAGAACTCTGAACTATGATGTGCAAGTTTGAGGTTGATTTTCCATTTCCGGAATATTTCATTTGCTATGAGTGTGCCGGTGATTGCGTTGATTCTAGAACTTGTCCTGGTTGATCGTTCCGTGTTATTTATCAGAAGAGGCAAATTTAGGATAAAACCTTTGTTCTTTGTATGTTCATCCTTTGTTTCGTAAAATAATTTGTTTTGTGCATGTTTGTTAATGTGCTTAGTAGCTAACTACACTGGTTAGTGAACCTCCTGTTTTAAACCCTTGTGTTGCACTCACTTTTAGTGCAAGAAACAATAGAAAACTTGTTGTCACTATTCTGTTCTTTGTTATTAAATCTACCTTTATATATACACCTTACCTAGCCATACCGATAGTCGAAGTCCTGGTGGGTCATTGGTTGCCTATGCTAGTAGATGGTTTGGAGTTGTCCTTTATGTCGGGTTGGGATATTCTCGGTTACTGAGAATAGATTGATTTTGTCATGTTTGTTAGGATAAAGTCTGAACCGTTCATTTCAGCATATGAGTATATGATTTGTCACTGTTCAAATGTTATTTAAGAGAATACCAATTAGTCAGAGTAAAAGTAGCTCACAAAAAAAAAGAATTGAAAAACAGAAGAAAAAAAATAAAAAGAAAAAGAGCTTGGGCTGTCAGTTGGTATTTCTCACTTTTGGTCAAATCATTTTTGTAAGTTGGTACATCAATTACACCAACGAAAGGATCTGAATGCTATAATCTTAAGTTGTTATTTGTGGGTTGGCGCGTTTGTTTAAGCCAACATGGTTAGATTTGGTTAATTGAGTTGTTTAGTGTCATACACCACAATGGTGTCGGTTTTTAATCGTCTATTGGGGGTATTGTCTGGACAATTTCTCGGGTTTTGGACCGTTGGCAACTAATGACATGGGATTGTTTATGGACTAGACTATATGTGAAAACTTTGTTAAATGTTGTGTTATTTTCTTTTTAACACCATTTGTTTACCCAAATTTCCATACCCTTTTAAATACCTTGTTAGCCCCAGATGTTCATTACAACCCTTGTAAGACCTCTTTTGATAGACGTTGTGGTGCTTGCATCATGGCGGTGAAGGAACGAACCTAGTACAAGCCTATGGTTAAAAGATTATGCATCACGACTAGGCATTGAGTGATTATTCAAATATTGAACCCCAAGAGTAAGTTAGTTGGAGTAGGATAGACGAGATATCACTGATTCGATTCTTTCGTGCTTAGTCGTGTTATTAAGGCTTGTATTTCAGTCAAGTATTGTCAAACATTCCAGTTTTCATTTAAGATTAAAACTGCCTAACATCTTGTTTCATTTTCAAATGATGGTTTAGCTTCTTTTTGATTACTGAAATGTCGTTCCCATATGTACCAAGGTAAATGGATATTTGAAGTTTGGAATTGCTTGAGGACAAGCAAAGCTTAAGTGTGGGGGGATTTAATGTGTCGTATTTTATACCCATTTCCCACATTGTATTTAGTTGATTTTGCATGGTTTATGAGTCATTTTAGTATACATTTGGTGCATTTATGGTATTTGTTATTAGATCTGATTTGATAAACTAATGACTCCCCCATTGACCCTAATCCTATTTTTGACTTTCACACCATGTCAAAACTGGTCCCTAAACTTCGTAAAGTCATATTATTAGCCCAAAACACCTCTATAGACTATATACAACTTGATTAACACCTTGAACACCTCTAAAAGGCACATAACTTCTTCTTTAAACATATTTCTACATCAATTAATAAGACATTCAAGTCTCACACATAAAACACTTTAACTACATATAAGCGTTAATCCACCCTAAACTTAACGAACACTTTACGTTGACTTAACGACTCAAGTCAACCGTTAATTAAAAAGTTTGGGATGTTACAATTACCTCCCCCTTAAGAGGATTCCGTCCTCGGAATCATTTCAGCATCAAATAGGTGAGGATAACTTTCGAATCAACTTTCACCGTAAATATGATTCCATCCCACTAGCACAAGCTCAATTAACTTCCTATGAAGCTTCTTTTACTTTTGGCCAAGGATCTCAACCAGGCCAACTACAAACACTCCTTAACATTAATATTCATATCTCTCCACGGGTTCACATTGGTTTCATATCAACATATACATCATATCATCGTATACTCACATCTTAATCCATGTCTTATACCACATCAACATAGACTTACCACTTAAACGTAACTTCATAACATATCTTGCTTAAATCTCACGTCACATTGTAATCCCACATCTTACATCTTTAATCAACTTACATATTACGCACTAGCTTTACACTAGCACGATTTCCCACGTCTTACGCACTAGCATTACATCTAGCACGATTTCCCTTCAATAACTTGTCGTATCATGAAATGACATCCAACACCTATGGCATAATCATTGTTGCCTATGAACATAACAATAAATCTCGAGGCACCATCACGCCATCATATGGTTTTACCAAGTTTCTAACTCATTCATTCTCTTTTCCATCAATCTAAGAGTGATAGGCATCACTTGAGTTCACCATTTTCCTCATACTTTGTCAAACATCTTTAAAAATTTTCATATAATGGCCGTCTCGATTCAAAACATTCCACCATTTACTTTTACACTTTAAGAGCACTTCTTGATCACACATCTTTTCTTTCATGTCAAAGGAAACGGCGTAATAGCTCACAAAACGAAATAAGCATTCTTGGACAACTTTCCTACTAACTGCTCATGTCTTATCATTACCTTTCGCTTCCCACGCAACTTTGTCTCTTAGTCCACGGTGACATGACTCCTCACTTTCGTTAAAGGATCGTTAAACTCTTTGTATTGCTACCAAACTTTCGGTGTCTAGTCTTGACTTTTAACCCAATCACACGTCAACATATAAAATTTACTACACCTCGTATCATAATAGGTCGTATCACACTTCAGGCAGCATCCAAATGAGCATGTCACCACGGTTCATAAACTTCCTCAAGTACAACTTTTAGTCATTTCGTTCTCGGATACCGAAATCTTACTTTTAGACTTATAGTTCCACGTTGGTTATTTATGAATTTTCAGTATCCACCCACATAATACCAACATCTTCGTCTCTAGAAACATCACCTTGGACTGGCTCATTGTAGACAATTTCTTACCCTAACCTTATAGTCATGGAATTAAACATTAAATGGAACCTTGTTCCTTTCAATTCTACGCGTCAGCTTCTACTTTAACTTTTACTCACTTTGGGCGAATTTAAAATTAGGCCTCTACTTATAGAAAATCGTAGTAACGTTCCTTACACAACATGATGTTCTTCGTCATACTTAGAATAGATAATAATGTCATCACTGAATGTAATGACTGAGCGGTCTAGAGAAACTTTAAACTTTATCCCTTAAGTTCACGACATGGTAAGGACCATTCGTTAACATGCAGGACTTCAAGAAACTCAATAGAGTCATAATGAGCGTATAATTAACTTAAACAGGACTTTCATCATCAACTTCATCATATGGTAGTACCTATCGTAAACCCATCTTATAGAAAGAAATACATCCCACAATCGAAAACATTAACTTCTTCCTATAAGTGAGAACAAAACGAAAGGTGTCTTTGAATAAAAGTAGCACTCGTCACACATCAACAGAAGGTTTGACCTCACGATCGCAATGAAACCGAGAACATTAATAGAACATCTCAAAACTACAAGTGACCTCGACTTTAGAAATACACAACCTTTGCCTTACATGAGTAAATCACATAGGCGAGAAACATGATCAATTCGGAACCGAATGCTCCTGAAAACTTCTACTTCTTGTGATTTAAGGATCCATAGTTAACTCCGTCATCCAACCTCTTAACTTTTCATAAGGGAAAAAAATCATTATCTTTGAGAAGCGTCCAAACATAAAATCTTGTACAAATATAGGATATCAACAACACCTTCAAGTCACACCGGCAAAGGCAGTAAGCGATAAAACTGCTAAAAAGGTTCACGTGTTAGTTCACCACACATTCATGCAATATAAGGAAGAATCTCCAGCTGTGAATACTCGTTCCAATCGTCATATATCATCCCGTAACGAAATCTAAACTGAGCGAGTCGTAAATCCAAAACAGACCAAAATATGCACCGCATGGATGGTGCATGCGCCTCATAACTCGAACATTTCTGAACAGTAACTTTAATGCATTTGCACATGCCCCGCATAAACTTAAAAACTCAGAATATGCGCCGCATACCATCTATGACCAGGAAAGATAAGCGTCTTCCTTACACCCAAGCACAAGTTTAAGACTTCGCAGCTCGAAGGTAACCTCACATCATAACATGGTGTTCATCTAATGGAAGAGCTTCATGGTTAAAAGGTTCAATCATCCATAGCGTTATCTTCTTTACTTGCTTCAGCTTCATCATTCTTTAATCCATAGATACATGTCTACTCTTCACATGGTTAATTATGCCACCAACCAGTGATTCCATCTTTCCCATCTTCTCTTCAGTCGGATCAACACAGACACAGTCTCACAAACACACGCATGTCGTGATACATTTACAATTACGTTCGCGACCGGAATTGTAACTGTATCCTTCCATACGTGTACCCGGTAACCCTTATGTGCATCACCTGCTTATCACCCTTCAAATATCCAGCATTAACTCTAATTGTGAACTTCATGTCCATGTCCTTTGAACTAGTAGACTCAACAACATTGTCTACCAACCACTTCATTCCTCACGTACCTTTGGACTTCATTTAACTTCATGTACTTCATAATTATCATAAACATTTAACCGGCTATAAATTTTCACCGATCTTCACACATTTCCACACACACGAGGCATCAACGTCATTAAAGTTGTTACACGATGTTTACTCTCGACGCATAAAGATTCACTACATAGAAATCTCTCCAGCTTCATTAATTTGTACACCGGTCAACACAAGCATGGCCATACAAACACACTCGCGTCGTGATACACTTGCAATTATGTTCCGGACCATAATTGTAATTGTATCCTTTCACATGCATGTTCGTTACCACATTTGTGTATCGCCTCTTTTCCCATCAATTCCAATTCACATGATTTTCAGCACACATACAACATCTCATATCCTTTGCGGTCCTTGTCACTAACCCCATGGGCTAGGCAACATTGATGGAACACCATCTCACCTAATCCTCCCACCTTTGTCCATCTCAACAACTTCTCACATAATATAAAGCACAAGTTTATCAAATTCAGTTAGAGGAATAGAAGATCACCTCGAGGACCGTCTATCGTAGCAATAGCACAACTTAGCGACGGAGAAGCGAGAAACGGAAGAATAAAGGCTAAAACACATATTCACATATCAATAAACAATCATCATATAGCCTTATTCCTACACTCTCACTCATCCCAAACCCGTCCTAAGGCATTTCATCTCAAAGCTAAGCATACCTACTTAAGCCTAACTTGTCGTCTATCGGTTTAAGTCCAATTCCTATGGCACACTTATAGTCATTGGTTCACTTAAACCATTTCTCTGATACCAACTATAGTCATTGGTTCACTTAAACCATTTCTCTGATACCAACTTGTAACACCCTTCATATAAAAATACGGGTTTCCAAAAATTTTTGCCTAACGGCGTTATAACAAAGCGGAAGTAAACTTTGAAAGTCCAAACCAATTAAAATCTGTTTGGTTTCTTTAATCATTGGTGTTACTCGGTCATATCGTCAAAACAAGTTTAAATAGAAACTCGTCGGCTGCCCAACACAAAACAACCGACTACATAACATGCAAACTACATAAATGCCAAAACATAAGCAAGAGTCTAAAAATGTGCAACAACTATGGGTAGCTAAGGTCATCATCAAGCTATCTACCCATTCCTCGCTCTTCTTCATCAACTACCTCAGCTACGCTAAACCTGAGGGAGCAACACATTTCAAAAGACAAGTGTTAGCTAACGAATTAGCTAAGTAAGATAACACTCAAGTTATAAAACATTTATCCATTTCAAACATTGTGGATTTAATCAACGTCATTAAGGCACAACACACATCAAGCATATCACATCATCAAAACTACATAATAGGATGAAACACCCTAAATGTGCCTATCCTTCATTCTGCATTACACACATATAACTACATAACTGCATTACTACTTTTAACTGCGTAACTACATTTTAACTGCATTACTACGTTTTAACTACTTTACTACATTTTAACTGCGTCAATGTGTAACATAAGTTACACCCGACTAGATGACAACCATTCAGTTGAACATCAAACGTCGTTAAGGAATGGCAAGCCAATCCCCGGGTAATCCGTATGCACAAGATAAATGAGGGCGGGTCAGACCCCTCGTATTACTCAACTGCATCTCAATGACCATGTTGCAAGGAGCCACCCAAGCAACCTACGTCAACGCACTTAGCCGGGCTAGGGCAAGTACGGGTTAAGCTTAACACTTTCCTGCATCAAAGTTTAACGAGCTCGATCCTGCATTATTTAGTTTAGGTTACTGCATTACCTAAACATTTACTACGTTTACTGCTTTTACATTTTGGGCCCTTAAACGTGTACGTGTCTTGGCAACTTAACAAGTCTAGTGAACTAGATGAGCAAGCCATTCAATCATGCACATATCAACAATCAACAACATATACTACATCTCAAAGCATCACAAGCTACTGCATATCACTTCATAACATAACACTACATTATACTTCATATCATAACATACACTACATTATACTTCATATCATAACATACACTACATTATACTTCATTTGGCACTGCATTTCAGGTCTCAATGGTCAACTACATAACCCATATCACCTCCCGTGTAACCCCGAATACCCACAAGCAATTCAAGATATAAGTTGGGAAGTTATTATTTGAAACCATCTTTTCGTTGAACCCTCAGCGTGTCAAAGTAGTGTATCTTACCTCGTGACGATCAATAAGCAACGTTAATGTATCTTGTTTGTGATCCCGACAACCTATCTTGAGTTTATAGTCATTAAACCTGTATAAACCCAACCTAATAAGGTTATAAGACCATACATTAACTTAGGTACACTTATAGGACCCTTAAACGCTTGTTTCGGACCTCAAACGGGCTCACAGACCCTTTATGTGGCGCATGCTTTGAATATGCGTCGCATATTTGCTTCAAAAATCACCCAGAAACCTCCTAGGCCCCGATATGCGCCGCATATGGAGTGCTGGTCTAAAGACTGACTCGCGCCCTTCACTTGCAGGCGACTTTTCGACCTCAAGACGACCAAATGAGTCAAAACTTAGTTCTTAAGGAATGTAGGGAATTAAAAGACCTTTCCAAAAATATAAAGTTTGACTCTTGAAGATTTCTAATGAATTAGTTATGGCGTCTGCAAAACAGACCTACAGAATTCGTCTTAAATCCGACCACTTCTGGAAATTGACATTTTTGCACCCATATCTGGGCAAAATCAAAAGAAACATTGTTCATATCAAATCAAGAGGACACATAGACCTTTTCAAAAATATAAGATTCATCTTATAACTCTTCTAATTGAAAGAGATATGATTTTTTCAATATTACTAATTTTTCAGATCTAGTAAACCCTTAGTTTTGCAAGCAATTTTCGACCATCAGATGTCCATAGCAACCACCACGACCTATGAACCTCATATGCACCCAAAATATGACTCATAATGATTTCACATGATCACTTGTTCCCGGAACAAGAGGATACATTTACAATACATTAAATTACCCGAAAACCCCAATAATCGACAATGAAACATAATCAAATCAATCTCAACCCTAGAGACCAGAAGTAAGATCCATATGATCGAATCTTATGATCACAAATCAAAGGGAAATCGTCTATATTACCTGTAGATGAAAGCAAGGATGAGAGATCTTGATCAAACTTCACTTGAATCACACAATTTGAAGGATTTTCGGCTTAGGAATTTGATAGGGGATCAAAGGGGTGGCTAGGGCTTGGGAGAAAAGTTATTAGATCTGATTTGATAAACTAATGACTCCCCCATTGACCCTAATCCCGTTTTTGACTTTCACACCATTTCAAAACTGGTCCCTAAACTTCGTAAAGTCATATTATTAGCCCAAAACACCTCTATAGACTATATACAACTTGATTAACACTTTGAACACCTCTAAAAGGCACATAACTTCTTCTATAAACATATTTCTACATCAACTAATAAGACATTCAAGTCTCACACATAAAACACTTTAACTACATATAAGCGTTAATCCACCCTAAACTTAACGAACACTTTACGTTGACTTAACGACTCAAGTCAACCGTTAATTAAAAAGTTTGGGATGTTACATAGCTAAAGCTCAGTGAAGAATACTTGTACAGAATTCTGAAGTCGTTCAGAATTAGTTCACTGAAGCTTCACTTCAGTTCAGATCAACGTATCAGAATACCGTTCAGAATGAAGTCAAAGACTGAAGTCTGAAGAAAGAGAATCAAGCTCAGATGTGGAGCTCAGAAGTTGATTCTATCTGATCGAAGACTGAAGCATCTCAGTGTAAAGTACTTACAACACTTTACACTGATTACGAGGAAGACTTTTTACTTTACATACCTTTACCCAGTTAATAGATTTAACTATTAATAAAAGTACGAGGTAAAGTAAAGGTTGGGAAAACTTGATCTTGGTTTTAAGACAAGGAAAAACCTTGCACAGTCACACTCTTTCTTCCCTATATGGAGCCTTCAGATACACTGAAGAGAACAAAGCTGAGAGAGCTGTGGCTGAGCAATATGCCAAAAATCATGCTTCTACCAGTTCAGTCATGGTTCAGTATTCTGAGCCACATGGGACTGCTCTACTATCTTCTGAGAGTGATCATTCTGACTCGACGAAGAAGATGGTCACTGAAATGTTAAAAACTGGTATTTCTGGTAATGTAACTCATAGTTGTGATGAGGATGACAATGATGATCTGGTTGCCATGCTGGCTAAAACGTTCAATCGTTTTAAGGCCAAATCTAATCGATCTGGCAAACCATTTGCTTCCAGCGCTTCTATTGACAAGTCTAATCTTGAATGCTTTAAGTGTGGCAAGAAAGGACATTTCATGAAGGAATGCAGATCTAGTCAGCCTTCATCATCACAATCTGCCCCTAATCATTCTATTTTTCAGAAACCTGATGACAACTATAAGACTAAGTACAAGAAGCTGAAAGCCCAAATAGCTCTCATGGCTCAAAACAACTCAAGCAATAATAGTTGTATGATTACCAAGACTGGAAAATAGGAAGAATCTGATGAATCATCTGATGATGAGGAAGAAGTTAGGGATATGTGAAGATCAAGGTCATTTGGTCAAGTCTGATGTTGAATCTGGTCGATGGGTGGACATAGTCATGAAAAAGGTTAGTGACTTTGGTTTTGAAAGTAATGAGGAACAAAAACTGGACCTTTTGGTTCTTTTAGAGGCTGACATCTCATTTGTCAAAACTGTGCGTTCAGAAAGCCTAAAAATGTTTGAAAGTAATACTTCTGAACTGAACGCCAGTCAGGCCAGACTAAAAGAGCTGAAAGATGTTCATTTGGCTTTAAAAAGTTATCAGTCTATGGTTGCCACTTTAGAGTTGGAAAAAGAAGAATTAAAAACCATCCTTGAAAAGGAACAGAAAATAATTAAATCTTGGATGAAAGCTCCAAAACCAGATGTTGCAATTAAAAATACTTTTGCAACTCAAAGAACAGCATATGAATCTGGTGATCTTCATTTGGCATCTATAATCATTGATTTAGATGCACTTCCAAAGGAATTAAAACCAGAAATTATTTTTCCTAAAGTTGGCAAACAGAAAACTGTGACTGATAAGGCCCAGGAACAATCTAAGGGTAAATCTGAAACAGTTCAGACAACTGTTTCAGAAAAGAAGGCTAAAACCAAAAAGCCATCCCCTCAGACTTCATCTAAGGTTCCAAAAGGCCAAAAGAACAAGAAAATTATCTCCCCCACTGAGCCTTCTACCTCAGATTCAGGTAAGGCTCAGGTGTCTAATGAAGAATCAATTTTGTTAAGGTTAGAGAGTCAGTTTCAGTTATTGGCTAGACAAGTGCAGAGTTGTAATGCACGTTTAAAAAATGTTGAAACCACTCCTCTTCAACCTAAGCAAAATGCAAAACCTTTTTCCAAACCAATCAAGCAAAAATCTGAGAAGAAAAAGGTTGAACCCCCCATTAAACCAACTGTTTTTGTGTCATCTGAGATTATGACAGAGATCCCCTTCGATCCTTCAGTTCCTTATGAACCAAAGAAATCTGAGACTGCTAAGGGAGAGTCTAGCGAACCCATCACAAGATGGGTTCCCAAAAAGAACTAATCTTTGTGTTTGTGCAGGGAGACCGAAAGAAGAATATATGGTATCTTGACAGCGCTGCTGGCAGAACCATGACTGGTTATCAAACCCTGCTGGAGGAATATAGGGTGCAAGATGGGCCCTCAATAACTTTTGGTAATGATGAAAATGGAAAAACTGAGGGATATGGTATTATGAATAATGGACAAGTCAAATTCACACGTGTTGCATATGTGAATGGTTTGAAATATAACATGATCAGTGTCAGTCAACTGTGTGATGATGGCTTCAAGGTATTATTTGATATTTCACAAGGCACCATATTCAACAGAGATGGAAAGGTAGTAATGATTGCACCAAGAAAAGGAAACATTTATATCATTGATATGAATAGTTCACCCACTGAACAATGTTTCTACACAAAGGCAGATGAAGACACAAACTGGTTGTGGCAAAAAAGATTATCCCATCTGAACTTCAAGAATATTAACAAGTTGTCAAGAAAACAACTTGTGGATGGGATACCCTCAATGTCTTTCAATAAAGACAAGCCATGTCCAGGTTGTGAAATGGGTAAGCAGAAAAGAGCTTCATTCAAAACAAAGCAAAGTTTCAGTATAACTAAACCTCTTCATATGCTTCACATGGACCTCTTTGGACCAGTGAATGTTCAGACAAGAGCAGGAAAGAAGTATACCCTTGTTGTTGTTGATGAATATTCAAGATATTGCTGGGTAATTTTCCTCAGATCCAAAAGTGAAGCTGCTGCTGAAATCATTGCTCTCATTAAACAAATTGAACTCAAGCATAAGCGAAAAGTTTGTCAGCTCAGAAGTGACAATGGCACTGAATTCAGAAATGCCACTCTGGAGTCCTTCTGCACTGAAACTGGCATATCTCAGAACTTCTCTTCAGCCCACACACCAGAGCAGAATGGTGTAGTAGAAAGAAAGAATTGAACGCTGATTGAAGCTGCTAGAAGTATGCTAAATGAATCAGGTCTTCCCAAGAATTTCTGGGCTGAAGCTGTTGCAACTGCTTGCTATACTCAGAACAGATCTGTCTACGTCAAAAGACACAAGAAGACAGCCTATGAAGTACTCAGAAATAGAAAGCCCAATATTGGATATTTCCATGTATTTGGATGTCCAGTATACATTCTGAATGATTCCAGTCAGCTTGGAAAAATTGATGCAAAAGCTGATGATGGGTACTTCCTAGGATATTCAACAAATCGCAAAGCCTTTAGAGTCTTTAATGTTACCTTTGATGAATCTAATTCTGCAATCTTTAAGAATTCTATTCCTGAACCACCCTCAGAAAGTCCAATAAGTTTTGGTGATTCTGATCCTATTGTCCAATCTGATCAGTCACCTGAACCTGCTTCTGAACATCTCAGTTCAGAACCAACAATAAACAAGTCAAGCAACATTCCATTCTATCCTCCAGTCAGTTTTAAACTACCTTCTGAACTGACTATTAGATCAGATATACATGCTGATTCACCTCAGATATCAGGTTCCACTGAATTACCTCAATCTGAACAGTTTCATGATGCAAATCATGATCTGCAGGAGGAAGATGATGAGACTGAGGTAGTCTTTTCTGAAGCCCCTCCTGAAGTAATTCAGAGGAGTTCTTGCACTGATATCATTGTTCATCCTGGTCATTACACTAAGTGGACAAGAGCACATCCAATCGAGCAAATCATTGGAAATTCCACTAGTGGTGTTCAGACCAGAAGAGCCACAAGTGATCAATGCTTAAATGTCAGCTTCTTATCACTAATAGAACCGAAGAAGATTGACGAGGCTATGAAAGACCCTAGCTGGATTGAAGCCATGCAGGACGAGCTTAATCAGTTTAAAAGGAACGATGTTTGGGAACTTGTTCCTTGTCCCAGTGATCTAAAGAAAGAACCAATTAGGACAAGATGGGTCTTTAGAAACAAAATGGATGAAGATGGTCATGTGATTCGAAACAAGGCAAGACTTGTTGCAAAGGGTTACTCACAAGAAGAAGGAGTAGACTTTGATGAAACTTTTGCACCAGTTGCTAGACTAGAGGCTATCAGAATTTTCTTAGCTTTTGCAGCTCATCATGAGTTCAAAGTCTATCAGATGGATGTTAAAAGTGCATTTTTGAATGGTGAATTGGAAGAAGTTGTGTATGTGCATCAGCCACTAGGGTTCATAAATGAAGAAAGACCACATTGGGTGTACAGACTGAACAAAGCATTATACGGTCTGAGACAAGCACCTAGAGCCTGGTATGATACTCTTACTAAACATCTTCTGAAAAATGGTTTTAAAAGGGGTGCAATAGATAACACTTTATTCATATTGCATGATAAAAGTGATATCTTACTTGTACAAATTTATGTCGATGACATTGTGTTTGGGTCTACAAATAACATAATGTGTGAACAGTTTTCTAAAATAATGTTATGTGTTTGGGTGAACTGACATATTTTCTAGGTCTTCAAGTGAAACAATCCAGTGATGGTATTTTTATAAATCAAGAAAAATATGTCAGAGATTTATTAAAGAAATATCAATTTGATTCTGTCTCATCAAAAGATATACTCCCATTTCTGCACCATTAACTTTGGACTCAGATCCCAATGGAAAACAAGTGGATCCCACAAAATATCGTGGTATGGTGGGATCCCTCATGTACTTAACTGCTAGTAGACCTGACATAATGTTTGCAACATGCCTTTGTGCAAGATTTCAGTCTGATCCCAGAGAAGCACACACAAATGCTGTGAAAAGAATTTTCAGATACCTTAAAGGTGTCCCCAGACTTGGTCTTTGGTATCCCAAAGGCTCAAGTCTAGATCTAATGGGTTATTCAGATTCTGATCATGCAGGTTGTAAAATAGATAGGAAAAGTACCACAGGTGGTTGTCATTTCCTAGGTGGCAAATTGGTTAGTTGGACAAGTAAGAAACAGACTGCAGTATCACTCTCCACAGCTGAAGCTGAATACATTTCTGCAGCCAGTTATTGCGCTCAGATTTTGTGGATGAAGAACCAACTAACTGATTATGGTGTTGAGTATACAAAGACTCCAATATTTTGTGATAACACCAGTGCCATTGCCATCTCTCACAATCCTGTCATGCACTCCAAAACCAAGCATATCGACCTCAGGTATCATTTTATTAGAGATCACATTATTAAGGTGACATTGAACTTCATTTCATTCCCACTGATAAACAACTCGCTGATGTTTTTACAAAACCCTTGGATGTCAAAACGTTTAAACATCTCATCAGTGAGTTAGGTATGCTAAATCCTGTATAGCATCACCTCAGGGGGAAGTGTCAAATATTTTTATGTTTAAAAGAAGTTTTCTCTAAGGGGGAACTTTGCTTTCAGAAAAATATTTTGACTGAAATGCTTCAGAATTTCTGAAATGATTTCAGAATAATTGTATAAACTGAGATGGTTCAGATTCCTTAATCTGATCATGCTCAGATTTTGTGTATTATTTCTGAGATGAGTCAATCCTTTATAATGTATTTTGGATACTTGGTCGTTGTGTGAACACGTGAAGGTTACTGTATAACGTTTGAATAATAATACCTTTTGCTGACGTGTCACACAAGTTGCGCCGTAAATGGAAAGTAATGATCACTTTTTCTTTAAAGTGTTGAAAAGTTTTGTGAAAATGTGGGGTCATAGCCGTCATTGCATTAAATGCGGACGTATACCCAAAAATTATTTTCGGACTTCAAACCCGATCAAAACTGATTTCATTAAAATAATATTTCTCTTTGGGTTTGAATTTCAAAATCAAATTTTCTTTTATTTATTTTGGAAAACCCTTTGTATTCCATCATAAATATAAATACCATTTCCAAAACAATTCCTTCATTTACTTCTCTTTACATTTACTCCCAATCATCATTCTCTCTCATTCTCTCATTCTTTCATATTCAGTTTTCCCTTGAAGAAATAATGGCTAAAGTAGTCAAATCACTAATAGCCTTCGAATACAAACAATCCAAAGTGGTCAAGGCAAGTGCACAATGGCCAAAAGGGTTCGAGCTATCGACCCTTAGATTCAATATGAATAATTTCATGGCCGCACTGAACGCCAAAGGCAAAACTTTAATGGGGAGGATTAATAAATTTCTTGAACAATCCCCTCTCCATTATGCCTTGACTGCAGATCCTCAAGTAATGTATCATAGATACTTACTTGAATTCTGGTATACTGCTACTTTGAGCAAGGATGAAAAATCCATTGCTTTTTTTTTGAAAGAAGGCACTAAGCAGTATATCCTTTCACTTGATGGGTTTCGGGAGGCCCTTCATTTGAACTACCTTCCCTCTTCTTCAGCCTATGCTAAAAGGCTAAAAGGAGTTAATTTCAAGGAGGTACTGCACGCCATGGGTCATGATGACATGGTCGATGCTGAGCACAATCTGAGAACATCTGGACATATCTTTCTGTCTGGATTTAAAAATTGTTGGCGTTATTTCTGGACTCAGATTGTGGAGTGCCTAGGAGGAAACTGGGGTGGATTGGACCAGATTTCCTTAACACAAGTAGAAATCGGGTACTACTTGTGGCATGGGATTAAGGTGGACTTCGCTGAGATACTTTTTTCTCAGTTGATAACAAAGTTAAAAGGGAAAAGGAGTCCACATATCTCATGTCCCAGGTTTCTGAGCATCTGCTTCATGAACATGCTCGGAGATGCGTATCATATGGAGGGGCTTGAATCTTCAGCGACGGAGTTCTGCAGGGATCTATCAAAGCTATCTACTTCAGATCCAGAACCAGAACTCTCCGGTGCAATGATTCAGATAATTTCTAAAACTGAAACAGCACGACCGGCTGGCTCAGAAAGGTCACCGAGCGGGTGGCAAAAGAATGCGAGACCCATTGGTGCACCTGGTGGTCAAATGTTGAAGTTGTTAAAACCCCAGCAACTTCATCTACCCAACCACCAATTCCCTCCTCCACTGACCAACCTGAGGATCTCCCAAAAGATCCCTCAGGATCTCCAAAGGGCTTATTAAAACATCATAAATATAAGCAGTCCTCACAGCCCAAGGACATTAGTACCGAAGCAAACCCCTCTAGATCTTCCTAACAAGAACTAGAGGAATCAAGTCCAAAGGGAAACCCACAAGCAGCCATCTCCAAAACTTATTTAGGAGGAGATGGTGAAGATAATATTAGTGTGCCAGCCCAGCACATATTAGAGTCCGTGTCTGCACGCGCACCCCCTGAAACTTCACAAATCTTACACTCTACTGCAGCACGAATTGATGAAGTCTTTGGTGTGACACCACCTAAGACTGAGATTCCAGACTCTACGGCCAATGAAGTGACTCTTGATGATGGTACGAGGGTCATTAAGGCAACCCATGTGTCTACTATCTCTGGCGATGAAGCTATGGCTGAGCCAACCCATAAATCTGGTGACGATGCATCTGCAGTAGCAGTTGTTGAACCAGAAGCTGGTTCAGGTACCAGTGATCTGAACCAGGGCATATCTGATCAGACTGCAGTTTTAACTGACCTCTGGGATGAAGATGAGCCACCTCAAGGGAATCTTGATTCCTTTGCTGACTTTGAGTTTGATGAGGGTTTACTGGAGGAGAATCAGTCTTCTGATTCTGAGCCAACCTTCAGCCTCACAAACGTCCAACCTCCCCCAGAAATCCAAAATATACTTGTTGAACAACCATATCGCCAACCTGAAACTTCTCATGCACATCCATATTTTCCACCTGGCTCTACACCTGCCTATGTCACTTCACCACGTTTTCAACCACAACTCCAACACTTACATCCACAAATTCACCAAGTACCAAGGCCCATCAGTTATGATGATCAAACTGAGAAAGAGTTGGACTCTGCCACTGAATCTGAGAGTCCAACTGAAATGCAGTTGGAGAAGGCATTAGATGGGCTTGGTAGAATTCCCTTTATGGCTTTTGTTTCTACACAACCACCTCCTCCTTTGAGTGTAGAAGCACAGTTAGAGAAACAACATACCGAAGTCCAAAGCCTACTTCTCAAGGTAGAGGACTTAACTAAATCTCTAACTGCCAATACTACGTCCCTGGCTGAAATGAAGGGTGCTCAGATGTTTCTTGGCACTGAGTTTACCAAGGTTGCTGGGAATGAGGGACTAGTAAGTGGGAAGCTAAATGAGCTGGTGCATTCTTATAATAAAATAAGCATGGCTATCAGGGAAGCCTTCAGACTGGCCAAAAGAGATGTGCAAGCTTCAGTTGTTGCGAACTTGACATCTGGTATTGAATTGATCAAACAAGAAGTTATGGCAGTCGGGAAGGAGGTGAATGAGTTGGTTAAAAGGCCAAGTGTCAATGAGAAAGAACTTGGGTCTTCTATTAGTGTTGATGTGATTGAGAAGCTGAAGTCTGAGATATCTCAGAATCTTGTTGCTCAGATTTCAGCTTCTGTGGCTGAAAAGGTTGAAGAAGGGGTCAGAAGGATGGTCTCAGAACTCACCAAAGACACTTCCAAGAAGGTAGATAAGGTTGTTGCTGAAGTTCAGAAATCTGTATCTACTCTTGATGAAGTTGTTAAGGGCCAGTCCAAGCAGTTAGATGAAATTCTGACCCTTCTCAAGAAAGAACAAATTGTTGCTCCTCCTCCCCCTGCTTCATTTACTGAAGAGGATAGAAAAATGCTGAAGGAACTCACTGAAAAAGAGACTCTGAACCTTAACTCATCATTCAGGTTAAGGGCTAAGTTCTCTACAATGGCGAAGGGCATTTCTGATTGCCTTCTGCAGCAGAGTTGGGAACCTCTGAAGGCCATCCAGACTGCTATTGATTTATATGCCAAGATGCCTTCTGAGGTCCCCAAAGGGGGAAATGTGCCTATTGGTTTGCTCTCCAGTACTCAAGAATTAATAGAGGCAACCAAGAAGCAAACTGAAGTACAATCTGGCAGTGCTTCAATTCAGGGGGAACAGGTTCAGAAATCTGAAGTACAAGCTTCTGAACCAGTTAAGAAAGATAAGGGCAAGGCCCCAGTGGTGGATGAACCTACAAAGAAAGATTCTAAGGTTTCTGGTTTGGTGGTTGGTGAAAATGTAGATGAGCATGGTTATCCCATTCATGATCCTAATGTTGATAGCAAGAAATTAGAGGCTTTGCAGAAGCAAGTTTCTAATCAATTCATTATGTGGAGGGAAAACAAGGAAAGAGAAAGGGGACAAAATCTGAAGATGGGGACCCTTGATCATGTTGATGCTGCAGCTCTTGGTCTCTCTCTGGAAAGATATCTGAAAATCAAAAATGATCCAAGAGTGCAGAAAGCTGTTGTTGATATGCTGGAGTATGAGTATGGGGTAAATTATTCTCCCTTAGAACAAAAGCTGGACCATCTCACATTCAGGTTGTCCATTAAGGACTTGGTGAAAAATAGAGAAAAGGAGATGGCAATCAAAATGAAAGAAATTCTGGCTGGAGTTCTGAAGGTTGAAAAAGAATTGGCAAGGCCACCCATAAAACCCAAAGTGACTGGACCAAGATCTTCCAGGAAGAATATTCGTGATACTGACTTCTACCTTCAAGCCAATGTCTGATGATGCTATTGAAATTGAAAGAAAACATGAAAGGGATCAGTATGAGCATTATATGAAGCATCGATCTCATCCAGCTAAAATAGTTGATATGGAAGTAACAAAAGCTGATGGATTGAAGCTTTTTGATTTGGTTGTTAAAAGAGAAGGAAGGGCAGCTGAAGAATATCATCAGGTTTCAGTGCATGAGTTTGGGATTTTTGAGCATAGGGAGATGATCCAGATTCTGAGGGGGAAGCCAAAATCTGCTCTGATTGGTGCATGGTTATCAAGAATACAACAAAAGATGCAGGCCAAGGTAGAGATTGAAGGCAGATTGTTTGGAAAGAAGGATCATTCTCCACTGAAGAGGAAACCTACTGAAGCACCTTCTGGTTCAAGGCCTGCCAAGAAGTAGTTTCTTTTCAGTTTATCATTTACTTGTATAAATATTTGCAAATGTAACAAACACTTCAGTTTGTATATATATGTTACATTTTGTAGCTTATAAGTAGATGATAGGTTTAAGTTAGAAAAACCACAAGTAAAATTCTGAGACATCAATGATCTATAAGATGTACTTAGAAAATTTTTACAGCTTAAACAAAACTTGCATTTCAGACTTACAAACATGTATAGATAGAAGTCTGAGATGCATGCACTATTTCAGAACAAATAGGGGGAATTTGTTAGGTCGAAAATCGACCAAGTATACTTTGTTTAGAAATAGCTGAAGCTCAGTGAAGAATAATTGTATAGAATTCTGAAGTCGTTCAGAATTAGTTCACTGAAGCTTCACTTCAGTTCAGATCAACGTATCAGAATACCGTTCAGAATGAAGTCAAAGACTGAAGTCTGAAGAAAGAGAATCTGTTAGAATATGCGAACATAAATCATATAAATATTCACATAAGCGCAACGGAAGAATCGAATATGTAATCAAATTAATTAACAAAGAGAGAATCGAAACGTGTACCTTTGCGCAAAGCTTCCAATAATATTATTAATAATAAGATTATTATTATTTAGGGTTTAAAGAAAAACCCCTCTACGATCACACACTAGACACCCCTATACCGTATGCTAGTACCCCGATCACGAACAACAAACCCCTTTATATATTTCTCTTTAATTCGAACCCCTTGTAATCGAAAACCAATATGTTGTTGTCGACTAACTTATGCAAAAAACAAACACCCCATAATTAATACAAGACATTAATTATATGTGTATGTTTCATGTGGATCGAATGGAACAAAACCAAAACCCTTTAGATGTGGTTTCGGCCGAAAGAAAAAGAGGAAAAAAAGAGAAGGTTTTCTTGTGTGAATGAATGCTTAAACCCTTAGATTTTAGCATCTATTTATAGGGAGATATTAGGGCATAATGACTTGGTGATCAAGTCAATTTAAGGCCTCTAATGAGCCTTCAAAACCGCCCCCCCCCCCCTTTACAATTAGAGTCCAACTCTAATTTCTTTATTTCACAATTTAATCATCCTTTAAATTGATTAAATACAATTAACCCCTTGATCTTATTTAAATTAATCATTTCGTGATCAAATTTAATTAATATATTACTTTAATATATCAATTAATAATATAGAGTTACCGTGTCATTTCGTGTGACCCCGTAGGCTTAAATTACTTCCGGACATGCGTTTATTATAACGTGATCACATAACAACAGCTCCCACTTGAGCATGTTATTATAAAGGCAATAACATTGGTTAGCATCTAGCAACACGCCAATGCTCCCGGAAAAATTTAAGGATAGTTTCTTAAATTACTTTTGAAATGATTTAGTCTTTAATATCCCTTTTTTCAAATACCCTTGTTAATTATGAATATGGATCAATGTCATTTCATAATTTAATGATTATGTTTCTCATTTCTACAATTAATCAAGATTACCAAATTAGTCAAGACCGCCTCTTGAGTTCATTTGGGTATGCGCATACAAACATCTTAATTAATCAATGAGGGCGCCAAATGGTATCATACTTCAGTTGCAAATTGAATGAACAAATCCTATATTGACTACACGTGTTAGTCATGTCGTTTCACTACATTTCTGAAAATAGCCCTTTATTACTACCTTGTTCAGGACAGTTAGAATTATATCTAGAAAATGCAATCCACACATGCATAACCTGCTTGTATCTCAAGTCTAAGGATAAATAAAACAACCATTTCACGAACTTCACTTAATGACGCCGATCCATAAAATGACAATTCGTTAAGTGGGGTAAGTCCGATATTCACCTCTTTGAATACCATGTGAGTTTGGCAGACCATCTCCAAATATTCCCTTAAATATTTCAACCAATCTCTCACATTTGTCTTAGTTTAACTATATTCCCATATAGTTAATCGACAATGGACGTTTAGAATATATCAAAAAATATTCATGGATTTAAACATGCAAATATAGGACACAATTATTATAAAATGAAACATTCATACCAAGTATCATAATTCATTTATTAAAATAACAATCGTTTACCATCCCATTATCCAAATACCAATCAACAGATTTACATGATATAACTAGCAAAACTTAAGACCCATGCCCTCTGCATGCTGATTGAGCTTTCTTTTTGACAAAGCCTTTATAAAAGGATCTGCTAAGTTACAATCTGTGTGAACTTTGAGTAAATTGATTTCACGTGATTCGATTCGCTCACGAACATAGTGATATCTTCTTTGGTAATGTTTGGCACCTTTCTGAACTCCAGGTTCATTGGCAATGATAACTGCTCCCGAATTATCACAGTACAGATCCATAGGTGAGTTATTTGAGGGCATCACGTCAAGCCCATAAATAAACTTTCTGATCCAGACAGCTTCCATGGCTGCATCCGAAGCAGCTATATACTCAGACTCTGTAGCAGACATAGCAACTGTAGATTGTTTCTTGCTCTTCCAATCTACTGCACCTCCATTTAAAGTGAAGACATATCCTGACTGAGATTTTGTATCATCTTTATCAGTCTGAAATCCAGCATCACAGTATCCAATTACTTTGAGCTCTGCATCGGGATTTCCTCCATACACCAAGAATAATTCTTTAGTAGCACGCATGTACTTCAGAATGTTCTTCACAGCAGTCCAATGATCCTCTCCAGGATTTTGCTGATAGCGGCTAACTATATTTTGCGCGAACGCAATATCAGGTCTAGTGCATCTTACCGCATACATGATAGATCCCAAAGCCGAAACATAAGGAATTCTTTTCATACGCTCCACCTCTTCAGGTGTAGAAGCACCGTTCTTGCTAGATAAATTAAGTCCTTCTTGCATCGGCAAATTCCCGCGCTTAGAATTCTCCATCTTGAATCTCTTCAAGATTTTATCTATATAAGCACTTTGACTTAATCCAATCAACCGTTTACTTCTATCTCTATAGATCTTGATTCCAAGAATAAATGCCGCTTCACCTAAGTCTTTCATAGCAAAACACTTTCCAAGATAAGATTTAACGTCTTTCAACATTGGAATGTGATTTCCTATTATCAATATGTCATCTACATACAAGACAAAGAAAGTAACATTACTCCCACTAGCTTTGCGATATACACATGGCTCATCAGAATTTTGAGCAAAACCAAACTTTTTGATCTCCTCATCAAACCTTTCATTCCAACTCCTTGATGCTTGCTTCAATCCATAAATGGACCTTTGAAGTTTGCACACTTTGTCGGGATATTTCGGATTGACAAAACCTTCTGGTTGTACCATATAGACTTCCTCGTCTAGAAAACCATTTAAGAATGCGGTTTTGACATCCATTTGCCATATCTCATAGTCATAGTACGCTGCTATGGCTAAGATGATCCTAATAGCTCTAATGTTCGCAACGGGAGAAAAGGTTTCCTCATAATCAACTCCGAAAAGTTGAGTATAACCTTTTGCCACAAGACGAGCTTTATAGGTGTGTACATTTCCATCCATGTCGGTCTTCTTCTTGAAGATCCATTTACACCCAACGGTTCTACCATTTGGTGGAAGATCAACCAAGTTCCAGACTTGATTATCTTTCATGGATTTTATTTCCACATTCGCAGCTTCAAGCCATTTTTCAGATTCCGGATCTGATAATGCAGCTTTGAAATTAGGAGGTTCATTTAAGTTTCCTACTACGTGTTCTTCAGACTCAATCATAAGATTTAATCTTTCACGAGCACGTATTGTCCTTGAGGACCTACGAAGTGGAATCGCTTCATCTTCAACTTGAAGTTCATCTTGAGATTCATCTCTTTGAACATTTTCCCCCCCAAGTTGATGATTGCTAGTATTTTCAGAAGTTGACACATCTTCTTGAGTCTCATCAAGTTCAACGATCCTCCCACTGTCTTCTTGAGATATGAGTTTCTTTTCAAGGAACTCAGCAAATCGAGAAACCTTAACAGTGTTTTTGGTAGGAAAGTAGAAGTAGTAACCCATTGTTTCCTTTGGGTATCCTACAAAGATGCACTTAACAGATCTAGATTCAAGTTTTTCAGGCGTATCTCGTTTCACGAGTGCCTCACATCCCCAGACCTTTAAGTAAGACAGCTTGGGAACACTCCCATGCCACAATTCATGCGGTGTCTTGTCAACCTTCTTGGTTGGAACCATATTGAGAATGCGAACAGCAGTCTCTAGGGCATAATCCCAAAACGAAAAAGGATGAGTTGTATGATTCATCATTGATCGAACCATTTCTAACAAGGTTCGATTTCTCCTCTCCGATACACCATTATGTTGTGGAGTATATGGAGGAGTAAGCTGTTGAACTATTCCACAAGCTTTAAGATAATCTTTAAACTCTTGGCTTAAGTATTCACCACCTCGAACCGAATGAAGAATCTTGTGGTTCTACTGAGTTGATTCTCTACTTCACTTTTAAATTCCTTGAATGTTTCAAAGACTTCATGTTTATGTTTAAGCAAGTAAACATAACCATAACGACTGAAATCATCCGTAAAAGTGACGAAGTAGCTAGCACCTTTCCTTGACACATGTCTAAATGGGCCACATACATCCGTATGTATTAGTCCAGGTAGTTCTTTTGCCCTCTCCGGTTTATTTGGAAAAGGTTTTCTTGTCATTTTGCCGGAAACACAAGATACGCATTCGTCAAATGATTCATCATTTGTTTGTAAGATTCCATCTCTTTGAAGCCTTTCAATGCGTTTCTTGCCAACATGAGCAAGACGACAATGCCAAAGATAAGTCGAGTCCAAATTGGTCTTGACTCGTTTGCTAACATTATATATTGAATTATCCTTTGAATCACAACCATGCATATCAATTTCATAAATACCATCACAAGCAATAGCATTAAAATAATGAACATTATTTCGTGAAACTGAAATACCAATATCATTAAAAACATTAATGAATCCGTTGTTTTTCAACAAAGAAACTGAAATGACACCTCTAGTAATAGACGGTGCATAATGACAATTGTCTAAAACAATGACTAAACCAGTAGGTAAAACTAAATGATAGTCACCTATTTCTTCTACAGCTGCCGGTAGGCCATTTCCCACGAACAGTTGTAAAGATCCTAGTTTCAGTTTCCTTCTCCTTCTAAGCCCCTGTAAACAATTACAGATATGAGTACCACACCCGTTGTCGTAAACCCATGAATTACGCTTAGAAAAGGAATATAATTCAATTGTGAAGATACCTGAAGTACTGGTCAAACCAGTTTGCTTCTTCTTCAACTCAGCTAGATACTTAGAACAATTTCGCTTCCAATGTCCCACTTCATTGCAGTGATAACATGTTTGGTCCTTAGCGGGATGTTCCTTTTTCGCTGGAGGGGTCTTCTTAGGTTTAGGAGTAGCAACTTGCTTTCCTTTATCTTGATTCTTGCCCTTTCCTTTTGGTTGTTTCCCTTTCTGGATCTTTCCCCCCTTGATCGTGAGAACTTGGGGTGTGGCAGACTTCCTTGGAAGCTTCTTTTCATACTCATTCGCCATGGCATGAAGTTCAGCAATGGTTTTATTCATGCTATGCATATTGTAATTGCACACAAATTCCTCAAAATCCTTAGATAAAGACTTGAGAATCATGCGAATAGCAATAGGCTGAGGATAAGCATAATTCAACCTTTCCAATTTCTCAAAATACCTCTTCATCTTGAGTATATGAGGACTAACCGGTGTTCCTTGCTCGTGTCGCAAGTCATGAAGTGTGTCAACTAGGTCGAACAACTCCACTCCCGCTTGCTTTTCGTACAAAGACTTGAGCTCGATAATCATATCACGAGGAAAATAATTTTTAAATTGCTTTTGAAGATCAGCATTCATGCTTCCCAACATCAGACAAGCAACCTCATTGTGTCTATCATACGCAGCAGTGTATGCAGCCAACTCTTCAGTTGTAGCATTAGCTCCGGAACAACGGGTGTCTGCTCTTCAAGGATTTCAGTTTTCTTTTCAGCTCTTAGAACTATTCTTAGCTGACGAAACCAATCATTGAAGTTAGGTCCAGAAAGTTTTTCTCTTTCTAGCATCGACCTGAAAGCCGATTGGTGTATGTTTTGAGAAGGATTTGTTGTTGCCATCTACAAAACAGACAAAAGTTCAATTATCGGTTTTTTCGATAATAATCCTTAAGAAATGTAATTTACCCTTGTTAAATTCATTTAACAATTAATTTCATTAAGGTTAGGATCCAATTGACATACAATCACTTCATCTGTTGATCAGCTATAAATGACGGTACTCAAAAGGTAATCGACGATCAATAATTGCATTCATGCAATTCCTAGAGATATGGAACTTACAACAACACTTTAAAGGGGTATTAAGTGTTTTGTAAACATGTTTTGTCCCATCTTATGCCACGGGTCAAGGATCTCACCTCTTAACTCGTTTTAAGTCGCCCAATTAAAAACATGTAAATAGTCCACCACCGGTCTCACGGTGGAGTGGTAATTTACCTTGAAGAGATACAATTCGCCTACGGTCTCACGTAGGAGCGAAAAGCACTGGCAAGTGTTCTTAGCAAAGTGGGTGGCAATGACTTAACTTTAAATGGGTAATGCATTTGATGTGAATCAAAAGTTTATGTATGAAGACTCATGCAAATCTTCATAACATAATGTTTAATAAAATCATTTTTATAGTCTTAGTAACACAAGAGAGCTCGGTAGCTCCATTTGAACGCACAAAGAAGCGCAAGGGCAAAGGTTTGCGAAGGACGCAATTAAAAACCCGCCCTTTTAGGAGGCTAGCGCACTCCGACTTATACCTCTCTTAGAGTTTGTTCAAATGGGTGAGCCGGTGTATCTCAAGGTTGTAAGACTCCAATTTTATCAAAGAAATCTCTATTTCGATAGTTCTTAGTCAAGTTTATTCTTTTCTCCAAAACAATTTTTGCATCACCTTTATAGCTCTTTATAAACACGCAAAAATTAATAAACTTACTAATTACCGAACTAATTTAATCATGTAACAAGTTAAGGTAGGCCACCTAAACATGGTCACTATGGTTCATGCATATGTTTAAAGCTGGCTCCCCCCTCCGAAGAAGAGGACCATATACATCAAGTTGCCTTGATTGTGTAAGCCTTTAAACAACTTAATTAACAAGTAATTCACATAAACATGCTGACTGGAAATTTCCAGCAGCTTCACGACCTGTTTAGCCCTGGTACGATTCAGCTTTCGACCATAACTACAAAGTTGTAGCCCTATGTGTCAAGCACCTACTGCCCAAAGCACAACTTCTAACTCATTACAGATTAAAAGATATGAATTTTTTAGTGAACTGTCGCAAATCAGAAAAATCACACGAAAAATTCACTTAGTCACACAATTATCTAATAATTAACCCTAATTATTGGATCATCATGCTTTGCTAAATATCTCTCTATATATCAGTAAAAATCACAAGTAATTTGCATGAATTCTTGTGATTTTACTTTTATTTAACAACTTTAAATAATTAAGATACACAAAACATGCAATTTATACAAATAAATCATGTCAATTCACTAACTCAAAACTTGTCATGAGGGTTTCAATCTCCATTGAATTAGGTTAATTTTAATTAAACAAAAAAAACTCTTATTTTTATTTAATTTAATCCGATTTTTAATTAAAAAAAAAATAAGAAAACAACTTTTAATTATTTAACAATTAATTAAAAATCAACTAACCCTTAACCCCCTTCAAGTTTTGATCTTTGTAACTAATAGATCACATATGTGGCTCGTGATACCACTGTTAGAATATGCGAACATAAATCATATAAATATTCACATAAGCGCAACAGAAGAATCGAATATGTAATCAAATTAATTAACAAAGAGAGAATCGAAACGTGTACCTTTGCGCAAAGCTTCCAATAATATTATTAATAATAAGATTATTATTATTTAGGGTTTAAAAAAAATCCCTCTACGATCGCACACTAGACACCCCTATACCGTATGCTAGTACCCCGATCACGAACAACAAACCCCTTTATATATTTCTCTTTAATTCGAACCCCTTGTAATCGAAAACCAATATGTTGTTGTCGACTAACTTATGCAAAAAAACAAACACCCCATAATTAATACAAGACATTAATTATATGTGTATGTTTCATGTGGATCGAATGGAACAAAACCAAAACCCTTTAGCTGTGGTTTCGGCCGAAAGAAAAAGAGGAAAAAAAGAGAAGGTTTTCTTGTGTGAATGAATGCTTAAACCCTTAGATTTTAGCATCTATTTATAGGGAGATATTAGGGTATAATGACTTGGTGATCAAGTCAATTTAAGGCCTCTAATGAGCCTTCAAAACCGCCCCCGCCCCCCCTTTACAATTAGAGTCCAACTCTAATTTCTTTATTTCACAATTTAATCCTCCTTTAAATTAATTAAATACAATTAACCCCTTAATCTTATTTAAATTAATCATTTCGTGATCAAATTTAATTAATATATTACTTTAATATATTAATTAATAATATAGAGTTACCGTGTCATTTCGTGTGACCCCGTAGGCTTAAATTACTTCCGGACATGCGTTTATTATAACGTGATCACATACCAACAGAATCAAGCTCAGATGTGGAGCTTAGAAGTTGATTCTGCCTGATCGAAAACTGAAGCATCTCAGTGTAACACTTTACACTGATTACGAGGAAGACTTTTTACTTTACATACCTTTACCCAGTTAATAGATTTAACTATTAATAAAAGTACGAGGTAAAGTAAAGGTTGGGAATAAGGTATGATAAGTCACATCAATTGACTTATACACTTAACCTTAAAAGTACGCATGTAAGGAATTAGCTTTAATTCCTTAAATGTTCCCAACCATATTTGTACGATCTGGTCCACGTCATCATGGACTTGGTCTATAAATATAAGTCTTCTCACAACTTGCAAACAGCTTGAAACTTTAGCATTGCAACTTGTGAGATATACTCTAAGTAATCCTTACGAGTATTTCCAAGTTATTAGATCACTTGTATTTCTAGGTTGTTTAGATATTTACACTTGGGTGTTTATCTTTGTTCCGCAACAACTTTTGTATTTGTTTATATCAATAAATCAAATACATTGAAAAAGTACATCGTGTCTCAATGTTACATACTTGAAATATACATATTATCTATATAGTTTCAGCACTTATTGTTTCTAGCATTTACTTTCAGTATCTTTACCTTATTGATTATCCATATCTGGATCATATTCTGAACTGGTCATCTTCCAGTTAGAACTACTTGCCAGTCGGGTATTAACCATCTATATTTGGGACTCACAGTAGGCATGATTGTTTTCTATATAGATGTTTGTAAAAGATATATTTTTCCAGTTTTTAATGTAATTATATTTTTGCGTTGGTAGGGGAATGTCCTTCATTGTTTTGTCAAGGTTGCGATTGCTTACCGGTTTAAGCCACTTCTGGAAGAAGGCTCTCTGTATATGCTGAAGGACTTTATATAAATAAAAATTGAGTCATGAATCAACTCTAAAACTAAAATAATCTCTCTTCATAATTGTTGTTATAACTCTAATTGCATGATTTACAAATGAATGTAGCATAGGTAGTAAATTCTTGATTTGTTATGTGATTTATTAGTGGGTATGTGCATAATTGAAAGAGTTAGTAATTGATTATTCATGTAAGTGTGATTTAATGAGAAGTTTTGGAATTTCATTTGGCTTACTATTGAGATGATTCGGAAGCTGAAAGATTGGAATGTGAAAGAGACTAACTAATTCACAATTGCTATGGTTACTTTATTTTCCTATGATTATATTATATATAATATATGAATATGTATTATATATAATATATCAATATATTTATATATATATATTAAATATATATTATATATATATATATGTATATGTATATATATTGATTATATTTGTATGACTGTTCGTATATATATGTATGAACTTCAAATGCTAATAATATTTGGTTGCAAAAATAAAATTGCATTACCAAATTTGTTACTTGACATGTTTATCATTATTTGACTTTTTAAAAAATATAATAACATGGATACGAAGTTCGACACTGTGACATACTAATATACTATAGTACGTACTTGACAACATAAAAGGCGTCGAAGATTGTTGGAGTCATGCAACTAAATGTTACAAAACCTAATTTCTAATATTCTAATACATGTGTTAATAAATACAACGTTTCTCCTGACCCTCTGTTACAAAAAAATTAATTTTGTAAATGGATACCCCAACTAACATATTACATACTTTTTTAAAACAAAATAAGTTTAATTATAATCATTGAAATTACATGTTTAGAGTAACACATAATAAAGACTAATTAACTTAAATTAATTATTAGTAACAATATATTGTACATATCATGGAAGTAGAAAGCATTATATAAAAGAAAATGATTTATCCCCCTATAAATTAACCTAAAAATCATCCTAAAATTATTAGATGGTAACATGTGAAAAAATAAGTAAATAAATTCATCATATACAACATCAACTCAATGGTGCGTAACTTTTTATCCTACATAAAATTATTTTTAAAAAAGTTATTACTAAACTTAATTGTAGTGATATAGATGTATTCGTACACATTTTTTAATCAACATTAAACATGTAACATCCGTGACTTTTGACCATTTGACCTCATGCGCAAATCGACTAACAATATTAGTTAATAATAAGATTTGAGGGTTTTGACGACTTAATAACGTACATTATGATAAACGAAGTCGATTGGTCGGTTTGTTTGACTTGACGATGAGTTAATTAACTAGAACTTGTGAAACGGGTCAACCCATGGGTATATCCAAGACCCATGACCCACCAACTTGACCCAATCTTATCCCAAACCTCCCACCCAACTCTTCCACCTTTCTCACCCAATCATTCATTATCCTTACATCTCTCTCTCTAACTCATATCCAAGAACACACACATCTTCTTCTATCTCTCTCTAGATTTCTTTCACATTTGTTGAAATTCAAGCAAGATTAAAGCTAGAATAATAATCATCATCATCTCCTTATCACCATATCTCAAAATTTAAAGTCAAAGTCCAAGAAAACTCCATATTTAGCTAAATTTCGGATTTCACAACTTGGAGAAGGTTTTGGTAAGATGCATTTCACTCAAATTCATCATTTTATGTTTATTAACATGTTTCTAGTAAAACCCAAGTATTCTTGAGTCAAATTTGAAGTCAAAAACGAAATGGGTCGAAATTAGGGTTACAAAGTGGGTAAAATGGGTAATTTTCGGATTCATACATAAGATTGTTGTTTTGAATTGAGTTTTGAAGTGGGTTGTATTTAAATATGTCCATACAAGCTTCTAATCGAGTCAAAACTTTCCAAAAATCGAATTTGAGATCAATTAGGGTTTTGTCAAAGTCAAAAACGGGTCAAACACAAATTGAACACAAATTGGTCTTACAAAACGAAATTGGGGAAAGGGGTTATGTTTAATTATGTCTAATTATGAATAGCCCTATGAACAATTGGATTAGAATCATCACAAACTGAATTAATTGGGTAAATTAGGGTTTTGAGTGATTTTGGGGTATGATTTGGTGTTTAATTGTGTTACGGAAGAGTTTGGATGGTGGGTTTTGTTCAAATTATGTTAGTAACATGTTGTGTAGCTTCAAAATGGTTCCTAAATGGTCAAAAATGAGTTTGGGGTCGATTTGGAGGTGTTTGGGGGTGTTTGGGTTCGTGTTTGATGTTCTTGAGTGTTCTTGGGCATGGCTGACCTGCACCCAGCGTAAGATACGCCCCTCTGGAAAGTCCATTTCTACTTTACGCCAGAACTCATCTTTCTTGTAACGATCATAACTTTTGAACCGTAAGTCCGTTTTCGACGATTTAAGCGGCCACGGAAGCGTAAATGAGTCTACTTTCAATTTGTGTAGGCCTTTGAGTCCAAAACCTAGTTTTAACAAACCAAAAGTTTCGATAAAGCAACAGTGGTCAAGTCCCGGCGAGTCATTGTGAAGCAAAACGTAATGATTCCACCTCGGTTGGATCAAAGCCTTATAAAATGGACATAATAAAGCTTTTATAGTAATATTAGGTCAATATTGATAGGACCTTACCTCTTGATATGCTTTAGGATTAATGTGATACGTGTATGATATGTTTCAGCTATCGTGGACGTCGGTTCTACTTCCTTTCATCTTGGGATTGTATTGCACGCGTCAGGTGAGTTCCGTAGCTCCCTACTCAATTGAGATTCGGGCTGAAAAGTGTACACATACGTGCTTGTTTGATGTTTGGTTGATTTGATTGACGGCTTATTGATTGACTGATTGGTTGTTTGGACTGATTATTTGATTGATTGATTGTTTGATTGATGGATGGTTTTGATTGATTGTTGATTGTTTCAGCTATCGTGGACGTCGGTTCTACTTCCTTTCATCTTGGGATTGTATTGCACGCGTCAGGTGAGTTCCGTAGCTCCCTACTCAATTGAGATTCGGGCTGAAAAGTGTACACATACGTGCTTGTTTGATGTTTGGTTGATTTGATTGACGGCTTATTGATTGACTGATTGGTTGTTTGGACTGATTATTTGATTGATTGATTGTTTGATTGATGGATGGTTTTGATTGATTGTTGATTGATGGATGGTTTTGATTGATTGTATGATTGTTGGATGGTTTACGCATATGATTGTGATATTGTGATTATTTAGGATAGTCGTACATACATGGAAGTCGGTTATGCCTTCAAAGGGTTTTAGATGTGGTGGGAAGGCTGCGGGTGACCCTATATAAGCATCTAGGACTCGTTGAAAGTAGAATCCTCCTAAGTGTATGTACGTATAGTGTCGGTTGGTTTGATGGTTGATGATTGATGGATTTGTAATTAAGGTAAACACGTATAAGTAATGATATGGATATTGATGATACGTACGCACCCCGATGTATGGGAAACGTGAGCGGAAACGTACGCATCCCGTTGTGTGGGAAACGTGTGCGAGGACGTTCGCTCCCCGATGTATGGGAAACGTGTGCGGTGTTGATGATATGTACATGACTCCGGGTATATAGACGTATATACACTGATGATTTTGATATGCCACAACAGTCATTGGGATGACACGTTATTGGGATGACACGTGGACACTCTATTTGTGCGGGACGCACACAGACCCCAAGTATGTAGTCACACATACTTGCATTTGATGATTGTTGAGAGACACATGATATACATTCATACACTGCTTGGTTATGTCTTGTGCACTTATACTTTTTGCATCCTTATTGTTTCGCATACTCATTGATGTTGACATTACTTATTCATACATGTGACACGCGTCTCTCGTCATTGTCGATTCATTATGGCTTGTTATGTAACGAGGTTTACTCTCGGTTTACCTATCTTGGTTGACTTTGTGCCTTATAAAGGCTACTTGTAAGCCATTACTTACCTTATTTATACTTACTGTGATTATTTGACGATGGTTCCTTGTGATCCATTACTACGAACTCACCAACCTAGTGTTGACTTTGTTTAGTACACTTTTCAGGTAATCAAGTGAATCTGAGACGTGTTGGTTGATTGTTGCTTTTGCTAAGGCTTGGACTTACGTGGATCCGTGATTCATTCGTCCTTTTTGGCTTCATGTTCTTTATGTATATCATACCTTGTATGTTTGATGTTGGATTCACCGAATCCCTTTTATGTCATATAGTTCATGTGCTACGATAATTCCATGCATACGCTATATCTTTTCAGTAATATTCTGAGCCTAGCTCGGGATGTTACAAAACAACATGTAACTTTTAACCAACACAACTATATATTATATTGTCGATTACTTCCTTACATTCTATCTTCACAATTCTGTCCATATTATAACTATACTCTTACACACAACTCAACATCGTTCTACTATACATCATTTTTAAACCACACGTTAACAATGAAAATAATATTTTTAAATACAACTACTACGCGGAAACAAATATAATTCATCCCGGACGTGCAACGCACGGGTCTTAAGACCTCGTATATTGAAAAAAGAATTAAATTGACGCTTTTGTTATTAAATGCGATGAAACTTTAATTTATTTATACTTTTTTATTATTATTATTATTATTATTATTATTATTATTATTATTATTATTATTATTATTATTCTTTTTTATTATAACATATTTCAAAAATTATAATTATTATTATTATTTATTATTATTATCCTACAACTATTTGTAAGGTATTGTTGAATATTATTTATTAGTAGGAATTGAATGTCGTTGTTGTTGTTATTATTGTTGCTGCTGTTTGAGAAATATATATATTTGTACGTTTGTTTTCTGTTTATTTGTTTGGACTTTGCAATTGTGGTTATCAAGAGCCAATAGTAACACATTGGAATGCTAATTAATTTATTGAGTTAAATATCTTCAACAAACATGCAAACTCAAGAGAAATTTTGTAGCATTGTTATGTCATACGATTAATTTACACTATTAGTATTTTACCTTCTAGAATGTTTTCATTAACCTTTTACATCAATTACTTTTACATTAATTATCTACACCACTCGACGTCCGCCTCTACCACCAACAATCGCCCCAATCACCACACCGTCGCCGTCATGATCACAGCCGCATTGATTTAGATTGAATGTTGACTCTAGAAATTTAGTAAGATCTTTTTGCAAAGTAAATTTAGTAAGATCTATAAAAACATGCATCTTTATGGTTTTAATTCTATATTTTGTTATTAATTTTAGCATGCTTAATATGTCACTGTTATCAAAATGTCGTTTTGTGATTTAAAATAAAATATTTTTTACGATTAGTTTCTTTTTGAGTCTTGGAAAAGGTTCTCGTTCTCAGAACGATGTTCCCATGTGTTCTATAATTAAATATATGTGTTACTTTATATGAGAGATTGTATCGGTAATGACTTTAAAGAAATTATATACCGTTGGCGTGACCATCATGCCACAATAAACCATTAAGCGGACTGGTGGAGTACTGAAGCACGCCAACGGAAGCCTAAGACAGGGCTCACTCACTTTGCCGAAACATATGATCATCCGATGTCGGCATCCTCACATTGAGCTCAACCACACTCGACACTCTCCAACGCGACCATCACTTTGGCAAGAAGTGCATGAAGACTTGTAAATGGTATGTAATAATGTAAGTATGGCAAGTAGTGCATGATGACAAGTAAATGATGTGCTCTACAAAAAGAACGTCCAAACTTTGAAGTTTATCTAAATATTGTTATTGTTATTGTTATCTACAAGTAGTTTATAATAAGAGAAGAAATTTAGGCCTAAAGCAGTACATTTATCAGATCAAACATTCATCGTGTATGCTTTGGTTGCACTAGGCTGGGTTAGGGGCGTGTTATATGTGACCTTTGATACTACATCAGACTACATTATGAATGACGACGTAGCCGCACTACACAGTCATGTAACATGTATTGCAAAAGAGTGTATATGTATGCCATTATAATCATACATTGCTATAAATTATGATTCTAAATAATAGAAATTGAAGTTTCAGTTTGTGTTTCTAAATGTAATCATTTTTGAACTAGAAGATGCTACAGTAAATCCATTATGTAGTTAGCCACTCGTTGATGAAAGTTAAATAGTAATCCACAAAACACCAAATGATCACACCAACCACAAGATTATGAACACTAAACGGGTCATCTAAACGGGTCAACTGGCTCAGATAAAAAAGAATCAAAATGTGCAGAGCTTATTACATATCATTTTTGTATGCATATCATTTTATCCGAAAGATTTAATGATTTGCATAGTAATTTTTTATTATTGAAAATATACTCGGCATAGGTTCTTTATATTTTTTTGAAAACAAAAGGGACATATTTGTGGCCAAAATGACCCGGCCTGCACGTACCTGCACCTTACATTTATCTATATCTATCAACTGTCATTAACCGCCCTTCCATATTTGCCATTTCTAATGAAGGCTAATAAAATTAGACAGAAGCAAAAGAAAAAAAAAAAAAAAAAAACCTGAGGACCTTATTATGAAGTTTCGAAGGATTTCATGTTCAATCATGACAAGATCCTTATCAATGTTAACCAAAACAAACCTGTGAATATCAAAAAGTGGTTACAATTACAAAAAAGGATGGGGGAGTTGTAACATCAAATGGCAAACATGTTTCTAGAGTTGACCCAGATTTAAAACATGAAACCAAAGGTTTTATTAAGTTGGTCGTCGAGTTCTGTTTCTCACTGTAATAAATTTGACTGAAACCAAACTGTAACTTCGGTTCTAGAGAGGGCCTGGAAATGTGCCATTCTCCCTCTGCTCATTCCATCGATCTACCTGCATACAGGATATGATACACACCAAGTTAACTACCAAGTTTGTCTAAGATGAAACTACGATATCTGCTCCAGCCATTTTTATATAAAAGTATGACTTGATGCATTGTTTAGTGATTAAATACCGAAGTAACCAATTAACCATTAGTCGAACAAAACTGAAAAAGCTTATGCATCACAACAATCTCGCTAATACTTAATAATGCTCTCCTTTCCCATGAAAAGAAACTCTGCAACCTTTTTGTTTATAACCAAGTAAAAAAGTGTTTTTTACTTGATATATAAATGAGCCTGATAATATTGTCTAACAAGCAAAATGGATGATTGTCTTCCGACTTCCAGTTGTAAAGAACTAGATAACTAATTACATTTCACATTTCGTAACCTATTGGCATTTATGTTTACACTAAATTTATAATATTAAAACAGTAATGCAACCCAATTAATATTTTCCGGCGCAATTCCATGACAATACAAACTGTAAACCCAAAGCGAATAATAGAAAATTAAGTTTAGATACTAAATATAATGCATATATATGGAAAATAGAGCTGCCGCATGCTCGCATATATATAGATCTTGATATATCATAGACACACATGTATGACAGGTTAGTAGTTTCCGTCACGAAGTTTTTAGATTCTAAAGGAGTAGCATATGGCATCATGGCAGGCTAACAAAAATTACGCCAAATGTAATTTAAGTAACATCTGTGCTAATATTTTGTGGGCCATAAGAGGCAAAAACACATGCAGGAACATATCACATAATGAAGAGTATTTCGGCATTGGAGTTCTCAAAAAGTTGAATCAAGTTTCAGGTTAACTTAGCGATATCTAAGCCTGAGAAAGTAGATTATACATAAGTCCAACAATATAAGTAAAAAAAACACTTAGTGCATCAGTATTGATCGTAGTTGCCAAAATTGTAAATCTATATTTCAAGAGTTCATGACCAAATATTGCAGTGAACTTACCCATTCGCCTGGGCAAAGCGACCGATAGTATTTTGCAAACTTATCGCATTCAGAAGCACCTTCTCCTTTTGCAGCCACACACCTGTTAAGAGCATAAAGCATTAGTCAATATGTATAACTATATGATAAGTGTGTAGTGATCAGTAATGGAAGAAAAAAAATGGTCTGGAGAATCAGAAGACTTACCGATGATACTCAACATATCTGGTAAAGCAGTGTCTGCTTTGATTTGTGGTTGGAAATCGATAATCTCCAGGTGCTGTCTCCAGCTATTATTCATATAATCCATCAAAATTATATTTATCAGAATGATCCCAGATTGTATAAAAATATACATATATAAATGTTAGCAAAACGATATATAAATAAAAAAAAACTCTGAAATTAATGTCAGTTATGTTGAACGGGGATTTTGCACAAATGGCTAAAAAAAATTGGTCTGCCTTCTCGAGTGAGAGAAAACAGTCCACAGTCCACAGTCCACAGCTGTGTATTTGAGAATCGAGCTTTGCATCATTCAGAATTTAGATAAAGGTGCTGACTGCGACTCTTTTACTTTTAAATGGCTCGATTCAAGTTGACTTTGATCTCAGATAAGTATGACAGGTCTAAGGAATTGACTACTTTATAAAAGGAACATGTCAGATGTCGTCCAAAGTGTAATCCTTATGCACATAACGACCTAATACCGTATTTAATTAATTAGACCATAGTTGTACCAATTCATAGTAATCACTCTCGACATGTTACTTATTTACAGAAACTGTATGAATATTGTTTTTGAATCAACCCAATGTAACCCAATTAGCTCGTATTGCCCATGTTGCCACCAATTAACCCTAAATAAAGTCATCAAATCTTTCTGTACAACCAAAACCAGTCTCCTAATATTCAAATCTCCATCTAACTCCACTTTAAGGATGGAGGGATAGCTCATTAGCAAATACAGAAAGACCATATTTAATGATCTACAAAAAAATTAAAAGTATTGTACAGCGCACTCAAGTCCAATGAAACTTACCTTAATCTCGAGTGTTTCATCCGCTGTGTTCTCTTCTTCAGCAGTTTCACCACTTTCTTCAGAAGCAGCTGGAGCCGGCTCAGTGGCATCCGTATCAGAACTGTCAGTTGCAGCCACATTTTCTTCTGCAGCTGC
Organism: Erigeron breviscapus; assembly: GCA_034093135.1. Taxonomy (NCBI): domain Eukaryota; kingdom Viridiplantae; phylum Streptophyta; class Magnoliopsida; order Asterales; family Asteraceae; genus Erigeron; species Erigeron breviscapus. The sequence goes on from CM067175.1 coordinate 72,154,205, forward strand.
ATCTACAGATGCAGCGACACTTTCTGTGACTGCGGAGGCAGCTGAAGACTCAACCGAATCTTCAGTGACTGATGGTTCAGGAGCAGCATCAACAGCATCCTTTTCAGGACTTTTCTCCACAGGTTCGGTAGTTGCAGCCACCTTCTCTACTGTATCCTTAAGAAGATAATCCTACAGCAAGATGAAAATAATAGAATTAAGAATGGCCATTTGCATCTTATATTTAATATAAAACATTTTCCTCACTTTCTTAACCAACTATTACAAAAGAAAAGACAAAAGTAATCATCCATAAATCATGGTTACTAATATGTACATATGTGAACATTAAATACAGCCTCTGTATCTGTTTGTGCAAGGACACAAAGCAAATCACGCCACCAAACTAGGTTTTTGAACTATGTATAACATTCATTTACGACTCTCTAAATCATTAAAAGTCACTGCATTACCTAGGTAGCAAAACAGTATTTAGAACTACAAGAGAATGTATATCAAAATTAATTAAATATATCATATATGTAAACACAGATACTGAAACAAAACAAAAGTATTTAAAGATGGATACGAGAGAGTATTATCTATAAGCAAGAAGTGGGCCACTCATATCTAATTATCTACCTATCAGGTGCAACACGCGTTAAATTATGTAATTATATGATATATTTTCAAGGACTATGTAATCCGATATATAAAATTAATAATCAACAAGTAAGGTTAAGGTAAACTCTAGACAGACGAATTCGGTTATTTGTTTGCAATAAAGAAAGAATGACCTGATCCGAGTCAAGTAGTTGGTTAAGACAAAGAAAAAGAGTTGGGTCCTCTTTTTGATGAAACCATAATATTTTATATTCCTTGGTGAAGTAGCAAAAACTTGAAATACGTCCATGCATACTTTTATTTAAAAATATATATAAAAATAAGCAAGAGGGTCCGATCCTGTAATCAACTGCCTAGACTATTCAGCTAGAACGGACTGGATTAACAAAGTCCCTCCTAAAGACTATTCCACCATAAACGGGCACTACTTAGCTAGCTAGCTTGTCGAAGAATAGAAATCAATACTCTTACAACAGTATCCCACAATCGGACAAAAAAAATCAGCTTTCCTTAGTAGCACTCAAGTGTATTCTCTAAAAAATAATCCATACATCATACCGGCTATCAATCACCTACATTTTAGCAAAATGGTTGATCAATAAAACATTTGGAAAAAGCTTTGGTGATGATGTATAAAAAATACAAGCTCACCTAGCAGCCCGCCCAAATATTTTCCTAGCTAACTCCTCACGTTTCACCACCAAAAAAAAAACGATAATTCAGGTTCCTCCTCAAACCTAAGCTACTACTAATTTTTACATGCCTATCACCTTTTTTTTACTCGTTTCATTCAAAACTCAAAAAGATAGTTACACATGTAACTCATGCATCAATTTCTCAATTCGTCCCGCCATATCCTTTCCGAAATGTAAACTTAATAACATAGAACTTATAATATATAACATTTCCAATACTACAATAGAAATTTTTCATAAATAATTTCGGAACTCTAATTGCGAAAAAAAAAACACACACACACACAGTTTCTGGTCACTCAATTAAATTCTTAATAATGTAATAATTAAGTAAACAAATTTCTCAAAAAGTATATATAAATTGAAGTTATTGAACACATAATAATAAAATTACAAATCATAAAATAAATAATGGTTAAATAATAAGCAAAAATAAAACTTGAATTCAAATAATAAAATTAGTATATGATGAAATATATATTAGATTAGATCAAGAAATGAAATGAAATTGGAAATGTAAGCTGATTAATTAAATCTATAATAAATAAATAAATACATAAAGAAAGAAAAGAAAGAAGAAAAGGGAGGGTACCTCAGATAAAGATTTGGATTTATCAGATTCCGCCATTGATGGAATCGGCAGAACGAGATTTTGGGGAGAAAAATATTATTATTGTTAGGTTTCAGCTCAGATTGCAGCAGCAGTGTGTGTCCAAGAGTCAAAATGGGGGGTGATTGATTCTTTTTTTTATATTTTGTCTATTTTTTAGACTAATTGGCAATGGCCTATTTTTTCACATTGGGCTGAGTCTATTTAAGATAATGGACTAATAGATACAAAATACAAATATCGTATTGCACCATCTACAATTATAAATAATTATTATTATTATATTCTCTTCAATCCCATTTCTCTATCACTACAAACTAGTAAATTTCAGGCCCGTATTACGGGGCTTCAATTGTCGTGTTGAAATAATTATATTATTTTAGTATAATTGTGTTAAATCTTCAACCGCTTAATTAAAAATCATTATGTTATTATATTGATTTAAGGGCAAAACCACATTAGTTTCTTTCTGGTCGTTGCGAGGTTTCAATTATTATGATTATGCTTTGTTATCTATGATATATGTGAGCTAAAAACTTTGGCACATGAAATAGATATTTATTTAAAGTCAATACCACAAACGCTTTTAAAAGCTTCAATTGTCGTGTTGAAATAATTATATTATTTTAGTGTAATTGTGTTAAATCTTCAACCGCTTAATTAAAAATCATTATGTTATTATATTGATTTAAGGGCAAAACCACATTAGTTTCTTTCTGGTCGTTGCGAGGTTTCAATTATTATGATTATGCTTTGTTATCTATGATATATGTGAGCTAAAAACTTTGGCACATGAAATAGATATTTATTTAAAGTCAATACCACAAACGCTTTTAAAAGCTTCAATTGTCGTGTTGAAATAATTATATTATTTTAGTGTAATTGTGTTAAATCTTCAACCGCTTAATTAAAAATCATTATGTTATTATATTGATTTAAGGGCAAAACCACATTAGTTTCTTTCTGGTCGTTGCGAGGTTTCAATTATTATGATTATGCTTTGTTATCTATGATATATGTGAGCTAGAAACTTTGGCACATGAAATAGATATTTATTTAAAGTCAATACCACAAACACTTTTAAAAGTTTATAGTAACGAACACATATATGTTATACGATAATTTTAACCCCGGGCGTTGCCCCGGGACACATAACGATACGTAAATTGTAGATTGTGAGTCCCTCGATAGCTATGGATCGCTCTCGAGATCGTCTATGGTTATGTCGTGAGTGCGGAATCCTCACGAGATAACTGTTTGATTAGTTATCTATTATATTGCTAATTATAAGTGTATAATCAGCCTTATATTGCACTATATTCGTTTGGTATATGTCACAAACGAACTTAGATGCTTTAGGTGTGTGTGATATATCGACTGGCATGCTCAATTTAGGTTTTCCAATCGTTTATATATGTTCACAATTGATATTGGGCTTGCTGGGCTTTGTTCTTACGAACTTAGCAGCCCAGCCCATCAAACGAAGATCATCTTCGTTCGTTCCTAACGAAGATCATCTTCGTTAGTACAACTTACCATCAATATCTATGTCTTGTTATTTTCCAAGTACTTTATGTACAAGAACCTAACATATATTATGTTTGTACTTGTATGATATACATAACAAACATCATATATAAACATATAAATAACACCAAAACATGTAATCAATCATTATTAAAACACAAAGTCTATAATCTATCAATTACATATAGATGAATAAGACATAATCAAATCTAAGTTGCTGTTGTCACATCAACATGCTTCAACAAACTCCCCCTTGACAGCAGCATCTTCGATTTCTTCAGTCTTCAAAAAAAATCTTCATCATCCATCAAATAACAATCGTTTGCTATTTGCATGGATATTTTCATGTAAGCAAACTTGGAGAATCTTACGATATTTATCTTCTTCATTCTTCCAGAATGGTAAAAATGAGCATTCAGTATCGTACAATTTTCTCTGATCATTTCTTGAGAAATTCACCAACTGCATTGGATCATACATCCTTCTCAACAAAATCTTCCTCTTTGAGTCTGCATACATCTTAGCTTCACCAGAATTTCGATCAATCTCCCAATTATCCAGTTTATCCAAGACATCTTGTGCCCATTTCTTGGCAGGGACCTTGATCATACATTTGATATCACGTTGAATATACTCAACACTTTTATCTGGCTTCACCACCTTCTTCTTTCGTCTTGGTTCAATATGAAATTTTGGTTTTTCAGAGTTTTTCATATTCGACCTCAACTTGAAATCTTCATGAAGATTTTTACTAACCACATCTGCAAGACCATAACCACTTGGATTGATAATCCTGTTATTTCCTAGTTCATGTAAGTCTTCTTCACACAAACTTCTGAAATGTCTCTCACGCCATGCTAGATATTGACAACCTTCTGGTCTTTTAAGAACAAACAGCTTCAGTTCTTCATCATAAAACCAACTCCAGATTATTGTCTTATATCTTGCAGCATCTTTATCTGAGATATGAGTCCAATACATGATGGGTTTCAAAGTATCCCATGTGACTATATAATCATTGATTCTTTGACCAGACACAAGTCTATCAATCTCATGTAGTGGATCATCTTCTCTGAGAGGTACAGGATAATTATTCGGATTAAATGGTCTTGTCAAATTGATTTCCCAGTGAAAAGGAATCAATGCATCATCAATCCTAGCATACACCACGAAGTTTAAAACATTAGCGGAGCTGCTAATTGACGCTTGAAGCATTCTTTCCTTAACCTCTTTCCTCTTTATCTCCAACTCTTTTCTTTCTTCCACTGATGGGTCTTCAGGAGCTGAGTCCCAAATATCATCAAACCCATAAGGTTTTTTGAATATATCCATATCCGGTTCAGGAACAAGCTCACCCTCCTCAAGTTCATCACCATCGAAGAGTAATTCTGTATCATCTGTATCATCTATTAAGATTACACAAAATGAGCACCGAAACACAATGAACAATCATGATAATAATAATAATAATAAAGATGAAATATAATTGCATTGAAATAAGACAAATTACATTTACATGTCGTAAACTTATTACATGCAACCTAATATACACTTTATCAATCTTTATCGAAATCATAAGTTGAATCAGAATCAGAATCAGATTCCAAGGCTGTTTGCCTTTGAATCTGTAATTCTTTTTCTCTTTCATTTTCTGCTTCTTGCTGTTTATCTAATAAGTTATCAAATACAGAATGAAAAGCATTTTCTTCGGTATTATAGTCATGTCCAAATTTTGCCTTAACTTCACGCTTTAATCGTTCAGTTTCAGCTTCAACTTGATCATCACTTAAATAATCAACCGATTTCGAAGAATTACCTGAATCAAGTGCTTCAATAACTTCAGCCTCTCGAGGAGCACTTGAACCACCCGCACCAGAAGTACCAGTCTGGGTAGTCTCTCTTTCTGTCTCCCCCTGAGTCTCAACCCCTTTTCCTTTGTCAGAAACTGGGCGAGAATCACTTCTATTTCCAGCATCATCAGCATCATCATCATCATTCTGACGTCTTGGCTGAGCTGCTGCTAATCTGCAAATTTCTTCAGGAACATCTCCCCCTTGATTCTTGACCCAGTTGATTAAGAAGGTCAAAGCACCTTGAACATTCGTAAGATCAGACTCCAAAGTATCAACACGAGTCTGAAGAACATCTATTCGCCTAACGAGGGAGTAATCCGAAGGAATAGGAGGAAAAGTAGGCACTCTTGGTAATATTAATCTGGCAGGAGGCAAAAGTGGACGTAATGGTACACTGCCAGCAACAATAGGAACAGTAGGAAGGGCAGCTGCAGGTGCTGAAGTGTCCTCAGAAATTCTTGCACGCTTAGCTCTGCGATAAGTTAGAGGAGCATCCAGTGTCCTCTTCGATCCAACATTACTTGTACCTTCATGTACTGGACTTGATGCTATATCTCTAAGTTCCAATTGTTCTTGAAAATCAGATACATCTTCTTGTTCAGCACCAACACCCTCATTCAGATTTTCTTCATGAACAGATTGACTCGTTGCAGAAAGGACTGGGGAAGAATGACACGCCTTACTCCGACGCTCTCGGCGTAAAGCACCTTGTACATCTTCTCTAGAAAAATGATATGAATTATCACTTCCTGAAGCAGCAGGTACATCATGAGCCATCTTCGTTCGTTGCTCATTACCCGAATCAGCAGCGACACTATCGTATTCATCTGTGTCAGCTTCAACTATATCATCATCACCATCATTCTCACTGTCTGAATCATCAGAATCGCTATCCGAGCTATCATCTGAACTTTCTTCATCCGTATGATCAGAATCATCTTCATCATCCACTAACATATCATCCTCAAAACGAGAACGATAATTTGGATTAATCAGATGGCCAAACAGTGGTGGATCAGTAAGACCAGCCACATTGCCAGTGTTAGCTGCTAAATCAGCATATAAACGTAATGGCCAAGCATGAGGTACATAACGAGGACCTTGATCAAATATCAAGTTAGGACAAAAGTGCCTAACGATTGCCATAACAAAACGTGGATATAAAAGAAACCTATTTCGCGGTTTAGCATTAATTTGACCAATAAACTCATGAAAGAAGTAGGTTGCAAACGGATAAGGTCGATTATAAACCAAAGCAATCATCTGTGACGAAATCGTAGCAGAAAGTTGATCAAATCCAGCCTTTCGATTGCTCAGACTTACTAACAACACATAAGCCAAGTATCTCCAACGTCCTTGAAATCCACTCTTATCAAAAGGAAGCTTTATTTGACCAACAAATCCCATTCGTTGAAAACACCTACGAATAAGGTCAAAATCATAAGCTAATTCAACCGGTGCATCTGATTCATCACCCAAGTGCAGAATTTCACGAAGTATTGCAGCATTAAAATCAAAAGTGATTCCTTGGACAGTTGCTCGAACAACACTATGACCATTAACCATTACTTGATGAGCAGTCCTCCAGAAATCATCAATATACTGCCTAACCAATCTAGGTGAATCAGTGAAAACAAAAGAAAGCCTCGAACGAGCAATAAAGTCAAACATTTCATGATATCGTTCAGAATTATGCTGATTTGGATCCAAATTTAAGGCCAAATTGTGCTTCTTAAAGAACTGACGAGGAGCAAGAGCCATTTCTGCAAAACAAATCATAATATAAAAACAGTTATTAGTACAAGAAATGAATTGCAGGCTTAGATGAACTTAATCAATAATTTCATAAATTGAGACTGTACGAAATTACTCGATAGCTATGGATCGCTCTCGAGATCGTCTATGGTTATGTCGTGAGTGCGGAATCCTCACGAGATAACTGTTTGATTAGTTATCTATTATATTGCTAATTATAAGTGTATAATCAGCCTTATATTGCACTATATTCGTTTGGTATATGTCACAAACGAACTTAGATGCTTTAGGTGTGTGTGATATATCGACTGGCATGCTCAATTTAGGTTTTCCAATCGTTTATATATGTTCACAATTGATATTGGGCTTGCTGGGCTTTGTTCTTACGAACTTAGAAGCCCAGCCCATCAAACGAAGATCATCTTCGTTCGTTCCTAACGAAGATCATCTTCGTTAGTACAACTTACCATCAATATCTATGTCTTGTTATTTTCCAAGTACTTTATGTACAAGAACCTAACATATATTATGTTTGTACTTGTATGATATACATAACAAACATCATATATAAACATATAAATAACACCAAACATGTAATCAATCATTATTAAAACACAAAGTCTATATATCAATTACATATAGATGAATAAGACATAATCAAATCTAAGTTGCTGTTGTCACATCAACATGCTTCAACATAGATCGTGTGTAACGTCGTTGATATATATATATATATAACGATAAACGAAGGATAAAAACAGAAATAAGAAACTATATAAAAACTGATCATTTAGTTATACAAAAGGAATACACTAAAACCAAAAAACAAAAAAAGAGAAAAAAAAAAAACATAAAAAAAAAAAAAAAAAAAAAAAAAAAAAAAAAAAAAAAGTTACAAAAAAAAACCAAATGTTACATGTGAAAAAGGTATAAAAACCAAATCTCTACTACATTATAAAGCATTTGTTCCCTCCATTTTTTCAACTTTAAGTAAGTGAAAACCCCAAAATACTCCTATCACTTATTCATAATACCCTTAGAAGAAATCTCAACCACTCATTTTTTTCTCTCTCCTCAAATCTCAACCACTCATTTTTTTCTCTCTCCTCCATAAATATTTTATTCCTCTAATTCATTCAAAATCTTTTATCTCAAAAACCGTACATCGATAAATTATAAAAAATATATGGGTGTTCTTAAAATTTCATGCTCTTTCATTAGAGATGTCATTCGATATACTTTCGACGAATTTTTAAATCCGATGGCGGAGCCCGGACGGCTAAGGCATTTGACTATCACACTCTATGGCCTATCACCTCCTATGACCTATCATACTCTATGACCTATCACCCCCACCATCTCACCGCCGCAACGCACGGGTACTTTGTCTCGTGTTTAAAATTAAAAACGAATATATAATGCAAAAAAAAGAGTAAAAAAGTAAGATAAAAAACAAAATATATAACATTTGAATAAAATATATAGCATTGTAAAAACTTATAAAAGAACAAAGTGTAAAGTGTAGAAAAAGGTATAAAAAAACAAATGTTAAAAAAAAAAAAAAACCCACAAATTATATGAAGTTAGGGGTTAGAAATAATAAAAAACAAACAGGAGGGGCAGAAAAGAAAAGAAAAAGAAGGGGGCAGAAAAGAAGAAGGGAAAAAATAGAGGGGGCAAAGTGCAAAAGCAAAAAAAAAACAAAAAAAAAGAGGGGGGGGGGGGGGTTTGAACCCGTGACCTTCCACCCCAAAGTAGAGACACAAACCACTCCACCAAGTCTGACTTTTATGTTTTCATTTGACAATAAAAATTATCTTAAAACGGCATATAAGGACAAAATAGCTAGTGTAGCTAAGGCTACTTTAATTGTTATATATAATAATTTGCAATAAACCAAAAATAAAAAATGAAAGAAAAACAAAGTTGAATGAAAGTTTTCAATATATTAGTTGAAAATATCAAATAAGAAAAATGTATGAAAAGCCGAATAGTGGTAGATTATGGTACGAGATGCTAATACTAGAAAGTTGTAATATATTTGTTGGAAACCCAAAATAAAAAAAATAAAAAAAAGTACAAAAAACTAATAAGTAACCCGTAGTTGAAAACTCGAACGTGATGGGATGTGGCAAAATCCTAGTGCTATGGGGTGTAACGACTAACGTGGACGAATCGTAACTCACCACGCAGGCGAGCTACAATTCATAAGGTGCATAACGATACGGGACGTGGTCACGAAAAAGTTTGCAATATATTGGGTGGAAGCTCAAAGGAAAAACATGTGCCAAAAACCAATAGCTACCCCGTAGTTGAATATCTGAACGCGATATCATATCCAAATGGTGATTCGAAGTATACTTTGGACGAATAATAACTCGCCACGTTTCATAACTACATCTACGTTAATAAGATATATAATATAATAGTAAAGTTGTTAAGTCCATTTAAGTATTGTTATATATTTTTTAATTTGTATTAGATTAAATCATATTTGTTAAAGATATATTTATCAATAATTATTATTAGTTTTATATCACAAGCTTGCACTCCTTTGGCCATTATTTTCTTTTTACTTTTGAAAAAGATTGGATGTGGCTGAAATGATTGAGTTTGTAATGTAATATTTATAATATTTTGAGTTAATTACATTTTTCGTCCCTGTGGTTTGTACCAACTTTCACAGATCGTCCCTGAGTATCCGAAATTACACGTTTCGTCCCTATGTATGGAATTCTGTTAACAAGTTTGGTCCACGACCCAAACGTCCGTTAAAAAAGGGGTCACGTGAGTTGCACGCAGAGGGTAAAATGGTCAGAAATTTTTACAGGGACCAAAAGTGTAAAACTTGTGTTTTTTTAATCAAAGTCTCCTCTCTCTATCTCATCTTCTTCCCTCTTTGTTCATCTTTTTCTCCAAAAGAAAAAATCCAGTAATGTAACCTCAATATACCACATAACAAATCAACTCTTTTAATAATCTAGTAAGAATACGTATAATATATTTATGGATATTTCTATATCATATCTGGATCAATATATCAGTAACCATATACATATGTCTCTACCTGGAGTTTCTATATCTATACATTCACTCTTATATACATATATAATACATATATATATAGTAATATATATACATACACCTGTAAGTTCTGAACTTTCACGACCACCATCCAACAATACACCCCCCTCCCCAATACATCTCCTCCGATCAACATCACCATCCACAATACTCACTTGTTATATTACATAAAGCATGTATATATATTACATTAGGTATTTTCTCTCTCCTTTCTCTGATTTCTGACCACCTTTCGCCGGAAAGACCTCACCGGAAAACTCATTTCCGCGATTTATTCCTCGATTTCTTGACTTAGAAGTTGAGGTTGGTGCCAAAATGCTCACAAGCAACTTTCGCACAAACCCTAGCCAAAAGAAACTCCGATCTAACCATCGCCGGAAAGTAAACAACTCGCCGGAAAAGTAATTTAGTGATCTCCCTCTCGTTATGCTTTCCTATCAAAGTCGATATCGGCGGATCTGTAACCATCGGCGTTGGGTGGTCGCTATGCTTCGTTTTCGATTTTTAGATTTGGTGAAGCTAGTGGTTTAATTAGTGAAGTTGTGATATAGTTATTGAAGATACACAAAATGATCGGTTGTGAAGAGTAAGAATTTGTATGAATGAAGAGAAAGAATTTGTATGAAGATACACAAAATGTCTCATTTGTATGAATTCGTTTTTTATATTTTCGAATTTTCGTTTATGGAGATGGTATATGGAGGGGGTATAATGGTGATGGAGATGTTGCAGGTGGATGATGATTATGATTTACTTTTATTATTTTATTAAATTTTTATTATTTATTTAGTATATGTTGCAGGTGGATGATGGTATATGGAGGGGGTATAATCGTGGTTACACTTTTGGTCCCTGTAAAAATTTCTGACCATTTTACCCTCTGCGTGCAACTCACGTGACCCCTAACTTAACGTCCGTTTGGGTCGTGGACTAAATATGTTAACAGAATTCCATACTCAGGGATGAAACATGTAATTTCGTGTACTCAGGGATGATCCTTGAAAGTGGGGCAAACCACAGGGACGAAAAATGTAATTAACTCTAAATTTATGAAATCGGATTGACTGTACTGGTGACGTGGTCGATATCTACCGGACGATGAAGAGTCAATGCCGCTGAGTCTAATCACCGCTGCTGTTAAAAAAAACATTTAACTTTTTTTTTTTGCTTAAACTTTTTTTTATTTAATTAACATTTGTAGTCAAAAAGAAAATAAATAACATTAATTCTAAGAGGTTAAAATAATTGTTTGATTACATTTAGATAAAATATTAGGTATACGGTAGAAAGTTAATATTTTGAGAACTAAATTGCAATTAAAGTTAATATCGATGAATTAGACGAATGTCATGTAATTAAATGTAAATCAATTAAAACTTAGGGTCGATTCCTCTGATAAAGAGTAAGATTATTTAAGCTTATAGAATACCCTTTTAATAACATTTTCGCAATTATTATCACCACCGGTTGTCGTCATCACCGTACTATAGTTTTTACCACTGTCTTCGCCGTATTGCCTGTGTAACTACATTCATATATGTGTGTTACAAAAACTTTAAGCAATTGGTTTCGCCGGTTAACTCATATTGCCATTAGGGTGATAGCTCAGTGGTCAAGTAGTTTTCCGTTTTATGGCTTCTTCTAGAAGGTAAAAGGTTCGAATCTTGTCACATGCAAATGTGGTGAGAGGGTCTTAGCAACACTATACCCATCTACACATAAGAGAGCAAACTCTTTAAGACGTTGCCAGAATTCGAACCCGACGTGGACGCATCAAAATTGGGAGTGTTAGCCATTTATTCGTTCTGTCTTTGAAAACAACTTATAGTATAATTGTATTAATAGCATTTAAGTGTGTGAATAATTACTTTCGCAAGTTAATACGGAAGTAAATAACGCTTTTCACATGTAACTTAGAAATTTCAGGGAAAAAATCTAAACACCGATGTGACAATAATTTGCTTTACTTACTAAATATTTAAAGACGAAAAATACCCCTTTCTTGTCGTTATCGACGTGAGTTAACATCATGTTTATTGGAATTTACAAAAGACAATTAATAAAGAAAAGTAATATTATTATTAGACTCCCGAGGAGTTAAAAGGTAACCAAATCATGACTCTTCATTCGGCTTTTTCCAGATACTTACTTTAACTGTTAATTTTTGACCCACTTCTTCTAGTTTTTACCTCAAGGCCCAAACCCAACACCTTATTGTCTGTAAAAGATTATTTACTGTAACAAATACCCTTTTTTCTATTATTCATGTTTAAGAAAATGGGCTTAATTTGCTAAGAGCACTCACAGTGCCCTTCATTCATTCTCCAAGGACTAGTCCATGTCAGCACCACATCAGCTTCACATGAGCCCAAGGACTAACCAAGGACTAATCCCCAAAACACCCACAATGCCAGGATTAGTCTAGGACCCACCATTTATTTATTTTTAAACATTTAAAAATACAATATATATATAATTGTAATTATATTAACAATAACAATAAGAAAAACCATTCAATTAATTAAAAAAAAACATACTTCATTAATAAAAATTAAAAAAATATAAAAAAACTTAGAAAAAAAATTACAACACACATTAAACTAGAAAATTTAAAAACAACACATATTATAAAGTCCGGTACAGAATAATTATTAAAACAACATATTAAACCCATTAAAAAACCAACTAAACACCGCCGGGACCTCGGATGATGGGTGTATACTCTGCCATCAGCTTCTTCTTCGCGTCCTTGATGAACCTCTTCTCCTCCTCGTCCAACTCGGTCGTCCCCATGAAAGAAAGTGCCGAATACATCGTCCGTTTCGTTTCTTCCTCGCGGATCCAAGCTAGTGACTCCTTCTGGGACTCCATAATCTCCTGTCGGGTGTTACAGTGCCTCTCGAGTCGGGCGGCGATGTCTGATGCTGATGAGCGAGCTGAACCTGCATCGGAAGACACGGAAGTGCGGGGAGTCTTTGCTTTAGCTGGACGCGCATACGGGTCGGGCCCGAAGAGTTCATTTTCGGTTCCAAGATCGACGGGTTCATAGGCGGGAACATCCTCATCACTCTCAACATTAAGCGGATCATCGACGACTCCCGGTCTCCTGTTTTTCATATTACGACCCAAAACGTCCACAGCGGAAGGCGCGAGAATCAACGACTTATCCTTCAAAAGTAACCAACATTCATACATGTTAAACGCGATACCAACTTCGGTTTTGTAGGCGGCTTGCGCCTCTTCCATCAATTGGGTGTCGTTTTCTCCGCTCATTCGGTTATCATTGTACTTGGACCAAATGCCATCGAACTTGGCAACTTGGGCTCGAATCTTCCTCCATTTGGACGTCATCTGGTTCTTGTTTCTATGATATTCCACTTGTGCATTGTAGTTCTCAATCACCGTGTCCCAGAAATTGTCACCCGTTCGATCATTCCCAAAAACTGAATCCTCAGACGCATCGATCCAACACTCGGTCAAAATCTTCATCTGGTACTCGGTCCAAGCTTTCTTCGAGTCAAGCGATGGCTCGACTGCAGCTCCCTTTTTGCGGTTCGCCATTCGTTTTACTTTCCTTTTTGGTTGGGAAGGCTCGGGTGCATCGACTGGTGGTGGCTGTGGTGCGGCTGGTGGTGGCTGTTGTGGTGGTTGGGGTGCGACTTGTGGTGGCGGTTGGGTTGAGGGGTGTTGTTGTTGGGATAGCCATTGTTGATAGTTTAGCCATTGTTGGAATTGATAATCGTTTGGTGATGGTATGTAGGGTGGATATTGTGGTGTGGATGGTGACGTGTGAGATACTTGAGATGGAGCCGACGAGTTGATGGGCGAGTAGTTAAGCGCCGCGTTAAAGAAATCGTCACCCCGTTGATTGCTAAAGTTCCTAGACATTTTGTATGGTGAAGATGGGTGTTGTTTTGGAGAAGATGATAGATATAGATATATATATGTGTACAGAATGTATATACAAAATGTATATATGCATGCTTTATATTTGGAGAAGATGGGTCTGGTCAACATGACCGTTTGTATGCATGCATGTATGGGGGTGGTCAATGTGACCGTTTGAACCCAACGCTACATCAAATTCAAATTTAGTCCAATTAAAAAAAAAAAAACAAACATTTGTATCTCGTCTCTGTGGGAACGGGTAGGCTGAAAACGAACGAAGGACGAGTCACACCTAGTGGTGTGCACTCGTCCTCCAGGCTTGGACGAGCGGGGGAACGAGCCATAACGAGGGCACTGTGACTACTCTAAGGCATTCATAGTGGTCCACTAGTCTGCCACCGACTACTAATCTTGGTCGTTTTCGATGATACATCAAAAAGTACTTCAATTATTTCTCGAACTTTTATTTTTACACAACATTCTCAGTGTATCACTAATGAATCTTTAAGTTGAGAGTTAAAACTCTTCCTATTTTTTATTACAGTTAAGACAACGTAAGCTAGATCCTCTGTTGCGAGCAAATCATCCACACCTTAAAAAAAAATAATCATTCTGTACTGAAACCAAATACTTTTTTACCATAAGTTGGACCACATGTCTCTACATGATATGGTCTTGTGAAAAACGAGTGCATCATGAGTAGGGGTGTTCACGGACCGGTTTGATCCGGTGTTGACTAAAAAACATATATCAAACCAAATGAGACCAAATATGTTGTCAGACCGGACCAGACCAGACCATGTAAGACGGTCCGGTTTGGTCGGTTTAACGGTTTTGAATTCTTTTTTTCTCTCATTCTTTTATTTCCACATAATCTTGTGTATATTTGTCAAGGTTTGTATCAAGAATAGACATAAAGAACACTCAAAATCCAAACACCTTTATTTCCATTGCAAGTCAAGCCACATATCTAAATGCTTGTGGTATCAATTGACAGTAAATATAGAAGACTTATGTCTATTGTTTATTTTTCCACAAATGAATTAGATGTTTAAAACAAACCCAGTATGATTATAACACTAGTAAAAAACAAGAGGTATGCTAAGACATCTTAAGACCTACTGTGATGTAAGTGACAAGATCCTTACAAGATGTAGAAATGGGACGCTAAATAGAAAACTATGAGATACATACAAATTCTAATAGTACAAAAGCAAAACCAAAACTTTACGTGAGAGGACATCGTAGTAATACTAACTATGGCTCACATGTATATGAAACCATATAAACATATATATGTTGCATCCATGATGTGAATTATATATATATATATATATGATAGAGAGTTTCCTTATTTTGAGAACCATTTTTTTTGTAAGAACCATGAGAACTCTTAAATTATATATTTGTTCACATGTTTTTTTTATTCATTCACATGTGAAATGATATAAAAATATATGTTGTAGAAGAAACTTTTTCAAGAAACCTTCAAATTAGCCTTTTATGAACTTGTGAATGAATTTGTTCACGTTTTTTGTTCACATGTGACAAACGGCTATATATAAGGTTTCGGAAAAAAATTTCTTCTACAACATATGTTTTTATAACGTTTCACATGTGAATGAACAAAAAAAACATGTGTTCCAATATGAAATTTAAGAGTTCTCACGGTTCTTACAAAAAAATGGGTTCTCAAAATAAGGGTCCCTATATATATATATATATATATATATATTAGGTAAAATAACAAGTATTAAAGTAAAACAAATAAAACAATAGGTTTCTCTTCACTGAAGATCACTGTGCATCATGAAAATCATCGTGTATCAATTGTTTCGTGAATCTTCGTGCATCAATTTAACCATGATCTAAGGGTCAAGATCTTGTCATATTTGTTTTACTTTAATACTTGTTTTACAATACCCAACCCCAATATATTGGTCCGGTCCGGTTTTCACGGTACTTTCTTTGCTCAAACCGTAACCGGACCAACAAACCTGGTTTTCTCAAACCTTAAACCACAAAACCAAGCTTTTACAACTCAATCCGCCCAAACCAGCCCAAATACCGCGGTTTGGTCCGGTTTGACCGGTTTAACGGTTTAATGAACACCCCTAATCATGAGACATCACAAATAAAATGAAAGTGCCCTAATTGAGTTTGTTAAAGTAAATTAAATTAAATTATTAATCAAATTAACCGGTTTATAATGAAAATTATATGAAGAATGACATATATTTTCAAGTGGGTACATGTAACACCACACCTTAATACAACACAATATTGTCCGCTTTGCCCGCTGGCTCACGGCTTTGTTTTTTGTTGTTCGGGCAAACTTCCCAGAAGGGTCACCCATTTGGCATTGCTGTCACCCCAACAGGCTTGACTGTTGAGTTCTTCTCTCATCCACAACCAATACGTTCAAAACACATTGTGTTATGTAAGGCCAATGATATTACAGATACCCAGGATCCCTCTAAATTATATTACTAAAAAATGTTTTAAAGACTTTTTTTTTATGGTTTACATTTGGATGAAAAGCTTTATGAAAAGCCTTTTTATAATAAGTTTTTCTTAAAATCTTTTTAAAAACTACTATTAAAGATGCTCTCAAGTAACATTAAATTTTTGTACTTAGTTATAAAGCATATTAAAATATTCTAATAGTCACCAGATTATGAAAAAGTGTTATACAATCCAATCTAGTTACATAACTTGTTGGATCTTATTACGAATTTAATTCACCTAAGTACGTCAAATCGTTACATTTTCATTACCAAACACATGATTTGTTTGACAAAATTTAAGCTACCACCACCCACCGCCACCACCACCACACATGATTTGTTTGACAAAAGTTAACTATACCACTCCCTTTTACATCAATCACTTTTACATTAATACACATACAACTACCACCACCCATCGCCGCCACCACCACCCGTCGTCACATTGTCGCATCGCGCGAGCATTTGTATATATATATACATGTTAACCTTCCTCTCAGAAATTTTTATTTCAAATATTTTGAGAACTTTCAATATATATCTCGATACATTGGCGGAACTACCTCATTGTTAAGGGGTTCATATGACTCCCCTTGCAGATAAAATAATTTTAAAGAGTTAATGTAAATTTAAGAATGACCGTCCTTGCAAATGTAAAGAAACCTCCTTCGAATTAAAAAAAAACAATAAAGAAAAGCTTGATATTTGCAAAATGGTGAAGTCTAACTTTGAGTTACTATGTGAAAGAAAGAAATATTTGTTTGTCTATCTTTTTTTTTTGAACAACAAAGTAGTATAATAATATTAATATAAGCAACTAGCAAGGTACTAGATGCTTAAAAAGAGATACAATTACAACACTAATCGTCAATCGACAAAACTAGAAACAACGTAGAATTACATATTCTAGACCATTCCCTATATTTTGCTCCTCCGCCTGGACAACCAAATCACAGCAAGACACTCATTATGAGTTTCCATCTTTCGCGACCTTTAGTAACGGATTCTTCACCCACTCGGACCAACTAAAATTCAACTTTTTGTATCTGTCCCGAACCCAGGTAAATGAGAAGTTGATAATAGAGTCAACCAAAACCATCTCCCTCCTTTTGACCGGGTTAAAAAATTTCTCGTTTCTAAATCGCCACAGTTCCCACCATGAGGTATAAATTATAGCAATGATGATATTCTTTGCCATTGGGCTATAAGCCTATAACCACGAGACATAATAGAATTCAGCAAGCCAACTTGGTCAGAATGTGGAAAAAGTTGGATATCGAGCCACTTAGATAAAGAATTCCACACCTTTTTTGCAACATTACATTCTGACAATGTATGATGTAACGTTTCTATACCATTAATACATATAGGACATATTAGAGAGTTACTGGTAATACCTCTGAACCAGAGATTGAATCTGGTTGGTAGCCGATCCTTAAGAACTCGCCAAACATGGATGTTTACCTTTCTGGGCACAATCTTATTCCATCTCGTGGCACTGAAGTGTCGAGGGAGCATTACATCATCCAAGTATTTTCGCATTCCATTGACCATAAAGGAATCCATTTGAATGCCATTCCAAACCCATTTGTCAGGAGTTTGCACAATCGTCACCTGAGTAATGCTACCACAGATAGCTCTTAGCTGGTCCTCTTCGTTCCCACCCTTAACAGGGCGTCTCCAGTTCCAATTAAAAGTCGACCAATTCCAACGTTCCACAACCATAACCTGTTTGTCAACTTCCAGGTTGAATAAACGCGGGTATTGCACCGCAAGAGGTTGATCATTATGCCAAATATCAAGCCAAAAACTAGTTGAGTTTCCATTGCCAATTTTCTTCTTAATCACCGACAAAGGAACATGCCCATGCTCATGCAGATTGTATGCAACTTTCATGATTTTGTGCCACGGACCAGGTTTACTATCAATAGCGACTCCAACTCCAGGTTGTTTAAATTTAGGATAAAGTTGTTTAATAATTTTGACCCACAATGTCTGAGGGGAATTATAAAATCTCCATCTCCATTTATATAGTAGAGCAAGATTAAAAGCATGGAGACTTCCAAAACAGAGCCCACCATGATCCTTACTAGCCAAGACCAGTTCCCATTTAACCCAAGGTATTTTGTTGTGATCCTCATTTGATCCCCAAAAGAATCGAGCCCGCAAAGATTCTAACTTTTTACACACAGCAGCCGGCATATTGAATAGAGAGAGGTAATAAGTGGGCAGAGATCCAAGCACAGAGGTGATAAGTACTGACCTGACTCCGATGGATAGAAGATTTGCACGCCATTTGGACAGTCTTTTTGTGAACTTGTCCACAACGGGTTGCCAAGAAATAACTCTGCCCATATTAGCCCCAATGGGGACACCAAGATAATTGAACGACAGTCTATCTCCCTTGCACCCCGCATATGCAGCAAGATGATCAATCTCGTTTTCCATAACTCCAATGCCATATAGTTTAGACTTTAACACATTGATCTGTAATCCTGATGCAAGATAAAAACAATTGAGAATGTCGATAATATTTATAAAATTGGATTTCGACCACTCACCCAAAACGATCACATCATCGGCATATATCAAATAGGACCAGATAATGTCACCAATATCAATGCCACGAAGTACTTTGGCAGCTTTTGCTTCTTCCATGGCTACGTGAAACCCCTCCATAGCAATGATAAACAAGAAAGGGGCTAGTGGGTCTCCCTGTCGGAGGCCGCGACCCAGGGAGAATTCGGCCGTGGGGCTGCCATTCACCAACACAGAACATCTAGATGATTCAAGACACGCCCTAATCCACCCCACACTCTTAGGTCCGAATCCCATAAATTTCATAACAGAGATGAGATACTCCCAGCTAAGGGTATCATAGGCCTTCGCTATGTCTACTTTGAAGATCAAGCTTTTCTCTTTTTTTTCTTCTTTAAGGAATGGACAACCTCATTAAGAATCATTGGTCCATCAAGGATTTGTCTATCCTTTAAAAATGCACTCAGAACCGGGTCTATTAAGTCATCTATAACCAAGGCTAAGCGGCATGCAAGAATTTTTGCAATAATCTTATACAAAACGCCTATGAGACTGATGGGTCTAAAGTCATTTACCAAGAGAGGAGAAGAAGATTTCGGGATGAGTGTAATGAATGAAGCATTGCAGCCAGTCGGGATATTAGATTTTTCAATGAATTCATGCACAGCGGCAAAGATATCATCTTTCAATAAATTCCAATATCTCTTTATAAACCCAAAAGTAAAGCCATCGGGACCCGGCGCTTTATCACTTCCACAATTCCATACTGCATCTTTAACTTCCTCCATCGTGACATTAGCTTCAACAGTATCCAGTTGAATGTCATTAAGGCACTTGAAACGTGAAATACGACCCGAATATGCAACAACCTCAACCTTAGCATATTTTTTTTCAAAATGGTCATGAAAGAGATTCTTAACCTCTTCAGGACATTCCTCCCAACAACCTTGATGTTTAATTCCCATAACGGAAAGATGTTTTCTCCGTTTGTTAATAAGGCCATGAAATTTTTTTGTGTTTTCATCCGCCTCAATGCAACATTTCATTCTAGATTTTTGCAAGAGATCTTGTTTGGTTTTTGTAACACCCAACATTTAAAAATACGGATTTCCAAAAACTTTTCACCTAACGGTGTTAAAGAATGCGGAATAACGTTTTAAAAGTCCAAACCATAAAATCCTGTTTGGTTTGTTCATAAAATAGAAGGTGTTACTCGTCACATCATCAAAATAGTATAAATGGAAATCCTACGGTTGCCCAATAAAACAACCGTATACAAGTCATATCAAAACATAATAGTCATAACGAAATCAAAAGTCTAAAAGGAGCAGCAACTATGGGTAACTAATAGCATCTTCAAGTATTCTACCCATGCCTTGCTCATTATCCATCAACACACTTCTAGCTTGCTAAACCTGAGGGGACAACACATTTCAAGAAACAAGTGTTAGCTAACGAATTAGCTAAGTAAGATAACACTAAGTTAATAAAATGTTTGTCCAATTAAAACTTGGTAAAGCAGCTTTTCATATTAAAGACACATTTCGCATATCATTAGATACATATCATAGCATCAACATCTTTCATGGTAGGATTAACCATCCTAAATGTGCCTAATCATCATTTCATCATCACATATCATCACGTTAGGTGTGACATAAGTCACGCATATCATATAAGGTGTAAGTTTGTGTGTAGGCGGTCATAAGACCTAACGGAACCTCACACCCGACTAGATGGATGAGCCATACGGCGGTCCATCAAGTTTCGTTAAGGAATGGCAAGCCACTCCAGGAGTAGTCCGTATGTACAAGACATTGGTGGGTAATCACTCCACCCGGAGATACTCTAACCACGTAATTACGTTGCAAGGAGCCACCCAAGCAACAACATATACGCACCCACCCGACTAAGGTGAATACGGGTTAAGCTTAACACTTCATCATATATACGAGCTCGATTTCATCACATATAGTTTAGTGACAAAGTTACCTAAACATAACATATAATCATCTTTTACGTTTGGGCCCTTAAACGTGCACGTGACATGGCAACCTATAAAGTCTAGTGAACTAGATAACCAAGCCACACATACATGCACATCATAATCAACATATACTTGCATCACATTTCAATTCATCTCAAGGCATTACATAGCATTTCATAGCATATCGTTATATCTCATATCATTACATGACATTTCATATCATAGGGACTGCATTTCAGGTCTCAATGGTCAATTACATAGCCCATATCACCTCCCGTGTAACCCCGAATACCCATAAGCAATCAAGATAACATTTGGGAAGTTATTATACGAAAACCATATTTTTGTTGAACCCTCAGCGTGTCAAAGTAGTGTATCTTACCTCAAAGAAGCGCACGACAAATGATAACTACGTTACCGTGCAAAGCAAGTATTCCTGACCTCCTATAATCATTAAGCGATCATTAGACAAGCTAATACCCACATCATTAAGGTCATAACCCAGACCTAAACACCTATAAACATGACCCATGACAAGACTTGATGCATCGGAGGTTCGTTTAATACTTTAGAGCTTACATAACTCGACGGAACTCAGCATTCACTCACTAAATCAACCTTTCTGGAAACTTGACATCATAATCATCTTTTTAAAGCATTACCATTAGAAAATAGACTCTCTCACGATTCCGTGGATAGCTTATTTGTCAAAAACGGAGTTACGGTTCAAAAGTTATGGCCATTTGAAAATTCTGTCGCTATTGCGTCGCAATGGGGAAAATTGCGTCGCAACTTAAGTCACTGCAATTGAGTTGCGCCGCAACTAGCCCAGATTCAGCAAAAATCTCATTGTTTAACCTCCAAAACTTAACCAAACACACCCCAAACGACCCCAAACCTTATGAACGACTTTTGTACCTCAAAATTCATCATTTTAAGACCATAATGATGCAATGAAATCATTGATTAACCATTACTTGATTTGCATCACAATAACAAACATTTTAGGTTACCGAATCGATCAAAACACATGTTTTTGACATCAAACAGCCCTCTAATGACTTAGATCTGATATGAATTGCATCAAGGGATTGGAATGACATGAAATCAAAGTAATAGTACCTCAAATACCTGGAGATTACAAAAGGGATGCGAAAACTTGATCAAAACACTCTCAAATCAACCAAATAATGATGAAATCGATCAAGAGAATGCTATGGGGCTAAAGGGGACGGCTAGGGCTTCAAGAACAAGTATAATCTCTGTGTTTTTGAGTCTAATGACAGGTTAATAACCCCTTAACCCGTTTTTTAGATTAGCCCTATGTCAAAACTGGTCCCTAAGCTTCCAAACGACTCATATTAAGCTCAAAACACCTATAGGGAATACTTACAACTCATTAAACACTTCAAGCACCTCTAAAGGCATATAAATACACCTTAAACACCTTAATACATCCATCATTAAGACATTCAAGCCTCACACATATGACACATTAACCACGTCTAAGCATTAAATCTACCATAGACTTAACGGACACGTTATGTTGACTTAACGACTCAAGTCAACCGTTAATTAAAAAGTTTGGGATGTTACAATTACCTCCCCCTTAAGAGGATTCCGTCCTCGGAATCACTTCAGCATAAAGATAGGTGAGGTTATTTTCCGAATCTACTTTCACTATAAATATGATTCCATCCCACTTGCACAAGCTCAATTAACTTCCTATGAAGCTTCTTTTACTTTTGGCCAAGGATCTCAACCAGGCCAACTACAACACTCCTTGACATCAATACTCATACCCCTCCACGGATTCCCATTGGTTTCATATCAACATATACATCATATCATCGTATACTCACATCTTAATCCATGTCTTATATCACATCAACATAGACTTACCACTTAAACGTAACTTCATAACATATCTTGGCATATCACACATAAACTTGTCACACGTATTCATATTAGTGCATGTAGAGTATTTACTCCTAATTGTGCCTATCAACGATTATATCACACATATCTACATATCCTACTTAGATCTCACGTCACATCGTAATCCCACATCTTACGCACTAGCATTACATCTAGCACGATTTCCCACATCACATATTGCTTTAACATTAGGTACATTCATTACCTAATTAATCCACATCTACTTTAACGTTTAATCCCACTAACGTGCACAACTCATAGTGATTCGTACGTGTATCTAGTGAACTAGATATACCGTACTTAAGTGCCACATATAAGTCATCACATAACAACATTAAGCCATAACATCAACATTATCAACAACACATATATACTCTACTTTAAACATCATCATATCAACATAAGTCATTTCAACATACATATATTCCCATAATACATTCAACGAATACTATTTATTTGGCGGTTAAGCCTTCCAAGCACGTATCCTTACTAACTTGCTGTCACAACTCACATATTTCATTTGAACAAAGGGTCGACTCGCCATACTTTCGATGCATAACACATCCCTCCATAGAGGCTTATGGTTAGACCTTAATACCCACTTTGTTCCTAATAAGCTTCCTTTGCTCACCACAAAACCTTTAGACAATTTTGAGCTAATCAAAACATTTCTTTAACAATTCCAACTTTATGAACTATTATCTTCATGATCTTTG
Source organism: Erigeron breviscapus (assembly GCA_034093135.1). Taxonomy (NCBI): domain Eukaryota; kingdom Viridiplantae; phylum Streptophyta; class Magnoliopsida; order Asterales; family Asteraceae; genus Erigeron; species Erigeron breviscapus. The sequence continues at coordinate 72,177,906 of CM067175.1, forward strand.
GCTCTACACTTTCCTTTCAATAACATGTCGTATCATGAAATAACATCCAATACCTATGGCATAATCATTGTTGCTTATGAACACAACAATAAATCTCGAGGCACCATCACACAATCATATGATTTTACCAAGTTTCTAACTCATTCATTCTCTTTCCCCCCAAACTAGGAGTGATAGGCATCACTTGAGTTCACCATTTCCTACATATTTTGTCAAAACATCTTTAAAAATTATTTACATAACGGTCGTATCGATTTGAAACATTCCACAACTAACTTCCACGCTTTAAGAGAACTCCTTTAACATACATCTTTTCTTTCATGTCCAATGAAACGGTGCAATAGTTCACCATGAAATAAACATTCTTGAACAACTTGCCTACTAATTGCTCATGTCATATCATTACCTTTAGCTTCCCACGCAACTTTGTCTCTTAGTCCAAGGTGACGTGACCACTCACTTCCGTCAGAGGATCATCAAATTCTTTAAATTGCCACCAAACTTTCGGTGTCTAGTCTTGGCTTTTAACCCAATCACACGTCAACATATAAAATTTACTACACCTCGTATCATAATAGATCGGATCACATTTCAGGCGGCATCCAAATGAGCATGTCACCACGGTTCATAAACTTCCTCAAGTACAACTTTTGGTCATTTCGTTATCGGATACGAAATCTTACTTTTAGACTTATGGTTTCACGCTTGTTATTTATGAATTTTCTGAATCCACTCACATAATACCAACATCTTCGTCTCTAGAACCATCACTTTTGACTGACTCATTGTAAACATGTGTTTACCATAACCTTATAGCCATGGAATTAAACATTAAACGGAACCTTGTTCTTTTCAACTCTACGCATCAGCTTCTACTTGAACTTTTAACTCACTTTGGGCGAATTTAGAATTAAGCCTCTACTTATAGAACATCGTAGTAACGCTCTCTACGCATCATAACGTTCCTCATCATACTTAGAATAGGTAAGAATGTCATCACTAAACGTAATGACTGAACGGTCTAGAGAAACTTTAAACTTCATCCCTTAAGTTCACGACATGGTAAGGACCATTCTTTACCATGCAGGTACTTCAAGAAACTCAATAGGGTCATAACGAGCGTATGATTAACCTAAACCGGACTTTGATCATCAACTTCATCATATGGTAGTACAATTCGTAAATCTATCTTATAGAAAAAAATACATCCCACAATCGAAAACATTGACTTCTTCCTATAAGTGAGAACAAAACGAAAGGTGTCTTTGAATAAAAGTAGCACTCGTCACACGTCGATAGAAGGTTCGACCTCACGATCGCAACGAAACCGAGAACATTAATAGAACATCTCGAAACTACAGGTGGCCTCGACTTTTGAAGTATAATCTTTGCCTTACATAAGTAGATCACATAGGCGAGAAACATGATCAATTCGGAACCGAATGCTCCCGAAAACTTCTACTTCTTGTGATTTAAGTATCCATAGTTAACTCCGTCATCCAACCTCTTAACTTTTCATAAGGGAAAACTCTTTATCTTGAGAAAGCAGTCAGACATAAGATTTTGTACTCATATAGGATATCAACATCACCTTCATGTCACACCGGCGAAGGCAATATGCGATAGAACTGCTAGAAAGGTTCATGTGTTAGTTCTCCATACCTTCATGCAATATAAGGAAGAATCTCCACCTGTAGATACTCGTTCCAATCGTCATCTAACATCCCGTAACGAAACCTAAACTTAAACGAGTCATAAATCCAAAACAGACCAAAATATGCGCCGCATGGATGGTGCATGCGCCTCCTAACTCGAGCATTTCTGAACAGTAACTTCCATGCGTTTGCACATGCCCCGCATAAACTTAAAAACTCAGAATATGCGCCACATACCATCTATGACTAGGAAAGATAATTTCAAACAAAATCTAAGCGTCTTCCTTACACCCAAGCACAACTTTAAGACTTCGCAACTCGAAGAAAATCTCACATCATAACATGGTGTTCAGAGAATGGAAGAGCTTCATGGTTAAAAGGTTCATTCATCCATAGCGTTATCTTCTTTACTTGCTTCAGCTTCATCATTCTTTAACCCATAGATACACGTCTACTCTTCATGTGGTTAATTATGCCACAAACCAGTGATTCCATCATTCCCATCTTCACTCCATTCAGATCAGCACAGACACAGTCTCACAAACACACACATGTCGTGATACATTTACAATTACGTTCGCGACTGGAATTGTAACTGTATCCTTCCATACATGTGCCCGGTAACCCTTCTATGCGTCACCTACTTATAACCTTCAAAATCCAGCATCAACTCCACTCATGAACTTCAAGTCCATGTCCTTTAAACTAGTAGACTTAACAACATTGACTACTAATCATTTCACTCCTCACTTATCTCAAAACTTCATTTAACTTCATGTTCAACATAATCCTCATAAACATTTAATACGGCTATCACTTTCCATCGATCTTCACACATTTCAACACACTTGGGGCATCAACATCATTATGGTTGTAACACGGTGTTTACTCTCGACACATAAAGACTCACTACATAAAAATCTCTCCAACTTCATTACTTTGTACACCGGTCAACACAAGCATGGCCATACAAACACGCTCACGTCGTGATACGCTTGCAATTATGTTCCGGACCATAATTGTAATTGTATCCTTTCACATGCGTGTTCGTTACCACCATTGTGTATCACCTTCTTTTCACCAATTCCATTCATCTAATCCTCCAACTTTTGTCCATCTCAACAACTTCTCACATAATATAAGGCAAAAGTTTATCAAATTCAGTTAGAGGAATAGAAGATCACCTCGAGGACCGTCTATCATAACAATAGAATAACTTAGCGACGGAGAAGCGAGAAACGGAAGAATAAAGGCTAAAACACATATTCACATATCAATAAACAATCATCATATAGCCTTATTCCTACACTCTCACTCATCCCAACCCGTCCTAAGGCATTTCATCTCAAAGGCTAAGCATACCTACTTAAGCCTAACCTGATCTCTATCGGTTTAAGTCCAATTCCTATGGCATACCTATAGTCATTGGTTCACTTAAACCATTTCTCTGATACCAACTTGTAACACCCAACATTTAAAAATACGGATTTCCAAAAACTTTTCACCTAACGGTGTTAAAGAATGCGGAATAACGTTTTAAAAGTCCAAACCATAAAATCCTGTTTGGTTTGTTCATAAAATAGAAGGTGTTACTCGTCACATCATCAAAATAGTATAAATGGAAATCCTACGGTTGCCCAATAAAACAACCGTATACAAGTCATATCAAAACATAATAGTCATAATGAAATCAAAAGTCTAAAAGGAGCAGCAACTATGAGTAACTAATAGCATCTTCAAGTATTCTACCCATGCCTCGCTCATTATCCATCAACACACTTCTAGCTTGCTAAACTTGAGGGGACAACACATTTCAAGAAACAAGTGTTAGCTAACGAATTAGCTAAGTAAGATAACACTAAGTTAATAAAACGTTTGTCCAATTAAAACTTGGTAAAGCAGCTTTTCATATTAAAGACACATTTCGCATATCATCACATACATATCATAGCATCAACATCTTTCATGGTAGGATTAACCATCCTAAATGTGCCTAATCATCATTTCATCATCACATATCATCACGTTAGGTGTGACATAAGTCACGCATATCATATAAGGTGTAAGTTTGTGTGTAGGCGGTCATAAGACCTAACGGGAACCTCACACCCGACTAGATGGATGAGCCATACGGCGGTCCATCAAGTTGTCGTTAAGGAATGGCAAGCCACTCCAGGAGTAGTCCGTATGTACAAGACATTGGTGGGTAATCACTCCACCCGGAGATACTCTAACCACGTAATTACGTTGCAAGGAGCCACCCAAGCAACAACATATACGCACCCACCCGACTAAGGTGAATACGGGTTAAGCTTAACACTTCATCATATATACGAGCTCGATTTCATCACATATAGTTTAGTGACAAAGTTACCTAAACATAACATATAATCATCTTTTACGTTTGGGCCCTTAAACGTGCACGTGACATGGCAACCTATAAAGTCTAGTGAACTAGATAACCAAGCCACACATACATGCACATCATAATCAACATATACTTGCATCACATTTCAATTCATCTCAAGGCATTACATAGCATTTCATAGCATATCGTTATATCTCATATCATTACATGACATTTCATATCATAGGGACTGCATTTCAGGTCTCAATGGTCAATTACATAGCCCATATCACCTCCCGTGTAACCCCGAATACCCATAAGCAATCAAGATAACATTTGGGAAGTTATTATACGAAAACCATATTTTTGTTGAACCCTCAGCGTGTCAAAGTAGTGTATCTTACCTCAAAGAAGCGCACGACAAATGATAACTACGTTACCGTGCAAAGCAAGTATTCCTGACCTCCTATAATCATTAAGCGATCATTAGACAAGCTAATACCCACATCATTAAGGTCATAACCCAGACCTAAACACCTATAAACATGACCCATGACAAGACTTGATGCATCGGAGGTTCGTTTAATACTTTAGAGCTTACATAACTCGACGGAACTCAGCATTCACTCACTAAATCAACCTTTCTGGAAACTTGACATCATAATCATCTTTTTAAAGCATTACCATTAGAAAATAGACTCTCTCACGATTCCGTGGATAGCTTATTTGTCAAAAACGGAGTTACGGTTCAAAAGTTATGGCCATTTGAAAATTCTGTCGCTATTGCGTCGCAATGGGGAAAATTGCGTCGCAACTTAAGTCACTGCAATTGAGTTGCGCCGCAACTAGCCCAGATTCAGCAAAAATCTCATTGTTTAACCTCCAAAACTTAACCAAACACACCCCAAACGACCCCAAACCTTATGAACGACTTTTGTACCTCAAAATTCATCATTTTAAGACCATAATGATGCAATGAAATCATTGATTAACCATTACTTGATTTGCATCACAATAACAAACATTTTAGGTTACCGAATCGATCAAAACACATGTTTTTGACATCAAACAGCCCTCTAATGACTTAGATCTGATATGAATTGCATCAAGGGATTGGAATGACATGAAATCAAAGTAATAGTACCTCAAATACCTGGAGATTACAAAAGGGATGCGAAAACTTGATCAAAACACTCTCAAATCAACCAAATAATGATGAAATCGATCAAGAGAATGCTATGGGGCTAAAGGGGACGGCTAGGGCTTCAAGAACAAGTATAATCTCTGTGTTTTTGAGTCTAATGACAGGTTAATAACCCCTTAACCCGTTTTTTAGATTAGCCCTATGTCAAAACTGGTCCCTAAGCTTCCAAACGACTCATATTAAGCTCAAAACACCTATAGGGAATACTTACAACTCATTAAACACTTCAAGCACCTCTAAAGGCATATAAATACACCTTAAACACCTTAATACATCCATCATTAAGACATTCAAGCCTCACACATATGACACATTAACCACGTCTAAGCATTAAATCTACCATAGACTTAACGGACACGTTATGTTGACTTAACGACTCAAGTCAACCGTTAATTAAAAAGTTTGGGATGTTACAATTACCTCCCCCTTAAGAGGATTCCGTCCTCGGAATCACTTCAGCATAAAGATAGGTGAGGTTATTTTCCGAATCTACTTTCACTATAAATATGATTCCATCCCACTTGCACAAGCTCAATTAACTTCCTATGAAGCTTCTTTTACTTTTGGCCAAGGATCTCAACCAGGCCAACTACAACACTCCTTGACATCAATACTCATACCCCTCCACGGATTCCCATTGGTTTCATATCAACATATACATCATATCATCGTATACTCACATCTTAATCCATGTCTTATATCACATCAACATAGACTTACCACTTAAACGTAACTTCATAACATATCTTGGCATATCACACATAAACTTGTCACACGTATTCATATTAGTGCATGTAGAGTATTTACTCCTAATTGTGCCTATCAACGATTATATCACACATATCTACATATCCTACTTAGATCTCACGTCACATCGTAATCCCACATCTTACGCACTAGCATTACATCTAGCACGATTTCCCACATCACATATTGCTTTAACATTAGGTACATTCATTACCTAATTAATCCACATCTACTTTAACGTTTAATCCCACTAACGTGCACAACTCATAGTGATTCGTACGTGTATCTAGTGAACTAGATATACCGTACTTAAGTGCCACATATAAGTCATCACATAACAACATTAAGCCATAACATCAACATTATCAACAACACATATATACTCTACTTTAAACATCATCATATCAACATAAGTCATTTCAACATACATATATTCCCATAATACATTCAACGAATACTATTTATTTGGCGGTTAAGCCTTCCAAGCACGTATCCATACTAACTTCCTGTCACAACTCACATATTTCATTTGAACAAAGGGTCGACTCGCCATACTTTCGATGCATAACACATCCCTCCATAGAGGCTTATGGTTAGACCTTAATACCCACTTTGTTCATAATAAGCTTCCTTTGCTCACCACAAAACCTTTAGACAATTTTGAGCTAATCAAAACATTTCTTTAACAATTCCAACTTTATGAACTATTATCTTCATGATCTTTGGCTCTACACTTTCCTTTCAATAACATGTCGTATCATGAAATAACATCCAACACCTATGGCATAATCATTGTTGCTTATGAACACAACAATAAATCTCGAGGCACCATCACACAATCATATGATTTTACCAAGTTTCTAACTCATTCATTCTCTTTCCCCCCAAACTAGGAGTGATAGGCATCACTTGAGTTCACCATTTCCTACATATTTTGTCAAAACATCTTTAAAAATTATTTACATAACGGTCGTATCGATTTGAAACATTCCACAACTAACTTCCACGCTTTAAGAGAACTCCTTTAACATACATCTTTTCTTTCATGTCCAATGAAACGGTGCAATAGTTCACCATGAAATAAACATTCTTGAACAACTTGCCTACTAATTGCTCATGTCATATCATTACCTTTAGCTTCCCACGCAACTTTGTCTCTTAGTCCAAGGTGACGTGACCACTCACTTCCGTCAGAGGATCATCAAATTCTTTAAATTGCCACCAAACTTTCGGTGTCTAGTCTTGGCTTTTAACCCAATCACACGTCAACATATAAAATTTACTACACCTCGTATCATAATAGATCGGATCACATTTCAGGCGGCATCCAAATGAGCATGTCACCACGGTTCATAAACTTCCTCAAGTACAACTTTTGGTCATTTCGTTATCGGATACTGAAATCTTACTTTTAGACTTATGGTTTCACGCTTGTTATTTATGAATTTTCTGAATCCACTCACATAATACCAACATCTTCGTCTCTAGAACCATCACTTTTGACTGACTCATTGTAAACATGTGTTTACCATAACCTTATAGCCATGGAATTAAACATTAAACGGAACCTTGTTCTTTTCAACTCTACGCATCAGCTTCTACTTGAACTTTTAACTCACTTTGGGCGAATTTAGAATTAAGCCTCTACTTATAGAACATCGTAGTAACGCTCTCTACGCATCATAACGTTCCTCATCATACTTAGAATAGGTAAGAATGTCATCACTAAACGTAATGACTGAACGGTCTAGAGAAACTTTAAACTTCATCCCTTAAGTTCACGACATGGTAAGGACCATTCTTTACCATGCAGGTACTTCAAGAAACTCAATAGGGTCATAACGAGCGTATGATTAACCTAAACCGGACTTTGATCATCAACTTCATCATATGGTAGTACAATTCGTAAATCTATCTTATAGAAAAAAATACATCCCACAATCGAAAACATTGACTTCTTCCTATAAGTGAGAACAAAATGAAAGGTGTCTTTGAATAAAAGTAGCACTCGTCACACGTCGATAGAAGGTTCGACCTCACGATCGCAACGAAACCGAGAACATTAATAGAACATCTCGAAACTACAGGTGGCCTCGACTTTTGAAGTATAATCTTTGCCTTACATAAGTAGATCACATAGGCGAGAAACATGATCAATTCGGAACCGAATGCTCCCGAAAACTTCTACTTCTTGTGATTTAAGTATCCATAGTTAACTCCGTCATCCAACCTCTTAACTTTTCATAAGGGAAAACTCTTTATCTTGAGAAGCAGTCAGACATAAGATTTTGTACTCATATAGGATATCAACATCACCTTCATGTCACACCGGCGAAGGCAATATGCGATAGAACTGCTAGAAAGGTTCATGTGTTAGTTCTCCATACCTTCATGCAATATAAGGAAGAATCTCCACCTGTAGATACTCGTTCCAATCGTCATCTAACATCCCGTAACGAAACCTAAACTTAAACGAGTCATAAATCCAAAACAGACCAAAATATGCGCCGCATGGATGGTGCATGCGCCTCCTAACTCGAGCATTTCTGAACAGTAACTTCCATGCGTTTGCACATGCCCCGCATAAACTTAAAAACTCAGAATATGCGCCACATACCATCTATGACTAGGAAAGATAATTTCAAACAAAATCTAAGCGTCTTCCTTACACCCAAGCACAACTTTAAGACTTCGCAACTCGAAGAAAATCTCACATCATAACATGGTGTTCAGAGAATGGAAGAGCTTCATGGTTAAAAGGTTCATTCATCCATAGCGTTATCTTCTTTACTTGCTTCAGCTTCATCATTCTTTAACCCATAGATACACGTCTACTCTTCATGTGGTTAATTATGCCACAAACCAGTGATTCCATCATTCCCATCTTCACTCCATTCAGATCAGCACAGACACAGTCTCACAAACATACACATGTCGTGATACATTTACAATTACGTTCGCGACTGGAATTGTAACTGTATCCTTCCATACATGTGCCCGGTAACCCTTCTATGCGTCACCTACTTATAACCTTCAAAATCCAGCATCAACTCCACTCATGAACTTCAAGTCCATGTCCTTTAAACTAGTAGACTTAACAACATTGACTACTAATCATTTCACTCCTCACTTATCTCAAAACTTCATTTAACTTCATGTTCAACATAATCCTCATAAACATTTAATACGGCTATCACTTTCCATCGATCTTCACACATTTCAACACACTTGGGGCATCAACATCATTATGGTTGTAACACGGTGTTTACTCTCGACACATAAAGACTCACTACATAAAAATCTCTCCAACTTCATTACTTTGTACACCGGTCAACACAAGCATGGCCATACAAACACGCTCGCGTTGTGATACGCTTGCAATTATGTTCCGGACCATAATTGTAATTGTATCCTTTCACATGCGTGTTCATTACCACCATTGTGTATCACCTTCTTTTCACCAATTCCATTCATCTAATCCTCCAACTTTTGTCCATCTCAACAACTTCTCACATAATATAAGGCAAAAGTTTATCAAATTCAGTTAGAGGAATAGAAGATCACCTCGAGGACCGTCTATCGTAACAATAGAATAACTTAGCGACGGAGAAGCGAGAAACGGAAGAATAAAGACTAAAACACATATTCACATATCAATAAACAATCATCATATAGCCTTATTCCTACACTCTCACTCATCCCAACCCGTCCTAAGGCATTTCATCTCAAAGGCTAAGCATACCTACTTAAGCCTAACCTGATCTCTATCGGTTTAAGTCCAATTCCTATGGCATACCTATAGTCATTGGTTCACTTAAACCATTTCTCTGATACCAACTTGTAACACCCAACATTTAAAAATACGGATTTCCAAAAACTTTTCACCTAACGGTGTTAAAGAATGCGGAATAACGTTTTAAAAGTCCAAACCATAAAATCCTGTTTGGTTTGTTCATAAAATAGAAGGTGTTACTCGTCACATCATCAAAATAGTATAAATGGAAATCCTACGGTTGCCCAACATAAAACAACCGTATACAAGTCATATCAAAACATAATAGTCATAATGAAATCAAAAGTCTAAAAGGAGCAGCAACTATGAGTAACTAATAGCATCTTCAAGTATTCTACCCATGCCTCGCTCATTATCCATCAACACACTTCTAGCTTGCTAAACCTGAGGGGACAACACATTTCAAGAAACAAGTGTTAGCTAACGAATTAGCTAAGTAAGATAACACTAAGTTAATAAAACGTTTGTCCAATTAAAACTTGGTAAAGCAGCTTTTCATATTAAAGACACATTTCGCATATCATCACATACATATCATAGCATCAACATCTTTCATGGTAGGATTAACCATCCTAAATGTGCCTAATCATCATTTCATCATCACATATCATCACGTTAGGTGTGACATAAGTCACGCATATCATATAAGGTGTAAGTTTGTGTGTAGGCGGTCATAAGACCTAACGGGAACCTCACACCCGACTAGATGGATGAGCCATACGGCGGTTCATCAAGTGTCGTTAAGGAATGGCAAGCCACTCCAGGAGTAGTCCGTATGTACAAGACATTGGTGGGTAATCACTCCACCCGGAGATACTCTAACCACGTAATTATGTTGCAAGGAGCCACCCAAGCAACAACATATACGCACCCACCCGGCTAAGGTGAATACGGGTTAAGCTTAACACTTCATCATATATACGAGCTCGATTTCATCACATATAGTTTAGGTGACAAAGTTACCTAAACATAACATATAATCATCTTTTACGTTTGGGCCCTTAAACGTGCACGTGACATGGCAACCTATAAAGTCTAGTGAACTAGATAACCAAGCCACACATACATGCACATCATAATCAACATATACTTGCATCACATTTCAATTCATCTCAAGGCATTACATAGCATTTCATAGCATATCGTTATATCTCATATCATTACATGACATTTCATATCATAGGGACTGCATTTCAGGTCTCAATGGTCAATTACATAGCCCATATCACCTTCCGTGTAACCCCGAATACCCATAAGCAATCAAGATAACATTTGGGAAGTTATTATATGAAAACCATGTTTTTGTTGAACCCTCAGCGTGTCAAAGTAGTGTATCTTATCTCAAAGAAGCGCACGACAAATGATAACTACGTTACCGTGCAAAGCAAGTATTCCTGACCTCCTATAATCATTAAGCGATCATTAGACAAGCTAATACCCACATCATTAAGGTCATAACCCAGACCTAAACACCTATAAACATGACCCATGACAAGACTTGATGCATCGGAGGTTCGTTTAATACTTTAGAGCTTACATAACTCGACGGAACTCAGCATTCACTCACTAAATCAACCTTTCTGGAAACTTGACATCATAATCATCTTTTTAAAGCATTACCATTAGAAAATAGACTCTCTCACGATTCCGTGGATAGCTTATTTGTCAAAAACGGAGTTACGGTTCAAAAGTTATGGCCATTTGAAAATTCTGTCGCTATTGCGTCGCAATGGGGAAAATTGCGTCGCAACTTAAGTCACTGCAATTGAGTTGCGCCGCAACTAGCCCAGATTCAGCAAAAATCTCATTGTTTAACCTCCAAAACTTAACCAAACACACCCCAAACGACCCCAAACCTTATGAACGACTTTTGTACCTCAAAATTCATCATTTTAAGACCATAATGATGCAATGAAATCATTGATTAACCATTACTTGATTTGCATCACAATAACAAACATTTTAGGTTACCGAATCGATCAAAACACATGTTTTTGACATCAAACAGCCCTCTAATGACTTAGATCTGATATGAATTGCATCAAGGGATTGGAATGACATGAAATCAAAGTAATAGTACCTCAAATACCTGGAGATTACAAAAGGGATGCGAAAACTTGATCAAAACACTCTCAAATCAACCAAATAATGATGAAATCGATCAAGAGAATGCTATGGGGCTAAAGGGGACGGCTAGGGCTTCAAGAACAAGTATAATCTCTGTGTTTTTGAGTCTAATGACAGGTTAATAACCCCTTAACCCGTTTTTTAGATTAGCCCTATGTCAAAACTGGTCCCTAAGCTTCCAAACGACTCATATTAAGCTCAAAACACCTATAGGGAATACTTACAACTCATTAAACACTTCAAGCACCTCTAAAGGCATATAAATACACCTTAAACACCTTAATACATCCATCATTAAGACATTCAAGCCTCACACATATGACACATTAACCACGTCTAAGCATTAAATCTACCATAGACTTAACGGACACGTTATGTTGACTTAACGACTCAAGTCAACCTTTAATTAAAAAGTTTGGGATGTTACAGTTTTTCTTTCCAAGTCATACATCTGGTTTAGAATACCCATACGATTCTCTCCAGCCATTTGGGTTCCTTCCTCGGCATCTACTTGCATATCCAATCCGATCAGCTTATCTTTCAAAGATTTAAGATTGTCTTCATTTGTTCGTCTTCTATGTATCCACCCTTTTATCTCACTTTTAAGCCCTTTTAACTTGTTTTTAAGATTTACCATTGCAGAATTAGTCTTCAAATACTTGCCAGAGGACCAGAATTGGTTTACGATATCATCAAAACCGTCACAGTCAAACCAGGAGTGATAGAGTTTAAATGGGGTAGGACCATAATCAACAGCAAAGCGTTGCAGCAGAATTGGATGATGATCAGAGACAGTACGGTCTAAAGCCACGGCTTTCATAGAACCAAAATAATCCCAAATGGGTTCAGATATTAAGAATTTGTCAAGCTTACTACCTTTTGTACAAGACCTGTCCACACGGGTAAACTTATATCATCCCAACGGGACGTCAATAAGATTCCCGTTGGCAATAAAGTCATTAAAGTAATTAGCATTACGCAAAGAGAAGTCAGAGCCAAACCTTTCATCACGTTTTCTAACCGAATTAAAATCACCGAAAACGATATAATTACCCGAATTAGCATTCATAAAGTCAAGAATATACCTCCATAGCCTTTGTTTCCCACGTTCATCTTGAGGGGCATATACTATTTCTTCATTTTTCTTTAACCCCTTTAAACTTTAACATGATACATATTACCTTTTACTCGTATAATTTAATAAGTTATTAAGTTCTATTTTGGTTATAGATATATTCATTCTGTTGAGAAAAATGATTGCCACTATTTTAACTCTTTAACATCGTTATATTTATGAGTTGACGAAACTTACAGATTTATATAATCGATTTATTTTTTATATTTATATAAGTTAAACTGTATCGTATAATACGTATTAGGTTTGATAGATTATTAATAGCAACATTCAGGCTCCATCTAAAAACTTTCTTTTCAAACATCAATGACATATTGTAATACGAAATAATATAGATGTGCTTTTAACTCAAGTGACCCGACTCGACCCATTGTTTTTAACGTTGTCCCAAATCAACCCCAAGTCAAGGTTTTCAAGGACCCTCCTAAATGAAATCTTAAATCCGCCACTACCTCGATAATGACTAACTATATATATGTCTTTTTATACGTAAAATTTAACGTTTTCTTCTTCTTTTACGCCATTGTACTTTATGCTAACCTCAATTACAAGAATCTCTTAAGAAATGGATCAATTTACCATTTTCAATATTTAGTACTGTAATTAATATGTACATGTCTCTTTAACTAATGTTCTTTTGGCTCAATGATATTCCCAATTATATAACTTGAAAGTTGAAACTTTAGGGGTCATGAGTTCAAGATACGGTTCATGAGTTGACCAGGTTGGATATTCCTTTTTGGCTCGACATTTGGGCTGATGATTTGGCTCTCAAAGGAAGATTTCCTATGCTATTTAGAAATTGCTTCATCAAGAACAGTGATTGTGTGCTCTGTGAGGACAAGTTTGAATCTTCTACCCACTTGTTTTGTTTCTGTGGGGTGGCTTCGGTAATTTGGCACAAGAAGATTAGTTTATGGTGTAAGGCGCATCCGTTTTTTATGTTTTCTACTAAAGATTTGGTGGAGATTCACGATCACGTGGGGACTGGTAAAAAATTCATCATAATGGTAGCATGTTGGTGTATTTGGAAGACAGAAAATGAGAAATGTTTCTCCAATAAAGATATTAACGTGGAGTCTATTTTCCATAATGTTAGCTCATTGGGATATCTTTGGTATAAGAACCGCTAGAAGAATGTAAACATTAGTTGGCAAAATTAGTGTAGTTTCAAATTGACGTAAACTTAATGTAAATTGTATATATTACTAGTATTAATACCCGTACGATGTACGGATTGATATTATATATATCGCATAGACGTATTCAATGAATTTATACTAATACTACCTATACTACTCTCAATAATCATGTAGCATAGATTGATAATTTAAAAAGACCAAATCGGCTAACTGTTAGTGATTATAATCTTAAAAACAACATATTTTAACAACAATATAATATGAACATGTATGTAATATAAGGTCAAATAAAACAGAAAGATGTAAAGTAAAACAATTGGATCCATATATACTATATGAACAATAATAAGTAAAAATAAATACGGGAAGAAAAAAACCTTTTTTGTTGATCAGAAAAAAAAAACAACAATCAATGTGTGTTTGTTCAGTTAGATGTTTATTCTTCTAAATATCAAAACCAAAAGGAAAAAAAAAAGCAAAATCCAAGTTTTTCGTTGTAGGTTTACGGCTTAAAGGCAAAAAAAAGTTTTGCCTTTTTTAATTAATTGATGGATACATATGATAAGTTGTATTCAATATTAATTAGGAAACCTGATAAACATAGATTAACTCAAAATAATAATAATTATTAAATAAATAAAAAATACGTGTCGATCAAGGAATATATCACATGTCGTTTAAAAAATACTACAATTCTGTTTTAATTTATTGATAGATCGCCTGTACAATTTGTTGAGGTGGGTGTGGATAAAAGTTATTTTAAAAAATTAAAGTGAGTTCCAAATACAAATTATTATATCATGTCTCATTACAAAATAAAATTAGACTATTTCACGATCACATCTAGTCAATGTTGTGAATCTTATCAGTTATCACCATTTCAAATCATCTAAATCCACCAAATCACTACATTTTCATAACACTCTTCTTCCAATCAACACAAAAGTTATGTCTCGCATACAATATTTTATGATCTCGATCAATAACCAACTTTATCGAATCGACACGTTCATGTGTGAACTTTGATCGATAATAATATTTACCTCCTTATCATTCGATACATATATAATAATATAAACCCTTTATATTGAGGCATCAATTATAACATAACATGATGACAAAAGATAAGTGTGAAAAGTATTTATATGGTCCATGTCCCTTGCTCTCTCCCCTTTTTCTCTTTCTCTCTCCATTCAAACATATCTTCTACAACGTTAAAATATGTACAAAAATTATTACTCGAAATTATTATAAATAAAAGATATTGTTTTAATTGTCTCTGTTTTTCCACACAAATAAAAACCAATACTCTCTATATCCATCCCCATCCCCATCCCCATCAATCATCTTCCCCCTTCATATAAAAGAATCCCAAACACTATACATACATATATTTACACATTATACACACATATATAAAATTTTTATATATATAACTGAATATTGCACTCCTGTTTCTGTGTACCTATATCTATAGATCTGTATAAAAGAGAAATTTTTTTAAAAACTTTTTTTTTAAGTGTGTGTTATATAAGTGTGTATTTTCAGTGTGTGTTTTGTGTATTCCCGTTCACTCACTTACACACACACTCACTACTGATGGAAAAAAGCTGTCATTCATCTGGGCAAGAAGAATCTTCTCCTATAAACCCTAACAATAATAATACTTCTACTACTAGCACAAATAACAATCAAAATAATCAAAATAATAATAATAATAAAGATAATTTTTTGAAACAAATTCATAAATTATCCCACAAAATATCAAAACCCCCATTAAATCATCATCATCATCATAATAATAATCAAGTTCAACATCTACCGTTGATTTTGGATCAAGAGACTAGAAATGAATCTCAGCCGTCCGATTTTAATCTTCATCAAAATCCACAACAACAACATCAGCCACCGGTTTATAATGTAAGCAAAAGTGATTTCCGTGATGTTGTACAAAAACTGACCGGTTCACCGGCTCATGAACGTCCGGCTCAACCACCGGTTCAGCCGGTAAAGCCACAAAGTTCACGTTTACAAAGAATCAGACCGCCGCCGTTGGAACAGATCGGAAACCGTCCACCGTCTTCGTCGTTAAACCCTAACTTCCGTCCGGTCAACGGTAGCTTCTTCCCTGGTCAACGGCCGCTCTCGCCGTTGCCGCCGTTACCGTCGGTACATGCGACGGCGGAATCTCCGATCTCTGCTTACATGCGTGGTTTTCAGATGAACGTCACTGGATTCAATCCGCCTCCACCGCCGACAGCACCGGATTTTCCGGCGCCGTCGTCTCCGTTGCCGTTTGGCTGCTTGAATTCGCCGAAATCGCAGTTTCCGGTGTTATCGCCAGGATTTCCGTTCGGATTTCAACAGTTAACGCCGCTGTCACCGACACCGCCGGCTCCAAGCCCTAGATGGAAAGCAGTCTGATGATATGAGGGCATTTTGGTAATTTCGTAAGAAAGTAGGGGCTTTTTTGATATGTAAATTGATGGGATAATTATATTTTTATTTAAGAAAGACTTATTATTATTTTATTATATGTAAAAAAGAAACCTTAGGTTTTTTAGCTTGTTTCATTAAGATTGAAATTTTATCATATGGTAACTTTGGACACTTTAATGTTTTTTATTTTAATTATTTTTTTAGTTCAGGAGTTGGTTAAGGACTATAAATAACTCAATATCATTGTTATATATGGCCGTTGGAAACTATTTTTATCACATTTTATTGTGGGCTAAGAATAGCAAAAGTACAATGATTATTAACTTATTATTGTGTGTAATGTGACTTGCTATATGTGATGTGATATGATATGTTATGATGTTC
Organism: Erigeron breviscapus; assembly: GCA_034093135.1. Taxonomy (NCBI): domain Eukaryota; kingdom Viridiplantae; phylum Streptophyta; class Magnoliopsida; order Asterales; family Asteraceae; genus Erigeron; species Erigeron breviscapus. Next base: position 72,194,879 of record CM067175.1, read on the forward strand.
AATGTTCAAATGTTTTGCTTCTTTAGGAAACTACTAAAGTGAAATTAAAAACTTTTGATTCTAGATTTAGGAGGTTGAAAGAATGTATGTTTGGTAATTAACATTGCGTTTGTGTACTGTAAATTTGATCTTATAAGTTGGTTGTGAGCTTTGGTTTTCATGTGTTCTAGATTGTCAACACGAGTTCGGACGAGTGATCTTGTTTTACACACAAATTATACGACTAAATATCATTTCTTTCGCCTGATAACTGATGCATCTTGGGATTTTGACCTAAATCTGAGTGGTGTACATGATCATTTTTCATTTCGGTCAGGTTGTTGACAGATCTTTAAGATTTCTTAATCGTTAGATACAGGGGCAGGTAGAATCGTACTGCCAATGATAGATTCTGAATCATAAGGTGATCTTCATATTTGTGAACCTTGTTTCAATCATAGTTACTCGAGAAAGCGGTTTGATTCCAAACTTTGCTTTTGTACTAAATGTGTTCGGTAAATGGAATTTGACCCGTCGGCGTGTGACACAACACGCCGATGATTATACAGATGTTTTTACCGATTCAAGTTTGTTATAATCTTCAACATCAGGGGAGAGCATAACTTTCCATATCTATATGTTAAGCTCAAGTCAGAAGTGTGCAGCTAATGACCATTTTAGAGAAATTTATGTGATGGTATCCAGTTATATGCTATTTTGGTATATCTAATGTTTTATAAAATAAACAAGTCCTCATGGGTTATGATTGTTTTAGGGGTCTGCCCTTGCGTTTGTTATGGCCCCTGTTAGACATGTTAGGTGCATATGTTTGCACATGTTTCAGATTGTGTCTGAAGAAGAATTTATACTAATGCAGGTAAAAATCTAGCATTGAATTGTAGTTGTAGGTCTTGGCTGGTCCCAAATCCCAATCTTCATACTTTGACTAGTGGGTCAGTTCATTTGACTGGTGCATTAATATCTCTTCTTGTCGTCTTCATTACTTTGTAAAGAAAGGCATAATGTTTCTTTTGCATACCAACAAAAGACGACCACAACGATAACGATACCTAATCCTGATAGATCGGACCAAAGAATAGAAGAGGGAGTTCGATAGCAAATACAAAGTAAAAGCAACTTACTTTTTCTCAAATTCAATGAAATCGTTGTCAACCCTAACAAATAATTGCAAGCTATGGCATAAAAAGATTGGCTGAAAATCTGAAATGGTCCCAAGAATATTAAACTTATTATATTAAAATTTAAAACAAATCCTCCTTTTTAAAGGTTTATGGAGAGAGCAAATTGAGGGGAAAAGCATAGAAGACTATTCAACGCAATCCAATAGCAAGATGATTGAAACTTCTTAAAAAGAAACAGAAAATAAGAGAAATCAGTGAAGTTCCAAGGCAATAAAATCAACCCGCGTCTCCTTATTAAAACAATGAAAGTGCAAACAGTCTCATTCCTTTTGGTCTTCGTTTTGCTTGGTGGCTGCTTCCTTTATTTCATCGGCTCCGTCATCCTGTTGCCATATTTATGTGTCAGCAATTGCTTACGATTACAACGGATGCATGGAATGACATCTTTATTACGAGTCACACAAATATTTTACAGTGACCATATAGGGGGTCATAATTCTACATGATGATACTATATCAAGATGGGCAAGTTGGATAATAGGTCACAACAGCTAACTTTTTCACAAGATGAAATAAGACAATAGGGCGGGTCATGTTGTCTATTTCTATGGGATTCCGTCATAAAGTTATGTGCTAAATATGATTATAAAACATGTATTATTACAAAATCTAATTTTTGAATAAGGCAATTATATGTAATGCAAGTATTTGATTTGTATGTTTGTGCAACATTTTCCTTTTTTATCAGCCCGTTTAGGATGATACATAACCAAAGCCGACCCATTCATAAACAAACGGGTCGAAATTGTAACTTGTTTCTTGTAAGGACAGGGAGAGATTGATGTATTTCTGTTAATTTAAAACAGATTAAATAGCTATTTATAAAAGGTAAAAGATGATATATGGTAGAGAGTAGGTAGACAAACAAGTAGTTTATAATTGACCTGCATATCAGATGTCCACAGAGTAAGGTTGTCTCGAAGAAGTTGCATGATCAAAGTGCTATCCTTGTATGAGTCCTCGCCCAAGGTATCCAACTCAGCAATTGCTTCATCAAAAGCCTGGAAAAGGGATTAAATTATCTTATTATTCCCGGATGATACATCATAATCTAAGATGAGATTACAGTTTATGTACATTTTTAAAGTTTAATACCTGTTTGGCAAGACTGCAAGCACGGTCTGAAGAGTTTAAAATCTCATAGTAAAAGACCGAGAAGTTAAGAGCCAGTCCTAGACGGATTGGGTGTGTTGGGGCAAGTTCAGTGTTTGCAATATCCTGCACAATAAAACTTTAATATTACAGAACAATAAAGACAGCAAATTAATTGTCTACCCATATGCATTGCATGTTTATGTATGCATTTATTCATACAATGACAAACGGTAATATATTTTCCAGATACTGCAATAAATTAACAGAAAAAAGTAGTTCAACATAACTAAATGGAAGTACTTCTATGTATATCTGTCACCTTACTCAGTTTCAGGGCTTCATGTTTGGTAGAGCATTTATTACTTATGATTCATAGATTCAAAACAAAGTTATGCAGGACACTCTGCAGCTGGATTGACACTTGACACTTCAATCACAAGGGGTTTACAAGGATAGATATCATCTTTTTGAAGAAAACAACATCTTAATAAGAGGATCCGCCAATCATTATTTAAGTGAGCTTAGGAAAGATAAGAATTTGGACAATTATCGGAAAGATGATACTTTGACGAAATGAGCAACATATTTAAGGGAGCCGATGACACCATGAATATAATAGATGAGGCATGTTGTAACAGCTGAATGCATAAGTCGCTCAGCACACAATATCAATAATTGGAAAAGAGATGTAATTAACCTAAAATTAACTGGCTGATGTCCCGTCACCACTATATGCAACGATAGAAACAAGCAAAGGAGATTCAACAAATGGTCGCTCACCAGTCGATGTATCCAATAAGTGGTGATCCATTTATCACATTCGCTATCAACATTTGTTTAAGTTTAGAACTCCCTCTATCTAAAAACTACTTAACTACTAGACTTTCAAGCTTGAATTGCTACACTTTACTCGAATTCAATTCCAATCAACAAACTTGTTTTAAGAAAAAATGGGCAACAGAAAGGAACTTCGACAAGTAGGAAGACTTTTATTGTTATTCATATAAATATGAACTGACCTAGTAAATCTGAATTCTGAAAAGTGGACGGTTGCACGTATTTTACAAATGCGTTTGAAAAATAACATAAAACTGAAGTCGACATATCAAATTAAAAATGTCACATAGTTAGAGCAATAACTTAATGAGTAGTTCGCCATAACTAAAAGAAGGTACCACATTGTAGACCTGTCACCATACTCACTTTCAGGGCTTAAAATTTTGGCAGAAAATTTATTAATTATGATGATCATAGATTCACAAAAGATATGCTGGACACTCTGCAGCTGGATTTGAAAACTTGACAACTCAACCACAGGATACGCAGAATGGAAGCATCTATTGAAAGAAAACGACATGTCGACATCTTAATAAGAGTATCTACCAACCAACAATTTTAAGCTAGCTAATAAAAAAGAGTTTGTACAAATTTGGGGAAGTGGATGCTCTGTTGCAACATGAATAACATATGACAGAGAGAACTGATGACACCATATGATTACATTAAATGCCGTACGTTGTATTCAGAAGTTGCTAAAGGCAAAAACAATAAATTAACCTGATCTTTAACTAAATACCTGATGTTTCATCACCTCCATATCCAATAACATAAACAAGAAAAGGAAATTAACAAAGTAATGTCTTAACACGTACTATGATCAGGTGGAATTCATCCATCGTATTCACTAGAAACATGATTTCTACTTTCTACTCTATTATTGGACTTTCACGAAACAATAGTGCTACATTTTAACTCAACTTCAGTTTAATCAACAAGCTTGTTTCAAGAAAAGGTGTGCAAATTGAAGCAACTTCTACAAGTAGAAAAATAAACTCCTACAAAACATGTAAATCATTTCATATTTACCAGGAACGCGGTAGTATCTTATGACCTGCACATATCAAATGAATGCATTTAGCCAAAAACATACAATTACAGCTTAAATTATCAGCCTGAATTTCACCAGATTGAGATCACCGTCAATGATGACACATTAAAATACTTCTGCAAACGCAAATTGGAAACAATTGCATCTGCCAAAAAAGTCCAATAATACTAGAAAATCTACATCTATCAACACACATAAACGATCTAGGTTCTTTCATATTCCTTAAATTCAGAAACCTGATACAGCTTAACCTAAATTCTAAAAAACAAATTACTTTAACCTGTCTTACACAAATATATTTCACATTATTAAACTAAATACCATCCTAAAATCTCAATTAACATATGCAAAACCTACCCACATCAATCTCACTCAACAATGACACATCAAAAAACTATAACAGTCATGATATACAAAGCAAATTCACATACCAAATATATCCATAATTCTAAGAAACACACTTTCGCATGACACATACTACACGCAGTTCGCCAGTTCCTCACATTGGGTAACTTTCTTTATTCTCACTACTAAGGCCAAGATTTCTCGAAACTTATCATGTATCTACTTACCTCCCCATGTCACTCGCCAAATCATAATAACCAGATCTTCACTTTAGCCTTTAGGTAACATACTAAGCACATTTCTCTAGTCCGGTTAACATAATACACTTGTTACCTCAAGTTGGGTAACATATATGTGTGCATTCTCAATTAAATTAACATCGGTCTACCTTTGCCTTTTATTTTATTTTTAAATCTAATCAGCTATCATGTAAAACCAGCAAGGTTGGATAAGTGGTCCTTTTCTATCTTAGATTGAACCTGGAAGCAGTCTCTCTACATCGTCATGGTAGGTATAAGGACTGTCTACATCTCAACCTCCCCATTACACCGTCGAGGTATTGAGACACAAAACCTGTAGAAGACGGCATTGGGTGTTTGCTTCTAATCAGCTATCATGTAACATGCCAGTATGTCACATCATCATCACGAGATCCTAGTCAGCTACAATGCCACATGTCATATCATCATAACTAAATCCCAATCAGCTACCACATCACATGTCACATCATCATAACCGAATCCTAGTCAGCTACCATATCACATATGACATCATCATAACATATCCTAATCAACACTTACCGCGCCAAAACAAAATTACACAAACAAACACACATACATACATACATTATCACAAAATCGCGCGAAAAAAAAAACAAATAAAAAAAATCGGAAAAACCTGAGCAGCTTTATAAGCATTAAGAGTACATTCAGCAGACTCTTTCCTATCCTCACCAGTCTTAAACTCAGCCAAATACCTATGATAATCCCCTTTCATTTTCAAATAAAACACTTTCGAATCGCCATTACTCGCATTCGGAACCAATTTCGCATCAATCAATTTCAATATTCCATCACATATTTCATTCAATTCTTTTTCAATTTTCGCCCTATACTCTTTGATCGCTTTCACATGATCCTCATTTCCTCTAGACTCTTCTTTTTGTTCAATTGATGATATTATTCGCCACGACGCGCGTCGAGCGCCGATCACGTTCTTGTACGCGACGGATAAGAGGTTTCGTTCCTCGACGGTGAGCTCTTCGGTTTCGGAAAGCGATGTGACTACTTTTTCCATGAATTGGACCATTTCTTCGTAACGCTCGGCTTGTTCTGAGAGCTTTGACATGTAGACGTGTTCTTCACGCGCCGCCGGGGTTGACATTTTTGGTTGGAAATTGAGGGATCTGGTTTAGGTGTTGTTAGAGTTTGAAATTGGAATTTTGAATGAAATTTGGTTTTTTTTTCTCTTTAGAACATGAGAAAATAACCTTAATATCTATTTTTTTTAATAAAAAAATATCAATTACCCAAGATTTTTCGTAGATTCATAAAATACCCAACAAAATTGTAATAAATTTCAAAAATCGCATAAAGATTTTATAAACCTCGTAAAGATTTTGTAAAATCTGAAGTTCTTTATGCGATTATCGAATTCTTTATGCGATTATCAAGTTCTTTATACGATTATCAAGTTCTTTATACGATTTTCAATTCTTTATGCGATTATCAATTCTTTATCCATTTCAATTCTTTATGCGATCTATGAATTCTTTATGCGATTATCGAATTCTTTATGCGATTATCAAGTTCTTTATGCATTATCTGAATTCTTTATGCGATTATCAATTCTTTATGCGATTATCAAGTTCTTTATGCGATTATCAAGTTCTTTATGCGATTATGAAAATTCTTTATGCGATTTCAAGTTCTTTATGCGATTATCAAGTTCTTTATGCGATTTGAAAATCTTTATGCGATTTCAATTCTTTATGCATTATCAATTCTTTATGCGATTATGAATTCTTTATGCGATTATCAAGTTCTTTATGCATTTCGAATTCTTTATGCGATTATCAAGTTCTTTATGCGATTATCGAATTCTTTATGCGATTATCAAGTTCTTTATGCGATTATCAAGTTCTTTATGCGATTAAAGTTCTTTATGCGATTATCAAGTTCTTTATGCGATTATCAATTCTTTATGCGATTATCAAGTTCTTTATGCGATTATCGAATTCTTTATGCGATTATAATTCTTTATGCGATTATCGAATTCTTTATGCGATTATCAAGTTCTTTATGCGATTATCGAAAATTCTTTATGCGATTATCAAGTTCTTTATACCATTTTCAATGTTCTTTATGCGATTTTGCAAAATTCTTTATGCGATTTCAATTCTTTATGCGATTTCAATTCTTTATGCGATTTTCAATTCTTTATGCGATTTCAATTCTTTATGCGATTTCAATTCTTTATGCGATTTCAATTCTTTATGCGATTTTCAATTCTTTATGCGATTTAATTCTTTATGCGATTATCGAATTCTTTATGCGATATCTGAAGTTCTTTATGCGATTATCAAGTTCTTTATGCGATTATCAAGTTCTTTATACGATTTTCAATGTTCTTTATGCGATTTTGACAAAATCTTTATGCAATTTTATTAATCTCATTGCGATTTTACAAAATCGCAATGTGATTCAAAACATAATCGCATAAAGATTTTATAAACCTCGTAAAGATTTTGTAAAATCTGAAGTTCTTTATGCGATTATCGAATTCTTTATGCGATTATCAAGTTCTTTATGCGATTATCAAGTTCTTTATACGATTTTCAATGTTCTTTATGCGATTTTGACAAAATCTTTATGCAATTTTATTAATCTCATTGCGATTTTAAAAATCTCATTGCGATTTTAATAACCTCATTTCGATTTATTGAATTTTATTGCAATTTTTGGTATTTTGTAAAATTCCGAAAAACTTAGGTAAATTGATATTCGACTGATTTTTAAAAAAAAAAGCTTTTATGGAAAAGTTTGATGTATTTTGGGTTAAGTTTAGTGTTAGAAATTAAAAGTTTTCGACTGATTTTTAAAAAAAAAAGCTTTTATGGAAAAGTTTGATGTATTTTGGGTTAAGTTTAGTGTTAGAAATTAAAAATTTTCGACTGATTTTTAAAAAAAAAAGCTTTTATGGAAAAGTTTGATGTATTTTGGGTTAAGTTTATTAATATTACATTAAAAAAAAGAGAGTAGTCGAACTATTATAACGTCGATACTAAATATATTCTGCAATATCGTGTCGAAGTTGTGATGTTTATCCTATTGCCGTTCTCTTTGGCTCTGTATAAATACATACTAAATTGATTTGCTTAAATGTTGGATCTTGGAAGGTTGTTTGGATGTTCCTTATGTATTTGAGATGTACCTATTGCATATTAGTTTGACATTCATATTATGTAAGTACATGATTTGTATGAGTTTGTTTTTTCTTCAAGCTCTTGTCAAGTTCTCGATGATTTGCCTACCTTCAAGCACACGAAATGCTCATTCAATTTTTCTTTTCGCAGTTTCTTAAACTTTTTTTTAAGTATTCTCGTTTTTCTACAGCTGGTGACAAATTACTTTTGACAAAAGTAGACCACTATGAATAAATTCCGTCGGCGAGATACCTTTAGCTAGGAGTCTCTTTTCCTTCTGCCCACCTCTCATATTTATAGTCGTAGATCGCTCAACACTGAAGATTATTCAAATAAATTTTTTTGTAAGTTTTGGAAAAACACATAAACTTCAGTTAATAACAAAATCTCAAACAAATATAAGTAGAAAAAGAAAAAGACAGACCATATTTTTTTTCTACCTGAATAACAAAATTAAAAGTTTTCGACTGATTTTTAAAAAAAAAAGCTTTTATGGAAAAGTTTGATGTATTTTGGGTTAAGTTTAGTGTTAGAAATTAAAAAAATAATAATAAAAAATAAAAACCACTAATAATTTTGGGTTGAGGCACCCTCATCCTTCTTTGTATCCGACTATCCACCAATGCGAACTATCATAACACAAAATTAGATATGATTCAAGATTTTGATTGTTATAGTAGATAAATCCTTCTTTGTTTTTGCTACATTGCTACTAGCTAGCTGTTTTATACTGTTCCAAAGCAAAAAAATGTTTCATAGTTGGGAATCTAAATATAATAGTAACAGAATATCTTAAACTTCTTATAATATGAAAAGGTGATTCAATATCTTATACCTTAACGCAGTTACAAGTGCCATTAGATAGACACATAGCTAAGTGCATGGAGCTACATGGGTGGGTCATCTGGGATTTGGTAACACGTTGAATGATTTGGATTAAACTTGTGTTATCAACGATGTAGTTTTAGGTGTTATTTTGTTTTTGGTCAACCTTTGAATTGGAATATTATAATCAGCAGAGTATTTCTAGATTGTATAGGCTTATCAACTATTGCATTGCATTTGGTTATTGATGATGTACCCTCCCTTAAGCCTACAGCCTAAGGGCCACATCTATTAAGTAGGCAGGAGCCTAATTACCCAAGTAGGGTCCGGACATGTCGCCAATAACGTACCAAAATACTGTGGCAAGGCTACGGTCTCATTAAGGCTACGACCTCATTGAGGCTACAGACCCACCAAGTATTTTGTACTATGGGTGACGCATGCTTGAAGTACCAAGTGCAGACCTTTTGTCCCTATATGACAATAAGACGAAGTTTGTTACACTACAAGCCACACCGAATAACGGCCTCTGACCAACGGACGTCATGTTAAAGGGGACCAATTTCTGGATCTTTCTTCCAACCTCTATAAATACCCCTAATTAATCTCCTAAAGAGACCAATGAAAAACACACACAAACACCCTAAAAACACACTTGGTGGCGTGAAGCAACTGTGATACTTCGCACCAATTGGGAACCGCCAACAAGTCCAAACACTTCATTATCATTTTCAATCCCGAATTAACCTATAGCGACTTAGGTGTAACTTTACACTTAAACAAGTGGCGCCATCCGTATTAAAACTTAATCTAAAATGAATGAAGAGGAGCTGGGGTCACCCCCAGGCTTCGAAACCTCACGAACTTCACCAAACGCTCCACCAACTGCCAGACAGTTGGAAGAGCTCACACCACTTTTAAGAGAGTTCCTCCGACAGGTGGACATGCAAAGTGTCCGGACGCGTCTAACGTACTCTGATGAAACATATAATGCTGAAGAAGTGGAAGCCAGAACACCAGTCCACAGAGCCTCCGGACACGGATTGGGACCCAGGGTACATTTTGACGAAGCACCAAGACGTCGTTCCGATCCTACCAACACCAGCTACCATCCGCAAGGGCCAAACTTGCCACCCATGGCGGAGGAATATGTCCGTAACAATGGACAGACGTACAACCAAAGCTATCATGCATACAGTAACGCTCCACCGGCACACAATCATTATCCTCCATCCCACTCCCACCAATATTTTACACCACAAGCCACCAGAGGATCCCGGAACCTGAATAACCAGCATTTTGCTTCAAATGGCGGCAGACACCAAAGTGACCCTCATGTGTACAGACAAACTGACCAGTATAGGCCGCAGCCTCGAACAAACCATTCAGACTACACACAGCAACCCCCAGCATGGATACCAGCTGAGGAGGATATGATAATACAAACAGAGTCGGGACCGTTTGTACAGTGGATAGAAGATTATCCTCTGCCAGAAGGAGGATTGCCAAAAGGGATCGAGATGTACGATGGAAAAGATGACCCGGATAATCACTTGAAACATTTCAACGGAATGATTCGCATGCAAAGGTGGACTGTTCCGGTGGCATGTCACATGTTTGCTTTAACATTGAAAGATGTAGCCCGAGCCTGGCTAGACGCTCAACCAGTTGGAAGCATAGTTAATTTTGAAGACCTGAAGCGCAAGTTCCGATCTCATTTCAGTCAGCAGCAGAAGTACAAAAAGATCCATCTAGAAGCCCACAACAAAAAAAGAAGAGAAAATGAGTCCATCCGGCAGTTCATTACTCGTTACACAGATGAAACA
>CM067175.1:72207962-72258301 GCA_034093135.1 Erigeron breviscapus
GAACCTTTGGAAGACCCAATCACAGCCGTAATCACAGAAAGAAAATAACCAGAAGATTTCCCACCAAAAAGGGAAGCTTGGAAAAATTTCGCAATTAGCTTCCCCTCTGTTGAAGATGAAGAGGCTTCAGAGGCTCCAATTGTAATCAGTGCCATTATAGGCAACCACCCAGTTAGAAGAATACACCTGGATACAGGCAGCGGGTGTGAGATAATGTATGAGCATTGTTTCTTGAAGTTGAAGGCAGCATTACGAAGAGCAAGGAAAGATAACATAAGCCCATTGGTAGGCTTTTCAGGCGAAAGAACGTGGTCGCTGGGGGAAATAGTGCTAAACGTAACTGTAGGAGAAGCCCCGAAGTCCAGAACAGAATCGCTAACCTTTGTTATCATTAGAGCAGAGTCTCCATACAACGTGATCTTGGGAAGGTCAGCCATGAGAAAAATGGGAATGGTACCATCTCCAGTGCATTCAATCGTCAAATTCCCAACACCCCGAGGAGTTGGATCAGTCAAAACCGAGCCTCGAAGGGAATGGCAATGTGCCCAGATCAGAGCTCCAGAGGTAGGAGAGTCATCACATAAGAGTGAAACCATCGAAGTCGAAACAGAAAAACTCTTTATTAACGACAAGTACCCGGAGCAGCATGTGCTCATTGGAAAGCAACTCCCAACAGAACACAAGAGGAGGCTAAAGGAAGTTTTAGAGAAAAACAAGGACGTATTTGCATGGACACCGGCGGATATGACGGGTGTACCTAGAGAATTGAAATTGGGCAGTGAAACTTTTGATACCCAGCATTACTTAAATACAAGGCCTCACATAGAACCGATAAAACAAAAACGCCGCAGCCTAGCCCCAGATAGAAGCAAGGCTGCAAAGGAACAGGTGGAGGATCTAGTGAAGGCAGGGATATTAAGAGAAGTCAAGTATCAAAGTTGGATAGCGAATCCGGTGATGGTGAAAAAACATGATGGCGGCTGGAGAATGTGCGTTGATTTCACTGACATCAACAAGGCCTGCCCCAAAGATTGCTACCCACTGCCGGAGATAGACTGGAAAGTTGAATCCCTCGTTGGTTTTAAACTCAAATGTTTCCTAGACGCCTACAAAGGCTACCACCAGATACAGATGAATCCGGACGACGAAGATAAAACAGCCTTCTACACATCCGAAGGCATTTACTGCTATAAAAAAATGCCCTTTGGCCTGAAGAACGCTGGGGCAACTTATCAAAGACTGGTGGATAAAGTGTTCGGGAAGCAAATCGGAAGGAACCTGGAAGCCTATGTAGACGACATGGTCATAAAGAGCAGAAGTGAAGAAGACATGTTCTTAGATATTGAAGAAACCTTCAAAACTCTTAGATCAATCAACATGAAGTTGAACCCTAAATAGTGTTCTTTTGGAGTGGAAGAGGGCCAGTTCCTGGGCCATATGATCACAAAAGAAGGTTTCAAAGCAGACCCGGAAAAAGGTTAGAGACATACAGAACATGCAACCTCCAAAAACACTGAAGGAGGTGCAGAGCCTCAATGGAAAGCTAGCAGCGCTCCACCGTTTTCTTTCAAAATCGGCTGATAGATCACTCCCTTTCTTCAAGACACTAAAAGGATGTCTAGAAAAGCAGAACTTCAGGTGGACAGATGAAGCACAGAAAGCTTTTCTCGACCTTAAAGAGTATCTATGTCATCTACCCACCGTCACAGCTCCATCCCCCGGAGAAACACTTCAAATATATCTGGCTGCATCAGCAGAGACTGTCAGTGCAGTGTCAGTAACAAATAGAAAATAAGGGCAGCAACCGGTATACTATGTCAGCAGAATATTGCAGATGCCGGAGACCAGATGCCCAGAAATAGAAAAATTGGCACTCGCTCTAGTACATACAGCAAGGAGGCTCAGGAGGTACTTCCAAGCACACCCTATTCAAGTATTGACAGACAAGCCAATTAAGCAGGTATTAACAAGACCAGAAGTATCAGGAAGGTTAGCCAAGTGGGCGGTGGAACTAGGTGAACACGAAATTGAGTTTCGACCAAGGAATTCCGTAAAGGGTCAGATACTAGCAGACTTTTTGGCCGAAGTACCCAAAGAAGAATTGAAAGGCAAGAGAAAAGCTTCAATAGAACAAAAGTTGGAAGAACAACAGGAAACCTCACCAGAAACTTGGAAGTTATTTACAGATGGAGCCTCAAGTGCTGATGCATCTGGAGCAGGCCTCATCCTGACAAATCCAGAAGGTCAGGAGTTCACTTATGCCTTGCGCTTCAATTTCAAAGCCTCCAACAATGTTGCAGAATATGAAGCCTTACTGGCAGGTTTGAGAATCGCCAAAGAAATGAAAGTGAAACATATTCATGCTTGCGTGGACTCCCAGATAGTAGCTTTCCAAGTTGATGGAACATATGAAGCGAAAGAACCAACCATGAAGAAATATCTGGAAAAGGTCAGGGAAATCAGAAGGCAATTTCAAAGTTTCAAGATAGAAAACATCAGCAGAAACAAGAATAAAATAGCTGATGCATTAAGCAAGCTAGCATCCACTTCTTTCGCTCACCTCACGAAAGAGGTCCTAGTAGAAACCCGACAGAAAAGCTCCATAGAAGAAGAGGCTACGGTGGCTCCGATAGAAGAAGAAGGAAAGACGTGGATGACCCCATTAGTAGAGTACTTGACAAGCGGATGGCTACCGGCAGACAGAGATGAAGCAAGAAAATAAGAATCAAGGCTCCACAATACACCCTTAGAGAAGAAGGACTATACAAGAAGTCATACTTGGGGCCATTATCGAGGTGCGTAGGCCCAAGAAAAGCCCAAGAAGTCATTAGAGAAGTCCACGAGGGAGCCTGCGGCGCCCACGCGGGGCCTAGAACAGTGGTAGCAAAGATCACAAAGATGGGGTATTATTGGCCCTCCATGTACAATGATACACTAAAAGAAATTTAGAATTGTGACTCATGCCAGATACATGCCACAGTCCCAAGAGTACCTAAGAGTGAGCTAATCCCCGTAACATCAGCTTGGCCTTTCTCCAAATAGGGCATTGATATCGCGAGACCCTTTCCCAAAGCACCGGGGAACGTAAAGTTTTTAGTGGTTGCAGTTGACTATTTCACAAAGTGGGTGGAGGCTAAGCCTTTAGCCACCATCTCAGGGAAAAACATGGAAAAGTTTGTATGGGAACAGATAGTAACAAGGTTTGGAATCCCCAGACAATAGTCAGCGATAATGGCAAGCAATTTTGTGAAGGACTCTTCCCACAATTTTGCAAGAATCTGGAAATCCAACAATGCTTCACCTCCGTGGCCCACCCACAGGCTAATGGTCAGGTAGGAGGCAATGAACAAAGAAATTGTGAAAGGAATCAAGATGAGGCTGGGAAGATGTCAAACCGGATGGCTGGATGAGCTCCACCAAGTCCTTTGGGCCCACAGAACCACTCCAAAAACAAGCAATGGCGAAACGTCCTTCAACCTTGTTTATGGCTCAGAAGCCATGATTCCCACAGAGGCAAGCGTACCCACCATCCGAAGGTCTATCACAGAAGCTGAAAATGAAGAAAAATTAAGAACAAATCTCAATCTTTTGGAAGAAAGGAGGGAAATAGCCTCCATCAGAGAAGTAGCTTATAAAAGGCAAATGAAGAAATACTATGACAAGCGAGTATGTAAAGAGGCATTCCTACCAGGCGAATACGTTTTTCGAAACAACGACGCCAGCAAAGCAGAGAAACAAGGCAAGCTAGGCCCACAATGGGAAGGCCCATATCAGATAATGGAAGCCTGCGGCAACGGCTCATATAAGCTAGCAACACTTCAAGGGGAAAATCTCCCAAGAACATGGAACATTTCCCAACTTAAAAGATGTTATATTTAAGTGATATTCAAAAAAGGCTACGCCTTTAAACATGTATTTTGAATCAGGCTGAAAAGCCCATTTAATGAAAATGCCCTAGCCTACGGCCCACTAAGCCTAGGCTAAGTGAACTTCCATGGAATTTATAGAATAAGTACACGAAAGCTACGACCCATACAAAGAATATACATATAAATAATTATGTCTGACGTGTAGGCTCGCAACCTTACGTCGCAGGACCCCAATAGTCCTGTAAGATATAAACTGGAAAACTCCCTAGATATCTTATGGCAGTCCTCTATCACGCTCCGGCTAAGAGTCGACCACGCCACAGGCCCAAGGCATTTTTGGGAAAACATAAGCCCAAGACTGGGCCACAAAAAAACATGTCTCAAATACGCATACTGATGAAGGCAAATATGAAAAGACATGCAACAAAGCCCGTGGCGCGAGGCTCCGGTCGAGAGGCCCAAGCATCCATAGGGCTCCGGCCCAAGCCGGCAGCTTACCTAAAACATAAGAAATAATGCATGCAATGACAAATGCAAATACACATAACTTAAAGAAACATTATAGTACCTACGGTTCCAAAAATCGTAGCCTTAGTAGATGCAAACACACATAACAAAAGTAAAAACAGTCATACCCACGACTCCACCAGCCGTAGCGATTACTTAGGGTACAATAAGGGATAGTAATACGGAGTTAGCCAACAGAGGCTTTACAAACCAAAAGCATAAATTATCCAAGAACCCAAAGGGTGAAACCACATAATGCTTGGAACTTAATTGATATGGACGGAAGAGTTGGATGGAGCCACAGATGGAGAAGGCATCGGAGCTGTTTTGCTAGACTTTTCTGGCTTCAAGGCTAAGATGGCAGCGGCAGACAAAGAGGAACCCGCAACAACATTCTCGATATAAGCATACTTCTTGTCTTGAAACTTACCCGCAGCTTCCTTCAACTCCGTCATCGCATCTGGCTTATACCCGGGTACCTTCGTGACGTCCAAACCCGGAACCTTTGAAGCAACACGCACCAACCCTTTGTGAATTCCCACCGCCATAGCGCAACCTTGCACCGCCCCCATCTCCCTCGAGAACTCATCATTCCGAGGCAATTTATCAACAATGAGAGGAATACCCTTCACCAGCTCAATTTTTTCTTCCTCAGCCTTCTCCAAGTCATCCTCCAGCTTTGAGATTCTAGCCTCATTCCCCAAGGTACAATCTTTGAGGACATCAACTTCCCTCAACAAATCTTCATTTTGTGTCTTCAAGATATCCTTTTCTACCTCCAACTCTTGACATTTCTGCCGTAACACATTGATTTCTTGCTCCGCCATGTCAACCTTCTGTTTTTGAAAAAGAATGTCGGCTTTCAAATCGTCTTTCCTTGCCTTTACCATGTCAGAATTCACACTATCCTCCAGGCGGCGGAGGCGGCGGCGCAAAATGTTATTCTGGCGGTTCAGTCGCGCTTTCTCCTTCTCGATGAAGTCCCAACGCCTCCAATAACCATCCTGTAAAAGACAAATACATAACATATGCACAAAGGTGATAATAATAAGTAAATAACGCCAGTATAACAAGGAAAACAACAAATAGCTACGGAATAGCTAACCTGAACAGATAAGAGGCGAATAATAGTCTCATTTGTAAAATCTCGAAAGCTACCATGAGTCTGCATAGCGGTAGAATGAGCACGGGCTGGCGCCAGCAGATTCTCAACATACTCCCTACGTGCTTCCTTAGAGTCTAAAAGGGTATTAAATGGAAGGCTGGGGAATGATATCTGAAAAGGAGCCTCACTAGTGGGAGCCTCCGGAATGCCCATTGAAGGGGGTCCCTCACTCTGACTGGGATCAGGCTCATAGTAACCCGTAACACTGTCGTCATCTTCATTCGACTCCCCTACCTCAAAACCTTCTTTCTCCCCACTTTCTTTTCCCTCCTTCTCATCTTGTTCTTTAAGCCTCTGTAGCGATCTAGGACTTTTACCTGCGCCACATGAAGGCGCGATAGTCGAGACATCATCTTCCCGCAGACGATAAGTACCGCCGCGAGGTTCCTTGAGTTTGATACCTTTAAGAGTTTTCTTTTTCTTGGGAGACTTGGTAACAGAGACACTTGCTTCCACACTTTTCTTTTTGGAGCCTCCCTTTCTAGTTACAGCGGCCCCACTACCCGTAGCCTCAGATTCGGCTGCACTAAGCTTTTTGTTGATTTGTTGTTCCCTTTAATACCTCCTTTTTGCGAGCAATAGTCTGGGGAGTATCTTTCAGCACCCTCACTTCATTGTCAAAATTAAGGTTGTCAACGGTAGGAAGCTCTTGACCCTCAACAACCTCAACTTCAAACTCGACATTATCATCAGCATCCGCCTCCAGATAATCGAGAAAAGTCATGGCTGCAAACAATAATAATGATAATCAACAAGGATTAGAATAATGTAATAATATATAATAAAAAAAAAAGAAAAGAAAGAGTTTAGTCCAAGGGTAAAGGGAAAAGCATAAAAATCAACATGTAGTCTATTAGGAAACATGATATCCTAAGCACAAGGAAAAAGTTTAGTCCAAGGAAGCCGTACTCTTCCCATCAGAGCTGCGGATAAGAGGAGTAGCAGGATGATGCGCCCACACTGGACTCAACTTGGCCAAATATAGAATAGGCTCGGGAAGGATACGGCTCCGGATGGCGGGCTTACACAGCTGCTTGACAATCGCAGGATCGCACTCTATCGGTATCTTCGTATCGGCTAAAGTACCACGAGCTTCCACTTTCATATTAAGAACAGCTTTATATGCCGGATCGATAATAGATGAATCCATAAAGAAAAATCTAGACTTCCAACCCTTCACGGACTCTTTCACACCGAAAATGCACTCTGGTAACCCACAACCACCCCTCTTCTCTATTGTATACCAATCTCCAGTAACACCTAACCGAAAGAACTTACGAAAGAGCCCAACAGTAGGCTCCTTGTCACGAGCCCTACATGACGCCTCAAACATGGTAATACGCAAGGCCCCAAAAGGAGTAATTTGAGATATATGACACCTAAAGTGTTTCAACACGCTTAAGAAAAAATCGGTAAAAGGAAGACGCACGTTTCCCAACTCGAACATACCAAAATAAAGTCCAATCTTACCGACCGGAACCGCCTTAATGGTGTCCGACGGCCGCGGCAGGGTGTAACCATACCCGGGTGGAAACCTATACTCCGACAACAACTCTAAGAGATCATCCCTAGTGGCGGTACAAAATTGAATGTGTAGGTCTTTCCTATTACCAACACCCATATACGATGAACAAAGTATATATATAAAAGAAAAGTAGCGTACAAGAACACACCTGCGGCGAGATGAAGTCAAATGGGTCCGGCGGCAGATTTGAAACAAAAGGCTCCGGCGGCTCCGGATAGAAAACAAAAAGAAAAAGAAAGAGAGGAAAAAAGGAGAATTTAGGAAAGGTTAAACAAATGACCTAAGGATCCTATTTATAGGAGAGAAAAGGAATGGCCCATAT
The DNA here is from genome assembly GCA_034093135.1 of Erigeron breviscapus. Taxonomy (NCBI): domain Eukaryota; kingdom Viridiplantae; phylum Streptophyta; class Magnoliopsida; order Asterales; family Asteraceae; genus Erigeron; species Erigeron breviscapus. Next base: position 72,215,351 of record CM067175.1, read on the forward strand.
GCTCCAAGGATAAGATGCAGACACGTGGCAAATGATTAGCTAGATCCAACGGACACAACACCGGGCACGCTTTACAAGGCCGACTGACCACAGGTCACGCTCCCACTGCGCCCACTACTACAACAATAAACAAATATTAATAATATTGATATAAAAAAAAAAGGAGGGAGAGTAGAAGTATATAATATACTTTGAGAATATGTAAGTATTGCCAAACATCCACCAAAGGCTCCAGCTTAATACGGAAACCTCGCCCTAACTTAAAGGCTCCGGCCACATTTAAGGCTCCGGCCTTGCTTTTAGACTCCAACCTCGTATTCGAAACAATTGTCTTCCATCGTCTCATTCAAGCTCCATCAATCCTTTTACATCTCGGTGACTCAAGTAAATAGCCTACCACCCCAAAGACTTGCAATGCTAGGCTGGGGGGCTTGATGATGTACCCTCCCTTAAGCCTACAGCCTAAGGGCCACATCTATTAAGTAGGCAGGAGCCTAATTACCCAAGTAGGGTCCGGACATGTCGCCAATAACGTACCAAAATACTGTGGCAAGGCTACGGTCTCATTAAGGCTACGACCTCATTGAGGCTACAGACCCACCAAGTATTTTGTACTATGGGTGACGCATGCTTGAAGTACCAAGTGCAGACCTTTTGTCCCTATATGACAATAAGACGAAGTTTGTTACACTACAAGTCACACCGAATAACGACCTCTGACCAACAGACGTCATGCTAAAGGGGACCAATTTCTGGATCTTTCTTCCAACCTCTATAAATACCCCCAATTAATCTCCTAAAGAGACCAATGAAAAATACACACAAACACCCTAAAAACACACTTGGTGGCGTGAAGCAACTGTGATACTTCGCACCAATTGGGAACCGCCAACAAGTCCAAACACTTCATTATCATTTTCAATCCCGAATTAACCTATAGCGACTTAGGTGTAACTTTACACTTAAACAGTTATATACAAGACATGATGTGAGACAATGATGACTTACAAGGTCTATTTTTATAGGGTTGAAATTGGATATTGAGCCGATATATTAGATGCTTAATAAGATATGGTTCTTATTAAGATACTTTTAAGTATCATGTTTGATGATGTATCTTAATAAAGTAGGGTTATATAATGCAAACTTCATTTTTATTTGTATGTTAATGAGTTTATATAGTTTCGACTAGTTGGATCCATTTGACCCGTTGTGTTTGTAATCCCAGTTCTGTAAGATTTACTCCTTGGACGCAAAACATAACTCAAATCTGGCACATTTCTAAGCAAGTTTTTCAAATGTTCTACCTCTACCATGGAGTCTTGGACCGCTAAGGTCACCATGTAGTTACATTTTCATAACATATTGCAGATTTGCTTCTTAATACTCTGTTACATTTTCATAATCTGGCACATAACCTGCTGCGGATTTTCATAATACTCTGTTCATGTTTTTGATGTTGCAGATTTGCTTCATGTTTTTTTTCTAATGTGTTGAGAACTCTCAACTTCGTTGAGCACACAAAGCTTACAAGATGGAAATCCATGGTATAATTTTGCTTTCTCTAACACGTATAAAGCAAAAATAATTGAATGTATATGCTCATTTTGTAGATACCAAAGGCAAAGCCCATTATTGTGGATCCATGTCTTTATTTATCCAAAAAACCGGACCTTGCACTCACATACATCACAACGTAGATCTGATGTAGACTTCAAGGCCATAACTATTAGAAAGTAGACTCATTCACCTTTCCGTGGATAGCTCATTCGTCAAAGACGAAGTAACTATTTGAAAGTTATGACCGTTTTAACTTCATTGGAGCATTTACAAACAGCTCCAATGGGGTGCTTGACTCAGTTTTAACCCACTTAGACACATTCGTTTTGAGCAAATCTTATGTCTTTTGAAAGGTCTAATCTCATACTTTCAATAGCTACTTTCAGATATTACCAAAACAAAAGACATACAAAGTTACAGCCCCTCAAAAACTGTTCAGAGTCAATTCTGGCTGCTGAAACTCGGGAAAACAGCTCTTACCGGCTGTTTTGCAACCCAATTTAAACCACTTATCCTTGGACACACTAGACATATCCTATACTGTTTCGTAGCCCTTTGGATCTACTTTCCATCCCAATAATCCACTGTTTCCAGAACTGTACCATTTGGGGGTTACGGACCCTCAAAGTAGGCCCGAAAATCATTTTTAGCGTTTTTCTCCAAAATGGACAAAAACTCTCAAAATGACCAAAAGTCAAACATTAAATCACCAAAACTTCCAGAACTAAACATAATACTATATTCGATGAGATTGAGCCTTGTACTTCCAGAGTTTAGGCTCAAACGGGCCAAGGGTGCTAATGCCTAATATAGACACAACATGACTTTGACTAACCAAAAATTAATGCAAAAGCTACATATAGATCCACAAAAGTGCAGATATCTTTTATGCCATATTTAGGATGCATTCAACTCAAAATTTCCTCTTTTGACTCACAAGACGACCCAATTGAGTCATTCAACCTGATGACGTGCAAAATGGGTAAAACAAGACCCTAACATACATAATGTCAAATGGCCTTAAACTTACATGAAAATCTTGTAGAAGACGTACCAGACTTATTTGCGAAAACCCTCCCACTGCAGAAAGGGAAGGTAGAAAAAACCTGTCTCTTGGTTTAACCTAACCAATGGTTAACTTTTCCATTTTTCATATATTTAAAGTAATTGTTTCATAGGACAGTCATTCATGTTGCATGAAAACCAAGTGTATTTGAACATCTTATTATAGAAAGAGATACAATCACTCTTGTAAGAGCGAGGTTTTCGAAATACAAAGGCAAAAAGCATAAATTTTTGACATTTCATTAACTGGAGTCTAAGAGAGTTTGACTAGACTTGAAACTAGTCCCTTGATGATACTATCTTTAGCAATACATGTGCTTACCATATATGGAATTGTTTTGATCTGATTTGCATCCAAATATCTTGTCTGACTGGACATTTTGTTGATAGGCCAAACTTTTTCAGAGCTTTCTACCATGATAGCCAAAGCCAGCCTCATGACACCTTGTTGTACTGTTGTATGATGAAGAATGGGATTCAATGTACCCAAAGTCCTGCATTGTCGTATTCTTAGAGTGCGCAAATAAAGAAAGAAAGAAAGAAGAAAAATAAAAAGTAAGTAACACCCAATGCCGTCTTCCACAGGTTATGGGTCCCAATATTGTGGAAGATGATGTATGAGGGAGGTTGATATGTAGACAACCTTACCCCCACCTAAAATAGAGAGGTTACTTCCAGGTTCTACCAAAGGTAGAATGGGACCTCCGGCTTGCCGGGCATGAGCATCGAACCCTTGACTTCTAGAGTCAAGGGCTCCAACCACTTGATGTAACCCGGTTTATTAAAAAAGAGATGATTTAACAATCTTATACCTTAGACTTAGACTTGGCATAAGGTGTTAAGCAAGGATTTAAATCATTTAAGAACATGTCATCTGGACTGCCAGGGGTAGTGCTAAACTCCTGAATCATAAGCAATAGGGAGTATGTAAATAAGTGCTATGATAAGCATGAATTAGTTAGAAACATACGTAGGTCATCACTATCCATATACTTACCAGGGAATTGGATGCTTCTTCCTGGTCATGTGTTAAATTAGAAGAGGTCACAAGACCATCATCATAGGATCCTTGAACCGAATATTTGTCCGCTTTCACCTATCACCAACAACGGATTATTAAAAATGGTAAGAAAAACCATCTCCCAACAATTTTTTTTTGAGGTTTTGTTGTAAAATTTGGTCTCCAACCAAATATGATGCAACATACAACATAATTAGTACCGATATACATCTTAGTTAACAAGGGCCAATCTTTTAAGAGGCCCCCCGACCCCCTCCATCTTTTCGCTCAGTAGTGTAGATTTATCCTAATTCGTTCAAAAAGATATTATTCTTTTAATCCTAGATCCTCATGACTTTAGTCCCCCTGATTATTATACATATAGTATCTTACATTGCTCAACGACATCTATAATAATATGGGTAAAGTTGGAGATGTGAAAAGATTTGAATTTCAATGAAGTGATAGTTGTGATGACGATACCTGTGCGAGATCGTGAGCAAGGGATTGAAGTTGGTTGGTGAGAGAAGTAACTTGCATCTGTAGAGACATAGACGAAGAAGACGATGAGGACGACAACTCCTTGTGGTGGTGGAGGTCTTGGGGAGGGAAGAGAATAGCAGTTTTCAATGAGTTAATCTCTTCCCTTTGTTTCAAACACAGATCTTTCAACTTATCAATCTACACACAACCCACATCAATCAATACTACAACTTACTTGTATATATAAATAGATAGATATAGATATAGATATATGGGAATTTAAATTATAATTATATTAACCTCGGTGTTTTTCTGAACAAGAATAGAGTTGAGTTGGATGATAAGTTCCTCCTGTTCTTTATTAACATTCAGAAGCTCCCTCTCACTTTTTAAAACCATCCCCAAACTCCTACTATTATTATTACTATTATTAATCAAAGCCTTTTTATCACCAAACAGCTTCTTATGCATTAATCCAACCAGACCACCGCTGTTACCACTACTATTATTTTTATTATAATTAGTTATATCATTTCCTGTGAATTCCCTCTTTACTTTGGCTGCCTTTGATGATGAAGAAGAAGAAGATTTCTTTTCCATAACTAATTTGTTAACCATACCACTCAGATTCAAATTAGCCGATTTCGTTTTCGACGACTTTTTTGTAATTATTATGGCGTTGTTGTTGATATTTCGGTGGGTAGTAGATGAGAAAGACGAAGTGTCTGATTCAGCAGCTGAAGATCTAGTAGTCTTAGCATATCGACCACCGCTATTACTGGTACTCAATCCTCCTGATGATGATTTTGATTTTGATGAAGACATAAATAAAGAAGACATGCCTCTTCTTCTTTTTTGATTTTTTTTTTTATGTCTTAATTTTGATGATTATTGTTATATTATAGGACTATAGGAGTAATAATTATTCACGCTTTCCTTGTTTGTTCAAATTTTCATTTTTTAGGGAGTATTTGATTGAAATGATAGCGACTGATTTTGGATTTGGTGGGGCGGGCGGGAGGAAGGGCAGGCTTGCAATTTCAAATTCTTTTCACTTCATCCACCTTCCCTCTTCTTTACAAATGAGTGGTCTTAATACCATAAAATTAATAAATTTATCAGTACAAATCATAAAACATACCATATAAATGTTTAACACACAGTTATAGTAAATTTATCAATTTTTATGATACGAATCACCTTTTTTCAAAAGTTTGGTTATGATGTGGGGATTAGGATGAAAGTATTGTACCGGCATCATGTGTTTCATACGAGCTGAGTCAAAGGGTATCCAATTGTGTTACCGGGGCTAGGGTTTCCTCCATTACCCTTTTTTATTACTATATTATATTAGGAAGATGATAAATCCTCCTAATTCATTAGCCTAAAAAACCTCCTAACAATGAATGATGACACTGGGAAAATCAAGGGATAAAATTAAGAAAGATTATTAATGAAATCCACATGTCATACTTATAGAGTTTTAAAAGAATTTTTAGGCTAATATTTATAAAGATTAATTATTTTTCATTATATTATATTATCTCTCTATATAACTAAGAGAGGATAAATTAGGGTTTATGTGTCACTTTTATTTATTTGTCAACTCAGCTTTTAGCTTAGGTGTAATTTTGTAGTTCTTTTGACATCTCTAACTATATTAAAGGAGATTAGGTGATGACCTAAGAAAAGGCTTATGTGTCGGCCTTTAAGGTTATCCACATCATAAAAAACACATAATGGCTGATGTCATGTGTGTTTTTTTTTACTTCCATGGGAAGATTTGATCCAATCTTCTTTAACACTCTTCTTTCTCTTTCTTTTTCTTTTTCCCAAAAAAAAACTCAAAAGTTACAGATCTTTTTTTTTCACTCAACCTTTTTCTCTTTCAATCTTCTCTTTCTCTCTTCTCTTCTCGTCATCTTTCTTTTTGAGTCTTCTAATTATTTTTCTCTTATCATCACTATCTTAATTTTTAGCCCGAAAACCCTAATATTTTTTTGTTGGTTGTTACAGTCTCCGATCAGATCAACGATGGTAGCTCATCTCCGGTCAGATCCACGGCAGCGAAGGTCATCTCTGATCAACTTCTCTCATTCCTCACATAATAACATGTTCTCCATCTGCTTTTAAGCTAACAAGGTAAAATTCCATGAAAAAAATTTGGATGTAATGAGCCTGCCAAGAACCATATATGGTGAGTTTTTTTTTTAACTTCAATTCTTTAAATTGTTTCTGGAGTCGTGACTGGTCAATTGGAGTCTGGAGTCTGGAGTCTGGAGTCTGGAGTCTGGAGTCTGGAGTCTGGAGTCTGGAGTCTGGAGTCTGGAGTCTGGAGTCTGGAGTCTGGAGTCTGGAGTCTGGAGTCTGGAGTCTGGAGTCTGGAGTCTGGAGTCTGGAGTCTGGAGTCTGGAGTCTGGAGTCTGGAGTCTGGAGTCTGGAGTCTGGAGTCTGGAGTCTGGAGTCTGGAGCTGGAGTCTGGAGTCTGGAGTCTGGAGTCTGGAGTCTGGAGTCTGGAGTCTGGAGTCTGGAGTCTGGAGTCTGGAGTCTGGAGTCTGGAGTCTGGAGTCTGGAGTCTGGAGTCTGGAGTCTGGAGTCTGGAGTCTGGAGTCTGGAGTCTGGAGTCTGGAGTCTGGAGTCTGGAGTCTGGAGTCTGGAGTCTGGAGTCTGGAGTCTGGAGTCTGGAGTCTGGAGTCTGGAGTCTGGAGTCTGGAGTCTGGAGTCTGGAGTCTGGAGTCTGGAGTCTGGAGCTGGAGCTGGAGCTGGAGCTGGAGCTGGAGCTGGAGCTGGAGTCTGGAGTCTGGAGTCTGGAGTCTGGAGTCTGGAGTCTGGAGCTGGAGTCTGGAGTCTGGAGTCTGGAGTCTGGAGTCTGGAGTCTGGAGCTGGAGTCTGGAGTCTGGAGCTGGAGTCTGGAGTCTGGAGTCTGGAGTCTGGAGTCTGGAGTCTGGAGTCTGGAGCTGGAGTCTGGAGTCTGGAGTCTGGAGTCTGGAGTCTGGAGTCTGGAGTCTGGAGTCTGGAGTCTGGAGTCTGGAGTCTGGAGTCTGGAGTCTGGAGTCTGGAGTCTGGAGTCTGGAGTCTGGAGTCTGGAGTCTGGAGTCTGGAGTCTGGAGTCTGGAGTCTGGAGTCTGGAGTCTGGAGTCTGGAGTCTGGAGTCTGGAGTCTGGAGCTGGAGCTGGAGCTGGAGTCTGGAGTCTGGAGTCTGGAGTCTGGAGTCTGGAGTCTGGAGTCTGGAGTCTGGAGTCTGGAGTCTGGAGTCTGGAGTCTGGAGTCTGGAGTCTGGAGTCTGGAGTCTGGAGTCTGGAGTCTGGAGTCTGGAGTCTGGAGTCTGGAGTCTGGAGTCTGGAGTCTGGAGTCTGGAGTCTGGAGTCTGGAGTCTGGAGTCTGGAGTCTGGAGTCTGGAGTCTGGAGTCTGGAGTCTGGAGTCTGGAGCTGGAGCTGGAGTCTGGAGTCTGGAGTCTGGAGTCTGGAGTCTGGAGTCTGGAGTCTGGAGTCTGGAGTCTGGAGTCTGGAGTCTGGAGTCTGGAGTCTGGAGTCTGGAGTCTGGAGTCTGGAGTCTGGAGTCTGGAGTCTGGAGTCTGGAGTCTGGAGTCTGGAGTCTGGAGTCTGGAGTCTGGAGTCTGGAGTCTGGAGTCTGGAGTCTGGAGTCTGGAGTCTGGAGTCTGGAGTCTGGAGTCTGGAGTCTGGAGTCTGGAGTCTGGAGTCTGGAGTCTGGAGTCTGGAGTCTGGAGTCTGGAGTCTGGAGTCTGGAGTCTGGAGTCTGGAGCTGGAGTCTGGAGCTGGAGTCTGGAGTCTGGAGTCTGGAGTCTGGAGTCTGGAGTCTGGAGTCTGGAGTCTGGAGTCTGGAGTCTGGAGTCTGGAGTCTGGAGCTGGAGTCTGGAGTCTGGAGACTGGAGTCTGGAAACTGGAGACTGGAGTCTGGAGTCTCCGATCAGATCAACGATGGTAGCTCATCTCCGGTCAGATCCACGGCAGCGAAGGTCATCTCTGATCAACTTCTCTCATTCCTCACTTAATAACATGTTCTCCATCTGCTTTTAAGCTAACAAGGTAAAATTCATTTCAAACAAATTTTCATTGTTATTAATATTTATTCAGATCTTTGAAATTTTTTTGACAGTTATTGTATTTATTCTTTTGATTTTGATTCCGATCTATACAAAACAATGAACAAAAACTTTTTGTAAGTTTTTTTCTATTGGCTTCTTCATCTTATTCTTAGTCATCCATCTTCATCAATCTATCTTCATCAATTCTTAGTCATCCATCTTCATCAATCTATCTTCATCAATTTTTGTAGTTATAAAAATTGTTAGCTATTTATATTGTGGATGTGGTGGTTTTGTTGGAAGAGATATTTGGGTTGCCTGGTATTGAAGACTTGGTGGTTTTAATTATCAATTTTTGTATTTGTTATGTGTTTTGTTTTTCAGGCTCGGGTTCTTTGACTCGATGATGACATGAGCGAACCAGATTCTGAAATGGCTGATCCAAATGAAAAATTTTTGGATGTAATGAGCCTGCCAAGAACCATATATGGTGAGTTTTTTTTTTAACTTCAATTCTTTAAATTGTTTCTGGAGTCGTGACTGGTCAATTGGAGTCTGGAGACAGGTATAAAAATATCACAATTATATTATTAGATGTTAAATGAGAAATCAATGTCAAATTAGTTTATCATATTTTCATATGATTAACAACTTGATTTAGAGTATTTATTATTCCATAGAGCTATTTAAATGAGAAATCAATGTTAATTAGTAAGAGTATTTAATAATTTACTTGATCTTCAGGTTGTTTTGACCAGTGAAGCTTACCAATGACCAGTGACCAGTGAAGCTTACCAGTCACTACAACTTATCCTAAGTGTATCACAACAACTACTTCAAGAGTTTTTGCAGGTACATTTCTAGATTGTATTTAAGCATTAGCATATGACAAACAAATGAACATGATAGTAATGCACTACCTGTTAGTTAGCAATCTGGAGGCCAATTGTGAAGCTCACCAGTTTTATTTCAGCCATAGGTCCAGTGACCCGTTTCAGTAGTAACCTTCAGCGAGTATCCACCATCGATGAAGTTTACTGGAACACACCAGTGAGTCACTTCAGTCATGATTTAATCCTCCACCAGTGAAGGTAACCACTGGACGCTTTATTATATTTGTAGATGACTATATAAATTGGGATTTGCATTTTATGCTTAGAATAGAAAAATGGAGTCTGGAGTCTGGAGCCTGGAGCCTGACTGGAAACTGGAAACTGGAGACTGGAGTCTGGAGACTGGACAGTGGAGTCTGGAGTCTGGAAAACTGGAGACTGGAGACTGGAGCCTGGAAACTGGATCTGGAGACTGAAAACTGGAGGATGCACCTGGAGGATCTTCACTGCATGATGCATCTGGACGATCCAACTGGATGATGCATCTGGAGGATCCAACTGGATGATACATCTGGAGGATACAACTGGAGCACTTTTTTTGGGGAAATGGTCCGGGGTCATTTCCGCATCAAAAGTATAATCAGCTTGAAATAAAATGCTTTTGTATCTTATTTAAACCATTTTAACATATACATCATTAATTGATTTGCTCAAATGGAAAGATTACATCTTTGATTCACTAAGTGTTTGTTTTTTAGTCCCATGAAGGGACAAAGTAGCTAGATTTTTCCACTGTATAAGTTTCTTCATTTTTAGTTGCTTAATGTGTTCTTGTCCAATTATTTTATATAGCAAGATATGGAATCAGACTGGAGAATCAAACATGCAACTCAACTTTATCATTTTTTATCATTAATATACGACATGATTTTTAAGTATTTGATTTCGTAGTTTATTATGCTTTATTATATTTGTAGATGACTATATAAATTGGGATTTGCATTTTATGCTTGGAATAGAAAATTCTAAAATAACCCATGGGTTTAGCATGAGACTTTTAACTTGATATTGAAAGTTGCTTAAAAAATGTATTCATAAGAACGACTAAACAAGTAAAGGTTTTCTCCGGGTTATTCAATGAGACATGTCTTTGACTTAGATATTTTTGTCAATATAGAACTTTTTATAAAATATTTATTTTATAAAATGTCTATCAATAATCCGTGTTTTCACACGGGTCTACAACTATGATTGTATATATAAAATGGTTGTATATATAAAGGAGATTAAGGGATTAAGGGGATAAGTTAGGTGGGGTTTTCGGGTTAATATATGTTTTACATATTTTCAATACTTTGTGAAATTGAACCTTAAGTTTTCATTTATAAATACATTTGGTTGGTTTTAAAATAATTTTTTTGTTGAAAGTTAACAACATTATCTTTGTTTTGGTTGAAGTTATAAAATTAATTTCAACCATGATCATGTGTTAGGTTTTATTTTTGGTCCTTATCCCTTCATTTTAATAGTGTTCATTTATGTTTATGAAATTTGAATTAACTACATAAAATGCTAAACCATTAACTATTTAAAAACAAAACATTCCATGGATTGCCAAAAACTATTTAAAAACAAACACTAATCAAAACTATTTAAAACAAAACATTCCATGGATTGAAAAACTATTTAAAAACAAAACATTCCATGGATTGAAAAACTATTTAAAAACAAAACATTCCAATTGAAAACTATTTAAAAACAAAACATTCCATGGATTGCAAAAACTATTTAAAAACAAAACATTCCATGGATTGCCAAAAACTATTTATAAACATAACATCCCATGAATTGCCAAAAAGAAATCAAAAACAAAGACTAAATTGAATATTTAATATAACCAATACATGTAACTAATGAACATATAGATTACATTTATGATTTTATTACGTTTCATTCTATAATGGGCTTATATAGTTTCAAATACTCTCAGACTGTTGAATCAGACTGGAGAAATAAAATTAGGCTGGAGAATCAAACTGGAGAAATGGAATCAAACTGGAGAAATGGAATCAGACTGGAGAATCAAACTGGAGAAATGGAATCAAACTGGAGAAATGGAATCAAACTGGAGAAATGGAATCAAACTGGAGAAATGGAATCAGACTGGAGAATCAAACTGGAGAAATGGAATCAGACTGGAGAATCAAACTGGAGAAATGGAATCAAACTGGAGAAATGGAATCAAACTGGAGAAATGGAATCAGACTGGAGAAATGGAATCAGACTGGAGAATCAAACTGGAGAAATGGAATCAAACTGGAGAAATGGAATCAAACTGGAGAAATGGAATCAGACTGGAGAATCAAACTGGAGAAATGGAATCAGACTGGAGAATCAAACTGGAGAAATGGAATCAGACTGGAGAATCAAACTGGAGAAATGGAATCAGACTGGAGAATCAAACTGGAGAAATGGAATCAAACTGGAGAAATGGAATCAAACTGGAGAAATGGAATCAGCTGGAGAATCAAACTGGAGAATCAAACTGGAGAAATGGAATCAGACTGGAGAATCAAACTGGAGAAATGGAATCAGACTGGAGAAATGGAATCAGACTGGAGAATCAAACTGGAGACTTTTAACTTGATATTGAAAGTTGCTTAAAAAATGTATTCATAAGAACGACTAAACAAGTAAAGGTTTTCTCCGGGTTATTCAATGAGACATGTCTTTGACTTAGATATTTTTGTCAATATAGAACTTTTTATAAAATATTTATTTTATAAAATGTCTATCAATAATCCGTGTTTTCACACGGGTCTACAACTATGATTGTATATATAAAATGGTTGTATATATAAAGGAGATTAAGGGATTAAGGGGATAAGTTAGGTGGGGTTTTCGGGTTAATATATGTTTTACATATTTTCAATACTTTGTGAAATTGAACCTTAAGTTTTCATTTATAAATACATTTGGTTGGTTTTAAAATAATTTTTTTGTTGAAAGTTAACAACATTATCTTTGTTTTGGTTGAAGTTATAAAATTAATTTCAACCATGATCATGTGTTAGGTTTTATTTTTGGTCCTTATCCCTTCATTTTAATAGTTTTCATTTATAAATACATTTGGTTGGTTTTAAAATAATTTTTTTGTTGAAAGTTAACAACATTATCTTTGTTTTGGTTGAAGTTATAAAATTAATTTCAACCATGATCATGTGTTAGGTTTTATTTTTGGTCCTTATCCCTTCATTTTAATAGTGTTCATTTATGTTTATGAAATTTGAATTAACTACATAAAATGCTAAACCATTAACTATTTAAAAACAAAACATTCCATGGATTGCCAAAAACTATTTAAAAACAAACACTAATCAAATTAATGATTAATATAACCAGTAACGTAAACAAACATGTAATCTAAGCTTATCATTTGTTACATTTTATTGTTGGTCATTATTTTACATTTTAGAACTTTTTATTTGTCTTAATCAATATTTGACTTAATGCTAAAACATTTTTAAAAAATATTTTTTCATAACAAATTATTAATATTTTAAACATAACATCCCATGAATTGCCAAAAAGAAATCAAAAACAAAGACTAAATTGAATATTTAATATAACCAATACATGTAACTAATGAACATATAGATTACATTTATGATTTTATTACGTTTCATTCTATAATGGGCTTATATAGTTTCAAATACTCTCAGACTGTTGAATCAGACTGGAGAAATAAAATTAGGCTGGAGAATCAAACTGGAGAAATGGAATGAAACTGGAGAAATGGAATCAGACTGGAGAATCAAACTGGAGAAATGGAATCACACTGGAGAATCAAACTGGAGAAATGGAATCAGACTGGAGAATAAAACTGGAGAAATGGAATCAAACTGGAGAAATGGAATCAAACTGGAGAAATGGAATCAGCCTGGAGAATCAAACTGGCGAAATGGAATGAAACTGGAGAAATGGAATCAGCCTGGAGAATCAACTGGAGAATCAACTGGAGAAATGGAATCAGACTGGAGAATCAGACTGTAGAAATGGAATCAAACTGGAGAATCAAACTGGAGAAATGGAATCAGACTGGAGAAATGGAATCAAGCTGGAGGATCAAACTGGAGAAATTGAATCAGACTGGAGAATCAAACTTGAGAAATGGAATCAAGCTGGAGAAATGGAATCAAGCTGGAGAAATGGAATCAGACTGGAGAATCAAACTGGAGAAATGGAATCAAACTGGATAAATGGAATCAGATGGAGAATCAACTGGAGAATCAAACTGGATAAATGGAATCAAACTGGAGACTGGAGACTGGAGACTGGAGACTGGAGACTGGATCTGGAGACTGGAGACTGGATCTGGAGACTGGAGACTGGATCTGGAGACTGGATCTGGAGATGGACTGGAGACTGGAGACTGGATCTGGAGCCTGGAGACTGGATCTGGAGACTGGAGACTGGAGATTGGAGTATGGAGACTGGAGACTGGAGACTGGAGTCTGGAGACTGGAGGATGCACCTGGACGATCTTCACTGGAGGATCCAACTGGAGGATGCATCTGGAGGATCCAACTGGAGAGACTGGAGGATCACTGGAGGAATGCACTGGAGGATCACTGGAGGATGCATCTGGAGGATCCAACTGGAGGATGCATCTGGAGGATCCAACTGGAGGATGCATCTGGAGGATCCACTGGAGGATGCATCTGGAGGATCCAACTGGAGGATGCATCTGGAGGATCCACTGGAGGATGCATCTGGAGGATCCACTGGAGGATGCATCTGGAGGATCCACTGGAGGATGCATCTGGAGGATCCACTGGAGGATGCATCTGGAGGATCCAACTGGAGGATGCATCTGGAGGATCCAACTGGAGGATGCATCTGGAGGATCCAACTGGAGGATGCATCTGGAGGATCCACTGGAGGATGCATCTGGAGGATCCACTGGAGGATGCATCTGGAGGATCCAACTGGAGGATGCATCTGGAGGATCCACTGGAGGATGCATCTGGAGGATCCACTGGAGGATGCATCTGGAGGATCCAACTGGAGGATGCATCTGGAGGATCCACTGGAGGATGCATCTGGAGGATCCAACTGGAGGATGCATCTGGAGGATCCAACTGGAGGATGCATCTGGAGGATCCAACTGGAGGATGCATCTGGAGGATCCAACTGGAGGATGCATCTGGAGGATCCACTGGAGGATGCATCTGGAGGATCCAACTGGAGGATGCATCTGGAGGATCCACTGGAGGATGCATCTGGAGGATCCACTGGAGGATGCATCTGGAGGATCCACTGGAGGATGCATCTGGAGGATCCACTGGAGGATGCATCTGGAGGATCCAACTGGAGGATGCATCTGGAGGATCCAACTGGAGGATGCATCTGGAGGATCCAACTGGAGGATGCATCTGGAGGATCCACTGGAGGATGCATCTGGAGGATCCACTGGAGGATGCATCTGGAGGATCCAACTGGAGGATGCATCTGGAGGATCCACTGGAGGATGCATCTGGAGGATCCACTGGAGGATGCATCTGGAGGATCCACTGGAGGATGCATCTGGAGGATCCACTGGAGGATGCATCTGGAGGATCCAACTGGAGGATGCATCTGGAGGATCCAACTGGAGGATGCATCTGGAGGATCCAACTGGAGGATGCATCTGGAGGATCCACTGGAGGATGCATCTGGAGGATCCACTGGAGGATGCATCTGGAGGATCCAACTGGAGGATGCATCTGGAGGATCCACTGGAGGATGCATCTGGAGGATCCACTGGAGGATGCATCTGGAGGATCCACTGGAGGATGCATCTGGAGGATCCACTGGAGGATGCATCTGGAGGATCCAACTGGAGGATGCATCTGGAGGATCCAACTGGAGGATGCATCTGGAGGATCCAACTGGAGGATGCATCTGGAGGATCCAACTGGAGGATGCATCTGGAGGATCCACTGGAGGATGCATCTGGAGGATCCAACTGGAGGATGCATCTGGAGGATCCACTGGAGGATGCATCTGGAGGATCCACTGGAGGATGCATCTGGAGGATCCAACTGGAGGATGCATCTGGAGGATCCACTGGAGGATGCATCTGGAGGATCCAACTGGAGGATGCATCTGGAGGATCCAACTGGAGGATGCATCTGGAGGATCCAACTGGAGGATGCATCTGGAGGATCCAACTGGAGATCATCTGGAGGATCCAACTGGAGATGCATCTGGAGGATCCAACTGGATGATACATCTGGAGGATCAAAATGGAGTAATCTAGACCCTTTATTAAATTTCTTTCTTATTTCTCCACCCTTAGATCAAGATGATGACATCATCATTGACTCAATCTTTGATCAAATGCTCTTTTAGTCCTTCAACTATAGATAAGATGTTCCAACCATACATATTATTAATTAATATTCTACTAATCATATCAAAATTAATATGTCTAACTTTTTGGATACCCTTTAATATGTCTAACTTTTTTGATACCCTTTTTAATTCACATCATCATCTATTTTTCTTTTAATTTTATTTTGACTTCATATTTGATTTTCTTATAAATCTTCTTATAGATTAATATTATTAAAAAATACGGCTTTTTTGATTTGTTAACAAATAATGATTGTTTCAAAAAACTATGTTGATCCATCTTATAATTATTTTAATATTTGATTTTCTAATAAGTATTAGCAATTATATTTGCAGTTGCTTAATTTGTGTCAAGTAATATTATGATCCATCTTCCATTATAGTTTATTTTTCGTATTTATTTTCTTACAAATAATTAATAACAAATAATTTTGTATTGGATTATGGTTTAAATTAACCTTATGTTATGAAATATAACTATACACTTGATGATATATGATTAAGGTTGAAAAATAGGGTTGTTATTGTTTATAGTGTATCATTTGAATGAGCTCATAGAAGATATTGTGACAAACAGTCATTATCGTGATATGAAAAATGTATGAATATTATATGTTGAGTCCCAATGTTCATTGATAAAAGTCTGTAAATTTGGTGATGACAAATCTGACTTATAAACACTTAGAAGTCTTTTGGTTCTTGTAATCTGATCTGGGTCAGACTAAGCTGACACAGCTTACGTTCTGTCTCTGACCCAGATCATGCTTCATACTTTGTAATTGTAAAATCTTATGGAAGCAAGTGTTATTCAAGCTGCATCAACAATGTGATAGCATTCAATCTAAGTCGAAGAGGAGGATTGAAGATAGAAGACCAAGCTGTTAGTGGAAGGCATCTTGGGATTAGCAGTCAACTTGGGAACACTTAGGCAGATTGGTGCTTTGACAAACGGCCCAATCTGTGTCTGACAATCAAGTGAAGATAACAACCTGGATTGAAGATAAAGACAAATGACGTGACTAGGAATTATCCTAGGATCCAGGTTGGTGGTTGGTTTTACATATGCGTGTCCATACTCTTATTGGATGATGAAGAATGTGCGTCAGTACGTGGGGGACCACAAGTACTATGAAAGGCACGATTGATTATTCCTTTGTCATCCACTGAAAGAAGAATACGTGGCTTCAACGGATACCAAGAGAAGGAGAGCTTTCGCCTATAAAAGCCTCATTCATTGATTGCATATGTGTGGCATTTTCCTGAGAATCATTCTTCACACAAGTTTCTCTGCTCTTACACACAGTTTAGTCTGTACGAGATCAGCTTGGGCTGATTCTCTTGAGCTAGAACTTATTGATTGTAGTTTGTCATTTCAGAGGTTGTTTAGATATCTATAGGCTATCTTTATTCCGCAACAACCTTGTAATTCTTTGTATAGATTATTTCTTAATAAAGGATTACATTGAAAACCACAATCTGTGTTCAAGAATGTTTTTGTTTCTTTATTGCTTTACTGTTTTAATGATTCCTGCTCTTTACTTACTTATTCAATATATATAATCTGAATCTTAAAACGTTTTTGTTTAAAAGTTTGTAAAGTTTGAGGAAAGTTGTATTCACCCCCCCTCTACAACTGTTCTGTGTACAATATACTTTGGTATATTGATACACCTTGGGACGTATCAATTGGTATCAGAGAAGGGGTTAAGAATTAACTTGACTTGATCCTTGCATATTTTCTTTAATAGTAAAGAATTATGTCATCCTATATTGATAATGGTTCTTCAACCAGACCACCCATGTTTGATAAAGATGATTTCAGTGGGTGGAAAGGTCGAATGTCTTTGTTCCTTGAATCCATCGATAATAATATGTCTGACATCCTTACGGATGGTCCTTATGTTCCTACACAAACCATTGTGGTGGAAGCTATGGAAAGGGAAGGTCAACCAACCATTCCATGTTTGATAAAGATGATTTCAGTGGGTGGAAAGGTCGAATGTCTTTGTTCCTTGAATCCATCGATAATAATATGTCTGACATCCTTACGGATGGTCCTTATGTTCCTACACAAACCATTGTGGTGGAAGCTATGGAAAGGGAAGGTCAACCAACCATTCCTGCCACAGTCAAATCCATTGTTAAGGACAAGGCAGATTGGGTGGATAAGGATAGGAGGTTGGCAAACTTGGATGTGAAGGCTAGAAATTTCATTGTCCAAGCTGTGCCCAAAGACCTTTACCATTCTATTAAAATGTGTTCTACAGCTAAGAAAATGTGGGGTACATTGACTGTCATGTTTGAGGGTTGCTCTACTTCTATGGAATCCACAATTACTACATTGACCAGGAGGTATGAGAGATTTTTCTCTTTGAGAAATGAATCCTTGACTGACACTCATACCCGCTTTAATGCTTTGGTAAATGATTTAGTTGCTGTTGGAATTGTTAAGAAAAATGAGGTTTTAAAGGAGTAAATTTCTTGATTCATTACCACCTAAATGGAACAACTATATTTCTTCTGTTAAATTAAGTTCTGTTTATCATGATCTTGATCTCCCTGGACTTTTTGGTTTACTTCATAACCAAGAATGTTCAGAGGCTGAAAAGTTAATTACTATGGGTGATTCTTATAGTCAGCCTGCTGCTGCACTTGTTGCTTCTATGACTGAACACCCTAGTTCAATTAGTAATAAGATCATTCCTTGTATTAATGATGATATTCCTGAGATGTCTAATCCTAACTCTGTTTGTGTTGAATCTGAATGTGATGAATCTGATGAAATAGCTAATGAAGTAGCTATGTTGGCTGAAAGGATCAGAAGGAGATCCTTTAATAAGTTTAAAGGAAAAGGAAAAGGTGGCCAAGCTGATAAGACCAAGAATCCATTTGACATGTCCAAAGTCACTTGTTACAAGTGTGGCAAGACTGGGCATATGGCTAGAGATTGCAGATCTAAAGAGTCTACTCAAGCTGTGCCAGCCAAAGGTGGAAAAGGTGAAAAATACTCAAAGCTCAAGACTAAGTACAAAGCCTTGAAAGCACAAGTAGCTGAGCTGACTGAGAAGGTGAACAAAAGTGAAAAGAGTCTGGTAGCCAAAGACTGGGCTGAAAGTGCCACATCATCTGATGATGAGCTATATAAAGATGCCAAGTGTTTCATGGCTAAAGAAGCTACTCAAAGATTTGCTGAAGATCTGGTGAAAATACAACAGCAATCTGAGTCAGCTCACCAGGCATCTACCAGTCAGACTGCTCCACCTGAGGGCAGTCATGACGATAATACCTGGCACTTGGACAGTGGGTGTTCTAAGCATATGACCGGATGTAAGTCCCTGCTATGTAGCTTTAGGATTCGCGCTGGTCCTAATGTTACTTTTGGAGATGACTCTCAAGGAAAGACTGAAGGATTTGGTATACTTTCAAATGGTCCTCTTACTTTCAGAAGGGTCTCATACGTAAATGGTTTGAAGCACAATCTGATCAGTGTGAGTCAGTTGTGTGATGCTGGTTATGAAGTGAGATTCAGATCTGATAAGGGAATTGTTCTTGATTTAGAAGGCAATGTGGTTCTTATTGCAAAGAGGGATGAGTCTTTGTATTCTTTTGACATGAGAAATCCAACTGTCACAAGAGAAGTTTGTTTCATGTTAAAGACTCAAGATGAGCTGAATTGGTTGTGGCATAAAAGGTTGTCTCATATGAATTTCAAAGACATCAACAAGCTGTGTAAGAAAGAGTTGGTGTCTGGTCTTCCAGTGATAAATTATGAGAAGGACAAGTTGTGTGGTGCTTGTGAGAAAGGCAAACAACACAAAGCTACTTTCAAATCTAAAACATGCTCAACCATTGATAATTGTTTGGATCTGCTTCATATGGACTTATTTGGACCAATTAGTACTCCATCATTCACTGGAATGAGGTACTCCTTGGTAATTGTTGATGAATATTCAAGATACACCTGGGTTTTCTTTCTCAAACACAAGAGTGAAGCTGCTGACAGCATTATTCATTTCATCAAGCAAGCTGAAATTCTCTACAAAAGGCCTGTTAGGCAATTAAGAAGTGATAATGGTACTGAATTTAAGAATATCACTCTTAATTCTTTTTGCAGTGAAAAAGGAATTTCACAAGTATACTCAGCTGCCAGAACTCCTCAACAAAATGGTGTTGCAGAAAGAAGAAACAAAACTCTTATTGAAGCTGCCAGATCCATGATGGCTCAAAACAATGTCAAGTCTCATTTCTGGGCTGAAGCAGTACACACAGCTTGCTTTACTCTGAACAGATCCCTTATTGTGAAAAGACACCAGAAGACTGCATATGAACTTCTTAGGGGGAGAAAACCTGAAATTGGTTTCCTAAGAATGTTTGGAAGTCCTTGCTACATTCTGAATCAGAAAGAAGAAACAAAACTCTTATTGAAGCTGCCAGATCCATGATGGCTCAAAACAATGTCAAGTCTCATTTCTGGGCTGAAGCAGTACACACAGCTTGCTTTACTCAGAACAGATCCCTTATTGTGAAAAGACACCAGAAGACTGCATATGAACTTCTTAGGGGGAGAAAACCTGAAATTGGTTTCCTAAGAATGTTTGGAAGTCCTTGCTACATTCTGAATCAGAAAGACCATCTTGGAAAGTTTGATGAGAAATCAGATGAAGGTATCCTACTTGGGTATGCAACAATGATGAAAACCTACAGAGTGTACAACAAAAGAACTAAAACAATTGAGAACTCTGTTAATGTAAGCATAGATGAAGGTGGTTCTAAGCCAGATTGTTCTCCTCCTGAAGATGAAGATTTCAATTTTGAAGAACTGGCTGTACCTGAGAATGAGCCTCCAACTAATCCTCCAGTTGGAGCTGATAATGCTCAAACTCAGGGGGAACAACTCATTGAAGAAGAAGAAGGTGTTCCAATCTTTGAAAATGAGCAAGATGATCCAACTCCTACTGAAGAAACTTTTGTTAATCCATCAAATGATGCTCCAGCTGACTCAGATTCCTCTATTCCAATCCAAGCTGATCAGCCTATTCCTCAAGCTGACCATACTGGACCATCTAATCTGAATCAGCCCATTGTCCCAGTTGCAAACAACTCAACTCATGTTACTAAATGGACAAGGAGTCATCTAATTAACCAAATCATTGGTGATCCTCTCTCTGGTGTTAAAACAAGAAGAAAGGCAACAGGCAATTTTTGCATGTTTGTTAATTTTGTGAGTAAGGTAGAACCAACTGAGGTTAATGAAGCTCTGGCAGATCCATCTTGGGTAAATGCAATGCAAGATGAATTAACTCAGTTTGAAAGAAACAAGGTTTGGGAACTTGTTCCAAGACCTCATCACAAAACTGTGATTGGAACCAAGTGGGTCTACAGAAATAAAATGGATGAAAGGGGAGTTGTGACCAGAAATAAAGCAAGATTGGTAGCTCTTGGTTACAGACAAGAGGATGGAATTGATTATGATGAGACTTTTGCACCAGTGGCAAGATTAGAGGCAATCAGAATGTTCTTGGCCTTTTCTGCTCACAAAGGTTTCAAAGTCTATCAGATGGATGTGAAGAGTGCATTTCTTAATGGAAAATTGGAAGAAGAAGTCTATGTTGAACAACCTCCAGGTTTTGAAAATTCAAAGTTTCCTGACCATGTGTTCAAGCTTGACAAAGCTCTCTATGGGTTGAAGCAAGCTCCAAGAGCATGGTATGATACTTTGTCTAAATTTCTATTGGCTAACAAATTCAAAAGAGGTAATGTAGACAAGACTTTATTTGTGAGAAAGTATAATGGTGATATCCTGCTTGTACAAATTTATGTAGATGATATCATATTTGGGTCGAGCAGTGAAAGACTTTGCAAAAAGTTTTCTGAGTTAATGTATAAAAAGTATGAAATGAGCATGATGGGAGAACTAAACTATTTTCTGGGTTTACAAGTAAAACAGACTAAAAATGGAATTTTTATAAACCAAGGAAAATATGTTAAAGATCTCTTAAACAAATTTGGTTTTAGTGATTGCTCACCTATGAAAACTCCTATGGGAACTGGTGATAAGCTGGGTGAAGATAAAAATGGCAAATCTGTTGACACCACAGCTTATAGGGGTATGATAGGATCATTACTTTACTTGACTGCTAGTAGACCAGATATTATGTTTGCTACATGTCTTTGTGCAAGATATCAAGCTAGTCCTAAGGAATCTCATCTTAAGGCTGTGAATAGAATCTTTAGATACCTTAAAGGTAGTCCCAATCTGGGTCTTTGGTATCCCAAAGACTCAGGATTTGATCTAATTGGCTATTCAGATTTTGACTTTGCAGGCTGTAAGATTGATAGAAAAAGTACTTCAGGAGCTTGTCAATTGCTTAGAAATAGACTTGTAAGCTGGTCCAGCAAGAAGCAGCATTCAGTTTCTATCTCCACTGCAGAAGCTGAATATGTTGCTGCAGGAAGTTGTTGCTCTCAAATTCTTTGGATGCAATATCAGCTTCAAGACTATGGTGTCACTGCATCAAAAACTCCAATCTTTTGTGACAGTACCAGTGCCATAGCAATTTCAAACAATCCTGTGCTTCATTCAAGGACCAAGCACATTGATATAAGATATCATTTCATTAGGGATCATGTGATGAAAGAAGATGTTGAACTCCACTTCATTCCAACAGATAATCAGCTTGCTGACTTGTTTACAAAGCCTTTGGATGAATCAAGGTTCAACTATCTCATAAGTAAGCTAGGTATGCTAAATTTGTAAAAGGTAGTGAGCCAAGTAATAACAAATCTGACCCCTTAGAGTTATTCTAAATTTTGAGGGTAAGCTGTGTCTGACCCAGACTACCCTTTCATACTTGGTGCATTTCCAAGTAAAAGAGGGTAAGCTGAGTCTGACCCAGATTCGTGGTTATTTTTGTTATTAAATATCTCAGTGCGTTTTATTACTTTCATTATTTTATTTAGTTTACTTGTTGATCCTATTGGAGTGTGACACGTGTAGTGGTAACAGCCGGTTACTGAAAAAGTACCTCCACTACTTGTTCATCCTCCAATCATAATCTTTCTCTCTCCAACTTTTTCAAACGGATATTTTGAATAATGTATATAATATCAGTTTAACCTAAATCCCAAATCACTTCTTCATTTTTCTCAAAATCAATCTCTTTTTCTCTCTAATCTGAATACTGTTTTATTAATTTCTTTAAAATTCTTCTTATAAAAATTGTTTTAAAATGGCATCATCATCTATTTCTGCTAATAATTCTCAATCTAATTCTTCTTCTGAATCTGAGGTCCCATACCCAGCTCCAGTAAGCATGAGTAAGCTTACACCCTATGTGGTGGGTAATAATGTGGTAGTAGTCCCGGCTGATCTTGATACTGGTAAAATCAAGATTGGTAGTCTCGTCTCAGCCAATGTTCATCCTCCTTCTTGGGCTAAAGGATATGATGAGATTGTAACATTTTTATGGTACCATCCATTTGGTAAGATGATGATTGAGAAGTCTGATATGGTGTTTAAGGATCTTTTGTGTGAATTTTGGGCAAGCTGCTATGTGGGTAAGAACAAGAAAGGAGATCCTGCAATCTATGGCACAATCCTCAACGGTAAGACAAAGGTATATATTTCTTATGAGAGGATTAGGTCTGCTTTTGAGCTGTCTTATATGCCTGATGACATTTATGAAAGTATTGTGTCTCACACTGAAGCCTAAAGTGTTTTACAAGAGGTTGGATATACTGGTCCATTGGCTTCAGTGGTTAAAATGAAACATTTAACTGGAATTTGGAATTATCTTTTGAGCACAAATTCAAAAACTTTACAAGTAAAGGCAGGCAGCTTTGATCAACCTAATGCCTTAGAGATGCAAATTTTTCATGCTATGGTTACTATGACTAGAATAGATTTTGCTGCAATAATTTTTAGAGACTTGGTTGGCCGAGTCAATAATAAGAGCCTTACCATACCTTATGGTAGGATTCTTGCTCTTATCATTGAAGCAATACTTGACAATGATTTCAGTCTGGCAACTGGTCAGACAGTGGAATGCAAGGCCATCAACAATAATATTTTCAATAGTCCCAAGGTAACTGTGCAGGGTCTGACCCGAGCAATGCAGGTTTACCTTGATTTTTGCAGGCAAAGAGAAAGGGAACAAGAAGCACTTGAGGAAGCTGTCCCTTTTTCGACGCGATCTGAGTCTGACACTCAATCTACCAATCAGGGGGACCCAGGTACACATGCTTCTGAACCCTCAAACTCTTCCCAATCTATTCAATCTTCTTCTCCTTCAAAAGAGGGTGAAGGGTTGGCCAAATCATCAGCCTCCCTAGCCACACCCTCATCCACTCATTCAAAATCCGCTTCTAAAAGATCCATTGTTGAGGACTTAGTGCCTCACAGTGCTAAAAAGAAAGAGTTAATTTCATTACATGCCCTTGGGGTATGTCATATTATCAAGTTTCACCCCTTTACTTTTTTTTATCATTACATCCCCTTATGGTGACTTTTTGCTTCATTACATACCCCTCAACCTGACGGACGTTAGTGTAGCTCCGTCAAGGCCCTCATGTGCATTGCATGTGAGGGTATATTAGTCTTTTTACACCTCTAAACATCATCTTCTTCCCGTTGCTTTTCGTTTTTAGATCTACCATCCATTCCATATTTCTATACATCTATTTCTATATCTGTATCTATATATATCTATATCTATATCTATATCTATATCATCAAATAAAAACAAAACCACAAAAATAAAACACATCAAACTAGTATTTCACCAGAGAACGATCCACCCATTTCCTTTTTTCTTACTTTCTGAATTTCAATTTTGCCTAGTATTTCAACATCAACAAACAATCAACTTACAGTTGGAGTGAAACCCAACAACTACACCGCATCATTAAAACGCGATTGGGGTGGTTTACAACGGTAACTGGTGTAACACCCCGACTATAGCGAAAACACGAGATGCCACAGAACAACATGGTACAAAAGATTTAAGTATAAAACATCAACATAAAGTTTCAAATGCCATTCAAATTCAAAAGCTTACAAGTTCAAGTTGACGTTTAATAAACATTACATAACCAAATTCATAATCAAAAGATCAAATGTTCGCATTACTAGTCCAACATACAACAATTAAACACATCATCCATGAGGCGGTCCAAAAGCTAACTTACTGTCCTAGACCTGAAAAGCATGAAGAAAAAGTGTCAACTACGAGAGTTGAGTGAGTTCATAGGTTTAAGCTAACAACACGCATATATTTAATCCAAGTCAAGAAATAATATGTCATAAAATTTCCAGGAATTCCATCATACTGTCCATACCCAAACCGTATGTTCAACCAATAATTTCCATCCATAATATAATATCAATACCTCTGGGTCAATGGTAAGACTACCATGACATAATTTGATGAGATTGTTCTTGAGCCACTACTAAGACCGGTTATGTCCCAATAATCAGCTATAATGTCCCAAATGATAAGATAATGATAAGCACATGCTGTCAATCACGTGCATAAAGATAACCAAGGGTCGTGCCATGGAGACGCCCATAAATATATAGTAGTTAGAGCACCGCGAGGCCAGACTGGCGATGAAGGTGGCCACAAAGGCAGACCAAACATCCCACCGTTACCTATAATAGTGGATGAGGGGACAAATCCTAGTTGCGCAACCCTCTAACTACAGGCCTCAAATGAGTTAATAGTAGTGTACAGGGGACCACCGTTTAACAGTACTCAAGCTCATCATATAACATATAACACGTTGAACATACAATATAATTCCCATATCATTATCATTATTTCAAAGAATCATTTCATAAAAGAAAGTCATTTTAATTAATCATGCTTTTCACCCCGCAAGTAAAACATATAAAAGAGTTTGAAAGGGGGCTATGACTCACTTGATTAGAGAGTGAAGGGGCTGATCAAACGGGATTCCTTCGCTTAGATTTGTTGCGCCTCAAGCAAGCCTAAACCATAACGTATATATTCACGACGTAAGTTCGCGTGACATGAACTAGTGAGCTAGATCATGAGATGTATACTAGTAGACTTGCCCATCTTTGGTTGTTATTAGATTATGGTGTTTAAGTGCATTATGATGCTCTCATTGTTTGGGTATAAGAGATTTGGTGGTAAGAGTCGTTTTCTCATTATACGTTTTTATACGTTTATTGGAATTTCGGTAATTTGGCTTTGGTTTATATGATTTCCATTGTATACTTTCTTTAATCATAATATTTGACATTAGTTATCTCATAATGTTGGTGTTTATGAATATTTTCAGATTTATAAGTTTTTATTTAATTTAATATTATTTAATTAATTATTTATTCATTTATTGATTTATTAATTAAATAATTCCTTAAAAATACCTTTAAGTGTCATAATTGTCTTTATAAATTATGAATGATCTTGGTTAGGTTATATTCTGATATATAAGCTTCTTAATTTATAATTTCATGATTTATACTTTTATTTATGTATTTTCCATTTATTTTAATGATAATACTTAATTAATATTTTTACTTAATTATTTTTACTTAATTATTTATCTTTAAATTATGTAACACATGTCTCTTGCCTTTTAACTATTTTTCTCCAGTAGGTTTTAGTTATTTTTATCAATGGTTAAGATGATTTAACCCCATTCTTGATTTACATAATTTATTTATTTATTTTTATGTCTTTTAATTACCATTTAAATTCAATAATTCATGGAAATTCTTAGAAATCATCACTAGACATTTTGGTCAAAAATCCCAGGCCTTTTAGGCAACTTTTATCAATATAAATTCATATCAATTCAACCTCTCTTGTGTCTTGCTCATTTTGAGCATTTTATGATTAAAAATCGTTTACCGAAATAGTGATTTTAGCCTCATTTCTTAAGCAATTAAAGTGCTTCAAAATGGATTTTCATTCTTGTTTCATTATTTCCAGAAAGTTCATCATATTTTGGTGTCCAAAATCGTGATAGTGGTGGTGGTGTGATATGTGCAATTTAGTGCTTTCGGTTATTGATTATTTGACCCGAAAAGGTGATTTTTGAGCTTATTGTTGCCATGAACCAATAGATCTGAGTTTTATACTTTTATTTCAACTTATTTCCAGTAGGTTTATCATATTTCCTTGGTCATAAGATTATGGTGCATGTGTGTGCTCAAAATGCATTTTTGCGTGTTTTCGGTTTATGATTTCTAGCCTATTTTAACATGTTTTGATTCAAGCTTTATATACTTGATATTTTATCAATTTTTCCAGAATATTAACATTAATATTAACATATTTTTCACTTATAACAAGTCCATATCCATCTCATAATCCAACAAAAGATCCAACTTTCTTAAATCTAGCATATATGCATTCAAATCAACACTTTTTACTATCAACTTTTATAGATCTAACATTCAACAATATAAAAACATCTTTTGAATGAAAAATCTCAGAATATACTCTTCAAAAATATACAAAAACATATAGATCTATCAACAAGAAAGTCACTTTAAAAGCTACTAATCTATAACAACACTTTTGGGTCTTAAACTTGTTGAATCCTTGGATCTTTCTTCTTAGATTCGACATGCATGAGCATGGAAAGAAAGATCCTATCAACTTTGCCCTCATTAAGTGTATATATGTTTTGTAAGGTTAAATGTGTTAGTTTGTGGTATAAGTTAACTTTTATTCTAGCATGTATATATATATGTATATGTCGTGTATATATGTATGTATGTATATATTTTTTTGTATTTTTGATTTGTTACATAAGCCTTTATTTATAAACTTGTATTTATTTTAAGCATATATATATATACTTATTGTTAGTTAAACACTTTTATGCACATATTAATTTATAAATATACTTTGAGATAGAAATCTTTATTCTCATGTCATATTTACTTAAATTGGTTTGGTGATTGATTTGTTGGACATTTATAAGAATTTTTGATTGATATCCCAACTTGTGAGGCTCAACTTATCATTTATAGCTTGATTGATCATCAATAAAATTTTTGTTCAATGACATTTTATAAATTAAATTTAAAACTGATCAATAGTTTTAGATTGCTAATTTAGGGGCGGTTGAAGACCTAACTGTATGTGAAGGGTTATATGGGTCCAGATTAAATTGTAGGTTGTGCTTTGAATATGTTGTTCAAAAATGTTCAAATGGAAGAAATGCTATCAACTTTTATAGATCTAACATTCAACAATATAAAAACATCTTTTGAATGAAAAATCTCAGAATATACTCTTCAAAAATATACAAAAACATATAGATCTATCAACAAGAAAGTCACTTTAAAAGCTACTAATCTATAACAACACTTTTGGGTCTTAAACTTGTTGAATCCTTGGATCTTTCTTCTTAGATTCGACATGCATGAGCATGGAAAGAAAGATCCTATCAACTTTGCCCTCATTAAGTGTATATTACAAAGAAAACAAGAAGAAAGTATGAGTTTTTGATAAAACCTTTGAATATAAACAAAAACAAGATTAGATCTAGTAAAAAGGATGAAGATTATACCCTCTTGAACTTGGTTTTGGTGGTGAAAATGGGCAGAAATTTCGTGGTCTTTGAAGCCTCCAACAACCCTTAATCTAACCCAAAAACAATCCTTAAACCCTTGCTTGATATAACCCTTTAGTAATCTAACTTAATCCTTTATTATTAATACTAGTTTAGATGAGTTTTAGCCTTGTTCTTTTCTTTTTCTTTTGGCCGTAGGAAACAAGGAGAAAGGAGGGAGGAGAGAAAGTTTTCTTGAGAGAATAAGTGTGTGTGTGTGTAGAGTGTAAAGAGTGTAAGTGTGTGTGTGAGTTCCAAGAGTGAAAAGGGAGTGTATGTAGTTTGAAATGATAAAGTGAAGTGTGAAAATGGGGGGAGGGAGGGCCGGCCTTAAGGGGGCATAGGAAGGGTTTTTCTATCTTTTTTTTTATATAAAATTTGTGTATAAAATGTATATGTATGTTGGATGTAAGTGTATATATGTTTTGTAAGGTTAAATGTGTTAGTTTGTGGTATAAGTTAACTTTTATTCTAGCATGTATATATATATGTATATGTCGTGTATATATGTATGTATGTATATATTTTTTGTATTTTTGATTTGTTACATAAGCCTTTATTTATAAACTTGTATTTATTTTAAGCATATATATATATACTTATTGTTAGTTAAACACTTTTATGCACATATTAATTTATAAATATACTTTGAGATAGAAATCTTTATTCTCATGTCATATTTACTTAAATTGGTTTGGTGATTGATTTGTTGGACATTTATAAGAATTTTTGATTGATATCCCAACTTGTGAGGCTCAACTTATCATTTATAGCTTGATTGATCATCAATAAAATTTTTGTTCAATGACATTTTATAAATTAAATTTAAAACTGATCAATAGTTTTAGATTGCTAATTTAGGGGCGGTTGAAGACCTAACTGTATGTGAAGGGTTATATGGGTCCAGATTAAATTGTAGGTTGTGCTTTGAATATGTTGTTCAAAAATGTTCAAATGGAAGAAATGCTTAGAATGAATGTAGGGAAACTTGGAATGATATCACCGGCGGCGGTAATAGATCTTTGAAGAAGAAACCCAACACTTTAGTGAAGCGATGGGTATGTTCTATTTGGTGTATTGATTATGTTGTTATTATTGATAAACATTTTTGATGTGGATTTTTTGATGATGACGATAGTTTCACCAATGCAACTCTGAGAAAACCAAATCTAAATCTCAATTTGATTGTATAATTGGATGACTGGATCTACACAAATATATAATAATAATAAGAATAAATATAATAAATATCCTTATATCTATATCAATAATAACAACGATCATAAATAGATGTATAGAAAGTCTTCGAGTAGGTATGGATACAAAGACATTAAGTAGGGGGCTACTTTATTTTTTCCAGATTGAAAAAGATATTGCCTTTTGGGTTCTTGTTTAGTTTTAATATAGTTGATGTATTATATTTTTATTTGATGATACAAATATAGATACAGATATAGAAATAGATGTATAGAGATATAGAATGGATGTAGATCTAAAAACGAAAAGCAAGAGGAAGAAGATGATGTTTAGAGGTGTAAAAAGACTAATATACCCTCACATGCAATGCACATGAGGGCCTTGACGGAGCTACACTAACGTCGGTCAGGTTGAGGGGTATGTAATGAAGCAAAAAGTCACCATAAGGGGATGTAATGATAAAAAAAAGTAAAGGGGTGAAACTTGATAATATGACATACCCCAAGGGCATGTAATGAAATAAACTCAAAAAGAAAAGAACGCAAAGGAAATCTGTGTCAGCTTCTGGGGTTGATATTGCAACATCCAATCTTGAGATCCCCCAAGGTGCAGTGGCAGCTAAGGAACGTTCCAAAGCTGACTCTGCCACCCAAGCTGATATACCGAATACACCACACCCATCTGCACTCTCCCAAAAGAGTGTAGACGAGCTAAAGGGAACAACTACTGCTACCCAATCCTCCAAACAGGGTGAAGGTATTGAAAGAAAGACCTCCTCCCAAGGTCATACTGAGTCTGCACCTAAAATGCCATCATCAGCCTCCCAAAAGGTTGATGATATCATTAAAGGGATAACAGGATTTAACCCAGATCCAAAATGAGTCAGAGTCTATGCACATCAATTCTGAGGATGGTCAGCCAAAGGAGAGAAGTATCGAACGCACTGGTGACACTGCTTCTCCTCCCCAAGATGATCAGACTCCTTCTTTCTTACACTCTGAGTCTGCACAGGCTGTCAATGCCCTTTCTATGTCACAAGGAGGGGTACAGGCCTCAATTCTCCCTAAGGATACTTTGGTGCAACAACACACCTCTGTTGAAGGGCAATCAAATACACAAGACATTACACCTGCAGGGTCTATGTCTGCATTTGTCCTTGGACAGAGGGATCCTATAGGTTACATGGCTGTCTTTAAGGCAGTTATGTCAGCCCCTTGTGCAGCAAAGGGAACCATTGATGGTCCTCACGATGTCAATAAGAAAATAATCACTATCTCCGGAAGTGATTCTTCATTCGATGATGAGTTTGCCCATCCATCCTCAAGGGATGCTCTGATGGAAGATGCCAGTGGAAGAGTTGATCAAAATCAAGATCAACACATTCCCACTGGCCCTCAGCCTGAATCAAACGTTAATCTTTCTCAGGCTGACCAACTCATCATCATTTCTGACAAATCTACTCATGAGACTCACTCTCATGAGCAAATTCACCAAAACTCCTTAAGCCTCCACCCCCTTCTATATGAGCCCAATGACCCTGATATTAAGGATTGCAGACTGCTCTTTCCAGAGTCAGTGGCTTTTAAGCCAACTGCAAGTTCTTCCCAAGCTGCCACTATCTCATTTTCAGATGTGGTGGGTCAGCTCACTAAGTTCATTTCAACCTCCAAGGTTGAGAGCTTACATCTGACCAAATGCTTGGAAAAGATCCAAAAGGATTAGGAATTGACGGATTTGAAGGTGGAGAAGCTGAGTCAAGGTCAGACTGCATTGGAAGAAAATGTCAAGAAGGCAGTTGATTTGATGCAGCAGAACCAGTCTAAGCTGATAGAGTCTCTTGATAGTATTACAAAGGCAATCAATGAAGAGAAGGAAAGAAACAAGAGTACTCTGAGTCAGATTGAGACTGCAGCAACCAAGTTTATAAGGGAAGTCACCCTAGAACTTCGATCTGCAAACAAGTCACAAGCAGATTTCAAAAAAGATCTGATTGAAGTCTCTAAGGGTGTCAAATCTA
This sequence comes from Erigeron breviscapus, assembly GCA_034093135.1. Lineage (NCBI taxonomy): Eukaryota > Viridiplantae > Streptophyta > Magnoliopsida > Asterales > Asteraceae > Erigeron > Erigeron breviscapus. The sequence goes on from CM067175.1 coordinate 72,246,542, forward strand.
AAATTGGACTCCTCCATGAAGATTATGTTGAGCTAAGGAGAGCCTGCTGTCTCACTAATATCAAGATTGACTTGATAAACCAGGATCTCAAAGGCCTCTTTGCCACTCCAATAAGCTCTTTCCCTGCTGATGATGACAAAAAGGGGGAGAAAAATGCTACTAAGAAGAAGAGTGCTATGAGTGATGCTGAAATTGAGCTAGAAAGAGAAAGACAACAAGCTCAGGTTGACAAGGAAATTGCAAAATATTTTGATAAACTGAAAGAAAGACAGAATAAGGCCAGAGTTGAGGAGGCAGCCAATGATAGAAGAATGGTTGTGCATGGTTCTAAGGTGGAAGGTGAGAAGGAAACTGTAGAGGAGATAAAAATACCAGAATCTGAGTCTGGTGGTAAAAATGTTGGAAATATGAATGAAGAGGCTGAAAAGGAGAGTGATACAACTAAGGGGGAGACTGTTGATGTTGAAATGGGAGATATAAGGAAGGATGTTGGAGTTGAAAAATTTGTGAAAGAAGTTGAAAAAGAATTGGGAGATATAAGGAAGGATGTTGGAGTTGAAAAAGTTAAGAAAGTTGAAAAGAAAAAGAAGTCCTCCCAAGCTGTTCCTGTACAAGCTGTGCCATCGCAAGCTGACCCAGCTCCCAAAGAACAAATTGTTGAATCTTCTTCAAGTCTGTCCCAGTTTATGCTAAAGAAAAGGCCAACTGAAGCTGAGTCAAGTGGTGTAAAGATTCTTACTGACAAAGAAAAAGATTGGGAGCTTGCAATTAAGAAGGCTCCAGAACTTAAGGTAACAGTTGAGGTGGCATACAAAATGATCAAGGAGGACATATTACAAAGAAAAAGAATGGCTGCAGTTGAATCTGATCCAGAAGTTGCCAAGGTTCTTCAAGAAACACTGAATAAAGAAGATGAAGAAGACCTTGCAGCTATTGGATCCAAAAAGAAAAATATTGGAAAAGAAAAAGGCAAGAAGAAGGTGGTTCACACTAAACCATCACAGAAGGTGAAAGATGTGAAGAAAAGTGTCGAAGCCCATGATTGGTGGGAGGCTCTGGAGAAAAGAAAGGTGACTAAAAATATTAATTATAGAAGGCATCCAGAGCCAATCACCCAGGTTCAACTCAAAAGAAAAAGAGGAAAGAACATTCCCAACATCAGGTTTACAAGAGAATGATATGAAACAAGCTGGGAAACCCATGATCTTGATAATCTGTTTGAATTAGGATACACTGAGTGGGTGGAATTGCATAATATCATTATTGGTATGACTGGAATCCATAAAGAGACAGTCTTGGAAGCCATTGAAAAGAAGTTGGCTGTAATTGTGAAATTCAAGATTGATATCACTGGCCTTCCAAGACCAAAAGCATATGATATGGATGATGAAGATGAGTCAGCTGAGTCACTCAAGAAGAAAAGAAGAAGGTTTGAAAGAATTAATGCTCCTGGAGGTGATCATTCAGTTTTTCTCAAAAACTTGACCCCTTCAGAGTTGCTTGCTCAATTATCTTCTGATGCTGTTGACAAGATTCTGAATAATCTCAATCTGTCTCTACCTGCTGGCGTTGAAAATGCAAGATGTGGGCTGTTCATCACTGAACCTGAACAGGGGATGTATTTTGTGAATGCAAGAGGGAAATTGGTTTTCCAAAGGACTGTTGAACTACAACAGGTACCAGCTATGCACCTTTTTACCTTATACAGATTCTGCAGAAATTTTAGTGAAGAAGGTAATGGGTATGAGCAGTTCCTTATTGATGAGGGTTTAGATAGGCAGTTAGATGTGAAAGTTGCCCCATCATTTGAAGTTAAGCAAGAAGCTATAGAAATGCTTGGAGAATAGTTATATATCATGTAATATCTTTGTTTTGTTCTCTATATATGCAAAAGCAGTTGTACAAATTCAGTTTCCTTGTTAGAACTTCATTTCAGTTCAAAAGAACCCAAAAGATTCAAAGGGTCACAATCTGTTAGTCTTATTTTACTTTGATCAGCTTGGGTTGATTCTCTTGTGCTAGAACTTATTGATTGTAGTTTGTCATTTCAGAGGTTGTTTAGATATCTATAGGCTATCTTTATTCCGCAACAACCTTGTAATTCTTTGTATAGATTATTTCTTAATAAAGGATTACATTGAAAACCACAATCTGTGTTCAAGAATGTTTTTGTTTCTTTATTGCTTTACTGTTTTAATGATTCCTGCTCTTTACTTACTTACTCAATATATATAATCTGAATCTTAAAACGTTTTTGTTTAAAAGTTTGTAAAGTTTGAGGAAAGTTGTATTCACCCCCCCTCTACAACTGTTCCGTGTACAATATACTTTGGTATATTGATACACCTTGGGACGTATCAATTGGTATCAGAGAAGGGGTTAAGAATTAACTTGACTTGATCCTTGCATATTTTCTTTAATAGTAAAGAATTATGTCATCCTATATTGATAATGGTTCTTCAACCAGACCACCCATGTTTGATAAAGATGATTTCAGTGGGTGGAAAGGTCGAATGTCTTTGTTCCTTGAATCCATCGATAACAATATGCCTGACATCCTTACGGATAGTCCTTATGTTCCTACACAAACCATTGTGGTTGAAGCTGTGGAAAGGGAAGGTCAACCAACCATTCCTGCCACAGTCAAATCCATTGATAAGGAAAAGGCAGATTGGGGGGATGAGGATAGAAGGTTGGCAAATTTGGATGTGAAGGCTAGAAATTTCATTGTCCAAGCTGTGCCAAAGACCTTTACCATTCTATTAAAATGTGTTCTACAGCTAAAAAAATGTGGGGTACATTGACTGTCATGTTTGAGGGTTGCTCTACTTCCATGGAATCCATAATTACTACATTGACCAGGAGGTATGAGAGATTTTTCTCTTTGAGAAATGAATCCTTGACTGACACTCATACCCGCTTTAATGCTTTGGTAAATGATTTAGCTGCTGTTGGAATTGTTAAGAAAAATGAGGTTTTAAAGAGTAAATTTCTTGATTCATTACCACCTAAATGGAACAACTATATTTCTTCTGTTAAATTAAGTTCTGTTTATCATGATCTTGATCTCCCTGGACTTTTTGGTTTACTTCATAACCAAGAATGTTCAGAGGCTGAAAAGTTAATTGCTATGGGTGATTCTTATAGTCAGCCTGCTGCTGCACTTGTTGCTGCACTTGTAATCTTTAAAAATATAATCATTTGTGATACTACATAAAACTAAAAAACATTTGTCAGGTGGATGGGAAACCACTGTCAAACCTTAGTCTTTGAAATTATATTTATACCATGGTTGATTTATGAAAGTAACAACCGGTTTATTTTCATTATTCTTTTTTTATTTATTATTCTGTCATTTTTTTAATAGCTTTTAAGTATTTATTATACCATTGTGCTAGCTTTTTATACGTATAAATGTAAATTTTTTATAGGTTTCTTCCGCGTTTCACGCGGGTTATAATCTAGTATCTTATATTAACGGGATGGCATGTGAATAGTGTCATATCTGTTAATACGAGTATAATAACAAGATTAATGTTTAAATACAATCAAAATAAAACATTAAGATCCTTTTAAAGTTCAATAACATTTACAATTTACAACTGAATGTTTTCGAATTTTTGAAAATTGAAGTGACGGAAATCCTCAACGAATAGAGATTCTAATAAGAATTATGAGCCAATTGCTGCATATGTTATATTATGTGATTAAAAATTAGTAAAGGATGGTATAGTTGTAAACTAAAAATGTTATTTATAATTTTAAAGGATTTAAATGTTTAATTTTAATTAAATTATTTATTTGGGTATTTTTTATATAATTTAAGTTTAATGATGACATTTTCAAAAAAATTAAGATTTAGTTGGTCATATATGCTACTCATATTTTGGAGCTTAATAATGACGTATATTGGTCAGAGACATTATTGATTTTATCCAAGGTCTTGAGTTTGATTTTTAAGGATGACGAGCCATGGGGTTTTTCCTTCCGAATACTTGTAATGGCCGCATGATCAATATCTCGTTGTATAGGGTAGGTGCAAGACTTCACCATTACACAGTGAGGTGTCTCTGATATCGTATCTGTAACATCCCAAATCTTATTTTCGTCTTCTTTGACCTTGTGTGTCGGTCAACTTGCTACGTGTCACTTATTATGTCTTTATTATTATGCGATAGTATTTATTATGTGTTTAAATGTGATTAAAATGTATATTAAAATGTATATTATATGTGTTAATTATGTGTAATTAACAAGTAAGCGTGACATAGCGATTAAATGTCATTTTAGGTTGCTAGTGAAAGGATTAGAACTTCAGGGACTTAGGGTGACATGTTGGGAAAGTGTTGGCTGGAGTTTTAGGTTAGGATTAGCCCTAATCACCTCATTTTATTCATTAATCACGAAATAGTGCAGCCATGAACCCTCCTTAATCCCTCTTTGCGATCTAGAGCTTCCCGGTAGAGATTTGTTGTCCGTTAAAGCCTTAAATCGTCCCCATGGTCAAAGTTCAGGTTTGAGGTATTATTCTCCTTCATGTTAATTGTATTTTTCAGGTCTTGTAATTAGTGTAATCTCTGGGTTTGAGGCTAGGGTTTGTGTAATTGATTTCATAATCGAAAATTAACGGTTTTGGGTCAATTGGTAAACCGTTTGTAATGTAAATGCTATGATTGAGTAAGGGTTGGTTTTGTATCATCAAAATGGTCACTTATATGTGTAAACATGATCTGGAAGTATATGTGGTTTTAGGTTTTGGTTTAGGGTCGAATTGATGTTAAAAACCAAGGGTTTCGAATGTCTGAAATTTCAGTCATGTTGTAAAAATCGTAGTAAATACATATGAACGAGATAGATGATGAATCTTATGTTTTTGAAAAGGTCTATGTGTCGACTAAATCCGTCTAGAACAATGTTTTTCTTGATTTTGCCTACAAATGGTTCGAAAATGTCGATTTCCAGAAAGGGTCAGATTTTGGATGAAAGCTGATAGGGCTGTGTATGATAGACCTTTTGAGCAAGTTAAACTTATTAAAAAATTCTGGAAAAATTCAAAGATACTCTTAACATGTAGTGTTAGATGGTGTAAAAAGCTCATGTCTTAAAACATTCGGGATGTAAACTAAAAAGCCTCTTAAAGACAACCTAGTTTTGTGAAATGTGTCTTGGCTGTTGCTGAGTTTTTGGTCGCTGACCTAGTCGCTGTTAAGTCTATCTGTTGCTGATCAGTCCCTAAGTTGGTCGCTGTGCTGATCCATCCGCTCTCATTCATTAGCGACTCTTTTGATCGGTCGCTGAACTGGTCGCTGTGCCGATTCTATGATTGGTTCTCTAACCTAAGCTTGTACATTGTGTCCATAGGTCGTGGAAACATCTGGCAAGCTCTATAATCATCTTTTGTATATTTCTAAACATCATTTGAGGTAAGATATCGGATTTCCCCTGTGAGACATAATCAAAATGTGTTTTCCTATTAAATATGAATTGGCTAAATGAAATCTCGGGTCCAATTACGGGAACTTATGATGTGAGGATTGAATATATATCGACTTATATGTAGTTGGTAGTAATGTCATGTGTGTTGCTACCTTTATGCCCTATTGATGTTTAGCTGATACGGGAGGGTATTAAAGGATATATAGGTTATGAAGCTATGCGGGATTTTGTTTGATATGCATGTGCAGTATGGGTTTGATAGTTGCCCATGTGATTGCCTTGACTCACCTCATGTTCAATTGTGGAGGTTGAACTATGACGGGAGGGTGATTGAGTCTTCTTGATATGCATAGTGTACTTGGAATTTGTTGTGTTATCCTTAATAATTTGTTGCAGGTTATATTTGTTGGAGTAACCTGATGTGTGATATGATAGACCCATGCATAAGATTTGGGGGTTATCCTATCTGTGGTATATTTGTTGTGTACGTGCTAATGATTTGTTGCAGGTTATATTTGTTGGAGTAACCTGATGTGTGATATGATAGACCCATGCATAAGATTTGCGGGTTATCCTATCTGTGGTATATTTGTTGTGTACGTGCTAATGATTGGTTGCAGGTTATATTTGTTGGAGTAACCTGATGTGTGATATGATAGACCCATGCATAAGATTTGCGGGTTATCCTATCTGTGGTATATTTGTTGTGTACGTGCTAATGATTGGTTGCAGGTTATATTTGTTGGAGTAACCTGATGTGTGATATGATAGACCCATGCATAAGATTTGCGGGTTATCCTATCTGTGGTATATTTGTTGTGTACGTGCTAATGATTGTTGCAGGTTATATTTGTTGGAGTAACCTGATGTGTGATATGATAGACCCATGCATAAGATTTGCGGGTTATCCTATCTGTGGTATATTTGTTGTGTACGTGCTAATGATTGGTTGCAGGTTATATTTGTTGGAGTAACCTGATGTGTGATATGATAGACCCATGCATAAGATTTGCGGGTTATCCTATCTGTGGTATATTTGTTGTGTACGTGCTAATAATTTGTTGCAGGTTATATTTGTTGGAGTAACCTGATGTGTGATATGATAGACCCATGCATAAGATTTGCGGGTTATCCTATCTGTGGTATATTTGTTGTGTACGTGCTAATGATTGGTTGCAGGTTATATTTGTTGGAGTAACCTGATGTGTGATATGATAGACCCATGCATAAGATTTGGCGGGTTGCTTGAGTTGGGGTAACCCATGGTGAAATATATAATTGTAACCGTTTTCAATAAACTGCTTTTGGGAATATATTTATTTAATGTCTTTATCTTACTCAGCTTTATAAGCTGACACTTGTTTTTACTTTGTCGATTGTGTCTCGCAGAGTAGCATGGATAAAGGATCGTCTGAGGAGTAGCGGGTAAACTATAGTGCATAGTCTTGAGGAGGCCTTAGCTGCTAGATACATTTAGATATTTAATATTACCTTTCATTTCGGGTTTCATGAATTGATGTTGTGGGATTGACTAGTAACACCATTTAAAACATTTGTGGTCAACTTGACTTATCTGTTGGCAATGTTTACATTTAATAAGACCTTTTCCGCCTTGTGTGGTCTTTAATATGAAAAAATTTTGAAATCCGGAATTTTTAAAGTTTGGGTGTTACAGTATCCCGATTAAATGTTTGAAATAAAAATAAAATAACCCTTTTTTTTCAAAAAGGAAGAACCTCTACTACCTCATTCAAGCTAACATGACAAGTATCTCAATATTTAAACAGATCTTGAAAAAATCTATCTTTCTTTCCTACTAAAGGAGCCAAGGTGATGATCTCATAAAAGATGATTTGTCAAATGCTTAAGCTAATCTCAAGAGATTATACACACAATTGATTATGTCACTAGGTGTTTAAAGGTATATATATACGGTATGTATGTAAGTATACATAGATGTGTGTGTGGAAATCTATGAATAATGTTTATAATATATGTATATGTACTATCAGAATGAATAAGACTATCTCCAATGGAGAAGTTTGTGCACATCCGTCGAGATCCTTTCTTGTCCTTTCTTGTCCATAGCATTGAAGCACGTTCGTCCTTGCTTGTCCATAGCCTATATATCCTTCACCAAGGATATGGTTTTGGATGTCCATAGCCTATGCAACATCTTTTTAACTTTACATTTCATTTAATATATGCCAAATGAATATAAAATCTGACATTTCTTTTTTATATTTATCACTTCATTTAATTTTAAACCAACCATATTTCAATTAATTTTGATTTCCTACCATCTTTATGATTGTGGAGGATGAAGGTAATGCCATAACTAATTGGGCACGTAGTGATCACGAGGGTGATCCACCAAGTTACAATCAAGGAGCTGTGCCTGCTTTTGAAGCACGAATAGAGAGGTTCAGAAATTTACATAACGAGGAGGCGCATCATGCAATCCGTGGCGATTTGGTGGAACACCTTTGGAATAATCGTGCTAATCTAAGTTAGTTGACGTTATTATTGAAATGTCTGTTTCTTCAAATTTAGTTTAAATTTAGTTTACTTTTGATTTTCATGTAATGCAAGTTTTATGTTTTTGTGGAACACCTTTGAAATGGCTGTATGGTATTTAATTTTTATATAATGCAAATTTTATGTTTTTATGTTTAAATAGATCTAGTTTACTTTTATTATTTATTTATTATAACTATTTAAAACAAATGGGTAATGATGTGGAAAATGTAAGGATATGTAACGATGTTTGTATGGTTGGAGGTAAAATTAAAGGATTTTAAAGATTTGTAAGGATTTTAAGGATTTGTAAGGATATGATGTGGCAGCTGAAGGATGCCTAAGGGCATCCTTAGCATTGGAGATAGCCTAATATATATATGTGTGTGTACTATATATATATCTGTCATAACAGAAGAGAGAGAAGAGAACAGAGGAGAGAAAGAAAAATGGGCGGGATAAAGTAAAAAAATAATGGGCGGGATTTTTGTAAGTCCCTTTGAATCGAATCGTTAATAGTTTGCTCCAGTTATTTTGAGGTGCGGAATCCCTCACGATAACTTGGTGATTCACAACAAGCCTTCAGATTATCTGCTGCCTCGCAGATCTTCTCTAGGCTAGCGGAACAATCTATTGACGACTTAACCTGCACAATATGCTTGATATTTCGACAAATGTTCAACCCTAATCCCTGTTAGGGTTCGGTATTTATAGGAAACACCCGACATGGGCTTCAGCGAGTCGGCCTCGCAAATCCATGCCCAGCCCGTCACTTTTACGAGGTCGTAAATGTGATTGGCCTCGTATTTGACCCTGCAAATACGGGGTCGTATTCCCTATGTGAAATGCGAGGTCGCATTTCACACTTAGCAGATTTATTACACATTTAATACTTAAACTTAATCTAGTATTCTATGCATAATACTAAGTTCATTAATGACAATCACATTACAAAGACATATTACAATATAAGCCCAAACAATCTAGACTGCTATTGACATAGACGTGCACTTACAGACTCCCCCTTGGCAATAGCTTCTAGACGTTACAAATTATGTCTTTGTCTTGTCTTTGTCATTAATCTACTTCCTTTGCTTCTTCTTCTCCATGCTCTTGCTCTTCTCCTTCTCAGTCTCGAAATCAGAATCTGACTGACTCTGAAGGAGTATGAGTTAACCCTAACCTTCTCTTCTCTTGATTCCTCAAAGATCCTGGATCATAATAATAATCCGCAATCTCTGCTCTAGCTCTCATATGAGCTTGTAGAATCTCTTCTCCAGTCTATGCACAATTACAGGATGCAAATCTGACTCTGTAGAAGTATTTGTAGTAGAGTTGGTTTCGGTAGACTCATTATCCTGAGCACTAGCATTATCAGCATCAAAAGCAATAGCATCAGATTGCCCTACCAAATCCTTACCCTTGTTTAATTGATCACTGTCAACATCTTTTGTAAGAAGTTTGGTTTGTGGTGCCTCAAGCTCAACTACCATGTTTATCTCTGTAGACATCTGTTCTTGAGCTTGTGGAGCTTCTGAGGTTGCCTTTCCAGCAACACCAGCCTGGCTAGACTCTCCTTGAGTCTCTGTTCTCAAAATAGAACTGCCTCCTAGCTCCTGAGTAGCTCTGGCAGCATCTGGATCTTCATTCTGATCATCGTCATGCCTTGCCTTTGCTAACTCATCACCCTTGCAACCTGAGCTATCTCTCTCAGCCTCTCAACTTCATGTAGTTGTCGATGAGCTCATGCAACTTTTCTTCAGGAATCTGTACACCCTGTTTCATTGCATCTGACATCCTGACAACCTTCCCATCAAGTTCCTGATACCTTTTATACATCTTGGACACCACCACCCCGGCCTTGTCCAACTTATCTTCCAAAAACTTGTTCTTGTCACTAACAACCTTAAAATCACCAGCTAGACGAGTGATCAAACCTCTCATCTCATTCATCTGTCTCTGCGGATCACCAAGATTAGTCTTTTCACTTGTTTGTGGCTGTGTAGTCCCAGGAACAGTAGTAACTGGCACACTTTGTGAGCTACCAGCAGCAGCAGAAGTTTCTTGTTCTCTGACAAGTCTTGTTCTTTTAGGTACATGCTGCTCTGGCACCCAATCAACATCAGTTTCCCTCACTCTTCTTCTTCCTTGAGTGACAGCAGGAGATCTAGGAACCATCTGAGACCTAACTCTGACAAATGCATGAGATCTGTAAGGATCCTCATCACCGTCACTGCTAGAATCATCATCAGAATGAACAGAAGGCTCTTTTTCCTGCTCAATAGCAGCAGCCTTTCCTTTATCTCCAGCATCAATACCTGATCCACCAGCCTGACCAGCTCCTGACCCACTAGCTTCACCAGCACCTGACCCACTAGCTCTAGCAGCTTCAGAACCATCTGCAGCTCCAACTACATAATCATCTATTTCCCGGTCCAGGTCTGCATCCTCTAGGTCTTCAGCATTGGCATTGTACCGTTGCACTTGAGCAATATCACCCTCTGGATCAGCCATCTCCTCCAAAAGATCATCAATAATCTCAGGATTGGCTCCAGGTTGGTTAATTACATCATCTGCAACCTGTACAACATTTTCAGGCTCATTTGGCACATCTGCCTGAACTACTACATCATTTAACTGCTCTGGAAGCTCAATATCCTCAGCAGCTTCACCATCTTCTGGCTGAGGCCCTTCATAAGCTGATATAACCCCATCCAATGGTGCTACGTAGTTGGCATTGATGATGGCACCAAATAATGCTACATCTTGAGCATTTGGATCATTCTGGTATCTTGACACAAACTCATCATAACCACGTCTGATGATCGAGCTCACTTGCTTCACTTCTCCCCCAGCAGGTAGATTTGGGAGACGAGCATTGATAATCATCATCACGAACCTAGGAAACATCAAAAATCTCCTCTTTCCCGTGGCTGTGATCTGTTTCTTCATCTCATCGAAGAAGAATTTCGAGAAACTATACGGCTTGTTAAACACCAAGCCCACCATCTGTGCCTGGGCTTCCTGGTTCAATGTATCGTAACCAGACTTCTTGTTGCTTAAACTAACCAGCAACACATGAGCGAGATACCTCCACCTGCCATAAAAACCCTTCTTGAACAGAGTTTTACTTGACATATCTGCAGCAAACCCCATTCTTCTGAAAGCACCTTGAATGACTTCATGTCTGAACTTGGTGAGACCTGTAGCACCACCTTCTTGTTCAACTGTGCCCAAACTAAGAATGTTAACGAGGTCAGCAGCTGTGAACTGTATCAGCTGCCCAGCAACAGTGGTATGAAAAATATGTTCGTTTCCAGCACGAACTATATTGGCATTAGCCCAAAAATCTCTCAGATAATCTAAATAGATAACTGGAGAATGTGTAAGAGCATGATGAACTCGTGATCTTCTGAAGAAAGCGAATATCTCGTGATAGTACTCGGTTCCTTCCTGATTATCATCAAAGTTCATCACGTAGTTATGCGCTGCTATGAAATTTCTTGCCATTTCTGTAATCAATAACAAATAATTAATTACTCAAATAGACATAAAAATTCATATACATAAAATTATCCCGGTAATTTAGTTATAGAATAGTTTTAAATACATTTGCATTAGAGTGAATTTGTCTAAATACTCTCGATCTTAAACAGGGATACTTCACAAATTTAAGTATCTCGATCCAAAAGAGTTATTTGACAAATATAGATCATTTGTAATTCATAGGTTGTTAGGATACACACTTATTTGTATTATCTTGATTCCGCACAACCTTGTATTTTATTTAACATCATAAATAAAAAT
>CM067175.1:72259301-72321801 GCA_034093135.1 Erigeron breviscapus
TAAATGACCCATATGAACGCATTGCACTTAAATGAACCTTAAATTGCACTTGATCATATATTGATTAAAACAAAACTTAGGAAACGTACCCATAGTCAAAGTCAAAATGCACGGTTGTTACATTATTCCCCCGTTAAGGGAATTTCGTCCCGAAATTCGATGGAACCCTAATCACTAAACAAATGCGGATATTTTGACTTCATGAAGTCTTCCCCGCTCCCAAGTGAATTCGGCTCCACGTCTAGCATTCCAACGGACCTTGACTATCGTATAGCGCTTTTTCTTTAGCTTCTTGAATTCACGATCTACAATCTCTACCGGTTCTTCAACAAAGTTGAGTTTCTTGTCTACTTGTATCTCGTCCATGGGCACGTGATGAGTAGGATCCGCCAAGCACTTCCTTAAATTACAAATATGGAACACGTTGTGCACTTCACTATGTTCTTGAGGTAGCTTTAGCCGGTAAGCCACCTTGCCCACACGTTCTATGATCTCAAAAGGTCCTATGTATCTTGGCGCAAGCTTGCCTCTCTTGATGAAACGAACAACACCCTTCCACGGGGAGACCTTCAAAAGTACATGATCACCAACATTGAACTCCAAGGGTCTACGCCTCACATCGGCGTATTTCTTTTGTCTCTCACGGGCCACTTGTAATCTCTCCTTAATTTTTGAAATTACTTTTGTTGTTTCGATAATTACTTCCGGCCCAATAAGTTGGCTCTCGCCTATTTCCGCCCAAGCGAGTGGAGAACGACACTTTCTACCATAAAGCGCCTCAAACGGGGCCATTTGGATAGTCGCATGGTAGCTATTGTTATATGAGAACTCCACTAGCGGTAGGTGATCTTCCCAACTTCCACCAAATTCAATAGCACAAGCCCTCAACATATCTTCAAGCGTTTGGATGGTTCTTTCGGTTTGCCCATCCGTTTGTGGATGGAACGCCGTACTCATGTCAATTTGAGTACCCATTGCACGTTGAAAAGCTTCCCAAAAATTTGATTTGAACCGGCTATCTCTATCGGAGATAATAGAAACCGGAACTCCATGTTTTGCCACCACTTCCTTAATGTACAACGCGCTAGGGTGTCGAACTTATCGGTCTCACGAATGGCTAAAAAGTGAGCCGACTTTGTCAATCGATCCACAATCACCCATATAGTATCACGTCCATTTCTTGTCTTCGGTAACTTCGTGACGAAGTCCATTGCAATCCTTTCCCACTTCCATGCCGGTATTACCGGTTGTACCAACAAACCGGGTGGTTTCTTATGATCGGCTTTCACTTGTAAGCAAGTAAGGCACTCGCTCACATATTTAGCCACATCACGTTTCATGCCCGGCCACCAATAGAAATCCTTTAAATCAAAGTACATCTTATCCGACCCCGGGTGGACCGAATAAGGCGACTTATGAGCTTCATTCATTAGGAAAGTTCTCAAATTGCCAAAGATTGGAATCCAAAGCTTCCCAACTAAATATAACCCGTTGTCTTCCTTCCGGTCAAAAAGTTGCTCCATACCATCTAGCCCTTCATTACCAAAATTTTCCGGCAATGTAGCTTGCACTTGGGCTTCTATGATACGGTCCCGAATACTTTGCCCCACCGTAAGGCTCATGGCTCTTGATCTTCTCGGCTTGACCCTTTCCTTTCTACTCAAAGCATCGGCTACGACGTTGGCTTTGCCCGGATGGTAGCGAATAGTCACAATCATAATCGCTAAAAAGTTCGAGCCATCTTCTTTGCCTCATATTCAACTCACTTTGATTAAAATGTGTTGGAGACTTTTATGATCGGTGTAGATTACGCATTTGGTGCCATAAAGGTAATGTCTCCAACACTTCAAAGCGAAAACAACCGCTCCCAATTCCAAATCGTGAGTTGGGTAATTCTTCTCATGCACCTTAAGTTGCCGGGAGGCATAAGCGATGACCTTGCCCCGTTGCATAAGTACACACCCCAAACCTTGACCCGAAGCGTCACAATAGACCACAAAATCTTCAATTCCATCCGGAAGGCTCAAGATAGGAGCTTCACATAACATGTCCTTGAGAGTTTGAAAGGCAAGTTCTTGTCTCTCGCCCCACTCAAATCTCCTTTCCTTTTGAGTCAAGAGGGTGAGTGGTTGTGCTATCTTGGAGAAACCTTCAATGAATCTTCGGTAATAACCCGCCAACCCAAGAAATTGGCGAATCTCGGATGGTGTTTCAGGTCGCCTCCAATTCTTAACCGCTTCAATCTTGCTAGGATCCACATGAATCCCATCTTTGCTAATCACGTGACCAAGGAAATGAACTTCTTCCAACCAAAATTCGCACTTTGAAAATTTAGCATACAACTTCTCCTTTCTAAGCAACCCTAGCATCTCACGCAAATGCTCGGCATGATCTTCCTTTGTTTGAGTAGACAAGTATGTCATCAATGAAGACAATGACCGACTTGTCCAAATAGGGTCGACACACCCGGTTCATCAAAGCCATGAACACCGCCGGTGCATTAGTCAACCCAACGGCATAACGGTGAATTCAAAGTGACCATACCTTGTACGAAACGCCGTCTTTGGTATGTCATCTTCATGAACTCTAAGTTGGTGATAGCCCGAACGAAGGTCAATCTTTGAGAAATACTTGGCACCTTCATCGATTCTAGGAAGTGGATACCGGTTCTTCACTGTGAGCTTGTTCAATTCTCGGTAATCAATACACATCCTAAAGGACCCATCTTTCTTCTTCACAAACAATATTGGAGCTCCCCAAGGCGATTGACTAGGACGAATGAACCCTTTCTCCTGAAGTTCTTTAAGTTGGGATTCTAGCTCTTGCATTTCCGTCAAGGCAAGTCTATATGGAGCTTTGGCCACGGGTGCGGCCCCGGGAATCAAATTGATGCGAAAATCAAGTTCACGAGACGGGGGTAGACCCGGTAGGTCATCCGGAAAAACGTCGGGAAAATCACGAACAATAGGAACGGCTTTCAATTCTACCTTTGTGACGGTAGCACTAAAAGCCTTGGAACTAGAGGAATCGGAAGTTTCACCTTGGACTCTAAGAATATCACCGTTTGACAACGGTATTTTGACCACTCTTTCACCACAATCAATGACCGCATTTACCGCCATCATCCAATCCATACCCACAATGATGTCGAAGCTTCCAATATCGAAGGGCATGAGATTAATATAAAATTCGACGTCGTTTAAAGTCAAGATACAATCCCGAAGCACTTGACTAAGTCTAGTTAAGGTACCATTGACCATCTCAATATCAAGCACATAGTTTAAGGCACAAGGATGAACATCTATCAAAGGAACAAAACCATGGGACACAAAGCTATAATCGGCCCCGGAATCAAACAACACCGTGGCATAATGACCGTTAAGAAGAAATGTACCTGCCACCACATTAGGATCATTACGGGCTTCATTTGCATTCACCGCAAAGGCTCTTCCCCTTGGTTGCACTTGATGGCCTTGTTGGCCACGGTTTTGGTTAGGTCCGGTGATTTGAAGTTGGTTTGGGTGAACCGCTACTTGCACATTTTGTCCCACCCATTGAGGACAAGCATTTCGGTAATGTTCGGTGCTTCCACATTCGTAACACCCACCCCGTTGACCCCTTTGATTGTTAGCTTGAGAAGGAAATGCTCGGAGAGGAACCGCTTGAGTAGGAGCCACTCTCGGGGCCCTACAATCTCTAGCAAGATGGCCAACTTGATTACAATTGAAACAAGTCCCACAAGGAGTGGTGGGAACATGATGTCGGGAGCACCTATTACAATATGGGTAAGGACCCACATAAGCCTTCTTTGCCGGTTCAACCGCCGCAAACACCCTTCCTTTGTTAGGACGTTTAGGGTCAAACCTACCCACTTTCTTCACCCCGCTTGACTCGGGTGCATCCTTCCTCTTTGATGATGATGCTTGGCTCAATTCACCACTTCTAAGTAAGTCCTCGGTAACACTACCGGCTCGGTTTATGGCTTCCGTCATAGGTGGTAGGCATAATGTTGTTCACCAAGTGTCGGACCTTTGGAGTCAAGCCCATAACAAATTTTTGAATGGCTTGAGCTTCGGGAGTCACCAAGTGTGGAATAAGTGTCGACAACTCTTGGAATCGCCGAATGTACCCTTTATAGTCCGCCCTATTCATTTGGAGTTGAACGAACTCCAAGGTTAGAGCTTGAAGTTCATAGGGTGGACAAAATCTTTCTTTCACCAAAATCTTGAATTGATCCCACGGTATAGCATTTCCCGCCCCTATTTCCTTATTCCACCATTTCAATGCATCACCCCTAAACATGCCGGATGAGTAGATAACTTGGTCATCGTAAGTACAATGACTCCTAGCAATCACCGCTTCAATTTCTTCAAGCCACCTAATACAAGCCGTAGGACCCCCACTCCCCTCATACTCCGGGGCCCCACAACCCTTGAAATCCTTAAAGGAACACCCTTGCCGGTACACTCCATGTTGGTTGTATCTTGGGACATAGTTATCGTGCATCACCGGTGCCTCTTCTTCCTCTACTCCTACCGGTTGAACATTTTCATTGTTCCCATTCACTTGAGCTTGAGCATTCGGCACCGTATTATCGGGTGCTTGGAGAGTTGCCGTGACTTGGGCAACTATGTTAGGCATAATATTCGTGACCACTTGAGCGATCACGGTTGCCAAGTCGGGTGTTGGTGCTTCACCCCTACCTTGACCTCTCCCTTGACCCCTACCACCTCTACCTCTACCTCTACCACGACCACGACCTCTTCCACCACCACGACCTTCTCCTTGAACTTCCGGTTGTTGTTCCGGAGTTTGCTCTCTATAAGTAGTTCCGGTTCTTCTTGGCCTCACCATTACTATAAAACAAGGAAACGTCGACTCGAAAAGTTAGTCTCAAAATGCTCGCATGTTAGTCACACAAGTGGTTAGTGTTTTCGTGTCGACATGTCACACATACTTCATATCGTTACGCTAAGGCAAAAGTGCAATTGTTCTAGGGGAATTGTTATGTATCATGCCATCATACCATATTTCACCATAATTGTTCATCAATAAACCACATGTCCATTTCAATACATCAACCAATCACAAAACTAACAAGTGGTCCAAAGTATAATTCGAATCCGATATGCTTCCTAGTTATTGATCCGGGTATGTATACAGGGTGTACCAGCGGCTAACCCTCCACCCAATCAACTCCCAAAAAGCGTACCGGTTCCTTATATCTCTAACCAACCGTGTGCAATCCGTGATGTCATTAACTTGTTATAATACCGGGTAACCATAAAAGAGTTGATCACGCTCTTTTAGGGTTGCCACAATATTATATCATGTTGATGCCATAACTTCATCTTGCTCTACATCATCAAATAATATCAATTCAATCCGACAATATGCACATGACCTCATTGACCTCAAGTAACCACATTGACCTCATGCACTTGACCATCATACAACAACACATTGATCACACCAACCAATTGCACTCATGTTATCACATATAATGAACCTTCCTACGAACCCAAATGTACACTTATAATGCTCATATAGTTCACGTTGCATACAATGATTCCTAATCATGCATGCTATATGAAGAGTTTTACTTAAGCCGTAGTCTAGGTCAATCCGCCTAATTCTCTACGACCATGCGTGGGCCACCATTCTGTAACACCCCGAGCTAGGCTCGAAATGCACCGAAAAGCATGACACAAGATGGAATTATCGTAGAACGAGACTATATGAAAATAAAAGGATTCCGGGAACCCAACAATTTAGATACATGTCATAGAAGCATAAAGAGCATCCAACCATCAAAAGTTACAAAAAAATAAACAATTCAAAAGATGGCTCATGATCCTAAGCAAATCCCATCAACGGGCAAATGGATCGCGGATCCATGGTCAAAGTCCAACATCTAGCAAGCACGTCAAGCTCTTGGGTTCTCTTGATTTCCTGAAAAGTGTACTAAACAATGTCAACACTAGGTTGGTGAGTTCGTAGGAAACAAATGAACAAGATCACGTACCAATGTCAAACAATCCATAATCTACATTAACATGATCCCATAAAATGCACCCTTGTACCCAATGTGCTCATTTGCACGTAAATGCACTCATTGTACTCAATTGCACGTAAATGTACTCCTTGTACTAATTGCACGTAAATGTACTCATTGTACTCAATTGCACGTAAATGTACTCATTGTACTCAATTGCACGTAAATGTACTCATTGTACTCAATTGCACGTAAATGTACTCCTTGTACTAATTGCACGTAAATGTACTCATTGTACTCAATTGCACGTAAATGTACTCATTGTACTCAATTGCACGTAAATGTACTCATTGTACTCAATTGCACGTAAATGTACTCATTGTACTCAATTGCACGTAAATGTACTCATTGTACTCAATTGCACGTAAATGTACTCATTGTACTCAATTGCACGTAAATGTACTCCTTGTACTAATTGCACGTAAATGTACTCATTGTACTCAATTGTACTCAATTGCACGTAAATGTACTCATTGTACTCAATTGCACGTAAATGTACTCATTCATGACCATCAACGTCCATTCACAACCAAACACCATGTGTATATACTTCGTACGATACTACCTTTGAGAGGCCTTTGATGCTTATATATAGGGTCACCCGCAGCCTTCCCACCACATCTCCAACCCTTCAAAGGCATTACCGTCCTCCATATATACACAACTAACCTAAAACAACTAAAAATACAATTTATGATAACCATACGACCAACCACTTAATAGCACCTCAACAAACGTCACACAACATGCACGTCACAAAAATAACATCATGCACGAAGTACACTTTTCAGCCCGACTCTTAAAAGAGTAGGGGAAGCTACGAAAACTCACCTTTGCCTTGATCTACCAAATTTAAAGTGAGCTAGGACGTCAATCAATTGCCAAACGATCACAACCTATCATAATGTGTATGTACGTATCAATATATATATAGGATCACGTCCTCATTTAGCATTTTTGAACTTTAGAATGGAACCCGGAACTTGAACGCATATTAGAACTGGGTACGATAACTTAAGAGACAAGTAACGACTCGTCTGGAGTTACGGTTTAAAAGTTATTAACATTTGAAAACTGACGCGCATTTTCACAGTAACTATCCACTGCGTCGCAGTGGACCAGGACTAAGCTCACTGCGCCGCAGTGGCTTGGTCAGACCAGAAAGCCGAAACAATTCACTGCGTCGCAGTGAGCCAGGACTAAGCTCACTGCGCCGCAGTGGCTTGGTCAGACCAGAAAGCCGAAACAATTCACTGCGTCGCAGTGAGCCAGGACTAAGCTCACTGCGCCGCAGTGGCTTGGTCAGACCAGAAAGCCGAAACAATTCACTGCGTCGCAGTGAGCCAGGACTAAGCTCACTGCGCCGCAGTGGCTTGGTCAGACCAGAAAGCCGAAACAATGCACTGCGCCGCAGTGAGCAAGGACCATGCCCACTGCGCCGCAGTGAGCCAGGACTAAGCTCACTGCGCCGCAGTGGCTTGGTCAGACCAGAAAGCCGAAACAATTCACTGCGTCGCAGTGAGCCAGGACTAAGCTCACTGCGCCGCAGTGACCACAGACTGCAGCCAGCACCTGCAGGTTATGCAGGGACCACGAACAAAACCCCCAAAATCTCAACATTTACGCCATGAAATCGACTTGCACAACTCCAAGACTCATTTTTAAACGTAGTTAAACATAATTGAACATAACTAAGCAAGTTTCATCATCCAAAATCAATCTCAAACACATTTTCTTACTAAAATTCGATCTTGACCCATTTGAACCAAAATTGACCCAAAACCTAGTTTTCGACTTATAAATCGTTTTGAAGAGTTCCTTGGCCCGCTTCTGGACATAACCAACTCATTTGGACATAATCCACTCGAAAGTCCCATTCCAAAACATGACTTTTGACCCAAATCGATTTTGACCTAATTTAGATAACTAGAAACCCTAATTTCGGATTTTGAAGCTATAAGGACCAAGAGTGCTTAGTTTTAGATGTAATACAAGTTTAACAACTAGACATGATGAATTTAAGCTAGAAAACACTTACCAAAACTTCCACAAGCAATCAAACCCGATTTTGACCTAGTTGAAGCTTTTCTTGCACTTTGAGACTTGAAATCTTTGATATGATGTTAGAATGATAATAAGGATGATGATTTTGTTGTTAATCTATTTGAACTAGCATATATGACCAAGAATCTAGAGAAAGATTGAGAGTGTGAATATTTAGTGAGATGGGAGAGAATATGGAAGTGTTATGAATGAATGGATGGAAATGAGGGAGGATAGGGTTGGTTCCTTGGGTGGGTCATGGGTTTGGGTATAACCCATGGTTAGGATCCATATCATTTACTAGTTTAAATTAGATGTTATTTAAGTAAAAGTCGATTTGCACTAACTAATGGTCTCAACTTGCACATAAGTCTCTAATTGCACAATAAATTGACCCATATGAACGCATTGCACTTAAATGAACCTTAAATTGCACTTGATCATATATTGATTAAAACAAAACTTAGGAAACGTACCCATAGTCCAAAGTCAAAATGCACGGTTGTTACAGGTGGGTTGTGGTCGTTGATGATGATGATTGTGACAGGAAAGAGAGTGAAGTGTAGAGAGGAAAATGTAAAAATATCAGTATTGTTTGGATCTAGTGTTTTATCTTTTTTTTTTCCCGGTGTGATACTTGGATCCATTCATCTTCCCCACATTTTGGCCTCTGCCATGGTGGTTGTTGTTTGAGCCTTTTCGATTTCCCAGAAGCACCATGAGAGGGTTTTTTAAACTACTTTGGATAGATTTAAGTAATGGAATCTGGCCCGTGTATTATTATTCAACATTCCTAATTATTAGGAGGTTCTAGTTTTTTATCTGATTTTTCTAACTTTCTTCTATTTTGTTGTGGTTTTGTAGATTTGAGAAATATTTTGGGAAGATTTGTTTTATAGATTCTGGTGATGTTGGCTTTGGGAAGAAAAGGATTTTGAAAGGGGATAAGTTTTTGATCTGTTTGTGTCAAATGGATGGGTACAAAAGTGTTATAGGGATATATTAGATGGGAATGGACAAAAATGCCCTCACGTGGTATGCACGTGAGGGAGTTAACAGAGACTCACAAACGTCCGATAGGGTGAGGGGTATGTAATGATACGAAAAATCACCATAGGGGTATGTAATAATAAAAAAAACGAGAGGGGTGAAACTTGATAATATGACATACCCCAGGGGTATGTAATGAAATTTTATCTAGATCTAACGAGGATCAGTGTATAATCAACACTTCTTTCTTTTGCATTAACAAATAACAACGACGCTATAGTATCATATTCTTCTTTCTTTGCAAATAAATGAAGTGTAATATTAGTTCCTTTGCTACAACCTTGTGAGAAATCAACCTTTAAAACAAATATAGAGTGTGTCTTCTAAATCACCTCCTGTGATTTGGACACCCACAACCCACAAATAGAGAGTGTGTCTTATAGTTATTTGAAACTTGATGTATGTTACGGAATTTATATGTTACGGAATGTATATGTTGTCTGTAAAGTTATGTGAAAATTGTATAAATATGATAAAACTGATTGTAAACGTTTTGCTGGGTTTTGGTGTTTTGCCATAACAGTATGTTTTAACTCATTGTATAATTTTCCGATCATCAACCCGTGTTTTCACACGGGTTCTACAACTTTGTAATATTTAAGAGTTAATCATAGCCTTAATATTACAATTTGTACCATATAAAATAAGCCAACTATTTTTTACGGTATTTTTTTAGTGATTTATTAAGGTTACATTTCTAAACAATACCCGTGTTTTCACACGGGTTCTACATCTAGTAATACCTTATAAAGCATAGTCTTAACATTCAACCTTTGAAATACCATTTTTACCCTTAAAATTATAGTTACTCATATTAAATGAGTATTGTTATACCAGAAATACCCCAATAAGTTTGTCTTTCACTTTGTAAGGAAATATCATACCATAATATTCTATTTTCACGAGTGTCCCTTTTCATTAACTATACTATCCTTTTACGTCAACTACCTTTACATTAATAACCATACCGTTAACACCACCATTACCCGTCGTCGTCGCCCTGCCGCCGCATTGCGCGGGTACTCCTCTCGTTATTACTAATATGAAAGATAGTGTTGACCGTTGAAGCGGTTTGAATGAGGGCTTTTATTAGGCCTCTGCCAACCGTTGACACCATCCTTCCTCTTCCTCACTGCCACATCAGCTTTTCTATCTCCTAAATCACCTCTTTCTCACTCACTACCAACCATACCTCTTCCTCAAAAAAAATTAAACATGTAACGGTCAAAATGGCCCGCTCCCACTCGTCTACCACCATCGATGGATCGAAGGGGGAGTTGTGGACTAGCTTCGACGAATCCGCTGCCATTGGAGTCCCCATCGACGAGATTGAGGAAGGCGGTGTCGACGAGGGGTTGGCACCGGCCTTATTACCTTTCAATTGGAGCGATTTCATATGGACCGGGTAGAACATTTTTAGTTGCCATTAGCCCATCTCTACTTAGGTGGGATGGTAGAAGTTTTGGTTTTTTAAAGCGAAAATTAAGTTTGAAATCTTGGCAATGCTTTTTTTGATTTTCGATACAATTGAGATGACGAAATGCAATTTTATTTTCAGCATAGATGACAATAGGAAAGTGATATTTGTACCATTTATTTTGATGTATGTACCACAGTTGTGCATTACTGACTTGTACAGCTAGCTACACAGTTTGTACATAGTGGTTCATTTATAAAAAATAATGGTACGAATATCAGTTCCCATGACAATAGCGAGGCAAGTTTGAATGTTTACATGCATTGGGATTGACTGAAAATTCACATGGGACCTGTCACTAGCAATTTGGAGACTGGCGAATGCATACAATCCCTAAAAATGCTTCACCCCACTTGACCAAATTAAATGGCCAATTGGCCTGTCTTTTTTAATGTTTTCCCGTTTGTCTTTTGCAATTTACGAACAACTGGTCCAACACGTGTGTAAACTATGGCTAAATCGTGAATTGAGATTATGTGTGTGAGAGAGAGAGAGTTAGAGAGAGAATCGGTGAAAGGGAATTCTATTTATCAAAGGTTAATTACAAAGTGAGAGGTGAGGGGGTTTATATAGGCTTGACATTTGCATTAAACCCCCTCCCTAATTACAAACTAGTCCTTGCCTAATTACATTAACAACCTTACACATAAACAAGATTAGACACAAGGACAATTCTATTTACTTTGTTACAAACAAGCACTAACTATATATTTTAAAGCTAACAATCTCCCCCTTTAGTGCTGTTTGTGAACGATCACTTTCTTGATCTCTTTCTCTTTCTCTGTCTCCGATTCCTTTTCTTTGTGGATGATTCAGGCTTATCAGGTTGAACTGATTGAGTTTTGAATGCTCGCTTTCTGTACTTGTGGTAATTCTCATTCCAGAACTTCTTTGGAACAAAATGGTATTTTGGATCTTCAGGGCGATTAGGTGGTTCAATGATGTTATCGGCAAAATCAACTGGAGGCATGTTATGGGGACCTTGTTCATTGTTAGGAGAATATCTGACCCAAGTACCTTCTGGTACATGAATTACTTCTTTTCTTTCTTTTGGAAGCCTAGCCTCAATAATCTGTCTTGTTCTATCTCTGTGATCCAATCTTGCCTTGATTCTTTTAATCACTTTCATCAACCTCTTCTTTTCATTTACTGACTCTTCGAACTCAGCAAGACTTTCAAAAACAGCCAAACATTGCATCAGTGTGCCATCAGAATACTTGGAGAGTTCGTCTAGTCTTATAAAAATCTTATGCCCTTGATCACTTTCAAATACAAACCCTCGAGGATTATCAAATACAGCTCCAGTGTTAAAGTTCTCGAGGTTGATTCCTTGAATTCTTTGATTAGGCAAGGTGAGGTTCACTTTCTTTCTTTTCTTTTCCACCGCCAATTGGAAGTCTTTTTGAGTTTGACTCAAAACAAGACTATCCAAATATCTCTTAACAGCATAGTAGGCTTCATGATTCTCTGGATCAGGCTGAATAAGTCTGCTAGCAAAGTGATGGAGGAGGAAAATGAGATCATCAGCAGACAACAGATTGAACCTGGCTTCTCCAAACATATACCGACGGTTATCATCATGTCTTACTATTAACCAGATCAAGCCAGGGGGTCTTGCAAACCCGGGATTACGCCATTCTTTGAAATGAATGCTGACAACCTCTACAATCTTCAATTTGAACTGATTCTTCCATACTTTGTTAGCTTTATGACTTTTGGCTTCTACGAGATCCTTTAAGTATTTTGCCCTTTGGTGATCAACATCAAAAGCTCTCCTTGCCCGTAATTCATCAACATCGATTTTTACCAACTCTTTTTCCTTTGAGAAGATCGCATAAGCTTTTCCTTCAAGGAATTTAGTGGATTTGAAGAGTCTGGTTGGTATTCTGAGATATTCAATCTTTCTTTCAACATTCTTTCTGAAACCACCATCATTTATTCGAACAATAGGAGCTCTGGTGATATTTTGGAGATGAGGGTTGTTAAGGTGGTGGATTAGGTTATGAAGGTTCATTTGGTTGAGAGCAGGGTTTGGTTGAGGAATAGCTTGGTAGGTATCAAAGCCTGGGGGAACATCATCATCATCAGAGGAATCATTATCGTCTCTTGGATTATTATCACTAGGATCATACTCAGGGAACTTTGTTTCACCAAAATCTTCGCCAATAATCAAGGGATCACGAAGTAATCCTTAAAAGTGCGCATCATCACGAAAATCTGAGCCAATAATAACATCAGTAGAAGCACTGGCTCGAGCCAAAGATTCATCAATACGAACTATTTCGGTATGCCCAATATCATCAATACCAACATTATCAACCACGTGCTCTACAATATCAACATCTTTAGGAGGATCTTTTGATTGTGCATCATCACCAACATCTGTGTCCTCTATAACCTCAGTAGCAGCACTGGCTCTAACATTGGCCACATCTTCATCCATATTCTCCCCCTCGTGTTGATCCTGATCATCAGAATCATCACGTCTTTGCACAACAACAACTTGTTTACATGTGGCCTCAAGTTTAATGATTCTTTTCTGAGCCGCTTCAAGTGCTGCATCAGCAAGAAACTTTTCCTGTTCAGTTTGTTGTTTTATGTCATTTACAAGATGATGATGATCAAAGCGGGCTTGGATTGATGCTTGAATTGCTTTGTCGAAAGAATCTGTTTGACCTTTTAGAGAGATAAGTGTGGCAAGTAGTTCATCATAAAGAGAATCAAGACGAGATCGATTTTCAGCAGACATAGAACCAGGAAGTTTGGTAGGATGAGAGGCGGAGGAGGAGGAAGAAGATGAAGAAGAAGATGAATGGGGAGGTGAAGGAGATTTATGATGAAGGATTGGTGGAGATTGGGTTTGTGTTTTTCTGGTGTGGAGAAGACCTGCAGCGTCAAGGGTGATGATGTTGGCACGCTCTTCTAGATTATATGGGATGTTTAGGCGTTCAGCGGCTGCAGGAGGACTATCAGACTTATCACTATCAGATGGTTCAGAGCGGCAATGGCTTTGCCTTTATCTTTTTGGAGCGCTTCGGTTAGTGGCGGTTCAATTGAAGAAGGAGGAATGACCGACGTAGATGTCGTTGTCGCAACTGTAGGCTCCGAAAGGTTTACAGTGCGGCCTGAAGGTTGTGAACCAACAGGGCTTCCCAGTGATTTATGTAGCAAAAGCTCTACATTGGTTGTTGCAGAACGAATTGGCTTTGCGCGAACGCACAGCACAATGTTCTGGTAGGTGGGACTTCCGGGATCCTCTGGATTGCCCGTTGAACTGGAAGATGGGCTAGGAGGAATCCAGGCGAGCCTAACCTCCTCAAAGCTTCTCTCCGCAGCTCCTATATCCAATGCTTGCTTGATGATGGCACCGACAGGTATTCCATACGGTCCTGGAAAAGGTTCACGAACCAATTCTCTGTATGTTCTGGCAACGTCCAAAGGACGTGCGTGCTCATGATCCAGTGACCTAATTGGTGATCTAGACTCAATTGTGTTATCAAGAAAAGTCGGGAGAGAGGCAAGAGTCTCCGCAGCTTCAATATCGACTTCCTCCGAATGAGGGATCGATAGTGGATGTGGCTGGTGCCTGTGCAATGATGCATCTGAATCCTATGGAGAGGATCCAGAGAGGTGAGGAGGTGAAAAATGCGAGGGTGGGGAGTCCTCGGCTTCTATCCTAAGGTCGTCATCCCAGCGAATAAGAGGTTCAACTATCGAAGGGCCAACGTTTTCTTTATGCCCTATACCTAGCCCGGACCGCTCATTCTCTCCATATTGTTTTTCAACCCCTCCCTCCAAACCACCATGTCTCTCCAGAGATTCTAAGGTAACCTCTTCCTCAATTGGTGGAAGAGATTTTGAATATTTGAATCTAACTTTGCGAATTTTCTTGGATTTATGCTGAGATGAAGAGGATGAATGAGATTCGGATGAAGATGAAGTGAAAGGAGAAGGAATGTTAAAGGATTGATCATGAGGAGGTGATGGTTCATCACGAAGAAGTGTTTTTGATTTTGTTTTGGATTTGGATTTTGATTTGTGATGAGTTTTTTGTTTCTTTTTCGGTGGAGCGGAAGTTGATGAGGATTGAGCAGATGAGCTTGGTGCCTCTTCTCCTACTAACCCCTCTTTTCTTTTCTTAGACCTATTACCCTCACTAGGCGACCTATGCGGGGAAGCGGTAGGCGGCTCTCGGCGTTGAGCAGCCATACCCCCTCCTAAAAACACTCTGTAATTCATGAGGTCACTATCCTCATGGGGCACCAAGCGACTAAGCGAAGCAGGAATAGGCATAAAAGGAATATTTTCAACTCCAGAATTTCCATAAACAGTTTGATAGCGAGGAAAGCAAATTCGGTGGGAGGCAGGAAATCGTTGGATGTTGACATGAGAGTTAAGTGTCCCTTGAAGAATGACTGTCAGGAAACGGATGAATGGGATATACTTCTTTGTTGCATTATACTTCCCTTTGACATTCTGTCTAAGATGATCCCAAGCAACTGCAGCAAAGTCGATATGAACATCGTATGCGATAGCAAACAAGTAAGTCAGTGTTTGGGAAGTGATCGCCTCTTGACCTTTTCTTGAAGGCGATAAACAATAATTGATGATCGAGCAAAGCGGATACCACAATCGATGAAGATTTTTCTTCTTGAATGCTCCTATAGAGTTGAGAGGACCATTATATCCCAGTTCTCTGACTCGTTCAAGCATCTCACGAACTGGAGGTGGATCAACAAATTCTGTGGCTCCCTCGCGAGAATTTGCTGTGGGAAAGCCTATTACTCTTCTGAAGTCTTCAAGCGTAAATGTGAACACTTGAGTTGATCCATCAGTTGTTAGGAGCTCAAATTGAAAGAAAGGTGTGCTCGATCTTCCTCTTGGTGAGATATACTCGATTGTTCGCCACAGTTGAAATAGCAGTTCCTCTTCTATACCCGGAGCAGTTACAGTCAAGACATGATATAAAGGATGGTATGTAAGCATAACCGGAATTATCCCATGATGACATGAAAAGGGAATAATCAACTGATAGTTGTTAGGCATATTTTCTGTAGCACCATTTCTGAGGAAATTCATTCTGCGGTTAAGAAGAAGACGAATGGGAAACATTGTTTCCAAGGTTAATTTACTCAAAAAGATTTAATCGTACATTGTTTTTCACAGAAGATGCGAAGGCAGTACAACAAGGCGTTCGATACCTTGCTTCTTGGGGAAAACCAATGTAAGATTGAAAAGAATTTTAAGAAATTAAAGATACATCAAACAGGTTCTATCACTCAGTTTTCAAAAGACACACAAAGGTAGTACATCAAGGCGTTCGATACCTTGCATCCTAAGTAAACTGAGAGATAGGTTTTGGAAAAAACTAAGCACAGTTTTACTGAAATATAGGGACAAATGTTTGTGGGGTCAGACAGATCAATGAACATGGAATTTTGTTCAAGAAAGAGTATTTGACTTACAAAGTTGGTATAAGAAAGGTTTCATGAAAGATCAACCTTGACATAAAATGAGATTTTGTTGGTTGATCAAATATGAAAAATTTTCTTAAAAAAATTGAAAAACCGGTTTTATAAAAGAGTTTTAGGAAAATGTGAAGGAAAACCGGTTTTCAGAAAATGTTATGTTAAAACCGGTTTTCCAAAAAAGTTATGTAAAACCCGGTTTTCATATATTTAAAAATGAATTTTAGTTGGAAAACCGGTATTCAAGTGGAAAACCGGAATTTGTGAAGAAATTACCTTTATAACAAAGATGATTGACAAGATAACTGAAACCGGTTTTAACAAAGCATCAAGATACTTGGATGGATTCCAAGTATCGATGCACTTGTTTGGAACAGGTAATCACAATATCAAGCAATCATAGACAAAAGAATTCATGCATTCATATTTATTCAAGCAAGTAAGGTAATTAAAGTACGTATGAACTATATCAAAACAAAGCATATACATATAAATGAAGTATTATGAAATGACAATATCGAAAAAGAGATTATACCTGCTATAATGAATGACAAGTAATGAAAAACAAATCAGAAAGACACAAATAGATCACCCCTGGAATGATAAGCACAAAGTATACTATTAAGGAATGAAAACCGGTTTTAGTAAAGAAAATACTAAAAGCCGGTTTTAGACAAGAAATATGAAAACCGGTAATAAAAGAGTTAAAAATGTGAAGAAAACCGGTTTTATAAAAGAGTTTTAAAAATGTGAGAAAACCGGTTTTATAAAAAGTTTTAAAAATGTGGGAAAACCGGTTTTATAAAAAGTTTTAAAAATGTGGAAAACCGGTTTTATAAAAGAGTTTTAAAAATGTGAGAAAACCGGTTTTATAAAAAGTTTTAAAAATGTGAAGAAAACCGGTTTTATAAAAGAGTTTTAAAAATGTGGAAAACCGGTTTTATAAAAAGTTTTAAAAATGTGAAAAAACCGGTTTTATAAAAAGTTTTAGGAAATGTAAAACCGGTTTTAGTAAAGAAAATACTAAAAGCCGGTTTTAGACAAGAAATATGAAAACCGGTAATAAAGAAGATTTAAAAAATACTTAGAAAAATTTCGAAGGAAGTCAAAATGAGGTCAGATCCGGCTATAAATAGTGGTCAGACCCGGGTATGACTTCCGGTTTTCGGGTCAAACCCGGTTGTTTTTTTTTTTTTTTTTAAGAACTTAGGAAAAGTTTAAGGAAAAAGGTTTTAAGGACATAGAAAAAGTTAAAGCAAGAAATGAGAATTCCACAAAGGACATACAATGAAGAAAGATATATACAAACTCCCCCTAGGAACATGCAGACTCAGATAAATTTGTATATAAATTCTACAAACTCCCCCTAAAATCATGCATTCTACCCTTGTTCTCCCCCTCAAACATTGCATGTAAGAGCATACAAGCACACATCAATGGTTTGACCAGGAAAATAACCACAGAATACATGGCAAGGAAGCATTTACGTTTGTAGATCAAGCATACCCAACTTGGTTTTCAAGAAATTAAACCTTTGTTCATCCAAAGGTTTTGTGAAGAGGTCTGCAAGTTGGTAGTCAGTTGGGACAAAGTAAAGTTCAATATTACCTTTCTCAACATGATATTTGATGAAGTGATACCTTACATCAATATGCTTTGTTTTAGAATGCTGAACAGGATTGCAAGAGATTGCAATGGCACTTTTGGAGTCACAATAGATGGGTATTCTGTCATACTGGAACCCATAGTCAGAGAGTTGAGTCTTCATCCATAGAACTTGAGAGCAACAACTAGCAGCTGCTACATACTCAGCTTCAGCAGTGGATGTGGAAACACAATTTTGTTTCTTTGAAGACCAACCAACCAACTTGTCTCCAAGAAACTGCACACTACCTGAAGTACTTTTGCGATCCAACTTACACCCTGCATGGTCAGCATCTGAGTAGGCAGTTAGTTCGAAACCGGTATCTTTCGGATACCATAAACCAAGGTTCATAGTTCCCTTAAGATACCGAAAAATACGCTTAACCGATTGAGCATGACTCTCCATAGGGTTTGCCTGAAATCTAGCGCACATGAATGTAGCAAACATAATGTCCGGTCTACTTGCAGTTAAGTACATGAGGGATCCTATTATACTGCGATAAAGTTTTTGATTGTAGGGTTTGCCATTAAGGTCAGCATTAATTTTAGTTCGAGATTCCATGGGAGTACCAATTGGTTGACAATTAAACATATCAAACTTTTTCAACATGTCAGAGATGTATTTATTTTGACAGATAAAAATACCATTTGACATCTGTTTGACTTGAAGACCAAGGAAAAAGTTTAATTCTCCCATCATACTCATTTCAAAATGTTTGACCATTAATGCAGAAAAGTTTTTGCAGTACTTAGGATTTGTGGACCCGAAAATTATGTCATCTACATAAATTTGGATTAAAAGAATGTCACTACCTTGACGTTTGATGAACAAAGCAGTGTCAATTGTACCTTTACTGAATCCAGATTGTAATAGATAGGCAGACAGAGCATCATACCACGCTCGAGGAGCTTGTTTGAGGCCATACAAAGCCTTGTCTAACCTGTAAACATGATTTGGACGTTTAGGATCCACAAAGCCCTCGGGTTGACCAACATAGACTTCTTCTTTCAGTACTCCATTCAGAAAAGCAGACTTGACATCCATTTGATAAACCGTGAAGTTTTTGAATGCTGCATAAGCCAGGAAGATTTGAATGGCTTCAATGCGGGCAACAGGAGCAAACGTCTCATCATAATCAACACCATCTTGCTGAGAAAAACCTTTGGCAACCAATCTAGCCTTGTTTCGAACAACAACTCCATTCTCATCTTTCTTGTTTTTGAATATCCACTTTGTCTTGATTGGTTCTTTATGAGTGTAGGGATTAGGAACAAGTTTCCATACTTCAAGGCGCTCAAACTGAGATAGCTCTTCTTGCATGGCTTTTACCCAATCCGGATCATGAAGAGCCTCATTGACATTACTGGGTTCAACCATGCTCAAGAAGTTGACGAATAAACATTCATTTGCAGAGGCAGCACGTGTGGTTGGGCCAGCGTTTGGATCCCCAATAATCTGAGTTGGAGGATGAGGAAGCATGGAGCGAGACCATTTCCTTGAGTGAGGAAGTGGATCAGCAGGTTCAATATTTTCATCAGGATTGATAAAGCCTAGAGAATGTTGTTCAGCGACTTGCTCAAAGCTTGGTTCATTTGGTAGGACAAATTCTTCTTCATTAGAGTTAGCATCAGTTGATGGATTGATCCTGGAGAGTATTGCTGAGCAGGCACTAATGCAGAATCCTGTGGTGCTGAAGACAAGTTAGAAGATACATTAGAAGACAAAGAATTGGCCGAAGGTGGAGAAGATGATTCAGTAGAAGAGGTGATAGGATATGAACTTTGTTGATTAGCAGATGAGCTCTCAGGTTGAGATGGATTGGAAAACGATTGTTCAGGTGAATCCAAGGGTTGGACCAAAGTAGGAGGACGATCATGATAAAATTCTTCAAATAAAATGTCTAACTCCTTAGCGGTTGGTTTGGAGAAATTCTGTTTATCAGAAGTTCTGTTCTGTGTAGCGGAAGCTTGTGGACATTGAAGATCGGGTCTTGAACCGTGTTGTTCAAGAACCATTCCAGAGAGTTCATCAAATTTAACATTCATACTCTCTACAATTTGTTTGGTTCTACGGTTATAGACACGATAAGCAATGGATTCTCTTGAATAACCAACAAAATAACCCTCGTCACCTTTTGGTTCAAATTTTCCAAGATTGTCTCTATCATTCAAGACATAACAGACGCACCCAAATATGTGGAAATAGTTCACATTTGGTCTTCTCTTGTTGATGACTTCATAAGGAGTAATGTCAAACCTCTTGTTGATTATAGATCTGTTTTGAGTAAAGCAGGCAGTTGCAATGGCTTCAGCACATAGATTTGGTGGTAATCTAGAATGAGCAAGCATAGTACAAGCAGCTTCAACAAGAGTTCGATTTCTTCTTTCAACGACTCCATTTTGTTGAGGTGTTCGTGCAGCTGAAAATTGATGAGTGATACCGATAGAAGAGAAGTATGATCCAAGAGTAGCGTTCTTGAATTCGGTACCATTATCAGAACATACAATACGAACAGAGGTTTGAAGATTTACTTGTGTCCTTTTGATGAAGTCAATGATTACTTGAGAAGCCTCACTCTTTTCACGAAGAAAATAGATCCAAGTATAGCGAGAGTAATCATCAACAATGACAAGAATGTATCGTTTAGCATGAATGCTTTGGACACGCATAGGGCCACACAAATCCATGTGAAGAAGATGAAGGGGAGCATCAGTGCTGAGATGCTTCTTTGGTCTATGTGACGCTCTCTTGAGTTTTCCAATTGAACATGCAGAACAAACATGGTTGGTGTCATACTTGAAATCAGGAAGGCCATCGACGAGTTGTTTATCAACAAGGGTATTAATTGTATGGAAATTAAGATGAGAGAGACGACGATGCCATAGCCAAGATTGCTGAGCAGAAGCTTTAGATAGAAGACAAATATTGGAAGATGGGGTTGGAATATTGTTGAGATCAATGGTGAACAAGTTGTTATCTCGTGAACCAGTAAGAATATCGACACCATCTTCAGTTTGAACTTTACATTCGTATCTTCTAAAGAGGACTTGCAGATCATTGTCACAAAATTGTCCAACACTGAAAAGATTATGGCCCAAACCTTCAACATATGACACACGTTTTATGGTGATGCCATTTTGAACAATATCTCCATAGCCAAGAATGGGAGCAAGATGATCATTTCCAAATCTAACCGTTCCCATGAAACGTTCAACAAAGTTCTTAAGCAAGGATTTATCACCAGTCATGTGTCTAGAGCATCCGGAATCGACATACCAGACACATATGAGAAATTCCTGTAAAATCAGGAAGTAAGGTTTTAGGTACCCACTTAGATTGGGTCCATGAAGGGTTAGGGATTCATCATGCAATCACATTTACTAGAATGACAAGTAAAGAAAAAGGGAAAAACGAACGAAGACATAAGATAAACATCAACTTTAAACAGACAACCGAACAAACACACAATCCAACATGGAATTTTATTGAAAGCAAGTAAACACACAAACATAGTTCAAAAGTAACGGTACGAATTATAGAACAAAACAGTTATTACAAAGTTTGTGAACACGATGGACTAGTCCTAGAAGCATTTGATCTATCTAGAGCATTAGGTCTACGAACTATCCACTCTTGTTTTACAGATGTAGCATTTCCATCAAGCTTGACTGTCCTAGTAGCATGAAAGTATCTATCCTTAGGAAGCCATTTACTTTGACAATTTAAGCACATGTAACCTGAAACATGAACATTTTTAGAGTTAGTGGATGACTGTTTGTGTATGTTCTTGGCAGGTTTCTTCTTGCTGGTCTCTTTGGCATGTGGTGCTTGCTTTTTGTAAGTGGGAGAAAACCAACCATACTGATCTTGATATCTAACTATTCCTACAGCATCATCTCTAAATACCTTTAGGACGTTCTTATGTGTAACTGTAGATTGCTTAGGAGAGCTAGAATACCTGTGATATCTAGGTTGTGCAGAAGCATGATTACCACCAGTATGATGTTTCATCTTATTGAGTTTGGGTTTTGGGGTAGGAGTCTTCGGTGCTGTAGAAGTTTTGGGTACTTGATTAGTCTTTGGTCTCTGAAACTTCTCATGTACTGTGGTGTGATTCGTAGAGTGTGATTTTGGAATCCTTTTTAATGAAAATTCAACCTTTTCTTCCTTTGGAACAAACTGTTTTTCAAAATCAGGATCATACGAATGATCTTCTTCTAAAAAGTTATTTAGATTAGGAAGATTTGAAAAATTCATTTTGGCATATTTGACTTTAGGTTTGGATTCCAAATTCACACTTGGGTCATTTGGCTCTTTGGGACAAGGACTTTCATTGGATGGGATTGACACATTGGTTTCATTTGACAACTTTGAGTGACTTAATTCACTGAATTTGACCGGACAATGACTTCCCTTGAGTAAATTTGACGCTTTTCAATCTTATTATCTGCGAAAGCTTGAAGAACAATATTTTTGTACGCCACTTCCATCTTAATTTTATTAAGTTCAGCGAGTACTATCAATCTTTGTTCTCTTTCGTTTTCAAACTTTTTAGACAAAGTATCAAATTCATTCAAGTAAGTTTGGGTTTCCTCAGAAAACTTGAAAGGTTCAGTATCAAAAATGTTTGGAAAGAAATGATCTTTTTCAATTTCGTGTTCACAATCTGTTTGAGCAGAAACATGAACATTTTCAAAAATTTCCTTATTGAGACACCGTTCCTTTTATAAATCAAGTTTTAATGCATTAATCTCATCCAAGTAAATCTGGGGGTCAATTGGGTTCACATCGGTGGGAATGTCAAGGTCTGTTTGGATTGAAACGTTATATGTCTTAACAGAATCCCATTTAGTTTGTACAGCAGCATCAACAAATTCACATGCAGAAATATAGGAAAGAGAAGATGAAGACATGATATCTTCACATGCAGAGCAATTAGGTTCAGCACAATCATAAACAACACCAAATGGTGTGGTGGGGACAACTGCACAACTTTGGGACAGTGATTTTGAGGCATTAGATTATCTAGCAAAATTTGTTGTTCATCAAGTGTTCTTTTTAGATCTTCAATCTGCTTCTCCAAAACACTTTGTGGAATGTATGGTCTAGCAGAAGCAGGTTTTGGAACATAACTTTCTTCTACTTGTTTAGTCTCATTAGAAAGAACCTCAAGTTGTTGGTCACTCGAGTTTTCATCAAGTTCAACAATAGTAATAGAGTGAGTTTTTCTTTTAGGAACAAGTGGAAGATTAAAAAGATCATTTGACTCATTGATTTGATCATAATTGCATTGAATAGCACATTTTGCTAGATAATAATCTGTCTCAATATCACCATAACTTGGTCTCACAAATTGGGTGGTCATGCCATACCGCATTAAATTGGCGTCATACAGAGATGGGACTTCCTGTTGTGCTTTGAGCAAATTCTTTGGATTCTCAAAACCTAACCCTTGAGTCAACCCATATTCAAAATCTTTAGGCTTGTTTAAAAAGATTTGTTTATTAGATCGATCGATCCTGTAAACCTTTTCTTGATAAAATTTGATTTCTTCCTTGAGTTGATCAAGTTTCTTATCAAGTTGTTGATTATTTGAATCTTTTATGTAGCAACCATAATTTAAATCAGAAATTTTGTTTTCTAATTCTTTCAAAGCCGGGTTGGACTTTTTTAACTTAAGTTTCAAGGACTCAATATCTTCAGCCAAAGCATTTGCTCGAAGCGTTTCATTGGACTTTGCAATTTGCACCTCTTTGATGGTCTTGGTTAATTCAAAAACTTTGGTTTCAAGTTCTTGATTTGCAAGTTGTAACACAGAAGAAGGGGTAAATGAAACAGAAGTCTGATTAGCTGTCAATTCATCAAAATCTTTTTGAAGTTTTTCATGTATGGTTTGAAAATCAATCAAAAGTTTTTCTTTCTCTTATAAAGATTCAGTTAAGTTAGAAACCTCAGTTTTCAAAGATTTATTTGTTTCGACAGCTTTATTCATGTATTCATCGAGTTCACGTTTAGGAATAGTACAAACCTCATCATCTTCAGATTCAGAACTGATACCACCTTCATCCAGTTCCTTGGACCGCTTAATCTTCGTCATGAAACAAACATTTGCAGCAAGCTCTTCAGTCTCTTCATCAGAAAGATGCAACCATTCGTCGTTTTCAGCAAGAAGAGCAATACCACTTTCTTGTTGTTTCACAAGCAAGAGCTTGTTCTGGTAGTAGGTGGAATTCTTCTGACGAGGTTTGGTGCAGTGGATAGCAAAGTGACCAGTAAGACCACAATTGTAACATTTCTTTTCTTATGTCTTCTTCTCAAGAACCCTCTTCTCAAACTTCTTTGGAGCTTCATACTTCCTATCACCACCAGCATTGTTGTAGTGATTGTCAAATTTTGGAGCTTGTAAGTTCTTGACATAGGAAGACACTGATGAAGTACGAAGTTGATTGTTGGTTGGTTTCTTTGTGAAGAATTTTTTCTTGAAGGCTCTTGTGAAGTAGGCTAAGTCTTTGTACATTTCTTTTTCCTTGTCATCCATGTCTGGGTCACTGGTGTCACTTGATTCATCATCATCAGCAGTTTCAACAACATCTTTCCTTGACGATCTGGATGGCTTTCTATCAGCAACTAGAGCAAGTGGATCTGATGAGGAACTTCCTTCATTCTTCATTTGTTGCTTTTGGACAGCTCGCAGGTTGATCTTCAACTTCTCATACAAGGTATGTATAGAGAGTTTGCCAAATTCATCTTGCTGGTTGAGTTGAGCACCAAAGACTTGCCATTCTTCATGAAGATTTCTCAGAAATTTGATGTTGAGTTCCAAGTCAGTCTTTTTAATGGCATTCTTTCTGAGTTCATTGATCACGTTACAGAAACGTGTATACGCTTCTTCTAACGTTTCACTTTTCTCTTGTTTGAATGATTCATACATATCAAGAACATTGGATAATCTTATCATTGAAGACACCTCTGAACCTTGCAGTTGCTTTTCAATTTCGTCCCAAATCTCTTTCCCAGTCTCATATGAGTCAACATTGGAATAAATATCGTTGGGAAGAGCCATGTAGAGATGAGATCTTGCAAGATTATCAGCCTGAGTGCGGTTCTTTTGAGCTGTGCTCCAACTTTCTTTTGGTATAAGTTCTTTGGTGACTGGATTTGTATGAACAGCTGGGCCTTCTTCATAAGAAGCTTTGATGTCATCTCCAAGAGGTTGTCTTTCAATCCAATCCAAAAACCGTTTTTTCCATTGTGGATATGACCCACGATATAAAACAGGAGGTCTTGAATCGGAACCGAGAATCAAGGAGTCAGAAATCGACATTCTGAGAAAATGTGAAGAAAAACCGGTTTTCAGTAAATGTGTACTAAATCCGGTTTTCAGAAAATGTATACAAAAACCGGGTTTCACAAAATGTGTTCTAAATCCGGGTTTCTTGAAAATATGATCTAAATCCGGGTTTCAGAAAATATGTTCTAAATCCGGTATTCGTCTCGAAACTTGGACAGAGTAACTTTTCACAAAGTTGAAGAAATTAAGAACTAATACCGGTTTTGGGGTAAACCAGGTATTAAAATATAGTAAAACCGGTTTTGAGGAGAAATTCTATACAAATACCGGTATTGGTAAAATGTATAGAAAATCCGGTTTTCGAGGGGAACTTCGGACAGAATTTCGACTTGTTCAAAGAAGAAATTATGAACAAATACCGGTTTTGGGATAAACCAGGTATTTTCACACACAAAATTACTTGAAGTCTCAAAACTTCACTAAATCCGGTTTTCAGAAAAGTCTTCACTAAAACCGGGATTCATGAAATACTATACTAAATCCGGTTTTCGTGGAGAAAGTTGGGTATTATGACGAGATGAAAAATGAAGAAATTAAGTACAAATATCGGTTTTGCTGGAAACAAGATATTTCGGTCTTTAACAACTAAAATTAAAAATTTTATCAAATCGAAAACCGGAAGGAATACCGGTTGGAAAACCGGAAGGAAAACCGGTAGGAAAACCGGAAGGAAAGCCGGTTTTACAATAGAAATTCAAAGGAAAATGAAAACCGGATTTCAGATCAGAAAGCTAAAATTTCAATTTCTAGCCATTTGGTTTTGAATTGGGATTTGAAACTTCTTGAGGATGATTATAGGAAGGTAATGAGTGGAATAAAACTAAAAAGGAAGAAACTTTAACATGTTAAGAGTGTAAAGATTGGATTTTTCGGTAAAGTGGGAAAAACACAATTTAGCCCAAAATTGAACAAAATCAAGCCATGGATCTAACACAAGTTGTGATTTTGCTCTGATACCAAATGTAAACATGGCTAAATCGTGAATTGAGATTATGTGTGTGAGAGAGAGAGTTAGAGAGAGAATGGGAGAAAGGGAAATTCTATTTTCAAAGGTTAATTACAAAGTGAGAGGTGAGGGGGTTTATATAGGCTTGACATTTGCATTAAACCCCCTCCCTAATTACAAACTAGTCCTTGCCTAATTACATTAACAACCTTACACATAAACAAGATTAGACACAAGGACAATTCTATTTACTTTGTTACAAACAAGCACTAACTATATATTTTAAAGCTAACAACGTGTATAATGGGAAACCCTCTCTACTAAGTTAAATTTTGTTTTTTCCATTCAAACAAACAAATAAATAAACATATAATATTGTTTTTGGATCTTCATCATCAAATAATTTAAATGATGTTCCACCACAACGTTATAATATTTTTATATTGGTATAAAAGAGCATCTACAAAAAAATAAAAAAACTCGTTTTAAAAAAATCAAACAATCGATAAGTTTTTTAAAATTTAGGAATGAAAATCATATTATGTTACAAACGACATGACAACATGATCAGTAGTTGAACTCTAGAAAATGTTACCACATACATTTCTTTGGAGTTTCGAATTAGTGAGTTCTACGATGGAGTCTATATAAGCAATCCTAAGCCATATATATAGAAAACATAGATAACCATTTCTTCCTATGTTCGGTAACAAAACTACGATTAAACATGACCAAGCCAATAAGGTTAGCAAATGCCTCACAAGTCATACATAAATGTAACTGACAAATTAAGGATTTTGTATTGGCAAATGGCATTCATGATCACCACGCAAACAACATACAAACACAACCAAATGAATTGAATAGCGAAGTAGTCTTCCTCGTTGCTGCGCAGCTGCAGCATGCTTCTTTGCTTTATAAATCAAACCTCAACATATAATAAAATGCTTTCGTTACA
The DNA here is from genome assembly GCA_034093135.1 of Erigeron breviscapus. Taxonomy (NCBI): domain Eukaryota; kingdom Viridiplantae; phylum Streptophyta; class Magnoliopsida; order Asterales; family Asteraceae; genus Erigeron; species Erigeron breviscapus. The sequence goes on from CM067175.1 coordinate 72,286,295, forward strand.
TTACATTACATATAATATTTTGTTATTCTCATTACTTTGTTTGAACATATCATGCCCTCAATGTAAGTAAGTAAGCACCCAATGCCGTCTTTTACGGGGTTTGGGTCTCAATTTCTCGACGGTGTACGAGGAAAGTTAAGATGTAAACTGTTTTATCCTTACCATGACCGTGTAGAAAGGCTGCTTGCATGTTCTATCTAAGATAAAAGAAAATTTCAGCCTTGCAAGGCATGATGAGGATAAAACCTTTTATCTCTGTCTTCAGAAGCAAGAGTGTTAACCACTTATCCAACATTACTGGTTAATCATGCCCTCAATGTGCATACTTAAAAAAAGAAAAGAAAAGAAAAGATTTAAAGTTGAAAAAGCTCATATATCCAATTCACTTTTGGTCAGTTCAATTCATAACAATTTTGATAAGATATTAAATTGAGTTTAAAAGAAGAATAAAGAAAATTGGTTAAAGTTAATGAGCATTACTTGTGTGTTATTCTTCGTACATATGTAGCATAAAGATTAGATGTATAAAATATTATTATTACCATAAATAAATCAACAAACAAATTCTTCATAATGGTGTTGTGTTCTTTGTTCGTTCTTTCCAGAGAGTTGATTTGCCTTGTCGGATAACACCTCCTAGATGACACATACATATATGTGATTATTTGTTTATTACAAGTAATAGAAAAACAATACCACCTAATAGTAATGACATACGTATTTTTCCAGAAGCAACCATCTTTAATAAATCCACCTTTTTATAAATAAAATAACAAATAAATATTTTATAATAACGAATTTCATATAATTATTATAATATTAAGTTTGTATATTTATCTTTATATATACTAAAAGACAACCTACCTAACTACTTATTGGCCAATCACAGTTCTCTAGTGAGGTTGAGGGGTCGGTGGCTCAGGACGATAATAAGTTATTTGTGTGGAATGATGAACCGGGGGGACGTTTTGATGGTGAAGTTGCGATTGCCTTCAAACTTGAGGTCGATAGTCGCCTCGTCTACGACCTCGTGAGCCGATAACAACATTTTTTGCTCTTCTTGGATCAATGAAATGTGAAAGTATAATAAGTAGTGATATAAAAAAAGTATGAATCTGGTTGTGATTTGTTTTGTTTAAATAGTTGTGTATTTATGAGTGAACTATAAGGGGAAATTTTTATTTTTATTTTTATGAAAAAGAGTGTAAGGTCCACTACTAACGATCATTTGACGATTCCACGCACCTCACACGCTCAACCATCTCACATGTTTTAGTGGCTTTAGAACCCAATGAGATGCAACCCACTGGGAGCCCACAATGAAAGAGGCGGTGCTTTTGGCCGGGCTGATCCAACCCGACGGGACCCGTCTTTACTCCATCCCCTTAATAAGATAACTAAAAGATAGTGATATTTATACCATAGTTTTTTATAAATTTATCACAATGTACTATAATTTATGCGTATTATATTACTGTTTAATACACAATAGTAGTAAAAATAACAAAAATTATGGTACAAATATGATTGCACATAATTAAAACGGGTAAGGATTCCCTCAAGTTCCTCAACTTGACTAGTTGAAGAAATCTTAACCTTTGAATTAAAATCAAGGGTCAAGATTACAAGATTAACTTTAAATATTGACATTTGATTTTCATCAATTAATTTCAACTTAAGGGATTCACCCAATTAAAACCTAAAATACATGATTTCAATATCATTTCCATTCCTCAAAACCCACAGAGTTTTGACACCTATTTCACTATCCGCCAAATTTACAACCAAAGATCCAATAATAGTAAGGCATGAGTAAAATGGTAAACAACTAAATTCTTTCTCACAGTTCTTTATATACATAAAATTTCTACATATAGAAAGTGATCAGTCCAAGTCTTCTCTTTCATTTTACTGACCCACAAAACACTTTAATTATCTCATCACACCTACCCAACCTTCACAAATTTTCCATCTTTTTGATCACATAGGCTTTTGTAGGTGGTCTTGATCATTTCAACTTTCTTGAAGTACCCAAATATGGAAAGATATGAACTTGTTAAAGAAATTGGGTCTGGTAACTTTGGTGTAGCTAAGCTTGTTAGAGACAAGGGTACTAGAGAGTTGTTTGCTGTCAAGTTTATTGAAAGAGGACAAAAGGTTTTTCATTTATTAATAAAGTTTTGATTTTTATGAATAAAATGAGGTTTTTATGCAAGATAATATGTGGGTGTGATCAAGATTTTTGAAATTTTGCAGATTGATGAACATGTTCAAAGGGAGATTATGAATCATAGATCTTTAAGACATCCAAATATCATTAGATTCAAAGAGGTTAGCCCTTTTTCTTTTTCTTTCTCTGTTATCAGTTTGTTTTTAGAAAAAATTACATTTTTCGTCCTTAAACTTGGTACGTTTTGCATTTTTGATCCTTAAAGTGAAAAAATAACAAAAAAACCCTAAACTTGACACTTTTTTCACTTCTCGTCCCCGCAATAACGATGTTAGTTTTTCTCCGTTAAGGTTGCCAACATTCGTTAGTTTTTTGTTCACTTTTCGTCCTTCCCATTTTTTTCACTTTTTTTCATTTTGATAATTTCAAAACTGCCCAATGGTGTATAAACCGTAATTTGAAAATAGAGCAAGAGACATATTACAACTTTTTTTATATTTATACTTATCAAAATATATTTATTGAAATTTAAATAACACAATATACTTAACAAAAACATTATAGTATAACTGTGGGTTGGTTTGATGATTTGTAAAGTTCAATAATCGAAAATGTTAGAAAAATAATTTACGTATATATGTTTAATTAGATATGATCATAATAAATATAATACTAATTTTAATAATACTAAAAGTATGAATATTATTGTTTATTAATGCTATCTTAAAAGAATTTTTTTTTAATTAAGTATAGCCTAAAAGACATTCATCGTTTAAATATAGTGTCATGCGTCACTTAAAGAAAACCTCAATCCTATTTTAGTACATTGGAGTGAGCCAGTGATGACATATTATGTGTTTGATTTTATTTATTCATCTTGTTAATTGTACCTTTATGTAATTGTCCCGTTCAATAAATCGTCATGTGTTCATAGATATTCGTGCTTTCTTTATATTATTTGATACTGACTCTACTCATTCAATAGTTTCTTTTAAGATTCGTTGCCTACTCCTTTACGATTTCTACATCGCTGGACAGTTTTGACATTTTCAAAAATAAAAAAAAAGTGAAAAAAGGAAGGACGAAAATGAACAAAAAAACTAACGAATGTTGGCAACCTTAACGGAGAAAAACTAACACCGTTATCGCGGGGACAAAAAGTGAAAAAAGTGCCAAGTTTAGGATTTTTTTGCTATTTTTTCACTTTAGGGACGAAAAGTGCAAAACATGCCAAGTTGAAGGACGAAAAATGTAAATTTCTCTTGTTTTTATATAAAATCTCTAGAAGATACAAATCTCAGCCTGCCACTGTGTGTGTTTGTGTGATTGTGTCAGAGTGGATATATGTTTCTTTTTAATGTTTGTGCCTGTCTGATGAGGTTTTGTTTTAGTGATTTAATATCTAAAAACTGCTTAACTATGCTGAGATTTAATGTATTTTGCTAAATGTTAAACGACCAAAGCAAATCTTGACCCATCTATTGTTACCTTATAAAAAACCGATTTGTCATGATGCGACTATGATATATATTTGGTCAAGTCATAGCATTACAGATTCTTAAAGTAGCTAGTGAGAGTATCCATATCCTTTGTGAGTCCTATTTGGATAGAAATCAATGGTACTTGGAGCATTTGTAGTGTGGTGCTAGGTGGAAGACATCGAACGTGGTCAAGCTCGTGTCATGGGGTTGTTTGTTACACAACCGGCTTCGCCGGGTTGTACATCACACCCATTGCATGAAATATTAAATAACTTCAATTCACGCCCGTCACCAACTGGGTTGGATCAGGTGGTTAAAGCCCTTGTATCTGGTAACAGAGGTCAAGGGTTCGATCCTCATGCCTAGGGGTGTAATCGAGCCGAGTCGAGTCGACACAGTGCCAAGCTCGAGCTCGACTCGATTGTAAAACTCGAAGCTCGAAACTCGACTCGAGCTCGACCGAGCCTTTATTTTCAAGCTCGAGCTCGAGCTCGCTTTACGAATCGACACTTTCGAGCTCGACTCGGCTCGACTCGATTAAGAATTAAAAATAAGTTTTAAATCAAATTAGTCTTATAAGCTCGACAAATTCAAGCTCGACTCGATTAAGCTCGGCTCGGTAGAATATAAATTATGTAAATTGTATAATATTCAAGGGTAATATTGTAAATAAGTACAAGCTCGATTAAGCTCGCGAGCTTTTCGAGTAGGCTATATTGAGGCTCGAGCTCGACTCGAAAGTCTACTCGAGTAGCTCGAGCTCGAGCTCGACTCGACTAAGACCGAGTCGATTTCGAATAATTTGCGAGTCGAATTCGGGTAGCTCGCGAACTGTATCGTCTTGTTTACACCCCTACTCATGCCCAGCAAGACTGGAGGTCCTTTTCTACCTTTGGTAGAATCTGGAAGTAGCCTCTTTGGTAGGGGTAAGGTTGTCTACATCTTAACCTCCCCCATACACCGTCAAAGACGGTATTGGGACCCAAAACCTGTGGAAGACGGAATTGGGAGATACTTTTTTCAATTCACGCCCGTTATCAAGTTCATCTAATTTTACAAACACCAATTCACCATCCACACAACAATTCTAGAGTATATATTCTATTAAGCTTTTTATTGAAACAAAAAGCTTTTTTCTTGTTGAAATTAAAAGCCTTTTGGCAATAGCTTATTTTTCCATAAGGTCATTGATAAGAAAACACATTCTCTCTTTTGCTTATTTTAATGTTTCTAGAAGAATTTTGAGCTTTTTTACCAATCCATTGTAACAAAAACTTGTGTATTATCCAACACATTATCAGACATTAATGGGCAGATTAAACCAAATTTCATGTTTTATCATGTTGTAAAAAAGAGCTAAGTTAAAGGTGTCCTTATGTTTTTGGGCCTGCATTTTCAGGTGTTATTGACTCCAACTCACTTAGCAATAGTGATGGAGTATGCAGCCGGAGGAGAGCTTTTCGAAAGGATATGCAATGCGGGTATATTCAGCGAGAACGAGGCAAGTTGTTGTCTACATAACCTTGGATTCTCAAAAGCAGTTTGTTAGTTTATTATTTTTGAATTTATAATAGCCCTTATAAATTTCTTTATTAACTTCAGAAATTTGAGAATGGGTAATAACATTAGCTAGCCCCTTCTACTGCTCTTTTTCCAACGAAATGAGTGGATTGTTGACTTCAGAAAGTATACGTTGTAACGCTCAAAGTTCATAATTACTCAAACCATTCAAGATTTTAGCTTAAGTATATGCATAGTTTGAATATTTTGTTGGTTATTTAACATAGTTATAACGTCTAACTGGTTAATTTTTTTTTTTAATAATCAGTTATAAGCTTCTAAACTTATTTACTACTCAAAACACTGATACCATGGAGATTTTACTCTTTTTGACTTTGGTTTTTTCTCATATGTACCAGGCAAGATTTTTCTTTCAACAACTTATATCAGGAGTTAGCTACTGTCACTCGATGGTAGTAACGATATTCATTCAATCTAAATTCTTATTTCTATTCACAACATTAGCGCATCTATCTTAGCTCATTAGCTATTGGTATGGTTTCAGGAAATTTGTCACAGAGATCTTAAGCTTGAAAACACACTGCTAGATGGAAGCACAGCTCCTCGTGTTAAAATATGTGACTTTGGGTACTCAAAGGTAAGAAATTACCACATTATCATTTGCATTGTGGCCTTTTTCTTAATTTCACTAAATGAATACGAGATTCATGAATTTTGATGTAATAAACTAATGTTGCTATGATATAGTCATCAGTTCTGCATTCTCAACCAAAGTCAACAGTTGGAACACCAGCTTACATTGCACCCGAAGTTCTCTCAAGAAAAGAATACGATGGAAAGGTGCTGCCATTGAGTTTTCTTTTGTCATTTCATACACAGTAAGGTTGACGATTTGAATAGCTGCACTTGGGTTTTCCTTGCAAAAATTACCATGTTTGTGAAGATACGGATAAAATAATATAGTTTCAAAAATTGGAATTCGATTTCCATCATACTAACATTTGGCATGCTTGTGCAATACCATAAATATTTGGTATACACTAATATTACAAACTTTAACTTGGCTTTTATACGACGAAAGGATAAAAAAAAAAAGTTTTCAGGACTTGCACGTGCATATCATCACTATGTCCACAATCACTCTATACTCATTCAGAGCCTATTGTTCTTTTAAATTTTTCATGGACAGTAGTTTGTTTGCCATTAATCGGTGAAGTATAACGATTTGAAAAGTCAGCATGTCTATAACAGATTTGGGTTCTTATTTTAACCCTTGTAAATTGTAGCTTGCAGATGTCTGGTCATGTGGGGTAACTCTATATGTGATGCTAGTTGGGGCATATCCGTTTGGAGATCCTGATGATCCAAAGAACTTTCGAACAACAATTACCGTTAGTACCATGACTTAACCTTTAGAAGTTAAAAAACAATCTCATTTTTATGAAGTTTGATTGAACATTGTTTGATTTATGACAGCGGATACTTAGTGTCCAATACTCTATTCCAGACAGTGTAGAAATTTCGTTGGAATGCAGACATCTTCTTTATCGGATATTCGTTGCCAATCCTGAGAAGGTAGAACTGCATAAGTTATATGTAGAAGTTGGGCTGGAGTCTTAGAGTGGAGGTGGAATAACAGGTGCTTTGGGTAATGGTTTAAACATGGGTCAAACGGGCCGGGTCCATTGGTTGACCCGCTAACACTCCATGTATGTGCTTTTTTTTCAAATAAAAATAAGCACTTAAGGTGGTTATAAGTATTTTAATGCACTTTTGGTGTCGTCTTTACGTGCTTATAGGTATTTTAATACACTTTTGGTGTTTTCAGCTCATTTGAAGAGTTCCATTTTAAGTTTTACCCATTTAACCAGTTCGGAATAAATAGTACAAATTGGCCTTATTTTAGTTAAATCCTCTACCTTATTAATAGTAAATAATGGCAATTGGAAAATATGGATTTCCCTCTAAAAATTAAAAAAAAAAAGAAATGTTGTATTTTCTTAGTATTCACATTTTTGCAGAGAATAACCATTAAAGAAATCCAAACGCACCCATGGTTCTTAACGAACTTTCCTATGGATTTGATGGCTGGGGGAAGCTCTCAGAACACAATATCTAGTGACACAAATCAGAATACTGATGAAATATTGTCGATAATACAAGAGGCAAGAACTCACCCTGGGATGCTAAATGATGGTTCACCGCAGCTTCTTGGTGATAGTATGGACTTTGATGATTTGGATGATTCTGATATTGAAGACATAGACATAAGTGATGATTATAGTTGCTCACTATAAGAAGGTTACCAAAATATATGGTTATTTTACAAGTTTCTCAGCATACGTTGTCATACAATTTCTTTTATGTATGATATATATATGATATCTCATATCTTTCATTTGCTGTGTATCTTTCCTTTGCCCTATAGCCGTTCCCTCGTAGATACAGTGTTCTTAGAACTAAACCTCACATTGTAATGCATATATGGGGCAAATAAGTAAAAGACTGTACAGATTTTTGCAGCCATTGTGCAGCAAATTAGGTTGACTTTTATATGTCAAACTAGATAAGCTGGTCATGGTCAGCATTTGACTTTCTTGGGGATGAGAGAACTCTTTAGGTAAGATAGAATTAATTCTTTGAGCTCCACTTTCACTTCTTTCATGTTAGGCCTCTTCTTGCCCTCTAGCTCCACACAGTCTTTTGCAATGTTAGCGATTTTCGTGATATGCTCATCGAGCCCATCTTCCTTGACTTTATCATCAAGAATTTGAATCAAGAAACCAGTTTCTAGTGAAGAAACAAATAATGTTGCCAATCCCATGTCTCTTTCAGTTCCACCATGTGAAAATACCCTTTTTCCCGTAAGAAGCTCCACAAGAACCATGCCAAAACTATAAACGTCACTTTTCTCTGTAATAATTCCTGATCGAAAGTACTCAGGATCTATGTACCCAAGAGTTCCATGGACCAAAGTTTGTATGTGAGTCTCCTCAGAAGGAATATATCTTGAGATACCGAAATCAGACACTTTAGCAGTGAAGTCATCGTTCAAAATTATATTTGATGATTTGATATCTCTATGAACGATTTTTGTGGTTGAGTGTATATAAGCAAGGGCTTCTGCAGTCTGTGTAGCTATGTGCAGGCGTCTTTCAAATGTCAACGAAGAAACAAAGTCGTGTTCGTGTAGGTGTTGAAAGACGGTTTTGTTAGTTATGAACTCATAAACCAGCAGGGGAGTTTGTGTCTCTAAACAACAACCCAAGAGTTTGACAACATTTGGGTGGCTAATTCCTGATAGAACAATCACCTCATTTATGAACTGCTCAATCTGGTTCTGGTCAATGGACATGTATTTCTTGATGGCAACCACCGTTTTATCAGCTAGGATACCTTTATAGACTGTACTATATCCTCCTTGACCGATTACATTTGTTTTGTGAAAGTTATTGGTTGCCTTTTCAAGAACTCTTGCTGGAAAAATCTTTGCCACTTGGGAAGATTGTTTAGGTTCGAAGAGTAGTTTTTGCAGAATTAAACCTCCGTTTTTCTTGAAGAATGTCTCCCTACTCTTTATAAGCCGTCTCTGTTTGATTCCTCTGTATAGGATAAGTGTTAGCACAATGGATGCTGCAGAGACCATGCTAATGCCTGTTAATAAGTAAGTTCTGTTATTAGAAAGTTCATATAACTTGATATCACCAAGCTTGTGTATGTTTGTATAAATTTAGCAGTGACTTTAGGTCGTTGTTGATGACTGTTTTTCTAGTAATGAAATGAATTGTATATACTCACAGGCAAAGAGGAACCCTCCCGAGTAAGTGCAGCCACTCCCATGTTTTCTACCGTCACCACGCTGCCCGAAGAAGCATTGACAGTTGTAGCTTCCATTCGTGTTAGTACAGTCATATATGCAGTCATTTTGAGATCCTGCACACTCGTTAATATCTGGAAAATCACCGCAAACAGCAGTGAGTGTGGGGCTATTAATGGTCTTAATATCAAACAAATATATAGCACGTTACCTTGACACCCGTGTGGAAGATAAGGGTTTCCCTGATACCCTGGAGCACATTGACAACGATATCCTTCATAACTTTTATTGGAATCAGTCTGAGCGTCGATGCATAGACTATTGTCACTGCAAACATAATTTCTACCACTCTTTTGAGCTTCCTTACAGCTTTTATTCCCAACCGACCATTCAAAAACCACTGGAAAAGACCGATTAAGCATCATATCAAAATCAGATACATGAAAGCTGTAGCGATCAATTTCAACAAGAAATGCGTATACGCACTTATTGAACTTCCACTTGCCAACATTCACTTTTGTGTTGCTTTGTGCATGGATCCGAAAACTTGTCACATTATAAGGGACCGGAACCTGACTGCAACCCATACCTAAACACGGACCATTTGCTAACATATTACATATAGACGTTGTTAGACATCCGGTTATGTATTCTTCACCTTCAATGATCTTCATGTTGGATCTAGCATCACACCCAACTGTAGTAAAGAGGTTCTGTGTGCTTGAGAGTGGGAATCTTGACAATCTTATTCTGGGTTCTGACAGACTAGTTTTTGCATGGTTTTTATTGTAACAACGATAGCCTATTGGTAACGAGCCACGCATATGGCCGTCTAGTGATATGTTCAACAGTGTGATGTTGGTGCCGAAAATTTGTTGGTCTGTATAGTTCACAAAATAAGATTTGCTCAAGTAGCAGCCTTCTTTCGTCCCAAAAGGATATGGGATTGTTACATTTCCACATTTATCCGGGCAACCGGGCAGGGATTGAGCTGCCACCGCTCTTGTCAGTATAACAATCAATATCAACAATTTCAGAAGTAATTTGTGCAGCATCTCTAATCCCTAATGGAATCTGCAACCTCAGTATCTTAAGTTAAAGGTACTAGCCGGCTTTTGGTTGTATCCTTTTGTTCATATGCTATGTAGTCGTTCATGAATGTGCTAAAACAAAAATTCGCATATTACAATATCATTGTTACATGTCTAAACTTGCATTTTTGATAGTATATATGTGTGTGTGTCCATAATTCTATACTTAAGTTTGTACACATCCAACCTTGAGGTAGGACCCTTATTTTGTTGGCTATCACCTATCGATTTTGAGAATGCATAACCAATTTCATAATTCTTATTTTATAAAGCAGACCTTAGATGAACAACACCTCTGACAATCTAAAAAGAAAACCAAAGAGAACCTTCACCAACTTTACTATTCATATGTTACAACACCGTAATAATCAAGACCAAACATTCTTCCTATTGTAATCGTGTTTTTCTAGATGATAACTTATTGTCTTGGTCTTTCGTACTATCTCCTGTTCTAATGCTTAGGCTGGATAACGAGTTGTGGCCAATGTTGTTTCTAATACATGTTGGTTAATCCACCCGTAAACCATAGAGAATTTGGCCGGGCCCAACATTAGTGGACTGCCTCTGATCTATGAGTGTTTGGGACAAAATCGTTGTTGTATTAAGTTGTTACGTCATCTTGTTAATGTAAGCCTACGTGTTGTTTCACAAATTACATGCTTTGTTGTTTTAATATTTAGTAACTAGTTGGTTTCCCCACGCGTTGCTGCGGGAACAACCTATACACGACTAAAAAAAATGATCCCTTGTACATGTACGCAACGGAATTCGTCTCAACAATTTTTTATCAGTCGAGTATTATGACAACATAAGTTTCTAAGCCTATTATTCTAAGCCGATGATGCCACTACATAGCAAGCAACCTCAAAACACAAAAGTATCATGTTGTCCCAAATTGATTATGCATCAACCAGAGCATAAAAGTGCTAATTAAGATACACTTTGGCAGTGGCCTTATATTGTAGTCCTGAGCTTGTTTCAGCATAATCCAGAAACTTCATCTTTGTTTTTCCATAATCCTTCCCCTTTAAGGCTGGCACTGCTAATAAAAAGATTATATTCACTTTGTAAACGTATCGGATGTTAACTTATCAGAGTACAACGGGTATTTGCAACAACCAAGTAAAGTATGAAGCACCATAGTGGGATAGTAATAAAAGTTATGCTACATGTATTTACTGTAGTACTCCGTAGTAGTTGTAACACCCCGAGCCAAGGCTCAGAATATTACGGAAATCATATAGCACAAGGTGGGAATAATGTAGAACATGAACTAAATACAAATAAAGGATTCAGTGAATCCTTACAGTAAGATAAACCAGTATCAAAATACATAAAGAGCAAGTCATCATTAAGTATTACAACAGAACATCAAAAGATGGCTAACGGTTCTAAGTACAATGCAACAGAAGGTAAATGGATCCTTGATCCATATAAGTCCAAGTCCGGGTTCAACAGCAAGCAAACAATCAAACTCCATGCCCTGAAATAACTTGGTTACCTGAAAAGTGTACTAAGCATAGTGAACACGAGGTTGGTGAGTTCGCAGTAATGGTCCATTAGAAACCATCGTCAATAATCATAATGTACTAGTAGAGGCGAAACATGACTTACAGTGAGCCTCTAAGTAACACAATAACGTCCAACAACAAGATCACACAAAACAAGTAAGCGTGTAATAAGAGTGCACAAATGATGTAAATACCAATACATGTGCCAAAAGCATAAACAATCATAATGTATATCATATCATATATCAAAATCATAACAACCATGCCACAATTGCACCAAATAGGGTGTACTTGCATGAAGACCGCTTAAACAGAATATACAAGCGTGTGAACCGCGTATGTAAATAGATTATGCTTGCGTGTGAACCGCGTACAAATATATTATGCTTGCGTGTGAACCGCGTATAAACACCAACCACAAATTCAACAATCATCAACCATCAATAATTAACCCAAATTAAACTATACGTACATACACTTAGGAGGATTCTACTTTCCTCGGATCCTAGATGCTTATATATAGGGTCACCCGCAGCCTTCCCACCACATCTAAAACCCAATGAAGGCATAACCGACTTCCATGTATGCACGTCTATCCTAGCAGTAATAATAATAATAACAATAACCATAATAATAATACCTAAGTGTACCATGACAACAACAATCATTACAAACACAATATTCTCAAGTCTAACAACTTGGTAGTACATCGTACATTGCGCGATCTCAAGTGTATGACACTTGGAAGTACGTGGAACCATTCATCAAGTAAGTATACTTGGAAGTACATCAACCAAACACCAAGTACGAACCTAACCAATCTCAATCACCACACCATCATAACACAAATAAATCAAACTACAATGCACATACATTTCATACACCTTTACATTTAAGGAATCATAGATGTTTATATATAGGGTCACCCGCAGCCTTCCCACCACATCTACAACTCATTAAAGGTATCATCGTCTTCCATGTATGTACAACTATCCTAATAAAAATAATATACTTCACAACTTAACTAAGTCAATCAAACGTAATAAACCGTCTCATCAATCCAACAACTAAACCAATCGATCAATCACTCACTCAACCATTTAATCAATGACCATAAATCCGTAAGTTCACCAATACAACGATAAAAGTATGAATAAGTACGTATCTCACAAGTCAAGTACATCAAGGCATTCATGTCTATCTCAAACGTAATCCCAAAGTCCATCATTTACTCTAAACAACGCGTACATACACTTCGGAGGATTTTACTTTCATCAAGTTCTAGATGCTTATGTATAGGGTCACCCGCAGCCTTCCCACCACATCCAAAACCCTTTGAAAGTAAAGCCGACCTCCATGTATGTACTTCTATCCTAAAGAGTTACAATATCACAAACACATTCGTAAACCATCACACGATCAATCAAAACTGTCTACCAAACGATAATCAATCAGAAATTAACTAGACATGAAGTCAAGTCAAACAAGCAAACAAACAACACGTATATGTACACTTTTCAGCCCGAATCTCTATTGAGTAGGGAGCTACGAAACTCACCTGATCAGCAAAGAAGTTAAATTTGATACAAAGTTGAGTTACAGTCGCTCGATGTTCGCTTCGCGTCCAAAACCTAAATATCGATCATGTACATTCACATCAACACACATAAACACATATACGTAGTTATCAAATACTCGGCAAAACCCTAATTAGGTTTCCAAAGTGGTTCTCGACGTTAAGTGACTTCTAAGACTCTTAATCATTGTTAAATAAGTTAAGAAGTGATTTAGATCGAAGCCCGATACGTTATTAGGGTTCTGGAAGTCAACTAGGTCAAACAAGAAAATCAGAAATTAACTAGACAGGAAGTCAAGTCAAACAAGCAAACAAACAACACGTATATGTACACTTTTCAGCCCGAATCTCTATTGAGTAGGGAGCTACGAAACTCACCTGATCAGCAAAGAAGTTAAATTTGATACAAAGTTGAGTTACAGTCGCTCGATGTTCGCTTCGCGTCCAAAACCTAAATATCGATCATGTACATTCACATCAACACACATAAACACATATACGTAGTTATCAAATACTCGGCAAAACCCTAATTAGGTTTCCAAAGTGGTTCTCGACGTTAAGTGACTTCTAAGACTCTTAATCATTGTTAAATAAGTTAAGAAGTGATTTAGATCGAAGCCCGATACGTTATTAGGGTTCTGGAAGTCAACTAGGTCAAACAAGAAAATCAGAAAATTACAACTGGCGTAACCTACGGCCCTAAGGGGCGTAGGTTACGCCCTTGCAAAGTCTAGTGAAAAGGGGGCGTAAACAGAAGCAATTTGGCGTAATGAAAATGGAGAGCACCGTAAGGTACGCCCACATTTGGCGTAAGGTACGCCCAAAGAAAAATCAACTGGCGTAACCTACGGCCCTAAGGGGCGTAGGTTACGCCCCTTACTGGGCAGCTCTACGACCTGCAGAATTTTATGCAGAAAATCAAGACCCAAAACCCTATTTCATGAACTCAAAACCCTAAATCGATATCTAAGGCTTATGGACTCGTTTTAAAGTTACCCTTGACCTTCTAGTACCTAAATACACTTGCCCAAACCCTCGTTTCATTCCATAACATCACCAAATCTTCCAAACGATCCAAACCCTACATTAACCCTAATTGACCCAAAACTCATTTCAAGTCGTTTTAGGACATGTAAATACTCGAAATGACTAGAAAAGAGTAAGTAAACATAAATACATGCAAAAGGGATGAATTAGACTTACCAAAACTTCTTTCACGAACTAGAACCCAATTATGACAAAGTGGGTAAGAAAACTTGAACTAAAACTTTTGATTCTTCAATATGACGACAATGAGATGAAGATACTAATGATTCTCGAGTTAATCTAAACCCAAAACACCAAATGATACTAGAGAAATGAAGAACTAGAGATGTTCTTGCTTTTGGTCTAGAGAGAAAAGAGAAAGAGAGAAAGATAAGAAATGAGAGGTAAAAGAGAAAGATAAGGGAGGAGGAATGGGTCAAAGGGGCTGATGGGTCGTGGATGACCCACGGGCCGACCCGTTTCTCTTCTCAAGCCAAATTACAATCGTTAGACATTTAAACACCGATCAAAATACATTATTGACCCGAATACAACACATTGCCATTTAATTCACGAAACGACCCAAATAACTTTCACATTGTCATTTAATCACCAAAACGACCCGAATACTTCATTAACCTATATTGTTAGTCATATTAAACGTAAAGTCAACGAGTCAAAATTCACGGATGTTACAGTAGTGACCGGAGGAAAATGATTTATTCAACTATTTGTTTTCAAGACTAAAAGCAAGTTACTGTAGTTTTTTGCAACGGGTCTATCCTGTGTGACGTTTTCCATCCGTTTGCCGTTCTAACTATAAAAAAAAGTGTTCCAAATAGCATGACATGGTTAGGCGAAAAAAATCTATTATTTGATTTAACGTATATATGGCGGATCTAGAAGTTAACATATAAGAATTACAATTGTTGACTGTTGCTTATGTACTACTCACCTTGAGTTGTGTTTCTTTGTTATGTACTTGTCCTTGTCAACTTGCAGAAGGTTTTGTAATATTTGAAAAGCTTTGTCAAAACTCTATCAACAGTTCTATCATCAACCTGCATTTGGAGGTATCAAACATGAGTAATTGTGTTGAGAAACAAAAATGGAAACGAAAACAGATAAAGTAAAACATGAAGATAACAAAGATTGAAATAAAGAAATTGTTAAAATATGATTAAATAATCAAAAGTAAGTTTTAAATTAAGTTCATGCCTTCTCAACTCAGCAAGATTGGGCTTAGGCATAAGTATTGCCTGAGGATGAGTAAATTGCCTGAGGTTGTGTCAAATTCAATCCACCTTGTTTCGAAGAGCAGACATTGCAGCCTTAATGATATTCAACATGAAACATTCACTAAAATTTATAGATAATCATCAAACTGAAAATTAGCTCATTGTATGATATTAAAAACAATAATATACCAAAAAAGTTAACAGGGGATAACATTAAATTATTTCTAACCAATAATATAAGCATGTAAAAGGTCTTATAGGTGGCCTTTTTTTGTCAACCTAATC
This sequence comes from Erigeron breviscapus, assembly GCA_034093135.1. Taxonomy (NCBI): domain Eukaryota; kingdom Viridiplantae; phylum Streptophyta; class Magnoliopsida; order Asterales; family Asteraceae; genus Erigeron; species Erigeron breviscapus. The sequence continues at coordinate 72,302,011 of CM067175.1, forward strand.
TAATCAAATTATCTATTTATTATTTCTATTTCACGAAGATCGATCTAAGCAAGCTGCAAGATGACAAATATAAGAAAACGGTAACATAACTTGGTGTACCCAAGCTTATAAATGAACACGACAACTATATATCTTATCACCTTCTAAAAAGGATTATGCTTCAGACTGAAAAACAAAATTACCAGATTGTTATCATTTTGTAAATATTGAAAGGTAAGACCTGTGCACCACTAAAAAGAAATCTATCAAGCATCAATAACACAAAAATACAATTATATATTTAGTTCCCTTAAAAAACTTAACCCATAACTTAAAATCACGCTTAAATGGAAAGTTTACTAAGGGCTTGAAGTTGGTTTTAATAACAGATAATTCGTCAACCACTTAAACAACCTATCTGATTATGCAACATCATCTAATTACTATCCATTTCCAAAACAAAATGCCAAACACACCTAAAAATATTATGAGCCAAAGTACCATAAAAACAATACTTATACATAGACATAGACACATATTTATTTATATACCTTCCAAGGTGAAAGAGTGGCAACTGAAGCCTCTCCCACGGAAATGAATGCAGACAACCCTAATATCAAACCTTGCTCTCTAATAACCTGTGCGAAAACTTTGGCCCAAGTCAAAAGGCCTTCATCGTGTGTGCGAAATCACTGCGACTTTCAATTAGCCCAAAAACCAACAGCAGACCAGGTACCATCACCGCACACCACCATCACCACTACCCCGACCCCAACCAATCTCTGGTCCACCTGTTACCGCCACCACACACTCAACCACCTTTTCTTTTCCGGATTTCAACCTAAACCCACTAAAGTTCGAGACCGCGGCAGTGCTCGACAGTGGGTGAATTAGGTCCGAATTTGGGATTACATGTATTAAAATCCAAAATGTAGACACTTCAGACATAGGGATCAATAGACCTTTTGCCTCAGTGATGACCTTTTCTGCTCCAGGAACCGTTTCAATCCAGGCTTGCACAAGCCTCTTTCTCAACCACCTCTCCACAGTTTCTGCATTTAATTTCAACTTCACAGCAAAATGTTAATAACTAGAAGATATGATAAGTCCAAAAATGGTTTGTATAATTGTATGGTACTTATTACCATTAGAAGAAAGCGATTGAAACTGGATTAACATTGTTAAAGACAAACAATATATTAAAACACATCTTTGATATGACTAACATTAAGTTCACGGTCTTCTTTGTTCTTTGAAACTTCGGGTCAAGTAGTACTGGGATTCTACCAAGCATACTTGACTTAAAATTACCAGATGTTGCTCTGTCTGGATGCAAAAACTTGCATGGTTTTCGGGTGCATCTTCCTTCCAACCAATTCTCTTGAGGACATCATTCACTTGATTTACTCTCCAAATCTCTTAAAAACTGATGTGTCTGTCTTCACTGATAATCTTCAAGCCCGTTTTCATTGGCATAGTGAATAAAACCTGAGACTAATAACCAAAGAGTTAACACCAACAATCTTCATTCTACAAAAGATGCGTGAGTCCTTGCACAAACTTAAGCCCAATATGCCCAGAGTGTATCCACGAAGTTCGGAACTTAAAAACCAATGGCATTGTTCATCACAAATACCCAACAGATGTCCTATACCATCACGAACCCGTGCCTATTCAAGAATCAACACATGGCAACAAAAAATCCTATGTGAAACAGCAAAACCTAAATTCTAAATCAATCGCATATAGAAACATGTAAAAAGGACATGCAATTGTTTGTGGTGTCCCAACAACATTGGATTGATTCATACATACATATAAAGATTTGGATATATACAGTAGGATAAGCTACATACATAAAAGCAAAAGAAAGAATATAATGATATCATGATCAATGGCAATAGCAATAAACTATATATTAAAAAAATATGTAGGCAAAATTGATAATATCTTAATTGTTGATATATAAAAGATCTAAATTGGAAATACAAATGATATCTCTATAATAACTTGAACAAAAGGATTGGAAATGGACACTTTATCCACTTAGAAATTGATGCAGAGGACCCGTGACCTGACCCAACCCACAATATCTTTTATTTTAATAAGTAATCTTTTATATTATTTTTATATTTTAATTTTGTAAGTTATCTTTTCAATTATAGATTGATTTGTTTCCTATTTTAGTGGTATTAGGATTAGTATAAATAGGGGTTCTAGTTATTGTAAAATTTAGTTGAATTATTATTGAATTTATAAAAGTATTGATGTTTTGTCAAGAAAACCTATATGGTTTTGGTCTTTGATTAATCGTTTAGTTCTTGAGCCATTTGATTGCGCTTCTTTCTGCATCAGTTGGTATCAGAGCTCAGGTTAATTCAAATGGCTATTCGTGATGAGAACTGCCCTTTTACTCGCCGAATCGCCGACAGAGGCAGCGATGAAATCGTGTTCGATTCACAAGATCGCAAGATCCAGGAAACCGACCCAACCCACAATATCTTTTATTTTAATAAGTAATCTTTTATATTATTTTTATATTTTAATTTTGTAAGTTATCTTTTCAATTATAGATTGATTTGTTTCCTATTTTAGTGGTGTTAGGATTAGTATAAATAGGGGTTCTAGTTATTGTAAAATTTAGTTGAATTATTATTGAATTTATAAAAGTATTGATGTTTTGTCAAGAAAACCTATATGGTTTTGGTCTTTGATTAATCGTTTAGTTCTTGAGCCATTTGATTGCGCTTCTTTCTGCATCAGTTGGTATCAGAGCTCAGGTTAATTCAAATGGCTATTCGTGATGAGAACTGCCCTTTTACTCGCCGAATCGCCGACAGAGGCAGCGATGAAATCGTGTTCGATTCACAAGATCGCAAGATCCAGGAAACCAACCCAAAGGATGTCATTTGGGATGTGATCATTGGGAAAGAGGAGAATCCTGATGACGACGATAGTTACAAGTTTCAAGAAACCGACTCAGATTTTTTCATCTGGGATGAGAACTATGGGAAGGAGAAGTATCTTGAGAACTGTAACACACTCTATCAAGCACTTCCTGTGTTTGATGAATATGAGGATGAAGAATGGTATTCTTGGGCAACCGAGAGTTCAATTATTAAAGATGAAGCTTTCGACAAGAAGCCAGAGAAAGTAGCAGATCCAAAAAATGAAGATGGAAGTATAAAAACTAATGACTTTGATCATATTGACTTGGAAAAAAATCTTGTCACCGTGGAAGCAGGATCAATTGTTAAGGTACCTCAATGTTCAAATCTTGAAATATTTATTTCTAGTGATTTATATAGAAATGAGATCAATGCAATTAATGGGGCCGAGAGTTTTGGACAATGGAATAACAATACATTAAAAAGGGTTAGAATTAATTTTGAAAGTGAATTAAATATTCTCTTGGCTGATGTTAACGAGATGAATGGTTTTGGAAAAAATCTTCATATGAAAGATAGTATATTGTATAACAATAAGGAAATTGTGGAAGATAAAAATGGTTATATGCATCACATGCATAAGGAAAGTACATGTGTTTTTTCCATTGTTATGAGTCATATTATGAAGGAGAATTATGATGGAGTTTACTTTGAGTATATTTTTAGACCCGTTAATGTTGGTCAACCTAGTTTAAAGAATAAGGGTAAGTGGAAGCTTGACGGCCAAATTCGAAGTTTCAATTATGTGTTTGATCCGGGTGGTGGATTTTTGGAACCTATCAAGACTCGAGGACGAGTCTTTTTCGAAGAGGAGGAGAATGATGCAGAGGACCTGTGACCCAACCCAACCCACAATATCTTTTATTTTAATAAGTAATCTTTTATATTATTTTTATATTTTAATTTTGTAAGTTATCTTTTCAATTATAGATTGATTTGTTTCCTATTTTAGTGGTGTTAGGATTAGTATAAATAGGGGTTCTAGTTATTGTAAAATTTAGTTGAATTATTATTGAATTTATAAAAGTATTGATGTTTTGTCAAGAAAACCTATATGGTTTTGGTCTTTGATTAATCGTTTAGTTCTTGAGCCATTTGATTGCGCTTCTTTCTGCATCAGTTGGTATCAGAGCTCAGGTTAATTCAAATGGCTATTCGTGATGAGAACTGCCCTTTTACTCGCCGAATCGCCGACAGAGGCAGCGATGAAATCGTGTTCGATTCACAAGATCGCAAGATCCAGGAAACCAACCCAAAGGATGTCATTTGGGATGTGATCATTGGGAAAGAGGAGAATCCTGATGACGACGATAGTTACAAGTTTCAAGAAACCGACTCAGATTTTTTCATCTGGGATGAGAACTATGGGAAGGAGAAGTATCTTGAGAACTGTAACACACTCTATCAAGCACTTCCTGTGTTTGATGAATATGAGGATGAAGAATGGTATTCTTGGGCAACCGAGAGTTCAATTATTAAAGATGAAGCTTTCGACAAGAAGCCAGAGAAAGTAGCAGATCCAAAAAATGAAGATGGAAGTATAAAAACTAATGACTTTGATCATATTGACTTGGAAAAAAATCTTGTCACCGTGGAAGCAGGATCAATTGTTAAGGTACCTCAATGTTCAAATCTTGAAATATTTATTTCTAGTGATTTATATAGAAATGAGATCAATGCAATTAATGGGGCCGAGAGTTTTGGACAATGGAATAACAATACATTAAAAAGGGTTAGAATTAATTTTGAAAGTGAATTAAATATTCTCTTGGCTGATGTTAACGAGATGAATGGTTTTGGAAAAAATCTTCATATGAAAGATAGTATATTGTATAACAATAAGGAAATTGTGGAAGATAAAAATGGTTATATGCATCACATGCATAAGGAAAGTACATGTGTTTTTTCCATTGTTATGAGTCATATTATGAAGGAGAATTATGATGGAGTTTACTTTGAGTATATTTTTAGACCCGTTAATGTTGGTCAACCTAGTTTAAAGAATAAGGGTAAGTGGAAGCTTGACGGCCAAATTCGAAGTTTCAATTATGTGTTTGATCCGGGTGGTGGATTTTTGGAACCTATCAAGACTCGAGGACGAGTCTTTTTCGAAGAGGAGGAGAATGATGCAGAGGACCTGTGACCCAACCCAACCCACAATATCTTTTATTTTAATAAGTAATCTTTTATATTATTTTTATATTTTAATTTTGTAAGTTATCTTTTCAATTATAGATTGATTTGTTTCCTATTTTAGTGGTATTAGGATTAGTATAAATAGGGGTTCTAGTTATTGTAAAATTTAGTTGAATTATTATTGAATTTATAAAAGTATTGACGTTTTGTCAAGAAAACCTATATGGTTTTGGTCTTTGATTAATCGTTTAGTTCTTGAGCCATTTGATTGCGCTTCTTTCTGCATCAGTTAATGATGCGGATACGGATCACGAAAATGTTGACGGGTTTCTCTTAATAGCTTATTCCTAGTTTATCTATTATTTTAGTTTATCTCTTTTTATTTCGTTTCTATCTTTTAGTTCGTTTCCTAATTTATAGGATTTCAAGTCTTTATAAGTTGTAATAGTCCAGACTTATTTTCTTAGTTGTTGAGTTATAAAAACTGAACATTGTTTCATGGAACCTTTGGTTCATTCTATTGTCTTTGATTAATCTTTAGCATTGAGCCATTTGATTGCGTGTGAAACTGCATCAGTTGGTGTCAGAGCTCAGGTTGATTCAAATGGCTCGACGTGTTTTTGATTATCGTATTCGTAGAGTCGCCGAACGAGGCAACGAAAAAGATGGTCATGACACACGTGCTCGTGGAGATTGCTTCTACCGTAACCGTAGATCCGCCGACAGAGGCAACGAGATGGTGGACCGTGACTCACGAGATATCTTTGAGATCAAACGACTCCGACAACGAGTCCGAGATCTTGAAATACAGCACGAGATCAAGCAGATCCAGAAACGGATCCGAGATCTTGAGTTGTGGAGGGAGAGGCGCAAAGCGGAAACCGAGTCAAGCACCCTCGTCTGGGACGAAGGTGGTGACGAAGAGCAGCAGCCGTTTAATGGTCACCCTTCACTGTTTTATGAACCGATTGATATCTATCAAGAGTGTTTCTTGGAAGAAAAACCGAAATTTGATGAAGAGGACTTTACCTATGATTCCCCTCCCAAGTTTGACACTTACGAAGAAGAGATTTTATCAGATATCTATCAAGTGTAACCTGTGTATGATGAATATAAGAATGAAGAAAAGGTATCATCAGTTACTGTAGATGAATCACAAAGCATGGTGGCTATAGGTGGTGATGCGCTGGTTGCAGAAGTACCAAAATTGCAGCCTTCAAATACGGAAAGTTTGAATATTGAAATACATAAGATATCATCTCCTAAGAATTTGGAATTTAAATTTGGAAGTAATCTTAAGTTTGGTGATAAGGAAAAGTCGTTTGCTGTAGGTAGTCATTTTAATTTTTTTATAAAGATGGGTAACATGGAATTCATGCAAGCAGCTTTGGGTATTAATAGGCATACTTTTGAGTAGGGGTTTCATGGTCCAGGAACCGGACCGAACCGGACATATATAGGACCGAACCGAAGACCGTTTTTGCAAAAAAGTAGAACCGAGGACCGAACCGTTGTCTTCGGTCCGGTCCATGCTCGGTTTACAGTCGGTTTTCGGTTTTTACATGTTGGACCGAAACCGAGTATAAGTTACATGAAAATTGCGTTATGAAGGTTAAAATTGGATAGGAGACCTGGTTATGAGTAACTTATGACCATGGACCACCTAGATAATCTCTAATGAGATATATATATATATATATATATATATATACACACAACATTAATTGATGGTTAGCCATAGCAGGTTCCACAATTTGACTGCCAAAAAATGGCAGGAACTAAACATCAAAACTGGGCAATGTGGCATGTAATTTCCCAGCCAAAGTGAACAACAACATGTCAACAACAATAGCAAGACCAAAAAACAATAGCTAATAGTAGGAACTACAATCAAAACTGGGCAGTGACACAATTTGACAGCCAAAAAATTAAAGGCTCAACTCAAACTAAAACTATACATAGCTTGCAATTAAAGGATCAGCAACCTACTCGTCAACTATATAATGACGATAGTATGACACTACTAAAAGTCTAAAACACTAAAAACAAAACTGCAGCCAAATAAGTTTTTTAGGGTTTACTACTTTCTGAAACTTGAGAAAAATGAGGTGAATAAGTTACGTATATAATTTAGATAGGATCAAAATAAAACGAATGTGTATATTTTGTTTCCTGTATTTATGGAAGTTAGAATCCCACTTCAATATAAATTGATATTTACTCGGTTCGGTTATTATGGGTATTTTGTCGGTTTTTGAGGGAACCGACCCGAGACCCGAATTGAAGGAATATGTGGAACCGCGGACCGGACCGTGAGCTTCGGTTATGTTCGGTTTCGGTCCAAAGCCGGTCCAGTTTTCTCGATCTGGCCCGCATTATGAACACCCCTACTTTTGATAATCCATATTGTGGTCTTGAAATGGGTAAACACGTAAAAATCCGAGAGGCCCCTAATACCAGTGAGTATAAACTTATCATTAAAAATAATTGGCTATTTAATATTTTCTTTCCTGACAATTGATTGGTTTTAAAGCCTAGAGACTCGATAGCTACTCTTTGGGATTATGATATTATAAGATCGCAATTGAAAAGAACACGACTTGATGTTCCATTCGATCCAGGTGGTTTTGGTTCGAAGTTAGAACTCGAGGACGAGTTTTTTCGAAGAGGAGGAGAATGATGCGGATACGGATCACGAAAATGTTGACGGGTTTCTCTTAATAGCTTATTCCTAGTTTATCTATTATTTTAGTTTATCTCTTTTTATTTCGTTTCTATCTTTTAGTTTGTTTCCTAATTTATAGGATTTCAAGTCTTTATAAGTTGTAATAGTCCAGACTTATTTTCTTAGTTGTTGATTTATAAAAACTGAACATTGTTTCATGGAACCTTTGGTTCATTCCACTACTAGAAAAGAGCAAATTTCTGACAGATTTTTCCGACAGAATCCATTCCGTCGGAAATTTTCAATGAATTTCCGACAGAATCTCCGATGAAAGGCCATTCCGACAATTTTCCGACAAAATTCCGACGATTTTTCTGATTTAAATGTGTCTGTCGGAAATTCGGTCGAAAAATGTTAAGTTTCCGACAGATTTTCCGATGCAATATTTCACAGATTAATATTCCGTAGGTAAATCCATAGCAAATTCACTTTTATTCATATCCGTCGAAAATCTGTCACAAAATCCGTTGAAATTTCTGTCGGAAAATCCGTAGGATTTATAGATAAGAATTTAAAAAGTTACAAGCTTAATATGCCGTCGAAAAATCCGTCGAAAAATCTGTCAAAAATTTAAAGATTAGGATTGGTGTTATTAGGGTCATTAAGGTTATGTCGTTCCAAATATTTCTTAAAAACGATAAATAATAAGGCTTTAAGTATTCGTTGATGTATTAAACGGGTGTTCAACGAACAATTCATCGAATATAAGTTCATTTATAGTATGCCGATTTGATAAAGTTGATTTTTAAGTGCCCGTGGACTCGGCGTATAAAAATATATGAAAACTAGATTAAACCCATGCGTTGCATGGTGAATTGTTATCATAAAATTTTATTAATAATAAATAATACATGTTCCAAATTTAAAGTATAAGACTACATCATTGTAGCAACAATGTATTCAAATGTAAACCATCAACATAAATTCAATTTCAATGCATAAAACATACACTAAAAGAGTTAATATCCAAGAAATGAATAAATTATTGAATTAGAGCAAGAGATTAGTTTTTTGTTTAATAAAAAAAGAAATTTTTTTAACTATATCATATTTAATTAAATGTTAAAAAATTTGATATAATCGATATGTGATTATTACTTTAGATAATAACTTAAATAAGTACACGACTAAGTTAAAATTTAAAAATTCTATCCATTTTTGTAAAGTAAAACTATAAGATAAGCAAAATGCTTAGTTGATACTCAAACACTTAAGGCACATTAGTTCTAATTTATCCACATTAAATATAAAGAGATTAAATAAATTAACTATTGACACATATTAAATATAAAGAGATTCAATATAGTACAAAGAGATAAAATTTTACTATAATAATTAATTAATTATCTACATGACATGGAAAAAATACTATATACTTGAAAAAATTACAATTAAGCAAGAATCCTATTTATCATCTAAATAAATATGCCGCATAAGATTTTAGATAGATTTGTAAAATATACGGTATAAGATTTGCACAAAATTCTATTTTTTTTATATGTTTGAGAGTTTATAGTCTATCAATAGAAGGGAAACTGCTCAGTGTCGTCTTCCGCCGGTTTTGAGCCCCAATACCTCGTCGGTGTATGGGGGAGGTTAAAATGTAGGCAGACCTTATCTTTACCAATGTAGCGAGGTTGCGTCCATTTTCTACCTAAATAGTAGAAAAGACCCTCTAACCTTTGCATGGGATGAGTATCGAACCCATGACCTCTGTCTCCAGAGGCCAGAGTGTTTACCACTGATCCTCCCACGCAAAAGTTGGAGGGCATTATCTACTATTTAGTCTATCAATACACTTATTATATTAAAAATTAAAATTAAATTATAATAATTGCTAAATATATGGCATATGGGTATAAGTTGGCATATGGTTATAATAAACTTATTTATCAAACATTTGCTACATTTTTTACATTAATTGAATATTTTTCAAATATATATAATCTATATCTATATTATCAAACAAAGCAAATGACTTCGTGTTATTTCCTTAGATTTCAGGCTTTGAAAAACAAAAAATACCTTTCTCATTTATTCACTGATTTAAACATCTCCGCCTAATATACCGTCACCGCCACCGATTCTGACACTACCGCCGCCACCTGTCGCCATCACCTCCGCCACCACTACTCTCACTGTCGCCGCATTGCCTGGGCATAAGTCTAGTTATATTATAGAGAGATTAGTTTTTTGTTTAATAAAAAAAGAAATTATTTTTAACTATATCATATTTAATTAAATGTTAAAAAATTTGATATAATCGATATGTGATTATTACTTTAGATAATAACTTAAATAAGTACACGACTAAGTTAAAATTTAAAAATTCTATCCATTTTTGTAAAGTAAAACTATAAGATAAGCAAAATGCTTAGTTGATACTCAAACACTTAAGGCACATTAGTTCTAATTTATCCACATTAAATATAAAGAGATTAAATAAATTAACTATTGACACATATTAAATATAAAGAGATTCAATATAGTACAAAGAGATAAAATTTTACTATAATAATTAATTAATTATCTACATGACATGGAAAAAATACTATATACTTGAAAAAATTACAATTAAGCAAGAATCCTATTTATCATCTAAATAAATATGCCGCATAAGATTTTAGATAGATTTGTAAAATATACGGTATAAGATTTGCACAAAATTCTATTTTTTTTATATGTTTGAGAGTTTATAGTCTATCAATAGAAGGGAAACTGCTCAGTGTCGTCTTCCGCCGGTTTTGAGCCCCAATACCTCGTCGGTGTATGGGGGAGGTTAAAATGTAGGCAGACCTTATCTTTACCAATGTAGCGAGGTTGCGTCCATTTTCTACCTAAATAGTAGAAAAGACCCTCTAACCTTTGCATGGGATGAGTATCGAACCCATGACCTCTGTCTCCAGAGGCCAGAGTGTTTACCACTGATCCTCCCACGCAAAAGTTGGAGGGCATTATCTACTATTTAGTCTATCAATACACTTATTATATTAAAAATTAAAATTAAATTATAATAATTGCTAAATATATGGCATATGGGTATAAGTTGGCATATGGTTATAATAAACTTATTTATCAAACATTTGCTACATTTTTTACATTAATTGAATATTTTTCAAATATATATAATCTATATCTATATTATCAAACAAAGCAAATGACTTCGTGTTATTTCCTTAGATTTCAGGCTTTGAAAAACAAAAAATACCTTTCTCATTTATTCACTGATTTAAACATCTCCGCCTAATATACCGTCACCGCCACCGATTCTGACACTACCGCCGCCACCTGTCGCCATCACCTCCGCCACCACTACTCTCACTGTCGTCGCATTGCGTGGGCATAAGTCTAGTTATATTATAAAGGAAATAGTTTTTTGTTTAAAATTTTAAGTTTCAACATTTCATCAAAATATACACTTATATTATAAAGCAAATAACATTTTTATTTAGAATTTTAAGTTTCAACATTTCATCAATAACCTACACTACTTGTTGTCGTCGCCACCACCACCATCGGCGCCAATCTCTTCCGCCGCTGCCACCACCACCATCCGTCACCGCCACTGTCGCCATCACCGCCGTCATGTCCACCATTTGCCGCTACCGCCACACGCCACTACCATCATCACCGCCATTAAACCGCCACATGGCACGAATACCATTCTATAACTATTAAAGTAAATAATCAAATAAATATCTAGTGTTGTAAAATAATATTGCCTTTTTAAAAAGGTAAATAAATATGAAATATATAGCTTAAGTAAATAATCAAAAAAAAAGCATACAAAATTTTAACTAAATGAATTCATTTAATTTCCCCTCCAAAAATCCCCTCCCAAATTTCGTATACAGCTGGCCCCATTGTCCATTTCCCCTCCAAATATTTCACTTCCCCACCCATTTACATTCCCAAAATATAATATGTGGTATATGATATAGAAAATATCTTAAATCTAAATAGTTCCATATTTTTCTAGCCCAGATTGAGAGTGTGAGTTCACCCACCATCAACGAAACTATCATCAAGATCCATAGTTCAGTCGTGACATCATCATCCTCTTACATTACGATTGTTCATCCTTAGGTAATAATGTTCTATTGTTGATTTGTTTGTTTTATTATTCATATTCCCAACTGTAGAATTTTCTATATATTATTCAAGGTATAGAAGAGGCTATGAAAGTACTTCAAAAATATTTTAGTTTTTATTTTTTCAATTAATATTTAGGATCTCAATATACTTTTACTTCTTTGACATACAATTACTGTAGAAACTCAAAATAAAAGATGAGTGTTTCTTAATGGGTTAATAAACTTGTCATGTTATTGTATCTAGTTTTATTGACACACATTTTTTGTTTGCTGTTGTTATATTCTTATTTTTTGTGTATTAATTTTTATTTTCTTGTCAATAGTTATCGAGTATGTCGACGGGTAATGATAGAGAATGGATGTACAAAAGGAAAAATTGTGATAGATTACTTAATAATGAATGGATTAGAAAAGTAGACATAGAATTCTTAGATGTAGTCTTTAGTAATGAAGCAATTGTTAAAAGAAAAACCAGAGATCGAACAATAATACTACAGATTAGGTGTCCTTGTTCAAACTGTAAATGTAAGAAGTATTAATCGAGAGATGAAGTTGTAGAATGTGTTAATGAAGTAGGTGATGATGATAATGTCGATGAAGAATATTTCTTTCAAGAAAGTGAAAGGTTAGTGTGTGCACCAGCCTCAAATACAAATGAACCAGTTTCTCTGGTCACTCAAGGAGTAGTCCAGAAGTTCACACAGGTTGGTAATAATGATGGTTGCAAAACAACCATGGAAGTTAGTGACGAGGAAGAAGAGTTTGTGGAAACACATGTTGATTCAGAAGAGGATAATGATGTTGATCTTGTATTATCCGATCATTAGTCATATTAAGAATATGTACTTAACAAATAATAATGTAGTATCTTATGCTTTTTGGTTAATCATGTCTCCTAGTTGCTTGTTGATTCACAATATTTTGGCAGTATATGCCGATCTAGTATGGATTTAATTATAATCGCTTGACTCGTGAGTAGTATATAGTTATAGTGTCTATTTAGTATATTTTGCTTCTTTTTTTATTGTACATCAACAACTTGTTATCTCATTTTCTTTAGGTGTAGAAATTATGGCGCGTGGAGGCAACAATGGTGGCAAAAGAAGGAGAGTCACTGGTAGCCGAGAGTTAAGTAGTGCAAGAGAAATTGAAGTGCCCTTGGATTCACCTAGCACTAATGAGTCTCACAATGAGGTTCCACTAACTAATGATGCAGGGGGGTCAGACTTATCACAACAAACACCGACTCTTTCAGCACACAGACCATACATTTTCCCTTATAAAAACAAGTATGTTCATATTTCCAACATATTTTTGAACTGATAAAGTATAGTTAATTTTAATTATGTATCTTTGTTCATTGTGAAGGTTTACAGATCCAAAGGTAGGAAAAGTTATCATTTCTGATTTCAAGAGCATGTTTAGTGGGCCTTGGCCAAGATGGACTGATGTTCCTAAAGGGCACCGTAAGTTGGTGTTTGAGTCATTCCAGGTTGTTACTTAATTATTAAACTTGATAAAATCGACAATGTTATATATCTATATATATGCTAATTAATAATGCATGTTGTAATTTAGCGAACATATCAATGGGATTCAAGTTTAGACGTTATTGTTGAAGAAAATTGGGAGCATATCATCAAGAAGAGATACTCGGATATCATGTCCACAGTTCGAGATGATGCTGTTAAAATGGCGAGAAAAGCGGGTGTGAATGTTCGAGATTTGACTGATGTTAAGCCTTTTTATCCGGAGTGGATTGATGAAAAAAATTTTGCAAAAATGATTGACGATGTATGGAATACAAGTGAGTGGAAACATGTCTCAAAATCAGGAAAAGACAATAGAGGCACATTAATAGAGGGGCAGATGTCTAGACATTCAGGTGGATCACTTAGCTTTGATCATCATCAATTGCGAATGGTAAATATACTTTCTGTTTAAGGTTCTAGTTATTTTGTATTTGCCCATTACTAATTTTCCTTCTTATTCACATTTTCTTTTAATTGTGAATTTTTTAGGAGAAGGAAAAAGGTGGCCTAGTTCCCGAGGTAGATGTTTACAAAGAGACCCACACTAAGACACTCAAGGCATCAGAGAAGGCTGCAGGTGCACCTACTCAGTATACTACCTTGTGGTCTGGGATGGTGCTGGTTAGTTTATTCATAAGCATGTTTTTATATATGTTTGGCTCATGGTTTTATCAAATAATAATCAGTATTTATGGTTATACATAGGAAAAATACTTAGAACTTGCAACAGAGAGGTTTGGGTCAGAGCGTGATACTCATCCAAAACGTATCGATAGAGAGTTATGGGAGCAGGCTAGTGGAGGGATGAAGAAGGGGACATTGTTTGGGATATCCAATGACAAGAGGGCACTGACAACGTCATGGGCTGCTGGACTTTCTGGTCCAAACATGGGTGGGACATCTAATGAGGTTAGCTTATTCTTCCTAGCTCACATTTCTCTTTTTATTTGTAGTTACTAGTGAAAGTCAATAACAGTCCAGTTCTCGCTCAATGATTTGTTCTGGCCAATGGATAACTGAAAACCCGAGAGGCCTGAATATTTGAATGTTACGTTCTATGTTTCTAAATGTTTATATTTGGATTTGGTATAAAAAGTACCACATTCGTAGAATGTCTTTAGATTTGGATTTGGTTTATTACATGTTTGTAGATTACAATTTGCTGTTATACACTTGACATGTTATGAACTTGTTTGATGAGGTCATGAGGAGTAGAGTTGTAGTTTTAGTCCTTTATTGCATCGGAAAACTATCCTAGGTGAGAACTAACACATCTTGTAACTATGCTTATTTTATCTGAATAATAGAATTGTCCGGTCATGTATTTCAATCATATAAGTCAACATAAAAGGGTTCTTGTTTGCTGGTAATTGCAGTAATTATACCCCATATTGGCCTGTTACTCATGTGTAGTTATCTTTGTAGGTACAAAGCGTGAAACAACAACTTGAAGAACATGAGAAAAAAGCTGAAGAGTTTAGGAAAGAAGCTGAAGAGCTTAGGAAAGAAGCTGAAGAGCGGGCAACACAAATGACTCGATTACAAGAACAAGAACGACAAACCCGTTTAGAAGTTAAAGAAATGAGTGGACAATTGGCTAAGTTAACCAAAATCCTCAATGAAAAGTTTCCACCATCCGCCTAGCTTTTATCCCGACTATCTATGAATATGAAATATATTATGCTATCTAGCTGCTGCCAACATTTTAGATATGTTGATGTTAGTAATCATCAAATGTGGACGGCACCTCTCTTTTGTAAATCTCTCTTTTGTATCACTTCTTTTGTGAATTCTCTAGTTCTTTAACTTTATGTTATTAAATTATGAAAGTTGACTACGACATCAGCCTAGTATAATTTGATAGATAATTTGCCGATATAGCTAGGTCTTTCTAATCTAATTAATAAATTTCTCATAAATATTTTCCGACAGATTTTTTGAGGGGTATATCTATATATAAAGAAATTGATAATATATTATTTTCAAAAATTTGCGACAAAATTTGTTCAAAAAGTCCATTGGAAAATCCGTCGCTAATGTTTTAATTTCCGACAGACTCATTGACTTGCAAGTATAGATTTAGTTTTCTATATATATATATATATATATATATATATATATATATATATATATATATATATATATATATATATATATATATATATATATATATATATATATATATATATATATATATATATATATATATATATATATATATATATATATATATATATATATATATATATATATATATATATATATATATATATATATATATATATATATATATATATATATATATATATATATATATATATATATATATATATATATATATATATATATATATATATATATATATATATATATATATATATATATATATATATATATATATATATATATATATATATATATATATATATATATATATATATATATATATATATATATATATATATATATATATATATATATATATATATATATATATATATATATATATATATATATATATATATATATATATATATATATATATATATATATATATATATATATATATATATATATATATATATATATATATATATATATATATATATATATATATATATATATATATATATATATATATATATATATATATATATATATATATATATATATATATATATATATATATATATATATATATATATATATATATATATATATATATATATATATATATATATATATATATATATATATATATATATATATATATATATATATATATATATATATATATATATATATATATATATATATATATATATATATATATATATATATATATATATATATATATATATATATATATATATATATATATATATATATATATATATATATATATATATATATATATATATATATATATATATATATATATATATATATATATATATATATATATATATATATATATATATATATATATATATATATATATATATATATATATATATATATATATATATATATATATATATATATATATATATATATATATATATATATATATATATATATATATATATATATATATATATATATATATATATATATATATATATATATATATATATATATATATATATATATATATATATATATATATATATATATATATATATATATATATATATATATATATATATATATATATATATATATATATATATATATATATATATATATATATATATATATATATATATATATATATATATATATATATATATATATATATATATATATATATATATATATATATATATATATATATATATATATATATATATATATATATATATATATATATATATATATATATATATATATATATATATATATATATATATATATATATATATATATATATATATATATATATATATATATATATATATATATATATATATATATATATATATATATATATATATATATATATATATATATATATATATATATATATATATAATATATATATATATATATATATATATATATATATATATATATATATATATATATATATATATATATATATATATATATATATATATATATATATATATATATATATATATATATATATATATATATATATATATATATATATATATATATATATATATATATATATATATATATATATATATATATATATATATATATATATATATATATATATATATATATATATATATATATATATATATATATATATATATATATATATATATATATATATCTGATTATAACCGCTTATATATATATATATATATATATATATATATATATATATATATATCTTGAGGTCTTTCTAATCTAATTAATAAATTTCTCATAAATCTTTTCCGACAGATTTTTCGAGGGGTATATTTATATATAAAGAAATTGATAATATATTATTTTCAAAAATTTGCGACAAAATTTGTTCAAAAAGTCCATTGGAAAATCCGTCGCTAATGTTTTAATTTCCGACAGACTCATTGCACTTGCAAGTTAGACTTCCGACTAGTTTTCCGACGGAATGATCTGTCGGAAGGTTATTCTGGCCGTCGGAAAATCTGTCAAGAACCGTTTTGTGACAAGGGTTTTTCCGACAGAAAAAGTCTGTCGCAATTCTGTCGTAATTGGCAATTTCCGACGGATTTATGACAGATTTTTCCGTTGGAAAATAGGTCATTTTTTAGTAGTGTTCTATTGTCTTTGATTAATCTTTAGCATTGAGCCATTTGATTGCGTGTGAAACTGCATCAGAAATCTTACACTATTGATTACAAACATGAAGAAAATCTGACGTATTCAAAGAGCATTTTCAAGATGTAGCCATGAGGCAGCTAGTTGAGTTGAACTCTTGAAAGTTGCATGGTAAGGATTGATGAAAGACTTCACCGTGAAACCTAACATGGTTGCTAGAGGACAATTGTTTCTCATATTTACCATTATGTGATTTTCATTGCATGCACCTTTATTGGATTATGTCGTGCAAAAAGTCTTGAAACGTTACAATACCTTGATGGATTGGTTTTCCGTCTAAATTATTTCCAAGAGCCCTACCTAGCATTTGTAGATTCTCAAAATTTGTCACTTTCTTCATTTTCAGAGAAATCTCCAAGAGAAACATCACTGTTATGTGCAGTCACCCTACCACTACCTACCTCGTTGTTGTGCCGCTCCCCCCTCCCCCTCCCCCAAACCTCCTTACTCGCCATGTCAGCCACAACCTACCATCATGGCAGCAACAACCTACCATCATGGCAGCCACCACCGATGATTAAAAATTTTAAAACTTTTAAATTACAATTTTTTTGATAGATAGATTTTAATTTCTTTAAAAACATTATGTGACCAAATTGCCCTTTAATGTCGATTAGGTTATAGTTTTCGAAATCGATTAATTCACTTCTTCAATCATGGAATAACTTTTGTAGACTACCAAAAATACATTTATTTTTCTCACTCACCATTCATTCACAAATATGATGATGTAACATAAAATGTTTGGGCTTTTTATAAAGGGATTATTACCTGTAAATGTAACTAACTATGACAAAATGTCTATATTATGTAAATATCTCGTAAAATGTCTATGCAATGTAATTAACTACTAATTCTGTCCAAAAGATGTAACGGGTGACCTACTGAAAAGGTTACTGGTTACCATCTTTTTTATATATCTGATTTGGCTGCTGACTCATGTTATGTGGCTTGTTAACTAATCTTAATTTGCTTAGGTGGCTAATGACTGAATAAATATATATATACATAAAAATATAAATATAATATATAAATATATATAACATAAATATATATGTATTAACAGCAAGAAATTCATCACCACCATACCACACTGACCCCCACGCGCCACGCCACCCACTAGTATCACCACCCGTCGGCACTCGCCGGTAACCACCACGCCACCACAGACACATCTAGACATTTATATATCTATATCTATAGTTATATCTATATATCCGGCGAGATTAATTTTCTATATCTACTTCTGCTTATTCCATCAAACACACACACACACATATAGATATATGAATCGGATATATATCTATATCTGCTTATGCTTCCTTTTCACTTTCCTCACTCCTACTTAAATTGGTAAAACATAAATGTAACCTTTTTTCTTCATGATCTCGCCGGAAAACGTCGGCGGAAAAAGTATCCCCCAACAAAAATCAACGAATCAGATGACGAAAACCGTGGGTAGATGCACAATCGCACCACGAACAAAACCTACTGATCTTTAGATTGAATAGATGAAAGAAAACTACGGATCTGAAGAAAGAAGGTGCGAGATTTGTTTCTTTTTTCCCGAGATGAACCCATGTATATATATATATGTTGAAACCGATGAATATATGTGTTATAGATTATATTTGTATTATATATATATATATATATATATATATATATGGGGAAAGTGAATGTGGGGTTGTCTCACACCCAAGTTGGGTGAAAAACCCACATATCTTGTTTTTTTATTTCATAAAAATCATGGGGCCCCATCATTTACTAATTATACAAAAAAATATTTAAAAATAATATGTGAGGGGTTTTTCACCTAAGTTAGATGTGTGACAACCCCACACTCACTTTTCCCTATATATATATATTGATGTGAATTTGAGGTTTGATTTGTATGATGATGAGATGGATTAGTTATTCACCCATGATCATACTAGTAATACTACATCCATGCTCGTAATTTGTTGCATCATAGCAATGGACAATTACATATGTAAAAGAAAAAGGAATAGAAAAAAAAGCAGCAGATCTATATATATCTTTCAAATACATCCTAA
>CM067175.1:72326801-72336514 GCA_034093135.1 Erigeron breviscapus
CTCGCCACCGCCGTCGCATTGCGCGGGTACCATGCTCGTATATATATATAGAGTTAATGAGCAGGGGTTATTTGAGAACTCTTAAAAAAAAAGAACTCAAGAACTCATCTACACCCTTGGATCAAAAAAAAAAAAAAAAAAATTAAAAATAAAAAAACCCTCTCAACACTAGAGGGGTACTTTTGTCAACTCCCTCTTTTTTTTTCTCTCTCTTACTTTATTAAATTAATACAATTCTATCTAATTCACTAAAAAACTTTTATCTTACAAACCGTAAATCGTTAGACGAAAAGAAAAGCATGGGTAGTCTTAGAATTTCGTCCTTTTTCATTAAAGATGCAATTCGACATACTTTTGACGACTTTTTAAATTTCGTTTTTTTCCCCATCACGTTCATCTTACACATGTGTAAGTTATTATTCTTTGATGACCTACACATGTGCAGGATGAACCTTTTAGTATCCCGCTCTAGGGTTTGAAGGTCGAGGGTTAGCCGATAGGCTAACCCTCGGGATTCAAACCCTAAACCCTAGAGTGGGAACCTCATCCTTTTTAGGTTTTTAGGGTTTAGGGTTTAGCATTTAGGGTTTAGATTTTCCTGGGTTTTTAGAATGTAGCTTTCCTCTCGGATTAGCAATTAAGCTTTAGGGTTTAGGGTTTGAAACCCTCGTGGGCTTCAAACCCTAAACCCTAGAGTGGGAACCTTCATCCTTTTTAGGTTTTTAGGGTTTAGCATTTAGGGTTTAGATTTTCCTGGGTTTTTAGAATGTAGCTTTCCCCTCGGATTAGCAATTAAGCTTTAGGGTTTAGGGTTTGAAGTTGTAGGGTTAGTTAGGGTTTAATTGTAGTTTAGGGTTTAGGGTTTGAAGTTGTAGGGTTAGCCACGGCTAACCCTACAACTTCAAACCCTAAACCCTAAAGCGCGGGCCGAAGGCCCCCGTAATCACACCCCCCCTCGAATTAGCATTTAGCCCCCCAGGGTTTAGATTTTAGGGTTTAAGAATGTAGCTTTTCCCTCGGATTAGCAATTAAGCTTTAGGGTTTAGGGTTTGCATTTAGGGTTTTAGAATGCGTCCTCATCATTTTTGAACTTTATAAGTAACTTACCCATGTGTAGGTTGTATTTACCCATGGGCAGGTTATACAACTCACCAGTTCCAGGTCTTTCCTACACATGTGTAGGATGAACGTGATGAAAAAAAACGAAATTTAAAAAGTCTTCAAAAGTATATCGAATTGCATATCTAATGAAAGAGGACGAAATTTCAAGACTACCCATGCTTTTTTTTTCCGTCTAACGATGTACGGTTTGTGAGATAAAAGATTTTTAATGAATTAGATATTTTTTAATTTAATAAGAGGAGAGAGAAAGAGAGAGAGCTGGACAAGTTTTTTCATAATGACAATCATGCCCTTCCTGATCTTGATGAATGAAGGATTAAGATTGGTTCTCGCGTTCTTTTTTTTTAGTGGTTCTCAAAATAACTCACCCCATTTATTACTTAAATGGTACCTAACGTTTGCGTGATATTGCTGGTTTGATACCTTTCCTTTCGAAATTACACGGATCATACCTAACGTTTCCAAAACTCCACTCGGACCATACTGAACCAAACGCCGTTTGATGGCCGTTAAAAACCCCCACGTGACTTGCACGTGAGGGGTAAAAATGTAATATCGCGTTTCTTAATTACTTAAATGGTACCTAACGTTTACACGATATTGCTGGTTTCATACCTAATGTTTACTTATTATTATTTTTTTAAATTTTTTTTGTATTTTTATTTATAAATTTTTTCCAAAACTTGTTACAATTTAACGAAAATAGTCAAAATGCACTTATAATCCACTCAAAAATAATACCAAATAGGTATTTCACAACAAAATATAAGTTTTAAAGTTCACAAATAACCAAAAATAGCAATAAAGTATCATAAAAATAATTTTAAAAAAATTTCAAATTTCCTTTTTTGAAAATATCGGAAATACCGCAACGGTAATATCAGAAAATACCAGGAATACCGGCCGGTATTTCCGGTATTTAAAACATTGCTTTAAGCTTCGTGTCGCGATTCGTCAGCAGGAGATCTAACATATGTTGTCGTTAGAAAAAAAAAGACAACATATGTTAGACCTATCGCAACACGAAGTTTCAAGCGAAATTCACTTTTAAAAAAAAATACAAAAAAAAATAAAAAAAATAATAACTAAACATTAGGTATGAAACCAGCAATATCGTGCAAACGTTAGGTACCATTTAAGTAATTAAGAAACGCGATATTACATTTTTACCCCTCACGTGCAAGTCACGTGGGGGGGTTTTTAACGGCCATCAAACGGCGTTTGGTTCCAGTATGGTCCGAGTGGAGTTTTGAAAACGTTAGGTATGATCCGCGTAATTTCGAAAGAAAAGGTATCAAACCAGCAATATCGCGCAAACGTTAGGTACCATTTAAGTAATTAACTCTAATAATATATATATATATGAAACTTGTGGTGAGGATGATTGTGCTGGTTTTCCAACTTTGGTGAAGATAAGATGAATCAACGATGCCATGTAAGCATTTTTTTCCAAGTCAGCAGTTATAGGTGAGTCAGCAATGCCACATAAGCATTTTAACCTGCTCACCCGGTAACTTACATTACATAGACAAATTTTGTAAGTTAATTACATTGCATAAACATTTTACGAGATCTTTACATAACATAGACATTTGGTCATAGTTAGTTGCATTCACAGGTAATAATCCCTTTTATAAATCTAGGTAACAGATATTAGAAGTACGCTTCCAGCCTTTTGTTAAGTCCATGGCTGGCCGACATCTACCGCTCTAGGGTTCAAGTGGCCATACATCCGGTTGCACAGTGTTTAGACAACATTTAGCAAAATGAAAATCATTGCTTTCAGTTTTAAAAACCAAATTATTCCTGTTTGGTTTTTGTAAAAGAATATTTTTCATAGCTCTAAATTTACATTTCATAGTTCATATTTTACATTTTTTGGTCTAATATTTAAATTATAATAATTAAAAAATCTATTATATTAATAAAGAAAGATTGTGATGACATAAGATTTTTTAAAATTGTATTACCACACATCCTTTTAATTTAATTATGACATCATCATACTTTTTTATTTAAAATTCAAAATATCCTTTTTTAAATATGTATCATTAATATAGATTTTTATTAAATGTCCACATTATTATGTAAGATTTTAATCACCTTATTTTTTCGTTATAATAGGCCGAAAACTATGGTGTTTTTTTTCCGATAACGTTTTTTTTTTTTTTGCCAACCGAATGTGTTTTAACGTGTGTCCACAACTACACAACTTTTGTTTCCGTTTAGTTTCGTTTTTACATAATAATTTATCACAACTTTTCAACTTATTTAATTAACGCTGTTATTATACATTTTAATATGACAACATATTTTAAAGCTACCGGGTATCATTCGGTTTATTTGCAAAGCGTCTATCAGTTAACCCGGGTTGATTAACTAGTAATAATAATAAAGAAATCTCTCTAATATATCTCTATCTCTATACTAAATAAAAGAAGATTGTTATGACATCACTAATTTATATAAATAGCTTATTTGTCATCTTCAAATTTATTCTTAAAGTTTTGTTCTTTTTAATTTTATTTACTTATGATGTCATAAACACTTTCCTTTTAAAATTTATTGCATTTTTATTTTTGTTATTTTAGGATGTTATTCTTTAAAAAAATATTTGTATTTTCTTTTAAAAACCTTAATAATTTATACATGGTCTTTTAAGAGTAATCATTTAAATAATTTTGTCATAATAGATTTTTAAATTATCCGCATACTATGCGGGTTAATAAGCTAATTATAAAGTATACTATTTCGAGGTTATGAGTACCGTTGGACTGCTGCAACTTCAATGGTGAAGATACGTTTTTATAAAACTTTTAATAATATGCCCGGGTTGAACCCGGGTTAATTAACTAGTAAAGTAGAAGTCCAAAAAACTAATTTCCTTAAAAAACTGTTTACGTGGCTTAATCCAAGGAACTAATTTTATGACCATGATGTCATATTTTTCATTTTACTTTAATTTTCTTTTTCTTTAAGAAATAAATAAATTTTTTTTTGAACGGCGTGTTAGTTTGTTAGTGGTTCGAATCCTAGCAGTGACATCCAAGCGGGCAGTATGCTAGCAGTTGGAACCCGAAGGCACCCCTGGAGACCAAGGGTGCGATAACACGGCTCGCACGCGTCCGAAGAGGTAAATGCCCGAGACCATAGGGAATTGAGATTCTGTTAGGTCGAAAATCGACCAAGTATAATTTGTTCAGAAATAGCTGAAGCTCAGTGAAAAATACTTGTATAGAATTCTGAGGTCGCTCATAATTAGTTCACTGAAGCTTCACTTCAGTTCAGATCAACGTATCAGAATACCGTTCAGAATGAAGTCAAAGACTGAAGTCTGAAGAAAGAGAATCAGCTCAGATGTGGAGCTCAGAAACTGATTCTACCTGATCAAAGACTGAAGCATCTCAGTGTAAAAGTACTTACACACTTTTACACTGATTACGAGGAAGACTTTTTACTTTACATATCTTTACCCGGTTAATAGTTTTAACTACTAATAAAAGTACAAGGTAAAGTAAAGGTTGGGAATAAGGTATGATAAGTCACATCAATTGACTTATATACCTAAACCTTAAAAGTACACATGTAAGGAATTAGCTTTAATTCCTTAAATACTCCCAACCATATTTGTACGATTTGGTCCACGTCATCATGGACTTGGTCTATAAATATAAGTCTTCTCACAACTTGCAAATGGCTTGAAACCTTTGCATTGCAACTTGTGAGATATATTCTAAGTAATCCTTACGAGTATTTCCAAGTCATTAGATCACTTGTATTTCTAGGTTGTTTAGATATTACACTTGGGTGTTTATCTTTGTTCCGCAACAACCTTTGTATTTGTTTATATATCAATAAATCAAATACCTTGAAAAATACATCGTGTCTCAATGCTACATACTTGATCTATACATATTATTTATATAGTTTCAGCCTTATTGTTTCTTGCATTTACTTTCAGTACCTTTATCGTATTGTTCATCCATATCTGGATCGTATTCTGAACTGGTCATCTTCCAGTTAGAATTACTTGCCAGTCGGGTATTAACCATCTATATTTGGGACTCACAATTGGTATCAGAGCAGCAAGGTTGAATTGTATTAATTCATTAACCTTTGATCTGCAAAGATGGTTGACCAAATGTTCAATACAGGCCCTGACCCTAATGCTAATGCTAATGCCAATGCAAATGCTAATACTACTCCACCCCCTATCATCAACAACAATATACCAT
The DNA here is from genome assembly GCA_034093135.1 of Erigeron breviscapus. Classification (NCBI taxonomy): domain Eukaryota; kingdom Viridiplantae; phylum Streptophyta; class Magnoliopsida; order Asterales; family Asteraceae; genus Erigeron; species Erigeron breviscapus. The sequence goes on from CM067175.1 coordinate 72,332,159, forward strand.
CGCATAATGTGCACGTACACTTTCCAAATAATCATGTTCCCAAGTTTGATGGGAACAGTGAAAATTTTCAAACATGGAAAGCATGCATGCTAAAATATATTGCTGGTGTTGAAAGACATTTGACCGACATTCTCAAAGAAGGACCCTTTGTCCCCTTAAATGCCTCCACTGTTGTCAGAAATGCCGATGGGACTCCTAGGGTTTCACCCAAGGAGAAAGATCATTGGTCTGAAGAAGATCATAGGCTGGTAGACCTTGATACCAAGCTGCAAAATATGATCTTGTATGTTGTTCCTGAAACTCTTATGCCCACCCTTGTTTTACTTGAAAATTCTAAATTAATGTGGGAGGAACTCATGACACAATTTGAAGGCACCAATGAGACAATTGTCACAAGAAAAGTTGCTTTGAATAAAAGATATGAGTCTTTTTTTGCTATCCCTGGTGAAACTTTAACACAAACTTACATCAGATTCACTAATCTGGTAAATTAATTGAAAGCCCTGGGTGTAACTAAAGACAAAGAAATTTTGTTGGAAACGTTTTGTGACATCTTACCTTCTAAATGGGAAAACTTGATCTTGGTTTTGAGACAAGGAAAAACCTTGCACAGTCACACTCTAGCCTCCCTATATGGAGCCTTCAGTACACTGAAGAAAACAAGGCTGAGAGAGTTGTGGCTGAGCAAGATGCCAAAAATCATAATTCTGAACCACATGGGACTGCCCTACTATCTTCTGAGAGTGATCATTCTGACTCAACGAAGAAGATGGTCTCTGAAATGTTAAAAACTGGTATTTCTGGTAATGTAACTCATAGTTGTGATGAGGATGACAATGATGATCTGGTTGCCATGCTGGCTAAAACGTTCAATCATTTTAAGGCCAAATCTAATCGATCTGGCAAACCATTTGCTTCCAGCGCTTCTATTGATAAGTCTAATCTTGAATGCTTTAAGTGTGGCAAGAAAGGACATTTCATGAAGGAATGCAGATCTAGTCAGCCTTCATCATCACAATCTGCCCCTAATCATTCTATTTTTCAGAAACCTGATGACAGCTATAAGGCTAAGTACAAGAAACTGAAAGCCCAAATAGCTCTCATGGCTCAAAACAACTCAAGCAATAATAGTTGTATGATTGCCAAGACTGAAAAATGGGAAGAATCTGATGAATCATCTGATGATGAAGAAGAAGTTAGGGATATGTGTTTCATGGCACGTGAAGATCAAGGTCATTTGGTCAAGTCTGATGTTGAATCTGGTCGATGGGTGGATATTGTCATGAAAAAGGTTAGTGACTTTGGCTTTGAAAGTGACGAGGAACAAAAACTGGACCTTTTGGTTCTTTTAGAGGCTGACATTTCATTTGTCGAAACTGTGCGTTCAGAAAGCTTAAAAATGTTTGAAAATAATACTTCTGAACTGAACGCCAGTCAGGCCAGACTAAAAGAGCTGAAAGATGTTCATTTGGCTTTAAAAAGTTATCAGTCTATGGTTGCCACTTTAGAGTTGGAAAAAGAAGAATTAAAAACCATCCTTGAAAAAGAACAAGCAATAATTAAATCTTGGATGAAAGCACCAAGGCCAGATGCTGCAATTAAAAACACTTTTGCAAATCAAAGAACAGCATATGAATCTGGTGATCTTCACATGGCATCTATAATCACTGATTTAGATGCACTTCCAAAGAAAATGAAACCTGAAATTATTTTTCCTAAAGTTGGCAAACAGAAAACTGTGACTGATAAGGCTAAGGAACAATCTGAGGGTAAATCTGAAACAGCTCAGACAACTGTTTCAGAAAAGATGGCTAAAACCAAAAAGCCATCCCCTCAGACTTCATCTAAGGTTTCAAAAGGCCAAAAGAAGAAGAAAAATATCTCCCCCACTGAGCCTTCTACCTCAGATTCAGGTAAGGCTCAGGTGTCCAATGAAGAATCAATTTTGTTAAGGTTAGAGAGTCAATTTCAGTTATTGGCTAGACAAGTGCAGAGTTGTAATGCACGTTTAAAAAATGTTGAAACCACTCCTCTTCAACCTAAACAAAATGCAAAACCTTTTTCCAAACAAATCAAGCAAAAATCTGAGAAGAAAAAGGTTGAGCCCCCCATCAAACCAACTGTTTTTGTGTCATCTGAGATTATGACTGAGATCCCCTTCGATCCTTCAGTTCCTTATGAACCAAAGAAATCTGAGACTGCTAAGGTAGAGTCTAGCGAACCCATCACCAGATGGGTTCCCAAAAAGAACTAATCTTTGTGTTTGTGAAGGGAGACCGAAAGAAGAACATATGGTATCTTGACAGCGCCGCTGGCAGAACCATGACTGGTTATCAAACCTTGCTGGAGGAATATAGGGTGCAAGAGGGGCCCTCAATAACATTTGGAAATGATGAAAATGGAAAAACTGAGGGATATGGTATTGTGAATAATGGACAAGTCAAATTCACACGTGTTGCATATGTGAACGGTTTGAAATATAACCTGATCAGTGTCAGTCAACTGTGTGATGATGGCTTCAAGGTATTATTTGATATTTCACAAGGCACCATATTCAACAGGGATGGAAAGGTAGTTTTGATTGCACCAAGAAAAGGAAACATTTATATCATTGATATGAACAGTTCACCCATGAACAATGTTTCTACACAAAGGCAGATGAAGACACAAACTGGTTGTGGCACAAGAGATTATCCCATCTGAACTTCAAGAATATTAATAAGTTGTCAAGAAACAACTTGTTGATGGGATACCCTCAATGTCTTTCAATAAAGACAAGCCATGTCCAGGTTGTGAAATAGGTAAGCAGAAAAGAGCTTCATTCAAGTCAAAACAAAGTTTTAGTATAACTGAACCTCTTCACATGCTTCACATGGACCTCTTTGGACCAGTGAATGTTCAGACAAGAGCAGGAAAGAAGTATACCCTTGTTGTTGTTGATGAATACTCAAGATATTGCTGGGTAATTTTCCTCAGATCCAAGAGTGAAGCTGCTGCTAAAATCATTGCTCTCATCAAACAAATTGAACTCAAGCATAAGCGAAAAGTTTGTCAGCTCAGAAGTGACAATGGCACCGAATTCAGAAATGCCACTCTGGAGTCCTTCTGCACTGAAACTGGCATATCTCAGAACTTCTCCTCAGCCCACACACCAGAGCAGAATGGTGTTGTAGAAAGAAAGAATCGTACGCTGATTGAAGCTGCTAGAAGTATGCTAAATGAATCTGGTCTTCCTAAGCATTTCTGGGCTGAAGCTGTTGCTACTGCTTGCTACACTCAGAACAGATCTGTCTATGTCAAAAGACACAAGAAGACAGCCTATGAAGTACTCAGAAATAGAAAGCCTAATATTGGATACTTCCATGTATTTGGATGTCCAGTATACATTCTGAATGATTCCAGCCAGCTTGGAAAATTTGATGCAAAAGCTGATGAAGGGTACTTCCTAGGATATTCATCAAATCGCAAGCCTTTAGAGTCTTTAACAAGAGACTTGAAAAGGTTGATGAGTCAATTCATGTTACCTTTGATGAATCTAATTCTGCAATCTTTAAGAATTCTATTCCTGTACCACCCTCAGAAAGTCCAATAAGTTTTGGTAATTCTGATCCTATTGTTGAATCTGATCAGTCACCTGAACCTGTTTCTGAACATCTCAGTTCAGAACCAAGAATAATCAAGTCAAGCAACATTCCATTCTATCCTCCAGTCAGTTTTAAACTACCTTCTGAACTGACTATTGGATCAGATGTACATGCTGCTTCACCCCAGATATCAGAATCCACTGAATTACCCCAATCTGAACAGTTTCATGATGCAAATCATGATCTGCAGGAGGAAGATGATGAGACTGAGGTAGTCTTTTCTAAAGCACCTCCTGAAGTATCTCAGAGGAGTTCTTGCACTGATATCATAGTTCATCCTGGTCAATACACTAAGTGGACAAGAGCACATCCAATCGAGCAAATCATTGGAGATTCCACTAGTGGGGTTCAGACCAGAAGAGCCACAAGCGATCAATGCTTAAATGTCAGCTTCTTATCACTAATTGAACCGAAGAAGATTGATGAGGCTATGAACGACCCTAGCTGGATTGAAGCCATGCAAGATGAGCTTAATCAGTTTAAAAGGAACGATGTTTGGGAACTTGTTCCTTGTCCTAGCAATCTAAAGAAAGAGCCAATTGGGACAAGATGGGTCTTCAGAAACAAGATGGATGAAGATGGTCACATGATTTTGAAACAAGGCAAGACTTGTTGCAAAGGGTTACTCACAAGAAGAAGGAGTAGACTTTGATGAAACTTTTGCACCAGTTGCTAGACTAGAAGCTATCAGAATTTTCTTAGCTTTTCAGCC